>CM060943.1:188267134-189517134 GCA_030765085.1 Allium cepa
GGAGAAACTTCAATCTCTTCCACAACACCGGGCTCAAGAGTAGAATCGGAATCTCGAAGACATTTCCGTAATTGAGAAACATGAAACACGTCATGCATAGCAGAAAACTGAGCCGGTAATGATAGGCGATAGGCCAAGGAACCAATACGTTCAGCGATAGGAAATGGTCCAATATATCGAGGCGCTAACTTTCCCGATCGACTGAAACGTACAACACCTTTCATAGGTGACACACGAATGAACACAAGATCTCCCACAGAAAATTCTAACTTCCTTCTCCGGTTATCGGCATAGGATTTTTGTCTACTTTGTGCTTCTTTCATCCTTTGTCGAATAAGTTCAATCTTCTCTGTGGAATCACGAATAAAGTCTGGACCTAAAACCAGCTTCTCACCGGCCTCAAGCCAACAAGAAGGAGATCGGCATGGCCTTCCATAGAGTGCCTCGAAAGGTGCCATACCAATACTAGATTGGAAGCTATTATTATAGGAAAATTCAACAAGTGAAATATGATCTTCCCAACTTCCACCAAAATCAAGAACACATGCACGAAGAAGATCTTCAAGAGTTTGATTCACACGCTCGGTTTGTCCATCAGATTGAGGATGATAAGCGATGCTAAAATTAAGCTTCGTTCCTAAAGCTTTTTGAAGACTCTTCCAAAATCCACTAGTAAACAATGGATCACGATCACTAACAATAGAAGTAGGAACTCCATGCAATTTAACAATTTCTTTAATAAAAAGTTTGGCCAAAAGAGGTACGATTTGGTTAAACCGAACTGGAATAAAATGGGCGGATTTAGTAAGTCTATCAACAATCACCCATAAGCTATCATGACCCGAACGAGAACGGGGAAGGCCATCTATAAAATCCATGGAAATTTGGTCCCACTTCCAAATAGGAATTTCTAAAGGTAGCAATAACCCACCGGTCCTTTGATGCTCGGCCTTAACGAGTTGGCAAGTCATGCAACGCTTAATGAAGTTAGCGATATCAGATTTTATTCCCTCCCAATAATAAAGCCGCTTCATATCTGCATACATTTTACTACTACCGGGATGAATGGTAAATTTAGAATGATGAGAATCTTCTAAAATATCTTTACGAAGATCACTAATATTTGGCACGATAAGTCTACCAAATCTCCGAATGCCGTCACGAGAATCGATATTAAAGTCTTTCAAACCTTCAATATCAATTTTATCCTTAATATTTTGGCCAAGAAGAGCCAATTCGGGATCTAGCCTTTGAGCTTCAAGAATGAGGTCTAAAAGAGAAGGACGAGCCTCAAGGCTACATAAAACAAATGATGAGCATAAATCGGATACGCGGTCTCGAATCTCACAAGTGGATAAGATCTCGAGATCGTTCCATTCAGATATCATCATAGAAACAACAGCTTGTTGTTTACGGCTAAGAGCATCGGCGACACGATTACCCTTACCGGGAGTATAAAGAATATCAAGATCATATGGTGCAAGAAATTCCAGCCAACGCTGTTGACGCAAATTAAGTTCCTTTTGAGAGAATAAATACTTCAAGGATTTATGATCGGTATAAAGAACAAATTTCTCTCCTAAAAGATAATGACGCCAAATACGAAGAGCAAAAACAATAGCCGCGAGGTCTAAATCATGAGTGGCATATATAGTCTCAGCAGGCTTCAATTGCCTAGAAGCATAAGCAATAACACGTTCTCCTTGCATAAGAACGGCACCCAAACCAACACGACTAGCATCGGTATAAACAACGAAATCTTGTTTCCCCTAGGGAATAATAAGAATAGGAGCATCAGAAAGAAGTTCCTTCAATTTCTGAAAAGAAGCTTCACATTTGTCCGACCAAATGTATTTAACACCTTTCTTCGTTAAGCTAGTGAGAGGCACGACAATCTTAGAAAAGTCTTTGATAAAACGGCGGTAATAACCCGCCAACCCATGAAAACTACGAATCTCCGTCACACTCTCTGGTCTCTTCCAATCTTGAATCGCTTCAATCTTTGAAGGATCCATGGAAATTCCGGATTCGAAAATAATATGACCGAAAAACTTCACACGAGATTGCCAAAATGGCATTTAGAAAATTTTGCTTTTAATTGATTACTCCTAAGAGTTTCCAACACAATCCGAAGATATTTTTCATGCTCCTCCTCGGCTTTAGAATACACAAGAATATCATCAATAAAGATGAGAACAAACCGGTCGAGAAAATCTTTGAAAACTCTATTCATAAGGTCAAAGAAATAAGCCGGAGCATTCGTTAGACCAAATGGCATAACAAGCCATTCATAAGATCCATAACGAGTACGGAACGATGTCAAAGGAATGCTATCCTCTGCAATACGAAGCTGATGAAATCCGGTAGCTAAGTCTAATTGTGAAAAGACTCTAGCACCACTAAGTTGATCGAATAGATCATCAATCCGAGGTAAAGGATATTTATTTTTGATAGTAAGATCATTAAGCTTGCGGTAGTCAACGCAAAGCCTAAGTGTACCATCGGATTTCTTCACGAAAATAGCCGAAGCTCCCCAAGGAAAGGAACTAGAGCGAATAAATTTCTTCGTCTCCAATTCGGATAATTGTTTGCGCATCTCCTCATTATCCTTATTAGACAGGCGATAAGGAGGACGAGTAATAGGTTGAGCTCCAGGAATAAGATTAATTTTGAACTCAATTGCTCGCTTAGGGGGTAATCCTAAAACGGGCTCAAATATGTCGGAAAATTCACGAACGACGTGAATAAGAGAAATAATATCACCCTCATCATCATCATCGTCATCACGAGGGTTTAAAGAATATAAAGATGCAACCAAAGCAGAATCTGAATCTTTAAGAATAACAGAACCCTGATTAACAGATTGAGGATGTCGAAGATGAATAGTTCGCTCAGGACATAGGATATGAGCTTCATAATGGTTAAGCCAATCCATTCCCAAAATCATTCCAAAGCCTAAATAACGCATGACATGCAAATCGGCTAGGAAAGGAAAATCACACAAAATAATCTCGACATCTTTACACAATAAACTGATTGTTGCGGATCCAACAACCGGGTTTGCAATTCTCAAAGAAGTCATTAAACACAAAACATCCAAAGAAAAAGCATCAACAAGTTATTTTGATATAAAAGAATGGGACGCACCCGTATCAAAAAGAACTCGAATAGGATGATCACGAAACACAATAATGCCATCAAGGATAGAATGAAGCATACCTTGAACATGAGATGTGTTGCCAGGGGCTTGAGCAACATTTAACTTTCCCTCCTTCTTGCCCTGAAGCTTGGGGCATGAAGATATAACATGACCGGGACCTTTGCAGTAGCGACAGGAGAGAGACTTTGGACACTTGTTCGCGTGATGGTCCTTCGAACCACAATTATAGCATTCCCCACGACCAAAGGAAGAAGTCTTTGCCACTGGGGTTGCTTGCTTCCCTTTCTTATTGGGATAAGGGCCTTTGAATTTACTGGGCCTTTTCTTGTTGTTGTTGAAGCTTGGCTTGGAACCCACAACCTCAAGATCATTTTCCCTATCCGCCTCTTCAAGACGAAGAGCGATATCAATGAGTTGGTCGAAAGAAACTTCTAATTTTAGAAGTAATGGCTTCTTGAGATTTTTGTTTAAGCCATAGACGAACCTCTGATTTTTCTTTAATGGGGTGTTGATGTATTCAACCCCATATTTGGAGAGAGATTCAAAAGACGCGACATAATCTGCCACGGAAGATTCACCTTGAACAAGGTCTATAAAACGGCGAGCCAAAGTCACCTTCTCAGCTTCTGGTACGAATTTTAACTCGAAGCGCTCTCGGAATTTCTCCCAGGTGAGATCCGCTTCATTAATCTCAGAAATAAGAAGTTAGTACCAGTCCAATGCTCTTTCTTGGAGCATACTAGAGGCCACCTGAACTCGGTGAAGGTCAATAAGATTCATGCGAGAAAAGATTCGATCGCATGACCTTAGCCAAGCCTGTACTTCAATAATAGTTTCGGAACCTTTGAATGGCTCCCCACCCAAATTAGTGTAATCGCTGCACAAGCGTGCAAAACCCGACTTTGGGTGAGTAGGTTCCGGGTTAGCTCCAGCTGCTTGAGCATTCGTCACTAAATCAAGAAGATGTTGAGCAGTCATAAAAACTCCATCCTGGGGTGGAGTGCTAGATGGTACGGCTCTGGGGCGGCCTGGTCTAGACATTTCTCTTCCTTTAGAAAGAAAGAAGAAGAAGAAAAAGGTTATTCACCAAATTGAATATCAAGCAATCTTGATAGATAAACAAGGAATCATAAGGAAAATAGGATGAATCGGTACGAAGACTCGAATTAAATCCTAAAGCACGACTCCTAAGATGGACTTAGGACGATGATCCTTGTTATAATATTCCATATTGTTCCGAAGTTTGGCTCTGGTACCAAGCTGTGACGCCCCACCTCTATACCCACGCTAGCCAAGAACATTACGGTGAATGCTGTCAACTAGCACGGAGAATAAGGCTGTTGAGGAGCGACCATCCGTGTAATTGCTTTGCGCAAGCATCGATATGTCAGATTTTATAACATGCATTTCTTTATCAAGAGGAAAATCCGACATACCGACACAAACTCAAAGTTACTACACAGTGGCTATAATATCTTCAAAAACAAATATAGAAATAAACATAACATAAATCAGTCACATACAATCCATATCACAAAGGCGGAAATAGATATGAATATTACACTTGGAAGTGTATATCAGAGTAGCGGTCTAAAAAGATCCACAATATCACAAAAGAATAAGTATACATCATGGAGTCTATATCTCAAACGTATACAACCAAAAACTACTAATCTAAGTAGTTAACCAAATGTCAAGGAGGTAATCCCGGATGTAAAGTCAAGCAGAAGCACCTATAACATCTCGGTCTGACCCAAGTATTATTTAATAAGAAAATAATAAACGGATCAGTCTAACTATAAATATCAGATGAAACGATATAGAGTAAGAGATATGACTAAACACATAATAATCACAATGCTAAGCTGTGATATATATAAGTAATTGAAAATCAACCCGAGATTAATCAATATCACAAAATCTACACAAGAATCAAAGAAATGTCATACTCCTTATTTCGTTCACCAAACCATAAATATTGACAATTATATCAATGCCAATCACAAAAGTCAATGACACACAAATTCACCAATGCACAAATATTGATAGATCTTATCAATGAAAATCACGAAAATTGGTGAAGCACAAATTCTAGAAATCATCAATAGAAATCCAGAAATCAAAAAATAGGGGGAGGCCTATCACAAACGGGAGCATAAAGCTCGCCAACACGTGTATCACAAACGGAACACTAATTCCATGGTTGCTAACCATCACAAATTGAGCCGAAGCTCCATAAACGGCCCGAAGACCATGGGTTGCTACCCCACAAATTTAAGTCGAAACTCCACAAAACGGGGTTTAGTCTCCCTCGCAGACAAAGAGACATCGCACATTGCTAGTCTAAATCACAAAGATGATCGTCATGATCAACGAGAAGTGTCAATTACACTAGAATATTGTCACAAGAGTTTCAATCGAACAAGTCCAAGAATTAACCGACGAAGTAAACGCAAGCGTTTCATACCACTTGTTTTACTAAGTCGTTTAATTAGATTTCTCATACGAGTGAGGTAAAGGTTTGTATATACTAATAGATTGGAAAACGGTTTAAGAAAACGAGCTTTGTAATAAAATAGTGTTGAAATCATTTGAAGCAAGAGTTTTGATATTTACGACTAGTATAGAAAACCTTTATATTTTTAAAGTGACAAATCACAAAGAAGATTGTAGGAACAATCAATCACTAAAATTCACATTCGAAGACGTGAATGAAATCCAATGAAACCGATAAAGAATCCATCGAAATGGATATTCAAAAATCCCTAAAAAGGAGTCATCAAAGTCATAATAAATGATAACAACAAATAGGAAACAACACGAATCAATTAAAGTTGGAAATTCAAGCAACTAGGCGAAATAGGCAAAATTTCATCAGGTCGGTCGGCCGGCTACAGGGCTCGGTCGACCGGACCCTGTTTCAGAAAATTACTCGGGAAGCAGGTCGGTCGACCGAGCCCTGTAGTTGGCCGACCGACCCTGAAACAGAGCAGTGCTTATGCACTTTGGAAGCAGGTCGGTCGACCGACTACAGGGCTCGGTCGGCCGAAACTGTTCCCAGTCCCTTCCTAGTCCATTGAAAACAATGGCCAATCACGACCAATTTGCAACTACTCGAGCATCGGCACTAAGGATTTATGCCAATCGTCTACCCGGCCCTATGAGCTCCTCGTTGCATCACCAAAAACACATTTGAACATCAAAGCTATGATTTTTAAAGAATTGAACCCAAAACACCAAAAATTAGAATATTCACCAAATCAATCCAAACCAAAAGCTAATGCACACGAATAAGCGTTAGGAATTCATACCTAACATTCGAAGATAATTATAAGCATAGATGTGAGATAAAAATCTCACCTTTGAACCCAAGCAATTGAAAATGAAGCTTGAAAGCAAAAGGGGAATCAACCACTCTTCAAATCCAACTCAAGAAACTTGATTCTAAGCTAAAAAAGAGAAACATTTCTCAAATTAGGTTTAGGAATTTTCTGAAATCAAAGAGAGAAAGAGTTGGAGAAGAAGAAGAGAAGCTTACCAATGGGTTCTTCTATTAGTTTGGAGCTAGAGTTTGATTTGCAAAAGAAAACTAGGGTTTTGGAGTTTTAATTTCCCATCTCTCCCACCATTGATGCTTTAGAACTGAAAAGAGGAGAAAGTGAGGGTGAATGGGAAGGAGTGGCTCAGATTTGAGTATAAGTTAACATAGGGCTGAACCCAAATCCAAACCCAAAGTTAAAAGGTAGCAAAAATCAACTTACTCCAAACATATCGAAGCTTATACTCAAAAAGGTCGCAAACGGCATTTTAAACTCAATGGGAGTGGTCCCGAGTCCTAATTCGATCGTATGCAAAAGGTAGCTTTTCAGACTTAATTCCGAGTATCGATAAAATATTCAAATAAAATATTTAAATATAAAATCGACAAATATGCGGGTTGTTACATTTTTAACCCGAGACTTAAATTTTAAATTTCCAATTAATATTTACTTTACTTATAAATCCAATTTTACAATCAATGTTTATAAAATTTCACTACCTAACAAACAACATATTACATCCAATTATATCATTCATAATAATTATCCTTTTATATACACAATATATACTAAGTAAAACTATTCATTTACCTATATTTCAAAACAAATATTGTGTTGGTCTGTGTAAAGACCCGTAATTTCACTACTTCAAAAATAAAAGATTTCGTTTGTTTTAAATTTAAAAAGGTTTAAAACTTTAATAATATGTTATTTATAATAAATAACAATAGAGAAATTATTTATTCCTATAGTTAATAATTAAAAAGTATAAATGTGAATTTTAGAACAAATCAACAAAAGTTAAGTTTTGTTAAAATAAATAAATACTTAAATAAATAGGTTTAAATGTTTATTGTAAAAATTTAAATCATATTAAAAACACCTATCAAAGATAATAAAAGTATGTTAAAAGATTTAAAAGTATATTAATAATCGTTTTACAAAAATAATCAAAAATTGTCGCATCTTGTCAGTTTTACATAGTGTAAATTTAGACATTTTGATATTATTTAAATATGTTTTTATAATATGAATAAACATGTTTTATTTTATTTAAAAGAAGTAAAAAGTTCATTTTTAAGTTTGGTTTACTTCAATATACAACTTATCAAAAACATCAAATTTTGACTGTAAAATATGTCAACAAAAACATCGTTTTCAACTGAAACAAGTTGTCGTCAAGTTATTGCAACATGATATGTTTTCTGACACATATATACACTTAACAAACTATGTTACATGTTCAATTTAACATATAAAAAAAAAATTCACTTTGAAAAGTCAAAGTTTACAAATAATTCAAAAAGTAACATGATTTGACAATTTATAATTGAAATTAGATTACTAAACATAATCATTATATAAAGAACTTAATCTCTCTTTTCTCATTAAATCACATCTTAACATCCTTTCCACCATTAGTGCACTTCATATCATGCTTAAACAAAAGTCAAAAAGTAACCAGGGTATTTGAGTCATTTACCTTCAAAACTCAAGTATAAATAGCACACACGTTTCTCACAAAAAAATTTACACTTCATCCTTACTTCCTTTTTCACTTTCTTCTTCTTCTTCACCTCCATTTTCATGGCTTTCCACTTCTCTATTCTCTTGAAATAAAAAATAAAAAAATAAAACCATCACCATCTTCCAAAATACCGCCCACTACCTTCTCCAAGCCCCATCACCCTACCCGACCTCCAGCTTCACCCTACATAGCCATACCCAAGTCCACCATCCTCCACACCCTACGGCCACCACCATACCCCAGCCCCAAGACCACCTACCCACCTTCTAAAATTTGTACCCCCTTCACACACCCCTACCCCAAGGCCATACCCTCCCCTTAGCCCATGGCCACAATAAAACACAAAAAAGAGAAAGAAAGAGAAAGAAAGAAAAAAAAAGGAAAGAAATAAAAGAAAGCAACGCGCATTAGTTCGTTAGCCGTAAACACGCCAATTCGCCTAATGATTGAAGGAGTGGAAATAAAGGTGAGAAAGTTCTCACCGCTTTTTAAAAGATCATATTTTCATATTGTTATAACAATCATCTTATTACATACGCAAGTATAAACCCCTTTGAAATGTTGTTATGGATGTTTGAATATGTTCGTGTTATGTTTGAATAGTTACAAGTGTTTATGGTTGTGATTATTTATCATATTAGTTTATGTATAGACCATAATTATGTTATTGATAAATGTTAAATTTGGTTACGCTCATTTTGATTAAGTGATCTCCTTATTAAATAAGACCAATTTTGACGGTATGAGATACTTTGGAAAAATAAGTCTCTTTTCAATTGAAATTGAAATTAAAGTTAAAATAAAAGAGAATTTGAAATTTGAAGTGAAACGGGATTAAAAAGGATAGTGAAATTGAAATTGAAAATTAATAGTGAAATTGAAATCGATTTTGAAAATTGAATTTAATATTAAGGTTGAAATTTAAATTTAAATTGGAATTAGATTTGAAATCTAAGTTTTAATTGAGTTTAATTTGAAGTTAGAATTGAAATTGAATTTACATTGAAATTTAAAATTTAATATTAAAATAATATGAATAAAATAATTTTAAAATATGATAATAGTGAAAATACATTTCAAATACTTTAAAATGTGGAAATATTGATTTAAATTGTAATGGTTTTAAATAATAAAGTTCTATTTGAATAGATTATTTCACATATTGACAAAATAAGTTAAAACTAGGTGCATTGCACAAAGGTAGTTCACGATTTCACGTCGAAAAGTTCAAATGAATGTATAGAGTTTAAATATGAATATGAGTTTAAATGTAACGACTTTTCCTAGAATCTATCATGAATGGTTTTAAGAGGAAAATTAAGCGTTAAAAAGATAATTTAAAATCTTTATGATCAATTATAAAATAAAGTTGATAACTGAGTATGTGGAAACGACTAGTACATTTGTCCCGCTTGTGAGATCTAGAAAGATAAAACAAGGTGTTTGACTAAGGTTCGGGATGGAGCAACCAGTGTCCTGAACTTACTTGGCCTCTATTTTCTTTTCTTATGCGAGGGGTGGAACAGATCGAAAGGAAAGCCGGGATGCTCTAAAAAAATCGTATTATGTTTCCAAAATAAAAGAAGATTGGTATTATCCAAATTTTAAGCAATCTTCAAAATGAATGATTTCTATGATCCTATTAACTCAAAAATGTTTGCTAAGATTGATTCAGGACTTACGGTAAACGATGTCTTAAATATCATAGTTTTTGACCTGCCTAAAAAGTTAAGGAATTTGGATCGAGAGTTAAGTGAGGGAAATTGAAATATTATCCAAAATAAAAGAATGAATTACTTAGAATTACTCTAAGATAAAAGAAAGAGATTTAGAAATTATCCGAAAAGAATTGAAGTGAAAAGAAACCTAATAAATCCTGTATACTGGTATTCACTTTTTCTCAATAATTGGATTTCGAAGGAACCGGGGTCGGATTTGGGTAATTCCTATGCGAAAACCACTTCGACCAAATTTATGTGTTCGAAGAATGAAGATTTTTGAAGACGGATATATTGATACGAATAATAATGAGGGACTACTTATTGATTAATTGGGGATAAAAACCTGATTGACTATATTGTAGCAGTAGTCTCTTTGTTATGAAAAACCTCAAAACCATAAGGGCTTCTCGCCTAGTAATGGTTGAGGAAATTTTCTTTCGGTTTCATTCAGTCCCCTAACGAACTCATATGGATGAGTCTCTGACCTTGCATTTAAATCACAATGAGTGGTCTCTATTAAAGTATATCAGTCGGTGGCGGAGAAGACACCTTCTCTTAGCTTAACACCCTTTCCCGAGACATACAAGCTCAGGAAGTTATACGTTTGTATAAATCGGTCGTGTGAATGTGGAATAGCAATGTGGCATTCAAAGTGAAAGAAGATGTGCTATGTGAAAATATAATCGTTGCTTCGAGCCTCATCAACCGAAAATGATCGAAACAGGGTTAAATGCAGTAAGGCTAAATAGGTCATTCTCGGTTAGGGTATGATCATCCCCTTTTAGATATATTTCTTCCTGCTATGACATTCGGGATGTAAATTAATGTGGTTTGTATGCTACAGCGCGCTCGGTTAAAGGTCGATAACGACCGGGGAATGATATATTTGGTACTATCTAGTTACAGAGATAAGCCGGTCTTGTGTTGTATAAATTAGTAATTTATATGATGTTCAGAGAGAACATCATATAAATTAGTAATTTATATGATGTTCTCTCAGAGAACATCATATAAATTAGTAATTTATATGATGTTAGAGAGAACATCATATAAATTAGTAATTTATATGATGTTCTCTCTTAGAGGATCCTTTATGATGGTCCTTGGTACATTACTCTAGAGATGTACTGTTGGAAGGTAGTCCCTGCACCTGGTCATTTGTGTGGAAATCCATTCTCCAATAAGAACCTACGGTTTTGTTAGTATTGGCGTAATGAATGGCCTCGAAATGTTGTATGGGTAACCATTTCGGATAAGATTAATAAGTTTATTTGTAAATGTTTTCAAAGAGATGTCATTAAAAATAATATCAACGGTTTTGATATATAAAAGTGTTTTAGTTATCATAAGGTAAAAACCCGTCTGTGTTTATGTGTGGGCGTGGTCTTATGAGATACTCTTTCTTTTCAAAGGATTTTATTTCCAAGGATGATATATGACACTGTCATTTATTATTGTGTTTTTCTATACTGGTTTATCAAGCCTGCTTCGGTTTTTTTCAATACTTGGGTCAGAACTGAGTAGTTTCAGGCTTAGTCGAAGACGGTTGAAGTCCAGAGAAGAGTTGGAGATATTCATCTACGTATGACATATTCTATTATCCGCTGCTGTCTGTTTGTCTTTGTTTAATGTTTGTCAGCAATTGTAAGGATAGATATTTATAACTGTCCAAGCAATTGAAGAACCTTATCTTTGGTTGGGTAAAGATTCATCAGAGATAGGATTAGGAAATGCTAGGATGAGTAGCTCTTTAGAGATGAGGTTAGTAACACCCTAGAATGAGTTATGAGAGTGTTACATATATGAGCGTGTATTTGTTAATTTTATAAAAATGATTTTGTTTTAAAGAAATTGGTAAATGAAATAATTTTACCTTCGGTTTATATTTTGAATATTAAATGGGATACTATTATTTCTAGGCTAGAAACTAAGGATTGTTTGTAATTTAGCTTAGTAAACTAAAATATGAATATCTTGTTATTAGAATTGCATAATTTGACTATAAGATATTCCATACAGAGTCAAGTAGTTGAATGCTAGAATTTAGAAATTTAATCATATACCCCTAGACAATTTGTTATTAAGAAATAATGATTTAATGATCATCAAAATTGATGGATTTAAAAGCTAAAGTACAAATATATTGTGAAGTAAAATTCACGATTTTATTGTAAGATATTTGATGGTAATATTGAAGCTAGAAGTTGTAATTAGAGAAAGTAAAAATAAAATGCATACTTAGAAAAAAATTCTTATCAATGACATATAAAAAAAGATATGCCTAAATTGAGAATTTGGGAAAATATAATATGAAAGGGTAAGTTTTATAACTTATAAGGAGATAAAATAATTTTAAATTTAGACTCTTTGATTAGGTTAAAATAAAGGTGAAATTTAGGATAAGAGATATAAGAAATATTGTCCTAATATAAAACTTTGAAGTAGTGATCCATTTAGGGTAACATTTGTAATTTAAAATGAAGTAAGATTAGAAGGAGAAGTTTTGAATATATGATTAGTAGGTTAATTGTTGGATGAAAATGTTTAAATAACAAATACCATATGAATTAAGTTTTACAATTTGACTATAAGGTACTTGATGGATTTAAGGTTAAGAAATTTGATTTAGAAAATAGACAAGTAAATAAGTTAAGTCGATAATCATAAGATTAGTAAGAAAAAGATATACACTTGGTAAAGTTGTCTTATTAATATATGGAAAAGATAAATAACATTGGCTAAATTAAGATCTTAGGTAAATAAAACTAAGGAATAAGTTTTATAACTTGTTAATTTGAGATAATAGTAGAATTCCACATTTGTTAAACACCTTAATTGAAGTAATAACGGTTTGAAGTTTGGGGATATGTATGTATACTCTTAGGAAGTAAAGGTATATTATAGAAGTTTAAGTCATATTTGTATGCTTAAGTGATAATGGATTTAGTAGAAAGTAAATGGTCGTGAAATAAACATGGATTAATAGAAATTTTGAAGAAACACGTTAGGTAAAAAATGAATGTGAATAAATGCATAAGTTATACATAGATCATTTTGGAACATAAATTTTTGATCTAAGATTTGAGTAAGAACTTTTAGGTGTTTACACCTATACGAAAAATGATTTATCACTCGATTCTTGATGGAGAACATTGATGGGGGTTTGTGATTACGTACTCGAGTTTTCTATCATAGTTGAATGTTATGCAAGGAAAGCAAAAATTTGTGATCAAGAAGCCTAATCAAAGTCCGCACTAGAAAATCATGGGATCGATACTAGTTTTGAGGTAAAGTTGTGGATTCAAATAATAGATCGAATCAAATGTCACATATAGTATTATGTTTTGAGTCTGTCTACTTAGTAGTTGGATAGTTATCTTAAATAGTAGGCACTAGGATATAGTGGTTGGACGATGTTTTGGTATGTATGTTTATAGACCTCAGGTATAGTACATGCTCAGGTCATGGAATGAGTTATGTTGATATAGTATCAATTTGGTTGTTTTTGGATGTATTGCCTTATTTGGTTGTTGGATATATTATCTTAAGTATGCAGTACGCACCAGGATGGGTAGAACTCTGACTTTATGAATGTACATATAACCTTAAGTACGTGATAAGTACTCAGGTTAGTGTGGGGAATCTTTACATGTATGTTTGGTATCATTTGTTTTAGTGTTGTTATGGTATCAACCTTCTTTTTTTATATACTCATTTTTTCTATCATCAATATAAATCATCCAAAATATTTGAGGATACAAGTATGAGATAGATTCCTTTATCTAAATTTCATTTCGAGGATGAAATGCTTTTAAGTAGGGAGAATGATTTCGCTACTTCAAAAATGAGAAATTTCATTTGTTTTAAATTTAAAAAGGTTTAAAACTTTAATAAATAAGTTGTATATATTAAATAATAATAATAGATAAATTATTTATTCTTATAGTTAATAATTAAAAAATATAAATTTGAATTTCAGAATAAATCAGCAAAAGTTAAGTTTTGTTAAAAATAAATAATGCTTAAATAAATAGGTTTAAATATTTATTTGAAAAAGTTAAATCATATTAAAAACACCTAATAAAGATAATAAAAGTATTTTAAAAGATTTAAAAATATATTAAAAATCATTTTACAAAAATAATCAAAATTTGTCGCATTTTGTCAGTTTTACATACACTATAAATTTAGAGATTTTGATATTATTTAAATATGATTTTATAACATGAATAAAAATGTTTTAATTTATTTAAAAGAAGTAAAAAATTTATTTTTAAGTTTGATTTACTTCAATATACAGCTTAACAAAAACGTCAAATTTTGACTGTAAAATATGTCAACAAAAATACAATTTTCAACCTAAACAAGTTGTCGTCAAGTTGTTGCAACATGATATATTTTCTAACACATACATAAACTTAACAAACTATGTTACATGTTACATTTAACGTATAGAAAAAACAAATTCACTTTGAAAATTCAAAGTTTACAAATAATTCAAAAAGTAACATGATTTGACAATTTATAATTAAAATTAAATTACTAAACATAATCATTATATAAAGGACATAATCTCTCTTTTCTCATTAATGCACAAGTCTTATAAATGTATGGAAAAGGGGAAAATGTTATTTTAACATTTTAAAGTTTAAGAAAAAAAGGCAAACATCATTTCTTAAGTACAAATCACATCTTAACATCCTTTCTACCATTAATGAACTTCATATCATGCTTAAACAAAAGTCAAAAAGTAGCCAAGGGTATTCGAGTTCATTTACCTTCCAAAACTCAAGTATAAATAGCACACACGTTTCTCAAAATAAAATTTACACTTCATTCCTTACTTCCTTCTTCACTTTCTTCTTCTTATTCTTCACCTCCATTTCCATGGCTTTCCACTTCTCCATTCTCTTGAAATAAAAAAAATAAAACCAACACCACCTTCTAAAACACCACCCACCACCTCCTCCAAGCCCCACCACCCTACCCAAGCTCCACCTCCACCCTACATGGCCATACCCGAGTCCACTATCCTCCACATGCCATGGCCACCACCATGCCCGAGCCCCTAGACCACCTACCCACCTCTAAATCCTGTACCCCCTTCACACACCCCTACCACAAGGTCGTACCCTCCCCTTAGTCCACGGCCACACTAAAACAAAAAAAAAGAAAAAGAAAGAAAAAGAAAGAGAAAGATAGAAAAGAAAGGAAAGAAAGAAAAGAGAGCAATGCGCATTAGTTCGTTAGCTGTAAACACGCCAACTCGCTTACAGATTGATGGAGTGGAAATAAAGGTGAGAAAATTCTCACCGCTTTTTAAAAGATCATATTTTGATATTGTTATATAATCATCTTATTACATATGCAAGTATACACCACTTTGAAATGTTGTTATGGATGTTTGGATATGTTTATGTTATGTTTGAATAGTTGCAAGTGTTTATGATTGTGATTATTTATCATATTAATTTATGTATGGACCATAATTATGTTAATGAAAAATGTTAAACTTGGTTATGCTCATTTTGATTAAGTGATCTCTTTATTAAATAAGACCAATTTTGATGGTATGAGATACTTGGGAAAAATAAGTCTCTTTTAAACTGAATTCAAAATTAAAGTTTAAATAAAAGAGAATTTGAAATTTGAAGTGAAACACGATTAAAAAGGATAATGAAATTGAAAGTGAGATGAATGGTGAAATTGAAATCGATTTTGAAAATTAAATTTGGTATTAAGGTTAAAATTTAAATTTAAATTGGAATTAGATTTGAAATCTAAATTTTAATTGAGTTTAACTTGAAATTAGAATTTAAATTGAATTGAAATTGAAATTTAAAATATAATATGAAAATAATAGGAATAAAATAATATTAAAATATGATAATAGTGAAAATACATTTTAAATACTTTAAAATGTGGAAATATTGATTTAAAATGATTTGTAACAGTTTATAAGCAATAAAGTTCAATTTGAATAGATTATTTCACGTATTGAAAAATAAATTAAAACTAGGTGTGTCGCGCAACGGTTGTTCACGATTTCGCGTCGAAAAGTTCAAATGAGTGTATAGAGTGGAATGTAGCTCAGAATGCTTCAAGATGAGAAAATTTTGGACTATTATATCCATATATTTTAAACAAAGAAAGAAAATCAAAATTTCATTGAACAGATTTTGAAATATGTCCAAATCAATTTTCTAGAAAAATCGTCCTAGTGCAGTTAAGTAACCATAACAAGAAATCTTTTTAAATGAACGTTTTTAATTATAGTAAACTTGGAATAAATTTGATAAATCTACTTAAATAGTTTAAAGAGATTTGGAATGGAAAATATGAATTTTCAAATATTAAAAAGTTGTTTAAATCAAAAAGATTATATAGCACTTTCTGCAGCACTTTTATGCCGCGAATTCTATAACTTTTTGAGTATGAGTTTAAATGTAGTGATTTTTCCTAGAATCTATCATGAATGTTTTTAAGAGGAAAATTAAGCTTTTAAAAGATAATTTGAAATCTTTATGGTCAATTCCAAAATAAAATTGATAACTAAGTATGCGTAAACGACTATTGCATTTTTTCTGCCCATGAGATCTGGAAAGATAAAACGAGGTGTTTAACTATGGGTAGGGATGGAGCAGCTAGTGCCCTGAACTTACCTACACTCTATTTTCTTTTCTTAGGCGAGAGGTGGAACAGATCGAAAGAAAATCCCGGATTCTATAAAAAGATCGCATTAAGTTATCAAAATAAAAGAAGATTGATATTGTCCAAAATTTAAGCAATCTCCAAAATAAATGATTTTCATGATCCTATTTACTCAAAAATGTTTGCTAAGATTGATTCAGGGTTTATCGTAAACGATGTCTTAAATAACATTGTTTTTGACCCCCCCTAAAAAGTTAACGAATTTGGTTCAAGAGTTAAGTGAGGGAAAATGAAATATTATCCAAAATAAAAAAGTGAATTACTTAGAATTAATCTAAGATAAAAGAAAGAAATTTCAAAATCATCCTAAAAGAATTAAAGTGAAAAGAGACCTAATAAATCTTGTGTACTTATATTCACTTTTTCTCAATAATTGGATTTCGAAGGAACCTGGGTCGGATTTGGGTGGTTCCTATCCGAAAACCACTTTGAACCAATTTATGTGTTCGAAGAATGAAGATGTTTGAAGACGGAGATATTGACACGAATAATAATGCGGGACTACTTGTTGATTAATTAGGGATAAAATCCTGATTCTTTATACTGTAGCAGTCATCTCTTTATTATGAAAAACCTCAAAAACATAAGGGCTTCTCGCCTAGTGATGGCTGAGGAAAGTTCCTTCAGTTTCATTCATTCCTAGAACAAACTTGTATGGATGAGTGTCTGACCTTGCATTCTAAATCATAATGAGTGGTCGCTATAAAAGTATATCAGTCGATGGTGGAGAAGACACTTTCTCTTAGCTTAACACCCTTTCCTGGGACATAAAAGCTCAGGAAGTTATACGTTTGTAGAAATCAGTCGTGTGAATGTGGAATGACAAAGTGGCATTTAAAGTAAAAGAAAATGTGCTATGTGAAAAGGTAATCGTTGTCTCAAGCCTCTTCAACCGGAGATGACCGAAACTAGGTTAGATGCAGCAAGGCTAAGTGGGTCATTCCCAATTAGGGTATGATCTTCCCCTTCTAGATATATTTATTCCCATTATGATGTTCGGGATGTAATTTAATGCGGTTTGTATGCTAGAGCACGCTCGATTAAAGGTTGGTAACGACCGAGGAATGATATATTTGGTACTATCTAGTTACAGAGATAGGCTGGTCTTGTGTTGGTAGAAGATCCTTTGTGATGGTCCTTGGTACATTCTTCTAGAGATGTACTGTCGTAAGGTTGTCCCTTCACCTGGTCATTTGTATGGAAATCCATTCTCCAATAAGAACCTACAGTTTTGTTTGTATTGGCGTAATGAATAGCCTTGAAATGCTATATGGGTAACCATTTCGGATAAGATTAATAAGTTTATTTGCAAATGATTTCATCAAGATGTCATTAAAAATAATATCAAATGTTTTGATACATAAAAGTGTTTTAGTTATCATAAGGTAAAAACCCGTCCGTGTTTATGTGTGGACGTGATCTTATGAGATACTCTTTCTTTTCAAGGGATTTTATTTCCAAGGCTGATATACGACACTATCATTTATTATTGAGTTTTTTCACGTTGATTTATCAAGCCTGCTTCAGGTATTTTCAATTCTCGAGTCCGAGCCGAGTAGTTTCAGGTTTAGTCGAAGACGGTTGAAGTTTCCAGAGGAGAGATGGAGATATTCATCTATGTATGACATATTCTATTATCCGTTGCTGTCTGTTTATCTTTGTTTAATGTTTTTCAGCAATTGTAAGGACAAATGTTTATAACACTTCAAGCTGAATTTAGGTTAGACTCCGATATATGTATTTATAAAGTTTTCCGCTGCAAAGATATGTTTAATATTATATATCATTCCATTGTATAATATTCTATCCTTTCTATTTTCTTCATTACCCTTCATGTTCCGTATTTTCATGCAATTTGAGTTGGACATGTATGATTTATTATCGATTCAAAGGGTACGAAAAAACGGGTCGTGATAGTCTGCCCTATTTAGTGTTTAGGTAACCCTATCAATGCCATAGCGTCTGGAATTTATAAATACTAAGCAGAACAAATTAACACAATACAAAAACCTTTTATAACACTAAAAAATACTCTCTTATATATGTACACTCAACGACACATTCTAGGGTATTAGTAACCTATTTCTAATAAGTCAGACCCTGCAAAGCTCAGGTTATCGCTAAACCAAAGCTCTAATACCAAATGTTACGACCTACATTTTTGGATAGTTTAAATCAATGATAAACCACACACGTCAAACTCAAACCATTCAAAAGGGCAGATTGTTATGGGGTAAATAAGAAAAAGCAGAGAAAGAAACAAACGTAGAATCTTACACCGGAATGATAAAATATAATAATCAAATAAACAGTTCATGAAGCTATTTTATAAATAACATTTGATTACACTTTTACAATACAGATCAGACTTACATTCAACAAGAATAAATAAATAAAAGCAGCGAAACAACATAATGCAGTGGAAAAAATATAATAAATAATAATAGTGCAAAATCTACGTCTTCATCCTCCAAGTCTTCGATAAACTAAAAAGCTTAGACTGACCCGAGCGAATTGAAAAGACGAATCACTCGAGTTAGGACTAAAAGATCTTATGTAAGTTAAATCAACAGTAAATAAATATGAGTGTAGCGGCGTCGGAGATGTTTGCGGGGTTTGACATCTCCTGTCCAGTCACCAGTGTCTAACGTGGGTGTCATAACTCAAGAGATGTTCGGAATTTCCATCTCCTAAGGATCTGTTAAACTATCTACTATGCAGCACAATACGTCATTACAATAATGTCTACGGTAAAGTAAAGTATTAAAATAGCGTTAAGGCGTTCCATATCTCCCTTAACACATTTTATATAATGTCACAGTCTATACAAATACTGTAAACTGGTGGACTATCAGGGAGCATTCTATAAGTACGATACAAACAAAACTCGTAGAAGGCGCAATAGGGCATGTGAACACTGCATGCAAGGCAATGCCAGAATAGGATTCTACCGTTTTGCGGATCCGGACTAGTGGTAACACATATCAGCTACTACCGCCCACCTTGAAACACACACCCATAATCAAAATCAAGGGGTGGCCACCAAATTGATCATAAGGTTATAATATGCTATTAAAGAAATGTGCCTGATAGGAAGAATGACCTCACTTGGCCCGGCATGGTTCCTGTTTTAGTCACATTTAAGCTGACTCACGGAAGTCGGGGTCACGTAAATAGCTCATACAAAATCGTTCGCCAAACCATCCTACTTCATTTCTGAAATTTCCACCACGTACACGGTTATTAAAGTGTTTTCGGTGTTGGCAGAAAGTATGACAATATCTGATCTTGGCCTCTTTAACAACCAAACGTTTATTTCATAAAGGATGGTTCTTTTGCATTTTCAAAATCGATTCATAATGGACATCAAAATATCATATCCAATTTGAAATCATATTACATTCAAAATCATATTCACTTTTTAAATCATATCGATAAAATAGGTTAAATCCTCACTTCAAAATCATCATATTTAACTAAGTATGTCACTTCACAAGAAATTATCAACTATATCCCAATTTTGGATATAACATCATTTAACCGTATTTACTATTAAATCAAGGAGTTAAATATGAACACTCCAACTTTACAAGTCTGAAATTTAAAATAGTTTAAATAGGTTTATGATTTTTTAGATAGATTTTAAATAGTTAAATTAATTTAAAATAGATTAAAATAATTTAAAATAGTTAAAATAAATCAGATTAGTTTAATACAGTTTAATAAAGTTTAAATGGTTTAAAATAGATTAACTTATTTTACTAGTTGAAAATCTTAATAATTAGAATTTAAAAGAACATTTACAATTTATATTAAGATAAGAAATTTGAAATTAACATCTTATTTAATCATTTCTTCCATTTCAACAAATCTTGACCATATCCAAATTTCAAATCAAAACCCAATTTCAAATCTTGAAATATCTAATCTTACTTTAAAATTTCAATTTAAATCCTTCAAATAATTACTTAAAACAATTCAACATATCAGTCAAATTCTATTTCGAAATATGGTTTAACTGGATTCAAAATTTAAAGATTTAAAGTCATTAAATTTAACCAATTCAGTGTCCGTATATAATTCTCTACCCAATGATCAAGTGATACGGATATTTACCATTTTAATCCTCAATTAATTTATATTTAAGGATATATATCATTTCAACCAGCGAATCCCGAATTAACATTCAAATCCATAAAATCGCTCGGCTATCATTTCAACCCATAACGATTTTATCTAATCTATAGACCGTTCGAGTATATATCATTTCAACCAATAGAGAATTGCAGTGTTATAACAATATAAAATATAGCCTCCGGTCATCAAATATCAACAATCAACCATCCATCACAATCATCATCCAAATCAACCAACAAACATCAATAGATAACTTATTATCATTTACAAGTACTAAATTGACAATTTAATTCAATACTAAATTAAACGATGATTAAATGCAATAAAAGTCAATTTAACTGGAATAAAAATTTAAATATACCAAACATCAACCAATCAATTCCAAATACATCAAAAATTCAATTGAACTAACATAAGATAATTTAGTAGTTGTGAGTGGGTTAAAACACTCATCTTATGGATTTTCCTTTTCTAGTCGGATTTGGATCCGCTGCTACTTCCTCCTTTTGATTTGTTTCCTTGATATCTTAATCTTCTATTTTTATAGAAAGTTTTGGAAGAGATGGAGAAGTTTGTATAGATCTGGATTTGAAGAAAAGGATTTGAAAAAAGAAGAATGTTTGGAAAAGAAGAAGAAAATATAAAGAATATGAAGAATTGAAAATGAAAAGGCAGCTTTGATAAAGAAGAAGAAGATTTGAAGAATAGAATAAGAAAAGGGAAGCTTTGAAAAAAAAGGATATTTGGGGAAGAAAAAAAATGGAGGAGGAATATGAAGAGAGAGAAGAAAATAAAGTGGAAGTTTGTTAGGAGGAATGAAGCTACAGAAAATGGGATTTGAAAATTGAAATAAGGCTACATGGATGAAGATGGAAACAAATGAAAAGCTAATAAAGTATATGTAAACAAACTAGTAATTGAAATAAAGTAAGGATATGAACAGCCTTAAAATGATAGTGTAACGCCCCACCTCTATGCTCACAATAACAAAGAGTATTAAAAGAAATATTGTCCGTTATTACGAAGAATAAGGCTAGATAGGAGCGGCCATCCGTAGCTAGGCCTTACACTAGTATTGGTTATCTCGATAGGAGTGGTATATATT
Source organism: Allium cepa (assembly GCA_030765085.1). NCBI lineage: Eukaryota > Viridiplantae > Streptophyta > Magnoliopsida > Asparagales > Amaryllidaceae > Allium > Allium cepa. Next base: position 188,289,036 of record CM060943.1, read on the forward strand.
TTTATTTTTCATCTCTTATTTATTTACTCCCATCAACTTATCCAATTCCAGTATAAAACGAACTATGGTGGTTCATAATAGTTTAGGACAATAGATATAATAATAACACAGATAATATAAATGCGGAACACCGATAAAACAAAAATGTCTCATATATATAATAACTGATGTCAGTTACAATACATGTGATACAATACGTAAGATACAACTACAACTAAAGACTCAGGAAGATATATACACAAGTACATTATCGTGAATAATATACATGAATATACAACATCTTATACTGCGACCACATCTGCTCCAAATGATATAAAGAAACTTCATAGCTCTAGCAGCAACCCAAAGCAAGATATCTACAACCTGTAATAACTCGGTCTGACCCGAGTATTACATTCAAAAGAAAATAATACACGGGTCAGTCTAATTCAAACTCAGTTATTAATGCACAGAAGCAATAATAATTAAATAATCAAATAGATGACAGTCATAGAATCTCGTCTATCCAATTCTTAAATAAGAAATCGGATAACGGTAAATATAACACGTACAGTGTTAAACAACAAATCAGCAAATTCAAAATATCAACAAAGATAAATGAAAAGAATATCAATGAAGATAATTTAGAAAACATCAGAATTGCCTAAACGGCTATTAACTAATTATTTAAATAAATAATTAGAAACTCATAATCTAATTAACTAAAGATACTTAGATATCAACAATTTGATTAAATCGAACCAAATCGAAATATAATTTCATCATATTGAATTGAACACTCAAAACAATTCAAACGATTGAAATATCCATTTAAAATGCCAACTCGGGTAGGGCTGCAGTACACGCACGCGTGTACTGCCTCGCCACTCCAGCCTCCGGAATACGCAAAAGATTAATAAATCAAAAGCAGATAGAATATTAATAAAAGCAATACCGTGTGGCTGCAGTACACGCTTGCGTGCACTGCCTTGCCACTACAGTGATGATATACCCAAAAGATCAACGAACTAAAATTAATAAAGATTCAAATATCAATGCCATAGACTCAATGGTCAAAGCAGACAGACATGGACAATGTGCACGAATGTGCACAATGAAAATTCACAAATGAACACTAGGTCAAGCCCAAGAAAAATCAGGTTCAACATTTCACAAGTCAAAGGTAACAATACTACAAGCACCAGGTCAGAGAGACCACAGTGAAAAGCTCAACAAAATCAAGTGAGATAACCAATGTAACCAAACTCAGGTCAGTGAACATTTCAGATGTGCAGACCACAAGGCAAAGTCTCTTCCTTTAATTAACAACACAAATGAAATTCAAATAAAATCGCAATGCGAGCACGAGGTCAAACCCGAGCGTTTAAGCTGGATTCGACTCAAGTAAATTCGAAGAACAAACCCAATCAATCTAACTCATGCAAGAGGGAAAGGAGGGGCTGCCAAATCAAGTGTAGGAACTATTCAGATTACATGAATTCAGGGCAAAGGTTGAATACAGCCAACATACTCCAGAGCAACAGGCAACAAGTAGCGCATACATGTACACACACACATGTATATGTGAATATACACATTTGTGCACCCTTAACAAATGTAAAACCCAAATTCAGTAAACAAAACACAACAACTCAGCAAGGTCATGGGACCAAAAAGCTGCAGCAGCGCCCAGGGTTAGATCAACCCATACAAACTGGTGCAACCAAGAATAGGCCGAGTAAATGAATATGACCAATAATTTAAACTAGCAGAGTATGCAAATATAGGCAGCAGCATGGTTAATAAAGGCAACTGGGTTGAAATGCAACCTTAAAGAGAAATCACAAATATTGGCACAAAACAGAACTGGCAAGCAAAAGGTGCAAGGGTAACCACTAACACACATAAGTACATGTGTATATATGGCATATACAAGTGGTCAAATTCAGTAACTAGAATTTGAATATTGCAAACTGAATAGAAAATGAATATGAATGAACAAATGCAGACCGAAGGGAATGGATATACAGTGACTAAGTTATGGATCAGACCATGCAACCGGACTCGAAGCAGTGCACAGTTAAACCCAAATGTGTAAAGTCAAAACAATACATCATAAATTTGAAAATGATATAAGTGTACAATGCAGTGAAACTAAGGTATGGATGAACACTGCAATACAAGAGAGTGCACAGCAAAGTCGAATGATCTCATGTGGATAATGCAGCCAAGATCAAGCATGCTACAGCAAGTATAAGTGGCTATGCAAACAGTGTAAGCCGATATCAAAGTAAGAGAGTTCGAATCAAAACATGGTTGCAAGTTCGAACAAATATGCATCGAAGCCGTGATTGACAAAGAGTTCGAATCAAACCAAAAACAATGCGCAACATCAAACAAGTTCAAATGTAACCCAGGCCGAAATAAGTACAGGTCATTGCAAAGCATACAAAAATAAAAAACAAATTAATTTATCAAAGAAACCATCAACAACAAAATCAAATCAAACTGTCGAGCATCATACTAAGCACGAATTAGATGTGAGTAAATCAAATTACTCACCTTGAACTAGATCGAAGCGAAGGCGAACTCGAACCAAGTGGCCGAAGCTTCTCAGAGACGAGCAACTGATAAAGCAAGAAATCGAGTTGTGAACGAGCAGACAGAGTTGGCGCCTCAAATCAATACCCTAATGTGGGACGAAGGAGCGAAAGCCCTGATTTGATCGAACGAAGAAAATTTTTGAGGCCGCCATATTTTTCTTTTTATGCTTTAGGATTCGCGAATGAATGGAAAATGAAAAGGGGATCGGGTCTGCCTTGGTAGTTATCACGGCACAAAGAAAAAGGCATAGGCCAATATTATAAAGCCCATAAATTCTTAAACAAATTTTTTAAAAGAATTTACCCTATTAAAACTCTAAATAGCAATTTGCCAACCATATTAATCGTCTAATGACGATAATAAAGTAAAATGCGAAATCCCGGGTTGTTACAAACTCCCCTCCTTATAAAAATTGCGTCCCTGCAATTTTCATAATTAAAGTCGTCCATAACAATTATCCTTCTAACATAAACTGGTTAAGCTAGAAAAATAAAGGTCGGGAACACAAACGCCAAAGAAATCTTTTTTTCCATAAAAGAAATTCACAAATTCTCAACAAATCTAACTATCCAATAGATAATCAGAAAAGAACAAAACTGAATAAATACAGTTATCAGCAATATTCAATTATCAATTAGATAATTAGAATACAGAAATCACAAAACAGCAATATCTAATTATCGATACGATAATTAGAAAACAGCAAAATCTAATTATCAACAAAGATAATTAGGAAACACAAATCACAAATCGCCAAAACCGCAAATATCTAGTTATCAACCAGATAATTTGAAAACAACAATTATCTAATCACCAAAAACGATAATCAGAATTCTCAAATCAACAAATATTTAATTATCATAAACAACAATCAAATTTCAATTCAACAAATATTTAATTATCACAAACGATAATTAAATCTCAAATCAACTAATTTTTAATTATAAAAAAAAGATAATTAAATCTCAAATCAACATATATTTAATTATCTTAATCGATAATCAAATCTCAAATCAACAAATATTTAATTATCACAGACGATAATTAAATCTCAAATCAACAATTATTTAATTATTAAAAACGATAATTAAATCAACAAATCAACAAATATTTAATTATCACAAAAACGATAATTAAATCTCAAATTAACAAATATTTAATTATCAAAAAAACGATAATTAAATCTCAAATCAACAAATATTTAATTATCTCAATCGATAATCAAATCTCAAATCAAGAAATATTTAATTATCACAAATGATAATTAAATCTCAAATCAACAATTATTTAATTATCAAAAATGATAATTAAATCAACAAATCAACAAATATTTAATTATCACAAAAACGATAATTAAATCTCAAATCAACAAATATGTAATTATCTCAATCGATAATCAAATCTCAAATCAACAAATATTTAATTATCACAAACGATAATTAAATCTCAAATCAACAATTATTTAATTATCAAAAACGATAATTAAATTAACAAATATTTAATTATCACAAAAACGATAATTAAATCTCAAATCAATAAATATTTAATTATCAAAAATGATAATTAAATCAACAAATATCCGATTATCAAAACGATAATCAAAATCAACAAATATCCGATTATCAAAAACGATAATCAGAAACAACAACTATTCGATTATCAAAAACGATAATCAAAATCAACAAATATCCGATTATCAAAAACGATAATCAGAAACAACAAATATTCGATTATCAAAAACGATAATACAAATCAACAAATATCTGATTATCAAAAACGATAATCAGAATCAACAAATATCTAGTTATCACAAGCGATAATCAGAACTCATATCAACAAATATCCAATTACCTGCAGATAATTGGAAACAACAAATATCTAGAAATCAATTAAGATGATCTAGAAAATCAACATAAAAGGTGGATCGATCCCAACAAATGACGAGTTTTAGCTACGCCGCACGTGCATCAACAAATGGCCGAAGCCTACCGAGTACCCAACATAATTTTAGCGCCCAACAAATGACCCGGAGGTCCAACAAATGACCCGAAGGTCTGGTACTGGTATTGACCCGAAGGTCCAACATATGACCCAAAGGTCCAATATAGTGGCTCGAAAGCACACGAAAATCATCAAAATCATCAAAACAGCAAATATTTCAATTAACGAGTCCGGAATTAACCAAAATAGCAAACACACATGTCTCATAACCACGAATTTTACTAAATCGTTTAATTCTCTTCATCGTTCCTTGAAAGTGCAAAATTGTGTATTCCAAAAATAACATTTCACATTCTCAAACGGACAAGTCCGGAATTAAGCGAATCAGTAAAAGAAAGGGGTCATAGTCCTCGATTTTGCTGAAACGTTTAAATCGCTTTCTCTTTCTTTTGAAAACGCAAACTGCAAAACTTCTGAAAACGATTTCATTTATTTTATAAAAGTAATAATTTACATTCTCAAACGGAAAAGTCCGGAATTAAGCGAATCAGTAAAAGAAAGGGGTCATAGTCATCGATTTTGCTGAAACGTTTAAATCGCTTTCTCATTCTTTTGAAAACGCAAACTATAAAAAATTTTGGAAAACAATTTTATTTTTAAAACGATTTGCAAATCTGTGATAAAAACAGCAACATTACTGACAATTTCGACAAGGAAATTGCACTTCACAAAATACCGTAAAAACAGACAACAAAATCAACATTACGGGATAACCGCTTGAAAATCAATTTTAAAATTTGACGGTTACTGAAGCCAAAGCGACGATAATATTCATACGTCAAAATCTCATCAAAATAATTCGCATCAAAATATGACACCAGTGAATTTTCATTCATCAAAAATGTCAACAAAACACCATGTTTCAAGATTTAGCATTGGTGTACAAATCCCGTTATAAAAATAACGGCAACAAAATACGTTAAAACCAAACATTGGTTCAACGTAAAATTGATGCAGTAACGTGCAATTAAAATTTGCGTGTATACTACAAAATGAACAAAGAAATCACTTGAATATATCTTCAATGAAGATAATTCTAAAACAGCAAAAATCTCAACAAATTCACATAACTGCAATCACTTCGAATCCTCAAATCGGATTCGAAATTTTCAAAGAAAACAAAATAAACACAGTTATGTAAACAACAAATGAAATTTATTTAAATTTCATATTTTGATTTTTAAATCAAAAAGGATATCAGCTGAAAGCGAAGACAGTCTCACTGTTTCCGCTGCGCACTCTGACAAACAGTACACAAATCTATCAATCATCAACACACAAATTCACTTTTATTTTTAAATAAGGAAATTTTAAAAAATTCATCATAACTTCAAAACTTTAGTTTTGACTCAAAACACGACTAAAACATCGACTAATAGTTGTAACACATGTTCCATCTAAGTTATGTTTTATATTATGTCCATAAACCCCAAGCTCTGATACCAGCTATAACGCCCCACCACTATGCTCACAATAACAAAGAGTATTAAAAGAAATACTGTCCGTTATTACGAAGAATAAGGCTGGATAGGAGCGGCCATCTGTAGTTACGCCTTACACTAGTATTGGTTATCTCGATAGGAGTGGTATATATTTTTATTTTTCATCTCTTATTTATTTACTCCCATCAACATATCCAATTCTAGTATAAAACGAACTACGGTGGTTCATAATAGTTTAGGACAATAGATATAATAATAACACAGATAATATAAATGCGGAACACCGATAAAACAAAAATGTCTCATATATATAATAACTGATGTCAGTTACAATACATGTGATACAATACGTAAGATACAACTACAACTAAAGACTCAGGAAGTTATATACACAAGTACATTATCGTGAATAATATACATGAATATACAACATCTTATACTGTGACCACATCTACTCCAAATGATATAAAGAAACTTCATAGCTCTAGCAGCAACCCAAAGCAAGATATCTACAACCTGTAATAACTCGGTCTGACCCGAGTATTACATTCAAAAGAAAATAATACACGGGTCAGTCTAATTCAAACTCAGTTATTAATGCACAGAAGCAATAATAATTAAATAATCAAATAGACGACAGTCACAGAATCTTGTCTATCCAATTCTTAAATAAGAAATCGAATAACGGTAAATATAACACGTACAGCGTTAAACAACAAATCAGCAAAATCAAAATATCAACAAAGATAAATGAAAAGAATATCAATGAAGATAATTTAGAAAACATCAGAATTGCCTAAACGGCTATTAACTAATTATTTAAATAAATAATTAGAAACTCATAATCTAATTAACTAAAGATACTTAGATATCAACAATTTGATTAAATCGAACCAAATCGAAATATAATTTCATCATATTGAATTGAACACTCAAAACAATTCGAACGATTGAAATATCCATTTAAAATGCCAGCTCGGGAAGGGCTGCAGTACACGCACGCGTGTACTGCCTCGCCACTCCAGCCTCTGGAATACGCAAAAGATTAATAAATCAAAAGCAGATAGAATATTAATAAAAGCAATACCGTGTGGCTGCAGTACACGCTTGCGTGCACTGCCTTGCCACTACAGTGATGATGTACCCAAAAGATCAACGAACTAAAATCAATAAAGATTCAAATATCAATGCCACAGACTCAATGGTCAAAGCAGACAGACATGGACAATGTGCACGAATGTACACAATGAAAATTCACAAATGAAAACTAGGTCAAGCCCAAGAAAAATCAGGTTCAACATTTCACAAGTCAAAGGCAACAATACTACAAGCACCAGGTCAGAGAGACCACAGTGAAAAGCTCAACAAAATCAAGTGAGATAACCAATGTAACCAAACTCAGGTCAGTGAACATTTCAGATGTGCAGACCACAAGGCAAAGTCTCTTCCTTTAATTAACAACACAAATGAAATTCAAATAAAATCGCAATGCGAGCACGAGGTCAAACCCGAGCGTTTAAGCTGGATTCGACTCAAGTAAATTCGAAGAACAAACCCAATCAATCTAACTCATGCAAGAGGGAAAGGAGGGGCTGCCAAATCAAGTGTAGGAACTATTCAGATTACATGAATTCAGGGCAAAGATTGAATATAGCCAACATACTCTAGAGCAACAGGCAACAAGTAGCGCATACATGTACACACACACATGTATATGTGAATGTACACATTTGTGCACCCTTAACAAATGTAAAACCCAAATTCAGTAAACAAAACACAACAACTCAGCAAGGTCATGGGACCAAAAAGCTGCAGCAGCACCCTGGGTTAGATCAACCCATACAAACTGGTGCAACCAAGAATAGGCCGAGTAAATGAATATGATCAATAATTTAAACTAGCAGAGTATGCAAATATAGGCAGCAGCATGGTTAACAAAGGCAACTGGGTTGAAATGCAACCTTAAAGAGAAATCACAAATATTGGCACAAAACGGAACTGGCAAGCAAAAGGTGCAAGGGTAACCACTAACACACATAAGTACATGTGTATATATGGCATATACAAGTGGACAAATTCAGTAACTAGAATTTGAATATTGCAAACTGAATAGAAAATGCATATGAATGAACAAATGCAGACCGAAGGGAATGGATATACAGTGACTAAGTTATGGATCAGACCATGCAACCGGACTCGAAGCAGTGCACAGCTAAACCCAATGTGTAAAGTCAAAACAATACATCATAAATTTCAAAATGATATAAGTGTACAGTGCAGTGAAACTAAGGTATGGACGAACACCGCAACACAAGAGAGTGCACAGCAAAGTCGAATGATCTCATGTGGATAATGCAGCCAAGATCAAGCATGCTACATCAAGTATAAGTGGCTATGCAAACAGTGTAAGCCGATATCAAAGTAAGAGAGTTCAAATCAAAACATAGTTGCAAGTTCGAACAAATATGCATCCAAGCCGTGATTGACAAAGAGTTCGAATCAAACCAAAAACAATGTGCAACATCAAACAAGTTCAAATGTAACCCAGGCCGAAATAAGTACAGGTCATTGCAAAGCATACCAAAAATAAAAAACAAATCAATTTATCAAAGAAACCATCAACAACGAAACCAAATCAAACTGCCGAGCATCATACTAAGCACGAATTAGATGTGAGTAAATCAAATTACTCACCTTGAACTAGATCGAAGCGAAGGAGAACTCGAATCAAGTGGCCGAAGCTTCTCAGAGACGAGCAACCGATAAAGCAAGAAATCGAGTTGTGAACGAGCAGACGGAGTTGGCGCCTCAAATCAATACCCTAATTTGGGACGAAGGAGAGAAAGCCCTGATTTGATCGAACGAAGAAAATTTTTAAGGCCGCCATATTTTTCTTTCGTATGCTTTAGGATTCGCGAATGAATGGAAAATGAAAGGGGGATCGGGTCTGCCTTGGTAGTTATCACGGCACAAAGAAAAAGGCATGGGCCAATATTATAAAGCCCATAAATTCTTAAACAATTTTTTTAAAAGAATTTACCCGATTAAAACCCTAAATAGCAATTTGCCAACCATATTAATCGTCTAATGACGATAATAAAATAAAATGCGAAATCCCGGGTTGTTACAGATAGTATTGAAAGAGGTAAAGTAAAGGAATAAATATATAAATAAAGATAAAAATAAATCTTCCGTTCTTTAATATGAAGCTCCAGAAGAAAGAGTTGCTAATGAAAGGAAACTACAAGAACTAATAACGCATGAACAAAACAAACTTTAGAAACGGAGAATAGTAAATGCTTATTAGATGACATGAAAATTAATTTGGATGTTCACATAAAAATGGAAAAAGAAAAAGGAAAAAACTCAGGTAAAGCACTTGAAAGGAGCAAACGAACAAATGAGAAACAAATGAAAAGAATGAGGCAATTATTAATTAATAATAAATGAATTAGTAGTCTAACAATTAAATGGATGCTCAAATGAAACCTACACGGAGAACATGAAAATGAAAAGAAGGAGAATATGGATGTGATAATAAATGCAAAGTAAATGAAGGGACCACTTATATACTATAAACAAACATCTTTGATCCAAATTCCAAAACTTACTCCTATTAATTCACTTCAACAAACCCATATATACACATATTTATCATTTAATTCTTTATTAAAACATTCGTTTTATGTTCATATATGTGCACACTCCATTAGCGTAATCAATCAATCAATTAATCTATTAATTTATTTATGTTACTCAAATCAATTTTATTAATTAACGAATATATTTCTATCTATGCATTATAAAATGATTTACATTATTTTTTAATTACTGCGACGGTCACATTAATGCAATAAATTTACAAGTTTTAACCTTATATGAAATGGAATAATAAATATACATGAACATTTGTAATTAATGTGCAATTGTTAATTAAAGGTAATTCTAATTGATTGCATAACATTTACAAAACCATGAACCCTATGATATATTTAGAAATTTGGATATTAATGTGTGTGTATTATCCTAAAATTAATTTTTTTTTCCAAAATCATACTTATTAAAAATTAAATTTTTATTTTATACATCTCAAAACATGCAATTATCTTAATTAAAATATTCGTTCCATATTGACATAAAATGCAAGTTTCTATACCAAATCATTCATTACAATTTCATTTATGTTTCCTTTTGATTAAGCATTTCAATTAATCTATTTCAAATTCAGTTCATTACAAATTTCAACAAATTCTAATTATAAACACTGTTTCTTACAATTTGTACCAATTCAAACATGTTTTATAAAATTTCATATGCATCAAAATTTATACATTATTTACAAAGTAAATGTTTTTATCTTATTGAAAATCAACTTCTCCAAGATGCATTTAAATAACAAATTATGTTATTCTTTCATTAAACATTCATCCCATCCTTTATTCAAATTGAACATTTGTTACTCCGATTAGAAGAAAACATATAATTTATTCTTTTCAAGTCAAAGCTTAAATTTCATTAAAATCTTTATCTTAATTTAATTTAAAATGCAAATTTTTATGTTGAACTTATTAATTACAATGCACTTGTCTTTTCTTTTCAACTAAAGGATTCCAACAACTATTATTGCAGTTTATATTCAGTATTAGATTTCAAATGAATTCTCATTATACCACAACTATTTACTGTTCATTTCATATTCCAACATTTATTTCTTAAATTACTTCATTCTTATATTAAAATCGATGATTACAATCAATCATTACCCTATGGGCATAGTTAGCATTGGTTTATATCTTATTACATTAGTATTCTCCAATTTCATTTTAATTTACATTAACGTAATATTTAATTACATTTAGTTGCAATTTATTCCAAATTAAATCCGACAGATTGATTAAATATGTAACATATAACAATTGTCACTTTTTCTTACTTTAATCACACTTATAAGTTGATTGTCTACAAAAATGTTATAATATTTACACAACACTAATTTTATTCAATTATAATTTATTACATACTATTTCATTAATTTATACAACTTTTAAATTATCAATTACTCTTTTAATCCAATTATCCATTAATACACACATTATTACAATTAATTTACAATCTATAACCAATCATAACTTTTTAACCATTTCAATTACTTGGAATTACATTTAAAGCATTTATCAATTACCTTAAATTAATACTATTAGATTTCGTTCCAGTTATATTATTATTACTAAATCATAAATTTTTATTTCTTCCAATTGTAAATCACAAAACCGTATAAGATTAACTATTTTTAATTATCAAAAATTATGGGTCGTTATAGCTTGGCCAGCTAGTTTGAATGGTGGTGGTAGTGCAATGGTTCATTGCACGATCTGGCGAGGCAAAGTGGAGATAGGTCATGGGTTTTGGGTGCTTTTCCTATACGTGTGCATGCAGAAGCCAAAAGGGAAAAAAACTAGTACAACCGCACAACGGTGAGGAAACCGATCATTTGATTGTATAATTTTGAAGAAAAACATTTACTGAGTATTTTTATTGATCTCAATTAAACAAATTATAACATGATGTGAAAAAATTATATATACTTTAAAATGTGCTATAGAGAGCAACTAATAAAATATATAAATACATACACATATATCACTCTTTCAAACACCAATGAAAAAAAATATTGCAGCACTTATCAATTAAAGCAAGCATTTCTATTAATCAAAGTAAGCAATTAAGGGTCTTTGTGAGAGTTTTATAGTACCAATTATGCAAGATTTTTAGAGTATTGGTTTTGACCATCAATTATCGAGCGATTTTGATTGGTTTACATAAAGTGTTGTTACAGCTGATCAACATATGCCTAAGGGTTTAGCATTCACCGATTGTAAGAGTTCTCCACTAATGTAATACTACATATATATCATTATATTTATACTATAATTTTATCAAGATGAATTTTCTAACATGATTAGTTGGGCATAATTGGAAAAAAGTTATAACCCCTCAAATCATCTCAATTTGATGGGTTGAGAATTATAATCAAAATTACACTACATCAGTTTTCACCATTTTATAACTAACAACAACCGATATGAAAAAAACTTACAAGCAACGGTTATGACAACACCTGAAATACCAAGTCATCTAAAACCAGTCAAAACTGATAGAAAAACTTCCAAGCAGTGCACAATGAATTAATAAATTAGTAAAAGAAGAAAAAACATAAGTTTATAAGAGAGGGTTATTCGAGCACACATATATAGAAAGTAAAATCAACGCTTCATGATTTATTTCCATTTTATAAGATAAAAGAATGAAATTAACAAAATGGTCTGAACATTTAAATTCAACATTATATGAACTAAAATCCATGACTTATTCTCTACATACTTTTCTATTTTCTTAACGCATGGAAAAATTCAACATTTGGAAGATCTTACAATATATATTTAATAAAAAATACAAGTTAAACCACCATAAGTCAATACTTAATTGGAAAGAAGAGAATTTCTGGGGTCTCCTACACCTCCTACACCTCCTCTAGTTATGAATACCGTCGCACATCAATTTGGGTAGCCTTGCTTATCAGGTTAGAGTCAAGATATATTAAAAATAATTATGATATACCAAATCTGGTTCTCTACACAACATATTGCAAATCAACAGCCCTTTCACTTTGATCGACATGCAAATAAGGAAATTGAACATAAAGATGAACATTAACTTGTTATTTATAACAAGAGCTTCAATAGATCACAACAAAAGAATTCAAATGTCATACACAAGTAATTACAAATGCAATTTAATCCCTAAAACCCAAGGTTCACACTCCATTCAATAATGTTATTTGATTCACCAAGAAAATGAAGTGATATAATGTAACGATCCTAAATTTTGAACAATTAAATTTGTAAATATTTAATTTATTTTAAATATTTAAATGATAATTTGACTTAAATTTCAAATTATCAGAATGAATTGGTGATTAAAATTTAGAATTTAATCTATTTAAAGTTGAATACAAATTTGAATTTTTACTTTGAAGTTAAAATTTAATATTGAACTTATATTTTAAATTTGAATTAATGATTTAGAAAAAAATAATTGGATTTGAAATAAGGAAGAAAATATAATATAAAAATAAATAAAAAATAATAAAAAGAAAATAAAAAAAAAGAAGTATACATTACCTTACTTACCATACCTTCAACATACCGTGTTCCATACCCGTGTTCCACGCCATAACCCACGGGAAAAAAAAAATCACGTTCTCTTCTGTTTTATAACCCTACCTCTCTCCACTATCTTCATTCATTACGAAAGAAAAATAAAAAGAAAAAAATGGCGGCCTCCCCAATCCATCTTCGTTCGACTTCAGATTAGGGTTTCGGCTTCGATTCATTTCTTCGCCGACCTTCAGCAAGTTAGGGCTTTCCAAAAATCGAAAGCGACGGCTTCAATTCGTCATCGATTCTTGCTTCAGCTTCGAATCTCTTGCGTGCCCCAATTCGTGATAAAGGTGAGTCCTTTAGGCTCACGGTTGATTTTTACGCAAGTATTTAAATTTGTTTGGATTGATTTCTTGGTTTTATGCTATGAATGCGTGTTGTTTTGCTTCCATCTGTCGGTTAATTTGCGAGTATAGGAATTGTGGGTTATTCATTATCATTTGCTCGGCTACTTCGAATTTTAAACTGATAGGAACAGATACTACACTTGATGTTGGTTGTTGGTTGTTGTTTGCTATGAATTGCTTTGTAAATTTGTTATTTAAACTGATGAGGACAAATACTACTAAATATAGTTTTTTTTTTATTGATAGAAACAGATGCTATTAATTTTGACTTAAACTGATGAGAAACAGATGCTATTAATTGTGTTTAAACTGTTGGGAACAGATTCTACCCAATTTTTAATTTTTGAACTGTTAAGAGCAGATGCTTGTGACTTTAAAATTTTAAACTGATAAGAACAAATGCTACTTGATAAATTGTTCTTTTTAAATTGATAATAACAGATACTATTTGGGTTGTTTTAAAATAGACAAGAACAGATACTACTTGGTTCTGTTCTAATTCTAATAAGAACAGATACTATTTGATTTTTGTTTAAAATTGGTAAAACAGATTTTACCCAATGTTGTTTTAAACTGTAAGAACAGATGCTATGTTATCTTGTTATTAAATTGTAAGTGCAGATGCTACTAAAATGTTTGGTTTAACTAAGTAGTTGAGGTGCATAATTGTTTTTTTTGTAATAAAGATATGTCTTGAGTATTGCATGCTTACATTGAACTTGCATGCTTACATCTGCATGTTTTGTTTGTGGCATTCATGTCTGTTTAGTTGAGTTGCAGTCTTGTTCAAAAGTTTATGCATACTTGTTCTTCATTTAGTCCACTGTATTAAGTTTGGAACATGGTTATTTCATTATGTGTCTGCTATACATATGACTGTCCATCCATGTTGCATCCATGCTGTTGCACCTGGTCATTAGTGCACTGCTGTGTCATTTTGGGTTTTGCTTGTTGCACCTGGTCACTGTGTTGCACTATGCTATGCTGTGTCACTACTTTACTATTGTTTTGTTGACATCTCTGATTTTATTTTGGAAATTTTGATTTTTGAGATTTTTGGAGTAAGCAGAGTAATTTCTGATCTCTCAACAAAATTTGCCATCAACAATAAATGGTTGTCAGACAATCCTACTTGTTGAACCTGCTTTCGACACAATTTTTCTTTCCTTGTTCTTATTCCATTTTCTGCTCCTCTTCCATGTTTTTTTTTTAAAAAAAAAATATATACTGAAAATGCAGAGACACAAAACTTGAAGTCCAAACCAAAAGGTCTTTGCTATCATGCATGAAGTAATTTTTGTTTCTACAGGCAAATCAGTGTTGCCTCATTTTTTTTTTTTAAGACTTAACAAATAATTGAAAGTTGTAACACAATTTTAGTCAGAACCAATAGTGCAGGAGCACTGCTGCCTTGCCATATTAATTTTTATATGTTCATCTCCAATGATTTCATTTTGTGATTTAAGTGGCATTCCATCTGCTAAATTTTGATGTTTCATGACACTGTTAACTCAGCAGCGAAATTTCCAGTTTTAATGCACGTAGTTGCATTTTGTTTTTTAAAAAAAAAACTGTAAATATTTGTTTTGTGGATATTTGCATTTATTTGCACCAAAAAAAAAAAACTGCATATTTTCTGAAAATACTTCTATATGTGTTTCTAGAAGCCATTTGTTACCTCTGTGGCCTCTGTTGCCTGTGTTACTTCTCTATTGCCTGTGTTGTCTCTGTGTTGTCCCTGTGTTGCCTCGGCGTTGCCTTTGTGCTACTGTGTCGGCTACATTGTTTCACTGTACTTGTTGGTCTGCACTTTATGTTGCAGCTGGTCCTGCAGTTGTTATTGTTCATGCCTTCGGTTTTTGGGCATTTCTGAGCCTCTGTCTTGTTTCTTGCTTTGACATTGCTGTTTTGCTTTGTCTGATGTCTTCATGATTCCTTTGTCTATGCCTTGGCTTTGTTCGATCTGATAGCTGTGTGTTTTTGTTTGGTGAACGCGTGTCGGCGAGGCAGTGCACATGTGTGCAAAGTACATGTGTGTACTGCAGCCACACTAAAAAGTTAAAGTTGTTAATATGAAAATCCGTAATAGATTAAATTGATTCATGTGATCCATTTTATTCAGTTCATTGCAAATTTATTTACTTGAGTTAAGATTAATCCTGACTCGAGTGTTTTTGTGTTTTGCAATTAACGCTCGGGTCAGACCGAGTATTTTTACAGCTTGAAGATTTTCAGGCCGCGAAGTTAGAGAGAGGGGGATTAAAGCTCTACTAAAGTTTTCAGTAAAAATTTTCTTTGTACTCTAAAAAGATATATATTCCGCTGTATATAAAAATTTAATGCATTGTACAAACTCTGATATATGTATGTAAGAAAAATTCAATTATGAATAATATTATAATTATTCTGTGATTCTGTGGCTGATTCTGTTTAAACTTTATAAACTGACTAACAATTCGTCATTTTGAACGTTTCTAGTTGGTTTAATTACCGACTAGAGGCGGTCAGAGCGGCGGGTCGTTACAAAAGTGGTATCAGAGCTTTGGTTTACTCAAAGCTCAGTTTATGATGTTTAATACGAATAGTTACTAGAACCACTATAAAGAAAGTGCTTTTCAAATTTAAAAGAAGTATGAAATTGTTTTCTTTAAAAACAAAAAGTATTTTGGAAAGTTAAAATTATTTTGAAAATTCCCCTCTCTAAATGTGAGTTTGCGATAGTTTATATTCGGTGAGGTCTCGTTAGATTTGAGTTTCGATCGTTCAGAAACTCGTTATCGAATTATTGTGATTTATGAAAAAATGAAATATGAGTAAAGTGAATTAAATGAATTAATAAATTGGTTTAAATCGAATAACTTGAATATTTCGAGTAATAATTGTGAAATAAAATGACATGTTAATTTGGTTATAATCAAGTGGATTATTGAATTATAACTTGGGAATTTGATTCTGAATTCTCTTGAGAAATTGTTTTCAAATGTGAAGAACGAATTGTTAAATGAATGGATTATAAGTATTTAACTTATAATATGAACTTTTGGGTATATAACTGAGTTATATAAATTGAATTGAATAGAATCAATAAGAAGATTTATAAATTGAAGTTTTATAAATAGGAAAAGAATTTATGAAGATTGTTTATAAATTCAAAAATCAATTGAATTTGATAAGTAAATTGTTATAGCTTATTAAAGGAGATATATCCATGATTTTGGACAGTGGGTAATCCTTTAAAAATAAAAATAAGTTGTAGAAATGATGAAATTGGTTGACAAATTATATTCACGATTTTGGACAGTGAATATATTAGTGAATAAAACAGATATATTTTGGGAAGTGATATTATGAAATGAAATTTAATTGTTGATTTAACTGTATGAATCAAACTAATTTCGATGTAAAGTTTATATTTTAAGTTTAGACTATTGTCTAAAAGGGTTAATATGGAGATGTAAATTTAATGGAGCTAAATTGATGAACAATTTACTAAAGAACTAGTTGACTATTTTTGAAATAGAAAGTAAATGCAAAGTTCAAATAGAATTTAAATTTCAACTTTGATGTTTGTCAACATGATAATCCATTATAGGTTTAATAAATTCAGTGATGAATTTGAAATTAAACGTGCGGAAAATTAAATTAAGTGAAAAAAAACTTAATATTGAAAAGTTTGAAATCGGTTTAAAACCTGATATTGTGAAAAGTATGAAGAATTCAAACTATGAATTAAGTGAAGTTGAAAAGTTAATAGTTTTAAAGATGTTTTAAAATGCATTAACTATCGAATACATAGATTTCAACACTCATTGTTGAAATAGACGTTTTCGAGAAAATTAAGGAAATGGTAGACTCTAACACTATTGTTATAGTAAATGGTTTCCGGAAGGAAATATTGTTGATAGTATTGGGATTTATATATCTATCTTAAATCCGAATCCCTATACTAGTGATTTTGAGTTGTCGTAACGATGTTTTACGTAACATTCGTTTTAACTCAAATAAATGTGTTTAAAAGAATGATTTCCTTAAAGAATGAAATATATACTTAATTTTGATTCAAGTATATTGAATATTTTCAAAGTGTTGAAAATGAAAGAATTTGTGAATTACTTATTATTGAATAAGTATGGAAATATTTTCCAATGTGAAATGAAAGGTTTGAAATTTTATCTTTTAAAGATAAATTGAGAAATGAATATTTGAAATTAGTTTCAAATGATTAAGTGTGAAAATTATATATCTTGTAAAGATATTATTTTGAGAAATGTGAACAATTAGTTCAACTTGGAAATTTTTCAAAGGATTGAATCTTCAGTTAAAATTGAGTTTAACTTTGACACCAAAAACAATATAAGTTCAGCTTGGAATTTTGGATAGTCGATTGGGATTGTATGTCTAGCATTGTGAATTGATGACATATCATTTGATCTCTATTAAATATATATCTGTGGTGGCGGAGAATTTATTCTTTTAGCTTAACACCCTTCTCTGAGACGTACGAGCTTAGAGGTTATATATCGATAGACATCAATTATGTGTTGAGAATTGACGATGTAACGTGAAATCCAAATCGAATGTGAAATCGATAATGAATTGGATTGTGAATGTGAATTAGGTTTGAGATAACCTTAAATTTTCAAATCGATTGAGAGGAAAATTTTAAACGTGATGGAAAATTTTGAATCCTCTATTTGTTGTGAATGTGAAATGAGTTTTCGTAACTTATATATGTGAATATAATCGAAAACTAATCAGTTTAGAAAGTCATTATTATGAAAATCCGGTGTAGGGTTACATAGATATGATAAGTACGAAATGTGAATGAAGTACTATATGTATATGACATATGTTTTCTAAAAACTGAGGATATGGAAATGTACCTTCCAATTTATTATGTGTGAAGGTGATTGGAACTCGGTGGAGTGTCCATTGTAAATCGTAGCTACGTAGAATTCCCTTAGTGGAATGTCCAATGGGACTGATTTGATATCCCATTGTGTTGGGATTATCCCATTGTGTTGGGATTATGTGATTGATGCTGGCGTAATTCGAGGGGTGTGATACCTAAAGTTACAAGCGATTCCATTGAGATAGTGGCGCAACCGCCGAGTAAACTGCGATCTGGGAACCGAAGCGTAATTCGAGGGGCGTGATGCCTAAGGCTACGAGCGATTCTACTGAGATAGTAGCGTAACCGCCGTGTGGACCGCGATCTAAGGCGACAACCATGGCGAAATTCAGGAGTGATGAGAAATCTAAGTTACAAGCGATTCTACTGAGATAGTAGCGGAACCGCCGGGTGACTGTGATCCATGGGGGAACGGACTTTCCATATCCATTTTTAAAAGAATTTTTAAAAGAATTTTTAAAAGTATTTTCACTGGGAGTTGAAGCAAGTATGTTTAGTACTTGGAGATTTTTAGTCTTGCGTCTGATCAGCGTATGCCTAAAGTCTGTGAGAACGACGATGAACTTGTTAAACTTTGAGTTATCAAGTATTTTCAAAACTTTAAATAGAAAATCAATAATCTGAAATTAGAATTACATAATTCTAACTTAATGAATTAAGGAAGAAGATCTTTTTGAATATCTTGAAAAATCCATAGTTTTTGGATAAGATATATTATGCAAATATTTAGCATAAAAGATTTCAAGTTTAAAAATCTGAGTTTTGTAAGTCAAAAATTTGATAAAAGACTTTTGTGTCTTGATTACTGAAGTCGATAAACAAAACTAGTGAAATGAAATAAATGGAATGAATCCTATATTTATTTATGAGTTTGAAACTTGGTGAAATTATGTAGGATATAAATATCGGTGAGATTTTAGCAATCGTTTTCCTAACTTATAATTTCGGGACGAAATTCTTTTAAGTAGGGGAGACTGTAACGATCCTAAATTTTGAACAATTAAATTTGTAAATATTTAATTTATTTTAAATATTTAAATGATAATTTGACTTAAATTTCAAATTATCAGAATGAATTGGTGATTAAAATTTAGAATTTAATCTATTTAAAGTTGAATACAAATTTGAATTTTTACTTTGAAGTTAAAATTTAATATTGAACTTATATTTTAAATTTGAATTAATGATTTAGAAAAAAATAATTGGATTTGAAATAAGGAAGAAAATATAATATAAAAATAAATAAAAAATAATAAAAAGAAAATAAAAAAAAAAGAAGTATACATTACCTTACTTACCATACCTTCAACATACCGTGTTCCATACCCGTGTTCCACGCCATAACCCACGGGAAAAAAAAAATCACGTTCTCTTCTGTTTTATAACCCTACCTCTCTCCACTATCTTCATTCATTACGAAAGAAAAATAAAAAGAAAAAAATGGCGGCCTCCCCAATCCATCTTCGTTCGACTTCAGATTAGGGTTTCGGCTTCGATTCATTTCTTCGCCGACCTTCAGCAAGTTAGGGCTTTCCAAAAATCGAAAGCGACGGCTTCAATTCGTCATCGATTCTTGCTTCAGCTTCGAATCTCTTGCATGCCCCAATTCGTGATAAAGGTGAGTCCTTTAGGCTCACGGTTGATTTTTACGCAAGTATTTAAATTTGTTTGGATTGATTTCTTGGTTTTATGCTATGAATGCGTGTTGTTTTGCTTCCATCTGTCGGTTAATTTGCGAGTATAGGAATTGTGGGTTATTCATTATCATTTGCTCGGCTACTTCGAATTTTAAACTGATAGGAACAGATACTACACTTGATGTTGGTTGTTGGTTGTTGTTTGCTATGAATTGCTTTGTAAATTTGTTATTTAAACTGATGAGGACAAATACTACTAAATATAGTTTTTTTTTTATTGATAGAAACAGATGCTATTAATTTTGACTTAAACTGATGAGAAACAGATGCTATTAATTGTGTTTAAACTGTTGGGAACAGATTCTACCCAATTTTTAATTTTTGAACTGTTAAGAGCAGATGCTTGTGACTTTAAAATTTTAAACTGATAAGAACAAATGCTACTTGATAAATTGTTCTTTTTAAATTGATAATAACAGATACTATTTGGGTTGTTTTAAAATAGACAAGAACAGATACTACTTGGTTCTGTTCTAATTCTAATAAGAACAGATACTATTTGATTTTTGTTTAAAATTGGTAAAACAGATTTTACCCAATGTTGTTTTAAACTGTAAGAACAGATGCTATGTTATCTTGTTATTAAATTGTAAGTGAAGATGCTACTAAAATGTTTGGTTTAACTAAGTAGTTGAGGTGCATAATTGTTTTTTTTGTAATAAAGATATGTCTTGAGTATTGCATGCTTACATTGAACTTGCATGCTTACATCTGCATGTTTTGTTTGTGGCATTCATGTCTGTTTAGTTGAGTTGCAGTCTTGTTCAAAAGTTTATGCATACTTGTTCTTCATTTAGTCCACTGTATTAAGTTTGGAACATGGTTATTTCATTATGTGTCTGCTATACATATGACTGTCCATCCATGTTGCATCCATGCTGTTGCACCTGGTCATTAGTGCACTGCTGTGTCATTTTGGGTTTTGCTTGTTGCACCTGGTCACTGTGTTGCACTATGCTATGCTGTGTCACTACTTTACTATTGTTTTGTTGACATCTCTGATTTTATTTTGGAAATTTTGATTTTTGAGATTTTTGGAGTAAGCAGAGTAATTTCTGATCTCTCAACAAAATTTGCCATCAACAATAAATGGTTGTCAGACAATCCTACTTGTTGAACCTGCTTTCGACACAATTTTTCTTTCCTTGTTCTTATTCCATTTTCTGCTCCTCTTCCATGTTTTTTTTTAAAAAAAAAATATATACTGAAAATGCAGAGACACAAAACTTGAAGTCCAAACCAAAAGGTCTTTGCTATCATGCATGAAGTAATTTTTGTTTCTACAGGCAAATCAGTGTTGCCTCATTTTTTTTTTTTTAAGACTTAACAAATAATTGAAAGTTGTAACACAATTTTAGTCAGAACCAATAGTGCAGGAGCACTGCTGCCTTGCCATATTAATTTTTATATGTTCATCTCCAATGATTTCATTTTGTGATTTAAGTGGCATTCCATCTGCTAAATTTTGATGTTTCATGACACTGTTAACTCAGCAGCGAAATTTCCAGTTTTAATGCACGTAGTTGCATTTTGTTTTTTAAAAAAAAAAACTGTAAATATTTGTTTTGTGGATATTTGCATTTATTTGCACCAAAAAAAAAACTGCATATTTTCTGAAAATACTTCTATATGTGTTTCTAGAAGCCATTTGTTACCTCTGTGGCCTCTGTTGCCTGTGTTACTTCTCTATTGCCTGTGTTGTCTCTGTGTTGTCCCTGTGTTGCCTCGGCGTTGCCTTTGTGCTACTGTGTCGGCTACATTGTTTCACTGTACTTGTTGGTCTGCACTTTATGTTGCAGCTGGCCCTGCAGTTGTTATTGTTCATGCCTTCGGTTTTTGGGCATTTCTGAGCCTCTGTCTTGTTTCTTGCTTTGACATTGCTGTTTTGCTTTGTCTGATGTCTTCATGATTCCTTTGTCTATGCCTTGGCTTTGTTCGATCTGATAGCTGTGTGTTTTTGTTTGGTGAACGCGTGTCGGCGAGGCAGTGCACATGTGTGCAAAGTACATGTGTGTACTGCAGCCACACTAAAAAGTTAAAGTTGTTAATATGAAAATCCGTAATAGATTAAATTGATTCATGTGATCCATTTTATTCAGTTCATTGCAAATTTATTTACTTGAGTTAAGATTAATCCTGACTCGAGTGTTTTTGTGTTTTGCAATTAACGCTCGGGTCAGACCGAGTATTTTTACAGCTTGAAGATTTTCAGGCCGCGAAGTTAGAGAGAGGGGGATTAAAGCTCTACTAAAGTTTTCAGTAAAATTTTTCTTTGTACTCTAAAAAGATATATATTCCGCTGTATATAAAAATTTAATGCATTGTACAAACTCTGATATATGTATGTAAGAAAAATTCAATTATGAATAATATTATAATTATTCTGTGATTCTGTGGCTGATTCTGTTTAAACTTTATAAACTGACTAACAATTCGTCATTTTGAACGTTTCTAGTTGGTTTAATTACCGACTAGAGGCGGTCAGAGCGGCGGGTCGTTACATATAACTAGATTTGTCAATGGTATCACAGAAAAGAATGAAATTCCTATGGATAAAAGTATATACTGAAAAGTTTTAAAATAATTCCACCAGATGGGTTGCATTATCAAGTAAGAACATAAACGGCTTAATCTACACCAACCAAAGAATCTATTAGTTTCTAACAACTATGTCAAAAGAAGCAATAGGACCAAAGGCAAATTGTAGACAAAATGAAGATACCAACTTTTGTTGCCTATAGCAACTTAACATATGTAATTCAAGCATAAAGTTCTAAGAGAGAATCAAAGGCTAGTGCTCCAAATCTACATAAGGTAAATAACACACATATGGTAAAAGGTCACATATAAGACACACAAAAATTGGTATATGGAAATTTACATATAAAAGGTCATATATCATGTTTGAACCTGTCATATATGAAAAAGCACATATTTGGAATAGGAAGATAATTATATATATATATGTATGTATGTATGTATGTATGTATGTATGTATGTATGTATGTATATATGTATGTATGTATGTGTGTGTGTGTACGTATATGTATGTATATGTATATGTAGGTATGTACGTATGTATGTGTGTACATACATATGTATATATATAGAGAGAGCGCCTGCTATGATCCATAGTCTTTCTTATTTAGCACCATCATGTAGCCTCTTGATATCCACTACATGTTTATATTTAAATATTTAGCTCGTGTAACAGGAGAGAGAAAGGCTGAATATTTAAATATAAACATGCGGTGGATATCAAAGACTACAGATGGTGCTAAATAGGAGGGTTGCAAATCATATATACATACATATACATACATATACATACATATACATATACATACATACATACATATATATATATGTATATATATATATATATAATTTCCAAATCCCTTTCCCCTTTCTTGCATGGATTTCTTTTTTAACCATGTGTTTAGTACTATGTGCAAAGGTAAAGACTAAATTATGCACCTCTTACTGATTGGCTAGCACTTTGTAGCATGGTTATTCTATTGATTTAGCTATGCTTATAAGCACTGCATGGATATACCTAAATTTAACAAACAAATAATCATGCTTCATAAGAGAATATATTCTTGTAAATTCAAAATTATTATCAAATAATAGTAAGTAAAATACAACTTACCGACACATTGGAACATATCATGTTTAAATTGACTATATATGTTAGAAAGAACTTGGTTAGAATGCAAAGCAAATTTTACCAATACATAATAATTCTTTAGCCCATATTTTAAAATCAATCCTTACGAATGTACTAAAAGCAAAGGTAAAGAATGAATCGCTTGCCTCTTATTTATTCAAAAACGATGTTCCTTCTAAGCTAAAATCTGAAGCGATAGGTAATCAAGCTGGAGAAACGGTTACAAATGCTAGTGTTAACAACCACAAGCAAGCTATAACCTGGAAGTCACAATGCAATTCGGCATGTATGTCAAAGGCACATTATCATAATCATTATATTAAAATCGCATGTCTAAATAATATTTATGTACTTATTGCCTAAGAGTTAACATGATATTAGGAATTACAGGTACAAGGAGTCATTGTGCAAATAGAATATTAGTGAGTATTTGAAAACTTTATACAAAACTTGATTAATAATTCCAACCGAACTTATCTCAACTTTTGACAAATGTTAAATCGTAATGAAGTTACAAGTAATGCTATCATTGCAAATGCAAAATGCAACGTTGATTTGCTAGTGCTAGTTACTTTAGTTGCTGTAAATGCATCATCCATTATCAAACCCAACTTTTTATCGATATTGTCGTACATACAAAACCATTGCCAATATTTTATTTTATAGTGTTACCA
The DNA here is from genome assembly GCA_030765085.1 of Allium cepa. Classification (NCBI taxonomy): domain Eukaryota; kingdom Viridiplantae; phylum Streptophyta; class Magnoliopsida; order Asparagales; family Amaryllidaceae; genus Allium; species Allium cepa. The sequence continues at coordinate 188,313,582 of CM060943.1, forward strand.
AGGAAGCATTTTACTATTCATTGCTAACAGTTTATCTTCACACCTATGCAAACCTTTTTGGAAATGCATTGGCTAATGTTTAACACACTATTAAAATATACATGATATGAAAAGGTAATAAAGTTTGGAGTAGACATCTCTATGATACTCGATACTCTATGCACTAAACAAATTAAGGGATTCAGATCTCAATAATTAAATACATTATAACTTGGAAACTACCAAGTCAAAAATAAGATTACTACTAGAGTAAGAGCTCATTAAGCATTTTAGAGCTTAAGGTGATTATCACTTATGTGAAAAACATATGAATCGTGAACTCCAGAATTAACGTTAATTTAATCGCAAGATTGGCGAATCCCAATATTTGAATCATAGATAGAAATTAGTAGACAACTACTGAAACAAAATTTCTAAATCACCCTTGTGTTGATTGGAGATTCGACTTGCTGCACATCCAGAATATGCTATAGATTTTTATATCATGATTTGTAAATCAGTATAGAGAAAATAGCGCGATGGTTAGGTTGTTCATGGGGTCATCTTCTAGGGCGATGCTGGTTGCGGCATATAGGGAGATGGGTTGGTGGGTCTAGTGGTGGAAGGAAGGTTAGGTTTGGATGCGGCTTGGACTTTGGAGTCGGATAGGTAGGATTTTTGAATGGGTAATTTCCATTTAATCTGTTTGATTTGGTATGAGAGTTGATTGGGAATTCAGGATTTGAAAAAATGAGAGGTCTGGTATGCGAATTTGGGCTTCAAATTTGGACTATTTGATTTTGGTTCTAACCATAGGCAAACCTTCCTACGGTCGTTTTTATAATAAACAATAAAAGAGAAAAGAAAACTGATTCACTTTTATGCACATGAAAACTAAACCAGGAAATGAAAAGAAGGTGCATGTTTCATGCACTAAAAAGCATCTTTCCGTGCATTAAAAATGAAGTGGGAAATATTTAAAAAACCCATGAAAAGTTATATAGGGTATTGAAGCTATAAGATTTATCAAGTTATATATTATAAACTTTCAATTAAACCCAAGCTTAAATCAACTATATCTTTTTCATACATAATCCGTTTAAAATGCAGTTTCTGCCGTCAGGATCATTATGACGCATATAACATATTAGTATAATTTATTTAACCATTTAAAATATATAAAATGATGCAATAAGATTTGTATTTTAAAGTTTAAACTTAAATTATTTAAAGTTATTTTGAATATTAAATAGAATATATCCTAGTTAAACAATTTAAAGATTCAATTAATTGAAATAACATAATCTTGTATGATTTAATGCATGTTTATATAATTTAATACATGATTGTTTAGTTCATATTTCATTAACTAAGTAATAAATTTAATATTTCTCGAGTTTGATATGGGATTTGATTACTAGACTGTTAGTACCTATCCTAGCGGCCTAATTCACGGGTCGCAACCCAAACTATGAGGACCTTGTCTCTCGTCACTATGTCCAAACTATCTATTGCCAGGACATATAAAGCTACTAAGGATAAATGAAGATTGTTGGAGACACAGTGCTAATGAAGAGAAGTAGCGCCAGATGGAGATAGATGCAATTGATGAAGTGGACTACAACACCGGTAAGATTTATCACGACTCTATATACCTGAAGGTTACAGCAACTAAGAGATTATGTTAAGTGCACATCACAACCAACTGGAAGTGTACAAGTAAAATAGACCGAGATGACTTGCCAAGGCAAATTAGTCTTTGTAAACGGTAAATCCACATATGAGATTTATCAGCATGCAATCCTTTCGGGATTCACCAGATGAGAATTTGATTTAAGCCTTCTCATATGTATTATTAGAAATGTCGTTCCACTCATAAATGATTATTTTCGAATATAGATTTGAATTTATACAACATATGGCAACTCATAGGTAAAATTATAGGATATTGTATCCCGATTGACTAGAATTGTAACTGTGTATGTTATATTGAATAGTGTCACGATATGGGTGTTATAACTGATTTATGAAAATGGGATTTGGGAATTTGTTTTGGAGTGTGAGACCAAATGTGTAACATAGATGCCCCATAGAACCCGACATGACACATTCATCTATTTTTATTGCACGATTACACTCACGACTAGATATCTAGTCTGAGTCGAGGTTTTGTTTAGTGACAACTCCTCAGATCAGACCGAGGTTGTTCTACAGGTTTGATATGACTGTATATATTGTGGCTGCGATATGGAGTTGGAGCAGATGATGATAGTAAGTATTTACTCGATTGTACTTGTATAGAATTGTCATTGTAATGATCTATATGATTTAACGAATTGTATGTATATATGTATGTATGTATGTATATTTGAGAAGTGATCATTTTATTCACTCTAATTTTGTTAATTGGGAAATTTTAATTTAGGTCTCTAATACTGTATTATTCAAGTCTATAACTCGTGACCATTGCCTTGCGTCGAGATGAGATATGTACTATTTCAGATGTATCCAAGTATTGAAAAGAATTTGTGTTGACCAAAAGCAGTGTATACGAGAGATGACTCCTTCTGTGTCCATTGATTTGAGTTATCAGACGTTAAACTCCTTTTGATATTTCGATCGCTGGAGCTGGGGCATCGCAACATAGTATCAGACCAAGATTTGAATAATAAAGAGATAAAGATATACTTTGGCCTTAGAGGAGTGAGACTTAGGTTGGTTTACCCATTTTTATACGACTTTTTCTTGTGAGGTGTGAGTTGTGAATTATTAATAGGGCTTTATACACACACACACACACAGATATATATACATATATATATATATATATATATATAAGTATTTATATAAGTTTACTTGCGATAAAAATTTAAAAGTTTAAATCATTCTTCAAAATAAATTGATACTTATATTAGATTTTGTCAGAATAACATAGCGAAAGCACAATAAAGAATGACGTATATGTATATTATACTTGTTATTAAAGTTATTCGTTATATTGATTTCAATAGTGCTCTCTATTAAATTGCGAGGATGCAATTTCTTTAAGGAAGGGAGTTTATAACATCTCATTATTAGAGTAGTTGTAATAATAACTATTTGGATTTTTATATAGAATTTATCTGAAAAAAAGATTTAAAAAATTCAAATTCAAAATTTGGATTATATTTTTGAAATCCAAAAGATGTTTGTAAATTTGTTTTCGCAAAATAAATTATATTTAAGGAATTTTGGAATTAATTTGAAAATAAAAAATTAATTTTATAATAGTTAAAAATTAAAAAGTAATATTTTAATAACTTTGGTATAAATATAAAATAAAATTTGGAGTAAAACGCTTCAGGTGAAATTTTAGTCGAAAACCGAATTACAGTAGGACGATAACGCGGTTAAAAGTGTAAATTTATTTGAAGGGTGTAAAATTATTTAAAGGAAAATCAAATAAATAAACTTTTGCTCATACGACGTTCGTATGTGTGCTTATCACAAACATATTTCTAAATTAACATATATATGCTTGCTTATCTCAATCATCATTCTAGATTAATGAATATATTTATTTTTGCTAAAGAAATAATCTATTGTACCTCAATCTAAATCTATAGCATCTTTTATTTGGCTGACTCGCAGACTAGATTGTTAGTCCGTGAGATGATGGTTTTGATGACAACAACCTTAGAATAGAATATAAAATATAAATACTGACATTATAAGTTTAGATATATATATATATATATATATATGCAGGATTTAACCAGGCAGGTACCAAGAATGAAGGCTGTACAGTATAGAGATTCAAGATATCGAGATAGAAAACTCATGAGTATCAAGATTTCAAGCATAAGTATTTTTATTAGGAATTTTTGTTAAAACTCGTAGAAAAGCACTGGCATCTTAAAATCCAATTTATTCATGGAATGGAATCCACTTCGATCCTGTTAAAGGAATGGAACCCTAGGATGGAACCTGCGAAAATCTAGTGGAACATTGTTTTGTATCCACTAATTTTAATTCAGATTATTTTACAAAATTATCTTGTTTTCAAGATGATTTCAAAACTTTCCTTTAAAAAACATCAAAACCCTCTATCCTGATTTAAAATAATTTTAGCCTCAAAATTATCTTTAATTTCGAAAGTCAAATTACTCCTGATTTTATACTATCTTTTAATATAATATATTTAACTTTTAAATATTTATACTTAGATTTAAATATAAAATTATAGTTGAATTCTATATATATTATTCTCTATATTTACTTATGAATTTTAACTATGGTCAAGTATATTTTTAAAGTTTAAAATATTTTTAATATAAAATAAAAGTTATTTTCAAAGAAAATCAAAACACCAAAAAAAATTCTTTGGGATGCTGACATGCCCAAGTACCCCATGTCGACATGGTGTCAGTTGAATTCAAAATTTAAATTTCAGAAGAAGTGTCTATTCACCATAACTCTTCATGAATGGACATGATTGTTGTTCTACTATAAATAGGGGTCAGTTTCAACGAATTTTAGATTAGATTTTCTGATTTTTCACTCCTCTTCTTCTTCCACATTTCTTAAGACATATTCTTACCATTACTCTGCCGAAATCAACATTGAATCGAACTCAATTACTTCCACTTTGATTCTCTAGCACTATCTCTACAAGGTTCTCAGTGCTATTCAGAGTTATAGACTTCTTTGTAATCTATTAAGCGAGAAAACGTGTGATTGTAGCCTTGGAAATCAATCAAGAGAGAAAAGGTGTGATTGTAGTCTTGGTAAATCAATTGGATAAACCTGTGGCCTGGAAATCAAGTATCTCTACCTAGAGGATAGAAATTCTGGAGGGTGTACCTCGTAGCCTTGAAATCGAGGTTGTAATTGTACAATTGCTTTTGAAAGGAAATCTGTACTTGTGTTGCGGGACTGGATGTAGGGTAACTCCAAACTAGTATAAAATCCAGTATGTTCTTTCCTTTACTGCTTTTATTTTATTTCTGCATCTGTGTTTGTTTCTGTGATCATATATGTGTCTGTATATTGCATACATCAGTGTCTAAATTAACATAAACTCAAAAAGATTTAGTAATTCTTTATTAACATATTCATCCCCCTCTAGTGTTAATCCTAGTCTTAAGATCCGTAATCCGCATTTCTCACAATTTGTATCAGAGCAAGGTTTTCAACGTTTCATAGTCTGATTTTTTGAAAAGTTTAAAAAATGGCTACCAACACTGGTACTATTACTAACACCAGTATCCCTATCACTAATTCATTTGTAGAGGGTCAGTCTACTGTCAGACCACCACTTTTTAATGGCAGTAACTATGCATATTGGGCATGTAAGATGAAAATATGTTTACAATCTATAGGATTAGACACTTGGAGTATCACATAAACTGAATATTCTGAACCCACAACTAATTTTGCACAGTGGACTGCTGAGCAAAAGACTTTTGCACAAAATAATTCTAAGGCTGTGAATATTCTGTTTTTTTTCACTAGATAGAAATGAATTCAATAGAGTGTCAGTTTGTAAGTCTGCATATGAAATCTGGAAAACTTTGCAAGTTACTCACGAAGGAACAAGCAAAGTTAAACATACCAAAATTTCCATGCTCACAAATCAGTTTCAATTATTTAAAATGAATTCTAATGAGTCTATTTCTGATATGTATAGTAGATTTTAGGATATTGTGCATCCTCTAATATCTTTGGGAAAAGAATTTTCTGAAGAAGATCAAGTCAGAAAGATTTTAAATTCTCTAACTCCAGAATGGGATCAAAAGACACTTGCGATCGAAGAGGAAAATGACATCAGTACTTTAAAGATAGAAGAATTATTTGGAAATCTAATGTCGTATGAAGTTCAAATGATCGGGAGAAGAGAAATTAAAGCATATGAAAAGAAATCAATGGCATTCAATGCAATGACCGATGGATCAGACTCAAACAGCGATAATGATGAAGAGATAGCCTTTATGACCAGAAATTTTAGGAAATTCCTAAAATACAGAAAGATGAATAATCTTAAGAGAAACAACTACAAGAATTCTGGAAATCAGAATGTAGTGCCAAATAATGACAAATGTTACAACTGTGATAAACCAGGCCATTTCAAAAGAGACTGTCTGTATCCAGATAGGCAAAATTCTCCTATGAACAATGATCCAGCAAAGAAACGGAAGTGTGCATTTACTGCTACTCTAGATGACTCAGACTCGTCCTCAAGTGATGATGATCAGAAGATAGATAATTCGAATTTGTGTTTCACAGCTGTTCATGACTCCGACAAATTCAAAGAAACGGACTCAGAAAAAGGTACACGTTTACAATACAAATTGGTTGAAATCGTTTGCTTTGAATTAGTTGCTTGATTATTTGATTGATTGATTTTGAATTGGTGTGTTGTTTGAATTTTAAAATTTGTTTCCTATTTTTTATTATTATTTCATTATTTTATTATTATTTTTATTATTTTTTAATAGTATAATAATATTTTCTGAAATATACTTGAAGTTTAATAATATTTCGGATATATATATATAGGCATTAAAAATAATAATAATAATACATATATATATTAGAGAACTTAGGAAAAATCAATTCACGAAAATTCAAAGGCACATGTCGACATGGTCCCTACCATGATGTCGACATGGGTACCTGAATTTGAATTTCAAAATTTTGAATTCAAATGTTTGAATTTCTCTCCACCTTTTCACTTTGTTCAGTTCTCTGAAAAGCTACTTTTGACCATACAATATGTCCTTTGAGAATCTATTTATTCACTATCTTTTATCATATCTTTTCACTCTCATTTTCAAATTCAAACTCTCTCTTTATGACTTCAAGCTCTCTACTCTCTACTTTAATGGCTTCTTCAAGCAACCCATCCACCATGAGAATTTCTAGAAAAATCAAAGAGCAATTATTCAATGATCCGGAGGCAATAAAAGCATAAATCAATTATGCTAACTATGCAAAAGTCCATCCCGGAAAATTAGCTATTTTTCAAAAAAAATTCTTCTTATGAACTTGATTCTCTTTTTGCAAACAATGGAGTTCTTAGCCTTATTGATGCTTCTCAAAATGATTTTGTTTGCTATCCAAATCTTGTCAAAATTTTCTATGCTAATTTAAACCGTGGATTTTATCATGGAAATGAGGATGAAATTTGGAGTAGTGTCAAAGTGTAACGACCCTGGATTTTTGGCCCCGTTTATTTTAATATATATTTAAATTAATTAAATAAAAAGTATCTTGATCATCTTAAAATGAATATGATTTGGAAATACGGCCATTTATTTATATAAACTGTATTTTTAAAAAAGGAGAGTAATTTGAAAATTTAAAATAAATCTCAATAATATTTACAATAAATTGTTCTCATATAATTCAATTGAAATAAAATTTATCTTATATGATTGAATTACAATATTTTGTCTTATTAACATGTGATTAATAAATAAATTGATGTGAAGGATAATGTTTAAATAAAATTTAAGTTTATCAATATAAAATATAAATATTAAATATAAGTAAAACTTAAGAATATAATGTAAATATTGATAATCAAAATATAAAATACAAACATAAATAAGTAAGAAAGCAGATGAATATCATTTAAATATTGATAGCTAAAATACGAATACAAATCAATATAAGTAACTAACCACATGAATTTTTCAACCTAGAACAAACATATTTATATACAGCACTACTGTCAATCTGTTAAGTGTATAAAGCTAAAAAAATAAAATAAAATAAAACACAAGTATAAAATAAAACAAGAACAAAGTATATCAGTAAAATAAAACCAAATGTAATATAAGACCAAACACAAATATATGCATATAAACTATTTCTACTAGAAGAAATGAACAAAAATGTTTTCATGCAAAATATCTACATCTACATGACCAAAGTCAAACTGAAAATGTATGTTTCCAAATAAAAATAACAAGACAAAATAAAGCTTCATGTACAAGCCAAGTTGGCCTGCAAAGTGATAGTCAACAAACCAATATCTTTATATCTAGTACAACATAACTATAAAATGTAAACTAAGTAGGAAACCAGACATTAATGGCTTTTATTTCAGCCCATTATTTTGTCATTTCAAAATATTAATCAGATCTGGTTAAATAAAGTAAAGCCAAGGAAATAGTATAACCAGATAACACCTCCCTTAAGCAATGTTATCTTGTATTTAAATATATGCATCTGCTTTAGTTCGATCAGAAAACCTTAGAAAACTTGAGAAAAAGAAAAGATGAAAAGCTAACAAAGCTCAAGTTTAAAATCAAATACAGAATAATAAAATAAAATTCAGGACAGATTCAAGAACAAAACTCCAGGCAGTTTTCAACCGCAACTCTCAAGGCAGCAAGATGCTTTCTGTTCAACAGTAATTTGACAAGTGAGTAAACTAAATTCTTAAAGTTTTAAGTTTAATCAAACACTTAAGGAGTTCTGTGATCTTGTGGTATATGTTTAATCTTAAATATTTGCCTGTGATGTATATATTTCTCTGTTTAAGATTGATACAGGGTGAACATTTGGTTCAAACTTAAAATTATTTGCTGCTAACCTATGTTGAGTCTTGATGTTCCAATCAAACAAGGTATTAAAAATAAAACTAAGATTTGTAAGCTGTTTAAATCATCTGTGTAAAGGTGGGTTGCTGTAATATGGTTTTACAGGAAATAAAAGAATACATTGATAAATTCAACTGATATAAAATCTAATTCAAGTTTATGAATTGAAAGCTGAGTGAAACTTATGTTTTTTTTTAAAACAAAAATGAGGATTTTCCATTGGTAATTCATGAGCAGTTCATAGGTGATTAAAAACTACATTTTTACTAATTTATGGAGATTGAATCAATAATAAATGATGAAACTCGACTTGAAGCAAGATTAAGCCCTTGTGAATTCATGAAAATTATCAGAAATTTTTTAAATTACTTGAGTTTTGGGTATGCGATCATAATAGGTTATAGGGATCGTGTCTGTGAGGTGTCGGGTTCGTCACCATAATGCAATCGAGTTGTCTGTGGCTTTAGTGGAGGGTAGCGGGAAGTGTTGTCAAGGCGTGGACGACCTTTTGGCGTCTCCGGTGGTCTAGGAGGTGGTGGCGAGGCATTTTAGATGATGGTTGTGTTTACGGCAGTGCGAGTGAACTGCTGTTTTTTTTATTTCGTTTCTTCAGGCGATCTAAAGTTTGATTTCGAGCTTGTGAACCATTTGCGTCTTGTCGTCGATTTTGGTGTTCGCCATAGATGGGAGTCGCCGCCGTGCACGTGCACGGCAGCGGTGATGGATGTCAGTTTCGTGAGGGGTGTGGATCGTGTCGTGCTCGAGTATAATGGAGTTAGTCTCGAGTTGGATCGCGTAAAATTCTTGATACTAATTAACTTTGTTTTAATTTAAACTTACTGGAAAATAAAAAGAAAGGGAAGAAGAAGAAGTAAGAGGAAGGCTCGGGTGTTTTGGATGGTTAATTCGAAGCCGTGCTCGAGTTTTTTGCAGGAAGGCTCGGGTTATCCTTAATTGCACTAATTTATATTAAGGTGAAGTTAAGAAACCTGTTTTCTACAAGCTTTAATTCTACAGTTTAATTACGATTTAACTGTTGGGATAAGAATGGAATAAGTTTTCATTTTATTTAGTTAATATCTCAAGATGTTTTAACACTTAATTATCATTAAGTGGTTAATTTAAGTAAATACAAATTCAATTAACATTTAAAGTTGGAAGTTAAAAATTAATTGAATTTTAAAATTTAGGAGCTTTAAAGTGTTAATTAAACTGAATGGTAATTAATTAATTATCTTAGAAAACAATTTAGAATAATTACTTTTTAATTGTAATTAGCAATGGATCAATCGATGTTTAAGTAACAAATGAAATTGCAATTAACCACTTAAGTTAATTTAAGAATGGTTAATAGTCAATTAATTAAGTAATTTAACTACTTATTAATAAATGATTAATTAGGTAAATAGCAGTAAATAAATAGGTAATTAAGTTTCATTTATTAATAATTAAGGTTATTAATAAATGGTTAATTAAAGTTAAACAAATCGATTAAGAAGTTTTTAACAAACTGTAAACGCTGTGAATCTTAAAAATGTTTAATAGTTTCAAGATTTAAAAACTTAAATTCAAGCTAGTTATTTTAGTCAATACTTTAAAATATTAAGCTCTTAATTATTAATTTAATTAAGCAATTAATTTTAATTAAGCACAAAAGTTAATTAACATTTGAGTTGTGGTTAATAATATAATTGAACTTCAAATTTAAAGAAACTCTTTTAAATGTTAATTAAGTAAAAAAAAATCAATATTAATTGATTATCTTCAGAAAGTAATCAAGAATAATCACCTTTAATGGTAAGTAGTGATGGATTATAAGGAATTAATAAGTTTATAATTACTGCTTAAGTTACTTAATGATTGATCAATAGTTAGTTAATCAAATAAACTAGTTGTGAATTAATAATTAATTAATTAAGTAATTTAATTAAGAACTAAGGAATAATAAATGATTAATTAAGTAATTAAAAGTTAACAAATAAGTAATCAAGTTATTAAATAACAATTAAGGTAATTATTAATGATTAAAGAATAGTATTTAAAGTTAAATAATTTAATTAAGAATTAATTAAATAGTGTAAAATAAATAAGTTATTAATTAAGTAATTAAGATTTAATAATTGATTATGAATGATCTATTGATTCAAATAGTTTGAAAGGAAATAAGTAATAAACCGTTAATTAATAATTAGTTAAACAGGGTTAAGCAATTGATTCTGATGTAATTAATTTAAATTGAATTAATTACAAATGAGAATTTCAGATGATTGCTTATGGATTGTTGTGTAAGTAGGATATCTGATTGTGATATTTATTTGATGATATTCTGTGATGCTCTGTGATATACTGTGTTATATCTATGATGCTTGTATATGTTTATCTGGGATAAATGCTATGTTAATTCAATTGTTGAATTTAAATTATTTAAACTGTTTAAGTTAATTAGACAACTTGGCCCTTAAAATGGCGTTTGGATTTCGATGAGACCGGGATCGAGTATCCAATTGATATTCCGAAAACCACATTGATCCAATTTAATCGTTAGGTCGTGAATTCTGAATTGAAGATCGAGATGGTGTTTTCAGAATGCAAGGGTTATCGTCATTGACTATGAGGGTGATTCCAAAAATGAGTGTGACGAGATAATGCCTTCGGTTTCGTTCGAACCCAGAATGAACTTGTATGGATTGAATGCTTTCAGCACATCGTCAGGCGGACGATGAGCATTCTAAGAGATTTGTCTTGTAAAGGTAATCGCAGCCTCAAGCCTCATCAACCGGGAATGGCTAAAACAGGGGAGATGAAGCAAGGTTAGGTGGGTCATGCCCAAGCAGGACAAGATATTCCCCTGTCGAGATGTCCCTTTTTATTTCGCTGTGTGGGCGGTTGCTAGCTACAACCGTGGGGCTTATCTTGTTCGGGACTGTTCAGTAAGGAATGGTTCCGGCCTTGTGTTGTAGGGGGTCGGGAGTGATCCTCGGTACGGTGATCTAGGCCCCGTACTGTGACGGGCGGTACCCCAGTAGCCCTGCCATTGATGGAAATCCATTTTCCCTATGAGACCCTACGGTTTTGATTGGCATTACCCACTTTTGTGGCTAATAGCTGGAATTTAATCATGTAACAACTTCGGCTATTTTCTATTTACTTGAAAACCCTAAACACTATTATAATATCACTGGATTTCCTATGAAATGTTTTGGTTAGCGTAAGGTAAAAACTTACCTATATTTATTTGTGGGGAGTCTTACATGATACCTTTATTTTCAAATGTTTTCAAAGTTAAACAATTTAAACCGTTTACTCATACCAGACCCATGTCTGACCCGGAGTTTATATTTTGTTTTTCATAAACTCTTGGGTACTCAAATTTTTATGAGTAGCCAAGTGATAGGTTTTTAACTTTGATTTCTGGAGGAGCTTGGAGCAGGAGTTTCCAGACGTATGTAGCTATCTATCTAGTTCCGCTGTGTTAGTTGATGTGTACTGTATCTATGATGTATATAGTGATAGATGTATGTATGACTGTCATATGTATTGATATTGTATAACTCTGATATATGTAAAACTATGTAATAGTTTTGTGATATATTATATTTTGTTCCGTTCCGCTGTGAGATCCTGATATTGTTGTTCTTTATTTTCTTTCTTCTCTATTTCTACCTCTTTCTTTTTTAATGATGATGCGTCTTTCTGGTAGTAGAAGGGCGGGTCGTTACAGTTGGTATCAGAGCATGGGTTGGTGATAACCTTGGATCTGGTAGGAATTACTCATAGAATAGAATCTGTAGTACTCTAAAATGGGTTTGAGTGTATTAATAGATATGAGCGCGTATTTGTTAGTGAATATAAAATTGTTTTTATATTGTGTTGACTTATCTGTTGAGTGTGTATGGATTCTGGTCGATTTGTGGGACGCCATTTCATCGATAGGGATTTCTAAACTCTTAAACAAGGTAGACCGACACAGTATTGTTTTAAAGTAGGGTAAATGAAATAATTTTACCCAAAATTATATTTTGTCATAAAAGAAATATTTTTCTGAAGTTATTATTTATATATTTGGTTGTTTGGTTGTTAATACTATAATTGAATAAAAATTTAAAATTTGAGTGGTTTATAACCAAATAAAATTGTCTAAGTATGGTTTTAATAAAAAAGGAATATAACTAAAATTTGATTAAACTAGAATTTAAGTCCTGGAAATTTGAAAGGTGTTTAAATGAATTTAAGCAAAAGGATGTGAGAATTTAAAAATCTTGGGAATGTTTGAAATGTTTTTCCAAAGATTTGGAGGAAATAATGGAGTATTGTTTTGGAAAATACTGTTGAATGGAAATTGTTTTGGGAGGAAATTGTGAAAGTAAGGAAGCACTGAACTCACTTCAGTCGCTGGAAAAATAATCCTGATGATGATGGCCACATCATCAGTATTCATTTTCGAGTTTCTAAAGTGATGGATTGCTACCAGGATAGTTGGTCATGATATTGTTTGGGGTTGTTTGGTATACAAGTTGTTTTAGAAATTTCAAAGAGAAAGTTGTTTTGGTGAAAACAAGTGTTTGGAATTTGGAAATTTGATTTGATATACCAAGTGGGTATGTGTAGTTATCATTTCAAAATGGTTTGGAAATGAAAACTGGGCAATTGAATTCTAAGAAATTCTATTTAGATAATGTGAAAGTTTAATGAATCAACTATGGGACTTATAAAGTAAAGTTGATATTAATAAGAAGAAATTGGGAATTTTAATCCAGGAATTAAAATTTAAGTTAAGTAAATGAAAGAAATATATTGGAGTTTAACCTGAGATAAGTTAAATGGAATTGAAGTTCAAAATGAACTTAATTGGATATAAAATTGGAAGGTAAAATGATTATATTGTGAAATGAAAATTTATACCTTAAGATGATAAGTGTTATATATAATCTAAAGTTGTAGTTATAAGATGAAATGACCCAAATGAGTAATATAAGCTTTTAAGTAAATAAATAAGTTTTGAGCTCATATATTGAGAAATAAAATTTAAAGGAAAGACGAGTAGCTAGATTTAACTGAGGTTGAGTTGGAATAAAACTGAATTTAAATGAATTTAATCGAGTTACAAATAATATTGAATGAAATAAAATTCTTAAGTAAATAGGTAAGCATTGAGTTAGATTAAAGTAGAATTGGTGTGAGTTGTAAACAAATCTAATTCAAGCATAAATTGAATGACCTTATCATAAATAAATTCAATAATGTATTGTTAATGAAATTAAAATTTAAAGATGGATAAAGAATAAACTAATCGAATAAATTAGTAAATAGTTGGGATTTGATTAAAGGAAAATCAAATCAAAGATTTAAATGGAAGTTGGTGGAATAGAATAAACTTAAGTTGTTAGGTGGAACAGTTTGAAGAAAATAAATAACATGAGTAAATTGTGAGATGGTTAATTTAAAATATGGATTGTCAAGTTTAATAAAATGGTTTGGAATCAAACTTTTTGAAAAGAAAGAAAATGCAATGAAAAATTTGTGAATAAATTAAATTGAGATGGAAGTAATTTAAAATTGTTATAGAGCTTAAGTAATTATTTATTCACAATAATAGTGTCAAATTGCATAAGAAAATGGGTTGTTTGAAGTAAATGAGATTAGATAAAAATTTATGAAGCAAAATAGGATGATTTTGAAATCAATTAGAATGAATATGAGTTGTTTTGTAACAACCCGCATATTTATCGATTGTATATTTAAATATTTTATTTAAATATTTTATCGTTAATCGGATTATCGTCCGAAAAGCTACTTTTTGCAAACAGTCGAATTAGGACTCGAGACCACTTCCATTGAGTTCAAAATGCCATTTGCGGCCTTTTTGAGTATAAGCTTCATTATGTTTGGAGTTAGTAGAATTTTGCTACTTTTCACTTAGGGCTTTGGGTTGGGTTTCAGCCCACTAACCCCACTTATACCCTAGCTCAGTCCACCTTTCCTCTTCACTTCATTCTTATTTTCCTAATACTCAAGCTACAACTGAAAATGGTGGAAGAGAATGGGAAATAGAAATCCAAAACCCTAGTTCATTTACAAAATCCAAGATCTAGCTCCAAATTCTAAGAGAACCCATTGGTAAGCATCTCCTTCTTCTTCTCCAACTCATTCTCTCTTTGATTTCAGAAAATTCCTAAACCTAATTTAGGAAATATTTTACTTGTAAGCTTAGATTGAAGTTTCTTGAGTTGTTATTGAAGAGGAATTGATCTTAGCTAGTATTAAAAGCTTCTCCTTCATTGATTTGGGTTCAAAGGTGAGATTTTTATCTCACATCTTAGTCTATAATTATCTTCGATAGTTAGGTATGAATTCCTAACACTTATTCTTGTGCAATTGAAGATTCGCGAGCACTAGACCTTGTGCAATAACTTTTCTTCTTCTTTCTTTCTTAAAGAAGAGAAATGGTTAGATCAAATCGTCCCAGTGCCGGACAATCTAGTGCTACTCCCCAGGATGGTGTATTTATGTCTGCACAGCAGCTTCTTGATCTAGTAAAGAACGCTCAAGCAGCCGGACCCATTCCAAAGCCTACTCATCCTAGATCCGGTTTTGCACGCTTGTGCAGAGACTACACCGATTTGGGTGGAAGGCCATTCATGGGATTCGAGAGTGTTATAGAAATTCAAGCTTGGCTCAAATCATGCGATCGTATCTTTTCTCGCATGAACCTTATTGATCTACATCGAGTCCAGGTGGCTTCTAGCATGCTCCAAGAAAGAGCATTAGATTGGTATGAGCTTTTGGTTTCTGAAATAGTTAAAGCGGATCTCACTTGGGAGCAATTTCGAGAAATATTCGAATTGAAATTTGTGCCGGAAGCCGAAAAA
The DNA here is from genome assembly GCA_030765085.1 of Allium cepa. Lineage (NCBI taxonomy): Eukaryota > Viridiplantae > Streptophyta > Magnoliopsida > Asparagales > Amaryllidaceae > Allium > Allium cepa. The sequence goes on from CM060943.1 coordinate 188,329,018, forward strand.
GTAACTTTAGCACGGCATTTTATTGACCTTGTTCAAGGTAAATCTTCTGTGACAGACTATGTCGCATCTTTCGAATCTCTTTCCAAATACGGGGTTGAGTATATTAATACCTGATGAAGAAAAATCAGAGGTTCGTCTATGGGTTGAATAAGAACCTCAAGAAGCCATTACTTCTGTAACTAGAAGTTTCATTTGATCAGCTTATTGATATCGCTCTTCATCTTGAAGTGGCCGATAGAGAAAGCGATATTGAAGTTGTGCGTGCCAAATAAAACTTCAACAGCAACATGAAGAGGCCTATTAAATTCAAAGGCTCCAATCCCATCGAGAAAGGGAAGCAACAAACTCCGATAGCAAAGACTCCTACCTCTAGTCGTGGACGATGCTACAATTGTGGTTCCACGGACCACTATGCAAGGGAGTACCCGAAACCTCTCTTTTTCCATTATTGCAAAAGTTCGGGTCATCTTATATCTACATGTCCCATTCTTCAAAGTAGGAGAGAGGGAGAGCTGAATATTGTGCTATCACTTGTGCTTCTAAACCATTAAAGCCGATCGAGACTAGGTATGCCACTCATGATCTAGTGCTCGCGGCTATTGTTTTCGCTTTTAGAATTTGGCATCATTGTTTTTGGGTGAGAAATTTGTTCTCCACCTCGATCATAAATCTTTGGAATATTTATTTCTCATAAGGAACTTCATGTCGACTCGAGTTCCTGGCATCTTATGATCTTGATATTCTGGAAATCGTGTTGCCTATGTGCTTTGTCGTAGGCAACAAGTTGTTGATTCGTTGATGTTGTCTGAATGGAATTATCTTTTTACCAAGTTCATCGGGCGTTTTGATGTACTTCTTTTTACTGAGTTTCATCTCATCTCTTTTATAGACTTGTGTCTGATGTTCTTTTATGGTGTTCGGTTCATTTGACGTACCATTTTTGCACTACGTCGATGTTCCGAAATTATTCGAGCTTTGGTTCATCTAGCGTAACTTTTTGTACTACGCCGTTGCACTGGCTCAATTTTCTGCTATTCTTGACGTTTTCCGCGTCTTTTAACTATGGAAATGCTTTTAGGTTTCCTATTTTTATTTTTGAGTCCGGTGTTATTGATTAAATTGAAGTTTCACCAGATTTGACTTATGAGCAGCATTCCATTCGCATCATTATTTCGAAGGTTGAGCGCCTTCGGAATAAAGATGTTCTTCTTGTGAAAGTTTAATGGTTCTCAGATCCTAAGGACTGCTCTTGGGAATCCTGGGAATTCATCGAGCGATCCCGTTCAGGCTTACTCTTTCATGCTCTTTATGGTGGACTTCCTATTTCAAATTTCTTTTGTGATTGATATGCTTTTATGGTTGTTACTCTTTATTATCTTCTTAAGTATTACGAGGACGCAATTTCTTTAAGGAGGTGAGTCTGTAACAACCCGCATATTTATCGATTGTATATCTAAATATTTTATTTTAATATTTTATCGTTAATCGGATTATCGTCCGAAAAGCTACTTTTTGCGAACAGTCGAATTAGGACTCAAGACCACTTCCATTGAGTTCAAAATCCCGTTTACGACCTTTTTGAGTATAAGCTTCATTATGTTTGGAGTTAGTAGAATTTTGCTACTTTTCACTTAGGGCTTTGGGTTGGGTTTCAGCCCACTAACCCCACTTATACCCTAGCTCAGTCCACCTTTCCTCTTCAATTCATTCTTATTTTCCTAACACTCAAGCTACAACCGAAAATGGTGGAAGAGAATGGGAAATAGAAATCCGAAACCCTAGTTCATTTGCAAAATCCAAGATCTAGCTCTAAATTCTAAGAGAACCCATTGGTAAGCATCTCCTTCTTCTTCTCCAACTCATTCTCTCTTTGATTTCAGAAAATTCCTAAACCTAATTTAGAAAATATTTTACTTGTAATCTTAGATTGAAGCTTCTTGAGTTGTTATTGAAGAGGAATTGATCTTAGCTAATTTTAAAAGCTTCTCCTTCATTGATTTGGGTTCAAAGGTGAGATTTTTATCTCACATCTTAGTCTATAATTATCTTTGATAGTTAGGTATGAATTCCTAACACTTATTCTTGTGCAACTGATTTTGGTTTGGATTGATTTTTGTGTATATTCCAATTTTTGGTGTTTTGAAATCAAAATCTATGAAAATCCTTTTATGGATATTTGGACATTGATATTTGAGGCGTATCGAAGAGCCGTTAAGGCTGGGTTGTCGCTTGGCGTAAATCCTTAGTCATTGTTGCTCGATTGATCGCTTCCGATATCCATTTGGCCATTTTTGGCCTAGGTTCAGGGAATGCCCTGAACCCCAGTTCAGACGTCTGAAACGTAGTATTCAGACGTCTGAATATTATACTGGGAATTTTTATTCGCCAGTATTCAGACGTCTGAATCTATATTTCAGACGTCTGAATTGGCTCTTTTGGAACCAGAAAGGAAATACGCTAATAAGTGCCTATTTCAGACGTCTGAATTCAAGGATTCAGACGTCTAAATTCTGTTTTTGGAAAACATTTTATTTTTCGAATTCAGACGTCTGAATCCTTTATTTCAGACGTCTGAATCTGCACTCTTTTTGCCTATTTGCCTATTAGCTTGAGAATTCCAACTTTAATCGATTCGTGTTGATTCCCTTTTGTTGTTATCATTTATTATTGACTTTGGTGACATCTTCTTCGTGATTTTTGGGAATATCCATTTTGATGGATTCGGTATCGATTTCTTTGGATTTTATTCACGTCTTTGAATGTGAATTTTTATGATTGATTGCTTCTTCAATCACTTCTATGATTTGTCACTTTAAAAATATAAAGATTTTCTATACCAGTAGTAAATATCAAAACTCTCAAATGATTTCAACACTATTTTATTACAAAGCTCGTTTTCTCAAACCGATTTCCAATCTATTAGTATATACAAACCTTTACCTCACTCGTATGAGAAATCCAATTAAACGGCTTAGTAAAACAAGTGGCTTGAAACGCTTGCGTTTACTTCGTCGGTTAATTCTTGGACTTGTTCGATTGAAACTCTTGTGACAATTTTCTAGTGGAGATCTACAATTTGTTCGCAAATATTTAAGTTAAGCTAGTGGTTATGGGACATGATGCTAAACTCATATATTTACTAGCTTATTGTAATTGACATTTCTTGATGGTCGATGACGATCATTTTATGTTTTAGACTAGCATTCTGCGATGTCTTTTTGATTCGGTTCATCGGAGGTTACGTTGCACGACGTCGTTGTTCCGTTTTAATTGTGATTTGGTTCATCGGACGTTACGCTGTACGACGTCGTTGTTCCATTTTACTGTGTGTTGGTTCATCGGACGTTACGCTATACGACGTCGTTGTTCCTTTTTATTCTGCCTTGGTTCATCGGATGTTACGTTGTACGACGTCATTGTTCCTTTTTATTCTGCTTTGGTTCATCGGACGTTACGCTGTACGACGTCGTTGTTCCGTTTTAATTGTGATTTGGTTCATCGGACGTCACGCTGTACGACGTCGTTGTTCCCTTTTATTGTGCTTTGGTTCATGGGCGTCACGCTGTACGACGTCATTGTTCCTTTCTATTGTGATTTCTGGATTTCTGTATGATGATTTCTGGAATTTATGTTTCACCAACTTGTACGATTGGCATTGATATGTATGTCATTTATTGTGGCTTGGTGAATTAAATAAAGAATATGACATTCTTTTTATGCTATGAGATTCATGAGATGTTTGTATGATTTTCCTTTTGTGGATTTTCTAATGTATACTTGTCGTAGTATGACATTTCTGGTTACCATACGACTTTTTATTATATCTCTTATTATCTCTCATTTTAACTGATAATTATAGCTAGACTGATCCGTTTATTATTTTCTTCTTAAATAATACTCGGGTCAGACTGAGATTTTACAGGTGCTTCGGCTTGACTCCTTATCGAACCATCATCTGATCTTTTGCGTAACTACTTTAGTCTAGTAGTTTTTTATTGTATGCATTTGAGAAATAGACTCCTTAATGTATACATATTCTTTTGTCTTGCACTTGTATCTATTCTTTTGTGATATTGTGGATCTTGTTAGACCACTACTCTGATATACACTTTTATGTGTAATATTCGTATCTACTTCCGCCTTTGTGATATGAATTGCCTGTGACTGATTTATGTTATGTTTATTTCTATATTTGTTTCCGAAGATTATATATAGCCACTATGTAGTAGCTTTGAGTTTGCGTCGGTATGTCGAATTTCCTCTTGAGATGAAATGCATGTTATATTTTATCTGGCATATCGATGCTCGCACAAAGCAATTACATGGATGGTCGCTCCTCAACAGCATTATTCTCCGCGCTAGTTGACGGCATTACCCCGTAGTGTCCTTGGCTAGCGTGGGTATAGAGGTGGGGCGTCACAGCTTGGTATCAAAGCCAAACTTCAGAACAATGTAGAATAATCTAGCAAGGATCATGTCCTAAGTCTTTCTTAGGAGTCGTGCTTTAGGATTTTATTCGGGTCTTCGTACCGTCCTATCCTATTTTCATTTATGATTCCTTGTTTTATCTATCAAGATTGCTTGATATTTATTTTGAGAATAACTTTTCTTCTTCTTTCTTTCTTAAAGAAGAGAAATGGTTAGATCAAATCGTCCCAGTGCCGGACAATCTAGTGCTACTCCCCAGGATGGTGTATTTATGTCTGCACAGCAGCTTCTTGATCTAGTAAAGAACGCTCAAGCAGCCGGACCCATTCCAGAGCCTACTCATCCTAGATCCGGTTTTGCACGCTTGTGCAGAGACTACACCGATTTGGGTGGAAGGCCATTCATGGGATTCGAGAGTGTTATAGAAATTCAAGCTTGGCTCAAATCATGCGATCGTATCTTTTCTCGCATGAACCTTATTGATCTACATCGAGTCCAGGTGGCTTCTAGCATGCTCCAAGAAAGAGCATTAGATTGGTATGAGCTTTTGGTTTCTGAAATAGTTAAAGCGGATCTCACTTGGGAGCAATTTCGAGAAATATTCGAATTGAAATTTGTGCCGGAAGCTGAAAAAGTAACTTTAGCACGGCGTTTTATTGACCTTGTTCAAGGTAAATCTTCTGTGACAGACTATGTCGCATCTTTCAAATCTCTTTCCAAATACGGGGTTGAGTATATTAATACCCCAATGAAGAAAAATCAGAGGTTCGTCTATGGGTTGAATAAGAACCTCAAGAAGCCATTACTTCTGTAACTAGAAGTTTCATTTGATCAGCTTATTGATATCGCTCTTCATCTTGAAGAGGCCGATAGAGAAAGCGATATTGAAGTTGTGCGTGCCAAACAAAACTTCAACAGCAACATGAAGAGGCCTATTAAATTCAAAGGCTCCAATCCCATCAAGAAAGGGAAGCAACAAACTCCGATAGCAAAGACTCCTACCTCTAGTCGTGGACGATGCTACAATTGTGGTTCCACGGACCACTATGCAAGGGAGTGCCCGAAACCTCTCTTTTTCCGTTATTGCAAAAGTTCGGGTCATCTTATATCTACATGTCCCATTCTTCAAAGTAGGAGAGAGGGAGAGCTGAATATTGTGCTATCACTTGTGCTTCTAAACCATTAAAGCCGATCGAGACTAGGTATGCCACTCATGATCTAGTGCTCGCGGCTATTGTTTTCGCTTTTAGAATTTGGCATCATTGTTTTTGGGTGAGAAATTTGTTCTCCACCTCGATCATAAATCTTTGGAATATTTATTTCTCATAAGGAACTTCATGTCGACTCGAGTTCTTGGCATCTTATGATCTTGATATTCTGGAAATCGTGTTGCCTATGCGCTTTGTCGTAGGCAACAAGTTGTTGATTCGTTGATGTTGTCTGAATGGAATTATCTTTTTACCAAGTTCATCGGGCGTTTTGATGTACTTCGCTTTACTGAGTTTCATCTCATCTCTTTTATAAACTTGAGTCTGATGTTCTCTTACGGTGTTCGGTTCATTGGACGTACCGTTTTTGTACTACGTCGGTGTTCCGAAATTATTCGAGCTTTGGTTCATCTAGCGTAACTTTTTGTACCACGCCGTTGCACTGGCTCAAATTTCTGCTATTCTTGACGTTTTCCGCGTCTTTTAACTATGGAAATGCTTTTAGGTTTCCTATTTTTATTTTTGAGCCCGGTGTTATTGATTAAATTGAAGTTTCACCAGATTTGACTTTTGAGCAGCATTCCATTCGCATCATTATTTCGAAGGTTGAGCGCCTTCGGAATAAAGATGTTCTTCTTGTGAAAGTTCAATGGTTCTCAGATCCTAAGGATTGCTCTTGGGAATCCTGGGAATTCATCGAGCGATCCCGTTCAGGCTTACTCTTTCATGCTCTTTATGGTGAACTTCCTATTTCAAATTTCTTTTGTGATTGATATGCTTTTATGGTTGTTACTCTTTATTTTCTTCTTAAGTATTACGAGGACGCAATTTCTTTAAGGAGGGGAGTCTGTAACAACCCGCATATTTATCGATTGTATATTTAAATATTTTATTTAAATATTTTATCGTTAATCGGATTATCGTCCGAAAAGCTACTTTTTGCAAACAGTCGAATTAGGACTCGAGACCACTTCCATTGAGTTCAAAATGCCGTTTACGACCTTTTTGAGTATAAGCTTCGTTATGTTTGGAGTTAGTAGAATTTTGCTACTTTTCACTTAGGGCTTTGGGTTGGGTTTCAGCCCACTAACCCCACTTATACCCTAGCTCAGTCCACCTTTCCTCTTCACTTCATTCTTATTTTCCTAATACTCAAGCTACAACTGAAAATGGTAGAAGAGAATGGGAAATAGAAATCCGAAACCCTAGTTCATTTGCAAAATCCAAGATCTAGCTCCAAATTCTAAGAGAACCCATTGGTAAGCATCTCCTTCTTCTTCTCCAACTCATTATCTCTTTGATTTCAGAAAATTCCTAAACCTAATTTAGGAAATATTTTACTTGTAAGCTTAGATTGAAGCTTCTTGAGTTGTTATTGAAGAGGAATTGATCTTAGCTAGTTTTAAAAGCTTCTCCTTCATTGATTTGGGTTCAAAGGTGAGATTTTTATCTCACATCTTAGTCTATAATTATCTTCGATAGTTAGGTATGAATTCCTAACTCTTATTCTTGTGCAATTGATTTTGGTTTGGATTGATTTTTGTGTATATTCCAATTTTTGGTGTTTTGGAATCAAAATCTATGAAAATCCTTTTATGGATATTTGGACATTGATATTTGAGGCGTATCGAAGAGCCGTTAAGGCTGGGTTGTCGCTTGGCGTAAATCCTTAGTCGTTGTTGCTCGATTGATCGCTTCCGGTATCCATTTGGCCATTTTTGGCCTAGGTTCAGGGAATGCCCTGAACCCAGTTCAGACGTCTGAAACGTAATATTCAGACGTCTGAATATTATACTGGGAATTTTTATTCCCCAGTATTCAGACGTCTGAATCTATATTTCAGACGTCTGACTTGGCTCTTTTGGAACCAGAAAGGAAATAGGCTAATAAGTGCCTATTTCAGACGTCTGAATTCAAGGATTCAGACGTCTGAATTCTGTTTTTGGAAAACATTTTATTTTTCGAATTCAAACATCTGAATCCTTTATTTCAGACGTCTGAATCTGCACTCTTTTTGCCTATTCGCCTATTCGCTTGAGAATTCCAACTTTAATCGATTCGTGTTGATTCCCTTTTGTTGTTATCATTTATTATTGACTTTGGTGACATCTTCTTCGTGATTTTTGGGAATATCCATTTTGATGGATTCGGTATCGATTTCTTTGGATTTTATTCACGTCTTTGAATGTGAATTTTTATGATTGATTGCTTCTTCAATCACTTCTATGATTTGTCACTTTAAAAATATAAAGGTTTTCTATACTAGTAGTAAATATCAAAACTCTTTCTTCAAATGATTTCAACACTATTTTATTACAAAGCTCGTTTTCTCAAACCGATTTTCAATCTATTAGTATATACAAACCTTTGCCTCACTCGTATGAGAAATCTAATTAAACGGCTTAGTAAAACAAGTGGTATGAAACACTTGCGTTTACTTCGTCGGTTAATTCTTGGACTTGTTCGATTGAAACTCTTGTGACAATTTTCTAGTGGCGATCTACAATTTGTTCGCAAATATTTAAGTTAAGCTAGTGGTTATCGGACATGATGCTAAACTCATATATTTACTAGCTTATTGTAATTGACACTTCTTGATGGTCGATGACGATCATTTTATGTTTTAGACTAGCATTCTACGATGTCTTTTTGATTCGGTTCATCGGACGTTACGTTGTACGACGTCGTTGTTCCGTTTAATTGTGACTTGGTTCATCGGACGTTACGCTGTACGACGTCGTTGTTCCATTTTATTGAGTGTTGGTTCATCGGACGTTACGCTGTACGACGTCGTTGTTCCTTTTTATTCTGCCTCGGTTCATCGGACGTTACGCTGTACGACGTCGTTGTTCCTTTTTATTCTGCCTTGATTCATCGGACGTTACGCTGTACGATGTCGTTGTTCCTTTTTATTCTGCTTTGGTTCATCGGACGTTACGCTGTACGACGTCGTTGTTTTAATTGTGATTTGGTTCATCGGACGTCACGCTGTACGACGTCGTTGTTCCCTTTTATTGTGCTTTGGTTCATCGGGCGTCACGCTGTATGACGTCGTTGTTCCTTTCTATTGTGATTTCTGGATTTCTGTATGATGATTTCTGGAATTTATGTTTCACCAACTTGTACGATTGGCATTGATATGTATGTCATTTATTGTGGCTTGGTGAATTAAATAAAGAATATGACATTCTTTTTATGCTATGAGATTCGTGAGATGTTTGTATGATTTTCCTTTTGTGGATTTTCTAATGTATACTTGTCGTAGTATGACATTTTTGGTTACCATATATCTTTTTATTATATCTCTTATTATCTCTCATTTTAACTGATAATTATAGCTAGAATGATCCGTTTATTATTTTCTTCTTAAATAATACTCGGGTCAGACTAAGATTTTATAGGTGCTTCGGCTTGACTCCTTATCGGACCATCATCTGATCTTTTGCTTAACTACTTTAGTCTAGTAGTTTTTGGTTGTATTCATTTGAGAAATAGACTCCTTAATGTATACATATTCTTTTGTCTTGCAATTGTATCTATTCTTTTGTGATATTGTGGATCTTGTTAGACCACTACTCTGATATACACTTTTATGTGTAATATTCATATCTACTTCCGCCTTTGTGATATGAATTGCCTGTGACTGATTTATGTTATGTTTATTTCCATATTTGTTTCCGAAGATTATATATAACCACTATGTAGTAGCTTTGAGTTTGCGTCGGTATGTCGGATTTCCTCTTGAGATGAAATGCATGTTATATTTTATCTGGCATATCGGTGCTCGCACAAAGCAATTACAAGGATGGTCGCTCCTCAACAGCCTTATTCTCCGCGCTAGTTGACGGCATTACCCCATAGTGTCCTTGGCTAGCGTGGGTATAGAGGTGGGGCGTCACATGTTTTGCTTAAATAAATTAAGTTTAAGCGAGTAAGTCGTGAATCACTTAAACTGAAGGGAATGATTTGAGATGTGGTAGGAAGTAATTGTACTAAGTGTCAAAACCTTACATATGTGCTTATGGAAATATGTAATGCTAAACAAATGGAGACTCTGCCAAAACTTTTCAAAAATTTTGGGAACCAGAAAAAAAATTTAGCAACAAAATGATTTCAAATTAGAAATTGAAATAAATTAATGAATGAAACTAATTTAAAATAATGATAAGAATCGGTTATAAAGGGAAAATAGTCAATAAAATTCAATATTCAGAGTTAAAGATAAATTGAATTCACATGAAATTAGAAATTCAGATTTAAATAAGAAGATATAAAGGCTAAAGTGGTAGAGCAATAATATAAGAGTATATAAATGCTTATATTAAACATAGGAAATGAATGGTGAAATTCTTAAGTAAATTTGATATTGAGAAAAAATTTCCAAGTCGATAGAAATCAAAATAATGTGAATAAAAGAAAATTGATATAGTTGATAATCAATGGATATAAATACGTAGGATGTACGTATATTATTTTATTCCCATAGCAATTGGATCCAGATCCGAGCACAGAATTTCGAGATAGTTATATCGATCCGAGTTGGGATATTTCACTCGATTTTCGACGACGAACCATGGATATGGATTTTGATTGATTCTGGAGATTCTCTATCATAGTTGTGACTATGCAAGGAGAATGACAGTTTTTGATCAAGAAACCAGATCTGAGTCCGCACTAGGAAGTCGGGTGGACGATACTAGTTCGGAAGTGAAATTGTGTGATCGAGCGAGCGATCGAATTTAATACTGCGTACAAATAATGTATGTACATCGTACGGGCTTGATTGAATAGATATTGAAATTCTGTAAAGAAGTCAATAAAATTGGGAAAGAGTTAATACTATAGATTTCAGTTGTCACGACCCGCAAATCCGAACCCCTTGAGTTAACACTATTCTACAACAATCAACTCAAGTTGCACAGAAATACGAACCATTTGGGTTTAAGAAGATGAGGTAGAAGAAGAGAATTAAAAAAAACAACAGAATCTAACCATCGCAGCGGAATAAAATATAATAGATAATAAATAATCTTTACTCAAATTCAAATACATTTGTCTACATACATTACATCATCAGAGTCCATCAGTCACAGCCCACATCAATAACATACAATGGAATATACAACAACTCAACAGCGAAATATATATATATATATATATATATATATAAACAAGTACGAGAGTACGAATCGTCATCCTGCTCGTCTCCTGAGCTCCACAGCATCATATCCTGTATTCTATAATACTCGGTCTGACCCGAGCATTACAGTTAAATAATACCCGAGTCAGTCTGGAATACCAGCGTGAGAAAATCACACCCAATTGATTATTAAAGTTTCAAAAATCCTTTGAAAACAAAAGCATCTCGTAAGACCACGCCACAAATAAACATATCGGGTTTTTACCTTACGATAGCTAAAACAATTTTTATAGAAATCCTATGATATTATAATAGGGTCTATTTACAAATACTTATAAAATAGCCGAAATTGTTACATTATTAAATTCCAGCTACTAGCCACAGAGTGGGTAATACAAACAAAACTCGTACAAGGCTCGTAGGGAGAGTGGATTTCCAACAATGACTAGGCACTGGGGTACCACCTGTCACAGTACGTGGTCTAGATCACAGTACCGAGGATTACTCCCTTCATCCCCTGCAACACAAGGCCGGAACCATCTCTTACTGGACAATCCCGAGTGAGATCACCCCGCGGTTGGGATCAGCAACCGCACCACTAAGCCGAAAAATAAAAAGGGACATCTAGACTGGAATGACCTCACCCTGCTTGGGTGCTACCCACCTAACCTTGCTGCATATCCCCTGATTTTCAGTCATTCCCATTTGATGAGGCTTGAGGCTAAGCGTTACCTTTTAGAACAATATCTCTTAGAATGCCCATCGTCCACCTGACGATGTTTTCGCAAGCATTCATCCATACAAGTCCGTCCCGGGTTCGAACGGAACCGAAGGCACTATTCCTACTACATCCATTTTGGAAATATCCTCAGGATTAGTAGCGACTAGCCCTTGCACTTCACTGCTCCATCTTCGACTCCGAACACGTTTTTCGCACGAAACGTACAAACCGGATCGAAGTGGTTTTCGAGAAATAAATCTTGATCCCGGTCTCTTCGAAACGATCAGCGCATTTGGCCAATATTGATAGTCGGTTATTTAACTATCAATTAATATTCACAATCAACCATCATCCAATAAATAATTTCCCTGAATTATTTATTAAGCCCAAAAATATCTTCACAAGATATATTTTCACTTCCAAAACCCATTTTGAAAACAGTTTCAAATGTCTTCCTTTCTCAGAATAAATTTCCCAAATAGTTTCTATTTCCTCTGAAATCACCAAGCACAAACTTTTAGATTTTTAAAATAATTTAAAAACGCTTTACTTCGAACTATACTTTCAACATTTAAGTTAAAAACTACCTCCATAATTTGTAAAATATACATACCACATAAATATTTGAAAATCAGGTTACTCAAAAAGAAAAATATATAAAACTAAGTTTTCACCCTTAAAATAAAATACTAAGTCACATTTAAATAGTTATTACAATAATAGATTTGAAAAATATTTACTTATGAATTTTAAACATTCAGAAATAATAAAATTTCTAAAATATGCTTTTTAAAACCACATTAAACTTTTATCTTATATTTAAATTTTCTTTAAAAACGTACTTGGCTATCCAGGGAAATATACTTCCCTTCGCATTCTTCTTGAAATTCTAATTTCTATCACTTGAATCAATTTCCAAATTAAATTCCAATTTTCTTCCTTTTTATTTCAAAATCCATTAATTTTAGATTTTATTTCCTTAATTATGAGTTAAATTGCTTTTAACTGAAAATACCAATTCTTAGATTTCTCAAGTTACTTCTTTATTCTTTTAAATAATTTAAACTTTAAAGTTTAAAATAATTCTCTATTCCTTTAATTAATATAACTCGAGTTTACAATTTCATTAATTTCTGTTTTATTCAAAATTCTTTTCTCACACGAAGTTGTTTATTAGTATTTTAATATTACATCTATTTCCTTTAAATTCATTCTTAATTTATTCAAGTCTTCCATAAGTATTTCGCTTACACATTCACTTCTTTTATTTTCTTTCCAAAAATTCAATTTATATATTCTTGGTGATTCATTATACTCAAACATATCCAATCAAACCAGAGCATTTAATATTCCAATACAATTCACCCCAGAATATTAAATAATCATAACAGAGGCTATTAAATAATTTTAAATAAATGTCGAGGGGTCCAGTTGGATCCCTCCAACCTGTCTTCCCTGCATCCACAAACGTTAGCACAACATAAATACCAATCTCACAATATATCATACTATAGCACATCAATCCATTCAGCCATTCAACAATTATTTAAATTTAATCATTTAAATTTAACTGAGTGAGATTAACTCACCTTTGCGTTTCAATTGCAGTCCACCTCAATACTGCCTCGGTTTTCTCAACTTTAGACCTTGAATACATATTAGATGATCGTATTAATAGTTGAACTAATCGAACCAATTATTTTTCGTTTTGACATTTAATCGGTAAATAACTTTAGTTTTAACCTAATTTTCCTTTAACAATTTCTAAACTAATTAAATGAGTTATCTAGATAAATAAATCTACATTCGTTTTAAATTTTAAACTAGTGGACATAAAAATGTATATATATATATACATATATATTTTATTTTGATTTTCGAACTACATATATATATAACAATAATGTATATAAGTGTTAAAATCTCCCTTTCCATTAAACCCTTATATTGTTTATTTCTTTTTTTTTCTTTTACTTTTTTTTCTTTTTCAAATATATACATATATGTATTACTTATTAATTTAAATAAAACAACATGTTTAAAACTCCTACTCTTCCAAAATCTTTTTATATCGAGTTTTTCTTTCATGCTGTACCAAACTTTTATATATATATTCAAACAGAGTTGTTTTAAAACACAATTCTTTCGATGAATTTATCTAACTAAAAATTTGATTTAAACTAAATTTCCTTTACAAATTTATCCTTTAAGTAACCATAGCATTTTTTTTAACAATATATTTCATTCGTTTATTCTTTACTGAAGACGAATGCAAATAAGTATAATAAACAAATTTAGAAAAAAACAGCGAGCTACCTCCCAGATACAAATGAGCCAAGACTACCCTCGACCGTGATTCTCGGTCACCATGCCTTCAATCTCTGACGTCGCGTCCGACCTTGACTCAAGACCTAGCTCCGATTCCTAGATACTCGCGCGCGGCTTCTTTGCTTGCTCGCAACATTCGGAGATCCAAACCCTAATTGCGTGGCGCGGCTCCACCTTAAATCGAGCAAACTGAGCTCCGGTTTCGTTTTCTCTGTCGTACGCGAACCCTCCTTGCTTGACGACGAAGCCCTATCACTCGCGAGCAGCCTCAATTCCATCGGCTGAAACGGTTCAACCTCAAGGCCTTCGAAATTGATCTCTGGCCGCCACTTATTTGAGAAGGGGGGTTTCCGGCTTTCGATCGCCATTTCCTCTTCTTCTTCTTTTTTTTTTAAACTCGGCCATTGATTGTTTTTTCTATTTCCACAATTCGAAAGACTGGAAAAGGGGAAAGAAATAGATAATGAAGGGAAGCGTGCTTTGGAAGATTTGGACATAGGGTTTAATATTTATTATCCATTATAGTATTTGATTAATATCCTCCAACCAACAACTTTTACAAACAAACTCCAAATCACACGTGCCGCCTGGCGTCTGTAAGGGTTTACCCGCGTTTCGAACACGATGGAATGTGTTTCGGAGGTTTATTCGATCATATGCGCAGGTTACGGAAATAAACGACCAATTTTACATTAAATCGATTAAAACAATTTCTAAGCGTTTTGAGCTGTCATGGTCAAACGACAACTCCGATTGCTACGAAAATCGAAATCCGATAATAACTAACTATTACGGATCCAATGAAACTGGCTTCGTCAAATTCCGAGAATGTGCCTCGGAAGGCTATTTTTAAATTCAATTTAAACTATAAAATTTCAAAACTGAACAAATCAGTGTTAAATTCAATTTTACAACTTCTATCATCCTCAGTATTATCAATATAAAATTTATACACCTTCAAATTATTTTTAACCAGCTTAAAATTCCAGATTCAATATTTTATCCAACTCCAAACTATTTAATTCAATAATTTAATTATCAAATAAATTGTGATATTTGAATTCGAGTTAAAATTAACCTTCCAAATATTTAAAATTAATTAAATATTCAAATTTAAATTGCTTAAAAATTTTGGGTCGTCACATCAGTATTGAATTGCCAGAATGGATGTCTAGAATTCATTATGTATTCCATATATCCCATCTAAGGGAATTTGTTCATGATTCATCATTGGTTGTTGAACCGGTAGTTAAGGAATTTGGAAGTAGAGTTGAATTTGACTGTGGTCGGGAATCCAGTTCGGATTGTTGATCACCGAGAGACAACTCTGAGTAATTTTAGGGAAGCTTATCTGAACTTGTGTTCAGATACTAGTGTTGTTTGTTAGGATAGACTGTTTGGTAGTTTGTTAATATATGAATGATATGTATGTTAGAATAGTTGGTATAACAGCTTTTAATTATCTTTGTTTTAAATTTCGGGGACGAAATTCTTTTAAGGGGGGAGGAATGTAACGACCCTGGATTTTTGGCCCCGTTTATTTTAATATATATTTAATTAATTAAATAAAAAGTAGCTTGATCATCTTAAAATGAATATGATTTGGAAATACTGCCATTTATTTATATAAACTGTATTTTTAAAAAAGGAGAGTAATTTGAAAATTTAAAATAAATCTCAATAATATTTACAATAAATTTTTCTTATATAATTCAATTGAAATAAAATTTATCTTATATGATAGAATTACAATACTATGTCTTATTAACATGTGATTAATAAATAAATTGATGTGAATGATAATGTTTAAATAAAATTTAAGTTTATCAATATAAAATATAAATATTAAATATAGGTAAAACTTAAGAATATAATGTAAATATTGATAATCAAAATATAAAATACAAATATAAATAAGTAAGCAAGCAGATGAATATCATTTAAATATTGATAGCTAAAATACGAATACAAATCAATATAAGTAACTAACCACATGAATTTTTCAAGCTAGAACAAATATCTTTATATACAGAACTACTGTCAATCTGTTAAGTGTATAAAGTAAA
Source organism: Allium cepa (assembly GCA_030765085.1). NCBI lineage: Eukaryota > Viridiplantae > Streptophyta > Magnoliopsida > Asparagales > Amaryllidaceae > Allium > Allium cepa. The sequence continues at coordinate 188,344,909 of CM060943.1, forward strand.
AATAAAAATAAAATAAAACACAAGTATAAAATAAAACAAGAACAAAGTATATCAGTAAAATAAAACCAAATGTAATATAAGACCAAACACAAACATATGCATATAAACTATTTCTTCTAGAAGAAATGAACTAAAATGTTTTCATGTAAAATATCTACATCTACATGACCAAAGTCAAACTGAAAATGTATGTTTCCAAATAAAAATAACAAGACAAAATAAAGCTTCATGTACAAGCGAAGTTGGCCTGCAAAGTGATAGTCAACAAACCAATATCTTTATATCTAGTACAACATAACTATAAAATGTAAACTAAGTAGGAAACCAGACATTAATGGCTTTCATTTCAGCCCATTATTTTTTCACTTCAAAATATTAATCAGATCTGGTTAAATAAAGTAAAGCCAAGGAAACAGTATAACCAGATAACACCTCCCTTAAGCACGGTTATCTTGTATTTAAATATATGCATCTGCTTTAGTTCGATCAGAAAACCTTAGAAAACTTGAGAAAAAGCAAAGATGAAAAGCTAACAAAGCTCAAGTTTAAAATCAAATACAGAATAATAAAATAAAATTCAAGACAGATTCAAGAACAAAACTCCAGCCAGTTTTCAACTGCAACTCTCAAGGCAGCAAGATGCTTTCTGTTCAACAGTAATTTGACAAGTGAGTAAACTAAATTCTTAAAGTTTTAAGTTTAATCAAACACTTAAGGAGTTCTGTGATCTTGTGGTATATGTTTAATCTTAAATATTTTCCTGTGATGTATATATTTCTCTGTTTAAGATTGATACAGGGTGAACATTTGGTTCAAACTTAAAATTATTTGCTGCTAATCTATGTTGAGTCTTGATGTTCTAATCAAACAAGGTATTAAAACTAAAACTAAGATTTGCAAGCTGTTTAAATCATCAGTGTAAAGGTGGGTTGCTGCAATATGGTTTTACAGGAAATAAAAGAATGCATTGATAAATTCAACTGATATAAAATCTAATTCAAGTTTATGAATTGAAAGCTGAGTGAAACTTACGTTTTTTTAAAAACAAAAATGAGGATTTTGCATTGGCAATTCATGAGCAGTTCATAGGTGATTAAAAACTACATTTTTACTAATTTGTGGAGATTGAATCAATAATAAATGATGAAACTCGACTTGAAGCAAGATTAAGCCCTTGTGAATTCATGAATTATCAGAAATTTTTTAAATTACTTGAGTTTTGGGTATGCGACCATAATATGGTTTAGGGGTCGTGTCTGTGAGGTGTCGAGTTCGTCACCATAATGCGATCGAGTTGTTCATGGCTTTGGTGGAGGGTAGCGGGAAGTGTTGTCAAGGCATGGACGACCTTTTGGCGTCTCCGGTGGTCTAGGAGGTGGTGGCAAGGCATTTTAGATGATGGTTGTATTTGCGGCAGTGCGAGTGAACTGCTGTTTTTTTTATTTCGTTTCTTCAGGCGATCTGAAGTTTGATTTCGATCTTGTGAACCATTTGCGTCTTGTCGTCGATTTTGGTGTTCGCCATAGATGGGAGTCGCCGCCGTGCACGTGCACAGCAGCGGTGATGGATGTCAGTTTCGTGAGGGGTGTGGATCATGTCGTGCTCGAGTATAATGGAGTTTGTTTTCCCGCTTTTTGACAAAACCATGATACCAAAAGATTGATCGAAAACAAAAGACAGTTCGCCTCAGAGATTGGTTGTACTTCACTTCGCTATGGGTATCGATGAATTTTTTCCGAGTCCGGATCGGGCCACAATTGACAAAACATGATGAACAAAACTGTAGAAGCCAGCGCTTCAAATCTCAAGTCAATCGGAGCTCGTATGTGCAAGTTATGATCGATTCAATCTAAGGAAAGAGCATGCTGTTCGTATCCATGAAGAGGTCGAGGTGATGGTCCATTCGAATCCATCGGGGTCGAATCCATCAGCATGACAACGCCTAGCTCCATTCGAATCCATCAGGTTCAAATCCATCAGGTTCGAATCCATCAGCATGACAACGCCTCGCTCCATTCGAATCCATCAGGTTCGAATCCATAAGCATGACAACGCCTCGCTTCATTCGAATCCATCAGGTTCGAATCCATCAGCACGACAACGCCTCGCTCCATTCGAATCCATCAGGAGTTAGTCATTTCGAACCGATCTTGTTCGTATCGATCGAGTTCGAAACCATTAGGATGCCTCAGTTCGAATCGGTCATGTTCGAATCCACGAACAATCACTTGTTCGTATCCACCAAGTCAACCAGCTTGGATGGCGTGTCACTCCACGATACGAAGTCGGCGAGATCTAAGGGATCGAAGCGTTCAACCCGGAGAGAAGACCGGATCGACTCGAAGGATGCGCGCTACCTCATCACGGAACCACGTGAGCCGATGGAGTCGAAGACATCGATTCGAAGGAATCGGTTCGAAGCAAACAACAACCGAAAGACTTCATTTCGAATCCACGATAACTTGAGATATACTGATCCAAATGCAATGAAATTTTCACAGTAGCTTCCATGTAAGGTAGAGATTGTTCCTGCCAAGTTTCATCTCGATTAGATCATTTTTTGATGGATACTAAATGAATTCGTATCGATCTCAGATCGAGTCGAAACTTGGTGGGGTCGATCGTGTGGGCCCACTCACGTGCCAGAAAAAGTCTCCCGAAGTTTGAGCAAGATCTGGGCCTCCTACACCTATAAATAGCACCCTGAAGCCTTCAGAAAAGGGGATCTTCCGCCATTGAATGTCCAGACTCTGCCGGATTCGATTCTACGTCTTTCTATCACCATTGTAATCAAGTATCAGAGCTATAACTTGCTGTAATCCACTGTAATCGATTGAAATCATCAAGTGAATCAATAAAATCATGAGCTTCAGAGTGGACGTAGGCAAGATCACTGAACCACTATAAATCATGTGTTTGTGATTGTTATCTGTGAATTATTGTGATTGTTGTTGCTTAGACCTGGATTCTATATTGATTGTTGCTGATTTGTGTTCATAAACGGGTGCTTTGACGATTTTGGGTGTTTGTGACCCATTTTGGCGTAAACATTTTGGTGCTTTCACTGAGAACAGCTGATTCAGGATAAGTCGAATTTGAAGACTTAAGAATTTAGATCTAAGAACCGTGACGAGACAAACAAGTAAGAAACAAAGGCCAGAGAGGAGTGAGCACCAAGGAAGTCAATAGGCTTCCTCAGGAGCGAATCAAGCTTCAGTCTTCATCACTAGGGACGAGATGGAGGCAATGATGAAGAAACAGGAGGAGTTGATCCAGAGTTTATTTCAGCAGATAGGACAACTTGGAGCACAGAATAGAGAAGCTAATGGAGTTCAGAACAGAGTAGGACCATCTGGCGTAGCACCTGGATTAGGAGGCACACACATGGAGAATGTTGATCCAATCTCAGAGAGAGAGAGAGAGAGAGAGAGAGAGGAGCATCTGCGCAGCCTGGGAGCAGCAGAGGAGTGAACGCTCAGTCAAGGGGGCAGATCCCAGAGTTCCCTCGTGAACTCGGGGGGCAGGTTGAAAGTGATGAACGAAGATTGCATCTCGAAGACAATGACAGATTGGCGGAGATGGTTAGAAGAGCTATGAGAGGCGGTTTGGTAAACAAAGATTTGGAGGATGTTAATAGAAGTCCTTTTAGCACGACAATCAGGCAAGCTAGGAACCCACCGGATTTCAAGTTACCATCATTGGACATGTATAATGGGAGGACAGACCCTACAGTTCATCTGACGAAATATATGAGACATACGGAAGTGCTGTGGGCATCAGAAGAGGTTATGGCCCGGTGCTTTCCGTTGTACCTGGCGGATATTGCAGCATTATGGTTTAGACAATTAGAGAGTGGATATATCGGAACATGGAATGATCTAACTGAAAATTTTATGAGGCAGTTCAGGGTTCACATTACAAGACCCAAGAATGTGATGACTTTGGCTACCCTAAAGCAGAAAGCCGGAGAGACTTTGAGGAGTTATCTAACGCGATTCAATGCAGCAGCAGCTTCGGTGGACCGAGCAGATCCATCTATGGTGGTGATGGTAGCTGTGTCCGGAATAGCTGACGGCACAGAGTTCAAAAATTCATTAACTAAAGATCCGCCTGTGGATCTAGGGGAATTCTACGACAAGGCAGAAAAGTTTTTACGATTAGAGGATGTGAATGCAGAAAGAGAAGAAGGAGAGGGAATAGAAGTTTATGTTCTTAAAGACAAAAAGCCTCTCGAAAAGGACTCAGGCAAGGATAAAGGAAAACGAAAGGCTGAGGATAGTGGTGATGGGTCAAAGCGACTGCGGAGAGAGGCACGATTCACCACCTATTCAGAGCTGAATGAGAGTTTGGAGCGAATCTAACGAGATACACGAGAGCAAGTTCCATACCGTAGGCCAATACAAAGGGACCCCACTGTTGACGAGAGAAAATCAGACAGATATTGCTTATTCCACGAACTGAACGGTCATAATACTAACGACTGTAGGCATCTAAAGGATGAGGTAGAAGGGCACATCAGGAATGGTATGCTGCTTCAGTATGTGAGGAGACGAGCTCCAGCGGTAGAGCCAGAGCGGCCACCGTCTACATCAGCTAGGGGTGACCCTGAACCAGGGCATCGTATGGTTATCAATTAATTGAAGTAACGATGAACAAGTAGTAAACCTCTCACTAACGTGGGTTAATCATTTACACATGTACGAGATCATGAACGGTCCATAGGCATGCTCTGAATGGCTATTAACCCAATCGTTGTGAAAATTTACACTTTGACATCCTTGCTTTGCTTTTGTTTCGTTTCGATTTGGACATTTAGACTTTGTTTGTTTGGACATTTCTATTTTAAAACTCATCGGTTGAATGGATATTTGGTTCGGATAATTCTGAAATGGCTAAGCTACTTACACATGTACGGGGTCGCGAACGGTCCTTAGGCATGCTCTGAGATGGCGATATGCCGCCCTGACAAACGATCCAGGGACCCACTCGAACGTGAACCTGGTATCAACAATACCAAGCCCCTCCGGGCACACTTATTCGCCTCCAATAGGCACACAAACGATCCAGGAGCTCACCCGAACGTGACCCTGGCATCGATAATACCAAGCCCTCCCAGGCACACTTTCTCGCCTCGAACGGCACCCGACCGTGAACGGTCATAATTCGCCTCGAACGGCACCCGACCTCGAACGGCCATAACTCGTCTCGAACGGCACAACTCGCCTCGAACGGCACAACTCGCCTCACCTCAAATGGCTCGATCACGAACGGTCGTCATTTGAGGTCCGCCACCTGACCGCACACGGTCGCACTTTACCTCAAATGGCTCGATCCCGAACGATCGTCATTTGAAGTTAGGCGCTTGACCACGAACGGTCACGATTCACTTATTATGTCCGACCTCGAACGGTCACAATCATCCTTGAACGGCACTCATCGCGAACGATCGATACCCGTCGCGAACGTCATACGACCGCGAACGGTCTCATCTCAATATTCGCCGCGAACGGCATCGACCGCGAACGGTCCTATTCCATCATCCGCCATGAACGGCACACGACCGCGAACGGTCCCGTTTCACCTCGAATGGCATACGATCCCGAACGATCGTCATCTGAGGTCATATAAAACAATCAAGTTATTTACAGGTTATTGACAGGATATAAACATCCAGCTCAAAGCATTGCAAAACACACCTTCCTACCGCAAGGCATGTTTTGGGCTCAAATGTTATCTCACTTTTTGGAAAAGCCATGATACCAAAAGATTGATCGAAAACAAAAGACAGTTTGTCTCAGAGATTGGTTGTACTTCACTTCGCTATGGATATCGATGAATTTTGTCCAAGTCCGGATCGGGCCACAATTGACAAAACATGATGACCAAAGCTGTAGAGGCCACGCTTCAAATCTCAAGTCAATCGGAGCTCGTATGTGCAAGTTATGATCGACTCAATCTAAGGAAAGAGCATGTTGTTCGTATCCATGAAGAGGTCGAGGTGATGGTCCATTCGAATCCATCGGGGTCAAATCCATCAGCATGACAACGCCTCGCTCCATTCGAATCCATCAGGTTCGAATCCATCAGCATGACAACGCCTCGCTCCATTCGAATCCATCAGCATGACAACGCCTTGCTCCATTCGAATCCATCAGGTTCGAATCCATCAGCATGACAATGCCTCGCTCCATTCGAATCCATCAGGTTCGAATCCATCAGGAGTTAGTCATTTCGAACCGATCTTGTTCGTATCGATTGAGTTCGAAACCATTTGGATGCCTCGGTTCAAATCGGTCACGTTCGAATCCACGAACAATCACTTGTTCGTATCCACCAAGTCAACCAGCTTGGATGACGTGTCACTCCACGATACGAAGTCGGTGAGATCTAAGGGATCGAAGCATTCAACCCGGAGAGAAGACCAGATCGACTCGAAGGACGCGCGCCACCTCATCACGGAACCACATGAGCCGATGGAGTCAAAGACATCGATTCGAAGGAATCGGTTCGAAGCAAACAACAACCGAAAGACTTCATTTCGAATCCACGATAACTCAAGATATACTGATCCAAATGCAATGAAATTTTCACAGTAGTTTCCATGCAAGGTAGAGATTGTTCCTGCTAAGTTTCATCTCGATTGGATCATTTTTTGATGGATACGAAATGACTTCATATCGATCTCAGATCGAGTCGAAACTTGTTGAGGTCGGTCGCGTGGGCCCACTCACGTGCCAGAAAAAGTCTCCCGAAATTTGAGCAAGATCTGGGCCTCCTACGCCTATAAATAGCACCCTGAAGCCTTCAGAAAATGGGATCTTCTGCCATTGAACGTCCAGACTTTGCCGGATTCGATTCTGCGTCTTTCTATCACCATTGTAATCAAGTATCAGAGCTATAGCATGCTGTAATCCGCTGTAATCGATTGAAATCATCAAGTGAATCAATAAAATCATGAGCTTCATAGTGGACGTAGGCAAGATCGCCGAACCACTATAAATCCTGTGATTGTTATCTGTGAATTATTGTGATTGTTGTTGCTTAGATCTGAATTCTGTATCGATTGTTGCTGATTTGTGTTCATAAACGGATGCTTTCACGATTTTGGGTGTTTGTGACCAATTTTGGCGCAAACAGAGTTAGTCTCGAGTTGGATCGCGTAAGATTCTTGATATTAATTAACTTTGTTTTAATTTAAACTTACTGGAAAATAAAAAGAAAGGGGAAAAGAAGAAGTAAGAAGAAGGCTCGGGTGTTTTGGATGGTTAACTCGAAGCCGTACTCGAGTTTTTAGCAGGAAGGCTCGGGTTATCCTTAATTGCACTAATGTATATTAAGGTGAAGTTAAGAAACTTGTTTTCTACAAGCTTTAATTCTACAGTTTAATTACGATTTAACTGTTGGGATAGGAATGGAACAAGTTTTCATTTTTTTAGTTAATATCTCAAGATGTTTTAACACTTAATTATCATTAAGTGGTTAATTTAAGTAAATACAAATTCAATTAACATTTAAAGTTGGAAGTTAAAAATTAATTGAATTTTAAAATTTAAGAGCTTTAATGTGTTAATTAAACTGAATGGTAATTAATTAATTATCTTAGAAAACAATTTAGAATAATTACTTTTTAATTGTAATTAGCAATGGATCAATCGATGTTTAAGTAATAAATGAAATTGCAATTAACTACTTAAGTTAATTTAAGAATGGTTAATAGTCAATTAATTAAGTAATTTAACTACTTATTAATAAAACGATTAATTAGGTAAATAGCAGTAAATAAATAGGTAATTAGGTTTCATTTATTAATAATTAAGGTTATTAATAAATGGTTAATTAAAGTTAAACAAATCGATTAAGAAGTTTTTAACAAACTGTAAACGCTGTGAATCTTAAAAATGTTTAACAGTTTCAAGATTTAAAAACTTAAATTCAAGCTAATTATTTTAGTCAATACTTTAAAATATTAAGCTCCTAATTATTAATTTAATTAAGTAATTAATTTTATTTAAGCACAAAAGTTAATTAACATTTGAGTTGTGGTTAATAATATAATTGAACTTCAAATTTAAAGAAACTCTTTTAAATGTTAATTAAGTAAAAAAATCAATATTAATTGATTATCTTTAGAAATTAATCAAGAATAATCACCTTTAATGGTAAGTAGTGATGGATTTTAAGGAATTAATAAGTTTATAATTACTGCTTAAGTTACTTAATGATTGATCAATAGTTAATTAATCAAATAAACTAGTTGTGAATTAATATTTAATTAATTAAGTAATTTAATTAAGAACTAAGGATTAATAAATGATTAATTAAGTAATTAGAAGTTAACAAATAAGTAATTAAGTTATTAAATAACAATTAAGGTAATAATTAATGATTAAAGAATAGTATTTAAAGTTAAATAATTTAATTAAGAATTAATTAAATAGTGTAAAATAAATAAGTTATTAATTAAGTAATTAAGATTTAATAATTGATTATGAATGATCTATTGATTCAAATAGTTTGAAAGGAAATAAGTAATAAACCGTTAATTAATAATTAGTTAAACAGGGTTAAGCAATTAATTCTGATGTAATTAATTTAAATTGAATTAATTACAAATGAGAATTTCAGATGATTGCTTATGGATTGTTGTGTAAGTAGGATATCTGATTGTGATATTTATTTGATGATATTCTGTGATACTCTGTGATATACTGTGTTATATCTATGATGCTTGTATATGTTTATCTGGGATAAATGCTATGTTAATTCAATTATTGAATTTAAATTATTTAAAATGTTTAAGTTAATTAGACAACTTGGCCCTTAAAATGGCGTTTGGATTTCGATGAGACCGGGATCGGGTATCCAATTGATATTCCGAAAACCACATCGATCCAATTTATACGTTAGGTCGTGAATTCTGAATTGAAGATCGAGATGGTGTTTTCAGAATGTAAGGGTTATCGTCGTTGACTCTGAGGGTGATTCCAAAAATGAGTGTGACGAGATAATGCATTCGGTTTCGTTCGAACCCGGAATGAACTTGTATGGATTGAATGCTTTCAGCACATCGTCAGGCGGACGATGAGCATTCTAAGAGATTTGTCCTGTAAAGGTAATCGCAGCCTCAAGCCTCATCAACCGGGAATGGCTAAAACAGGGGAGATGCAGCAAGGTTAGGTGGGTCATGCCCAAGCAGGACAAGATATCCCCCTGTCTAGATGTCCCTTTTTATTTCGGCTGTGTGGGCGGTTGCTAGCTACAACCGCGGGGTTTATCTTGTTCGGGACTGTTCAGTAAGGAATGGTTCCGGCCTTGTGTTGTAGGGGGTCGGGAGTGATTCTCGGTACGGTGATCTAGGCCCCGTACTGTGACGGGCGGTACCCCAGTAGCCCTGCCATTGTTGGAAATCCATTTTCCCTACGAGACCCTACGGTTTTGATTTGTATTACCCACTTTTGTGGCTAGTAGCTGGAATTTAATCATGTGACAATTTCGGCTATTTTCTATTTACTTGAAAACCCTAGACACTATTATAATATCACTGGATTTCCTATGAAATGTTTTGGTTAGCGTAAGGTAAAAACTTACCCGTATTTATTTGTGGGGAGTCTTACGTGATACCTTTATTTTCAAATGTTTTCAAAGTTAAACAATTTAAACCGTTTACTCATACCAGACCCATGTCTGATCCGGAGTTTTTTTTTTTTCATAAACTCTTGGGTACTCAAATTTTTATGAGTAGCCAAGTGATAGGTTTTTAACTTTGATTTCTAAAGGAGCTTGGAGCAGGAGTTTCCAGACGTATGTAGCTATCTATCTAGTTCCGCTGTGTTAGTTGATGTGTACTGTATCTCCGATGTATATAGTGATAGATGTATGTATGACTGTCATATGTATTGATATTGTATAACTCTGATATATGTAAAACTATGTAATAGTTATGTGATATATTATATTTTGTTTCATTCCGCTGTGAGATCCTGATGTTGTTTTTCTTTCTTTTCTTTCTTCTCTATTTCTACCTCTTTCTTTGTTAATGATGATGCGTCTTTCTGGTAGTAGATAGGCGGGTCGTTACACAAAGGCACTAGAATTGTTTTGAATTGTGATCTTTTGGGTACCATTCTCAATTTCAAGTGTACGGGAATGGATCTTTCTAATTTTAAAATCGATAAAAATGATCGTGAGACATTTCATCACATTTTCGAAGGAATTGATAATTTTGAATTCAAAAATCGAAATTTTCGTCCAAAGGAAAGAATTGTCAATCTTCATTTGCAACACATTTTAACCCCAATATCGGGAATTTTAACAATCCTACTTCAAAAATTTGCAAAGCACTTTTTTCTATTTTTGGAAATTATGACATAAATTGGGCGCAAGTTATTTTGGATGAACTTCATCCTAAAAATCTTGAAATGGGTGAGAATACTTTATAACATAGAATTTATCTCACTCGGATTTTTAACTATTTTGGAGTGAATTTCAAAGGAAAAGAATTTGTTTCTAGAAAAGTTTTCAATCATTCCAACATTTCCCTTATGAAAATTCCTTTTGTTTTTCAACCTTATGAGACCCTTGCCGAAAAAGAAGAGCGATTGGCTCATCAGGAAATGGAAGAAGAGGAAGAGGAAGAAGAAGAAGAAGGTGATGAAATGGAAATTGAAGAAGAAGAAGAAGGTGAAACCTCTTTGGAAAGCATTGACTATCGTCCTAATCCATCCACCAAAACCCTTCTCAAAAACCAAAAGACGATTGTTGAGAACCAACGGATTCTTAAAAGATCCGTTAGTGAGAAGTTGGAAAAAATTTCATCCAAGATGAACAAGTTCATTTCCAAAGTCAGCAAGAAACTTGAACTATCTTCATCATCATCCTCTAACTAGTTTTATCTTTTCGTATCTTGTTGTATTTGTTTTAGTTTGCTTTATTTCGAATGTTCATGTAGTTTATTTTGTGCTTAATTGTTGTATTATCGTAGTATGCAATGAAATTTCATTTCCTTTCTGTTATCTACCTTGTCTTATCTCCAGAATAAATGTTAGTATTTATATAAATATATATATACACAATTATTCACAAAATCAAATTAGTCATAATTTTACACTAACCCATGTCGACATCCCCTATATGACCATGTCGACATGTACTGGTCAGAAATAACAATTGATTTTGAATTTGAAATTTGAATAACTTTCAAATGTCTATTCATTTCAAACGAATTTCTACACTTATAAATACCTGTTTCTTCCAGAATTCTTCACTGAAATCTATTTCTTATCATCTATATCCTTTATTTCTTTCACAAATTCAACTATGGCTAATCCTATTCGCAATCTATCCGAAAATCTTGAAGAAACCCTTAATTAGTTCAAGAATATTCTCTCGTTTATTCTACGTAACCAGCGTCACTTAGAATTGAGTCAAATGCAGATGATCAAGGAACAAGAAAGGCACTTCGATGCGATATGATGGATGATCTCCTCTCTGCACAAGGATGATAACGAAGCACATCCTCCTGTCTCTCTCACCAATGACAATGATAATTAGGATGTTATTAAGGCAGACCCAATCTTTGGAGAAGAAGGGTGGGTGGAAGTTCCTCATAATGTTTGATTTCATTACTCTGTTTGATTTGTTTGAATTTATTTGGTTTGAATTGATACTCTGTGTGAATTGATTTCTTGATATTGATTTGAAGTTTGTTGTATAAAACATATATATATATATATATACATGAAATGTATATGGCCTTTAATTAGTTATCATGATCATAAGTATAATTATTTCTTAATCTATATATTATATATTCCGTTGTATAGTTTATCAATGCAGGTACTGAAGTTCAAGAATGAGGGGGAGTGATTTTTTTGATGACAAAGGGGGAGAAATATAAAATAGGGTAGTTAGGCATAAATTAAGGGGGAGTTATTAGTTTTAGGGGTAGTTATTAGTTTTAGGGGGAGTTATTAGGATAGAAGTAATATTTTATAAACAAAGGTTGTCATCGTCAAAAAGGGGGAGATTGTTAGTCCGTGAGATTATGGTTTTGATGACAAGAACCTTAGAATAGATTATAAAATATAGATACTAACATTATAAGTTTAGATATATATGTATATGCCGGATTTAACCATGCAGGTACCAAGAATGAAGACTGTACAGTATAGAGATTCAAGATATCGAGATCAAGACTCATGAGTATCAAGATTATCAAGAGTTCAAGATTTCAAGCATAAGTATTTTTATTAGGAATTTTTGTTAAAAATCGTAGAAAAGCACTAGCATCTTAAAATCCAATTTATTCGTGGAATGGAATCCACTTCGAGCCTGTTAAAGGGATGGAACCCTAAGTAGGATGGAACCTACGAAAATCTAGTGGAACATTGTTTTGTATCCACTAATTTTAATTCAAATGATTTTACAAAATTATCTTGTTTTCAAGATGATTTCAAACCTTTCCTTTTAAAAACATCAAAACCTCTATCCTGATTTTAAATAATTTTAGCCTCAAAATTATCTTTAATTTCAAAAGTCAAATTACTCCTGAATTTATACTATCTTTTAATATAATATATTTAACTTTTAAATATTTATACTAAGATCTAAATATAAAATTATAGTTAAATTCTATATATATTATTCTCTATATTTACTTATGAATTTTAACTACAGTCAAGTGTATTTATAAAGTTTAAAATAGTTTTAATATAAAATAAAAGTTATTTTCAAAGAAAATCAAAACACCAAAAAAATCCTTTGGGATGTCGACATGCCTAAGTACCCAATGTCGACATGGTGTCAGTTGAATTCAAAATTTAAATTTCAAAAGAAGTGTCTATTCGCCATAACTCTTCATGGATGGACATGACTGTTGTTCTACTATAAATAGGGGTCAGTTTCAACGAATTTTAGATTAGATTTTCTGGTTTTTCACTCCTCTTCTTCTTCCACATTTCTTAAGACATATTCTTACTATTACTCTGCCAAAATCAACATTGAATCGAACTCGATTACTTCCAGTTTGATTCTCTATCACTATCTCTACAAGGTTCTCAGTGCTATTCAGAGTTATAGACTTCTTTTCAATCTATTAAGCGAGAAAACGTGTGATTGTAGCCTTGGAAATCAATCAAGAGAGAAAAGGTGTGATTGTAGTCTTGGTAAATCAATTGGGTAGACTTGTGGCCCAGAAATCAAGTATCTCTACCCAGGGGATAGAAATTCTGGAGGGTGTACCTCGTAGCCTTGAAATCGAGGGTGTAATTGTATAATTGCTTTTGAAAGGAAATCCATACTTGTGTTGCGGGACTGCATGTAGGGTAACTCTGAACTAGTATAAAATCCGACGTGTTCTTTCCTTTATTGCTTTTATTTTATTTCTGCATATGTGTTTGTTTCTGTGATCATATCTATGTCTGTATGTTGCATACATCGGTGTCTAAATTAACATAAACTCAAAAAGATTTAGTAATTCTTTATTAACACTATTCACCCCCTCTAGTGTTAATCCTAGCCTTAAGATCCGTAATCCGCATTTCTCACATAGATCACTCTCCTTAAGACGATTTGCGGCTTAGCCTCAAAGTGCAAAGCTATCTATCAACAGCTCTGTCCCTAGGATAAAACAACCTTTGAAATTTGGTTAATATGTTGTTTGCACTACAACAAATTATTCTGAATATAGCACTTTCTAATTTAATTGCTTGTAAAATTTCTCAAAGAGAGAAAAATGTAGAGGACAATTAAGAAGAAAGAAAAACTATTTATGATTCACATTTTCTCTTCTGCCTAACTATCGTTTAAATAGTTACTGAAGTTGGGGAATGTTAATGGATTTGAATTTTATTATCATTTAACATGAATTTTTAATACCATTGACTTTTGCAACAGCTCAAAAATAATGGCGCATATATATATATATATATATATATATATATATATATATATATATATATATATATATATTATCGTTATACATTTGCAATGTCTTACTAATAATGACTCATAAATATATGATCGCTACACATTTGCAATGGCTCGATTATAACAATAGCTCATAAACATATATTACCGTTATACATTTACGACGGCTAAGTTATAAAATAGGCTCGTAAATATATAACCATTAACCTGTTTTTATTTATTTTTTAATTAATTCACTTAAAGTTCCAACAATCTCTCACTTCAATTATAAAAAAAATTCTCAGCAATTTCCTAAAATATAGGATTATGCATAAACAAAAGGTATGTTTCAATTTAAACCTTTGCATAGTGAGTAAGACTTTATTTAGTAGAGTGACTTTTAGTCTTGAACTCTATTCCTACTATCAAACCACACACAACCTTTCTAAAGTGCTATCAACTAATCCCATGCCTTTATGGCCATGCACGTCTATCCCAGTTTAGTGATTGTTGTACGAATCTGGCCTGAAATTTCATAGGAAATGACCACATTTCCATATCCACACAAGCGATTCTATCAAGAATACTCCTGAAGGTAGGTACTTCACTCCATTTTGAGTATAGATCTCATTAAGAGTTTGTAACACCCCTAATTTTAGTAACATCGTTCAGGAGATTTAATTAGATAAATTAAATAGAAAAATGTAATGATTAGAGCGATAAGGGGATTGAGATTTGAAAACTAAATAGAGGTCGTGCTTAATTAAATAAAATTAGAAGAATGGGTTTATGGAAATGGTTTTATAAGTTAACTAATAAGAAAATAAAGCAAGGGTATTATGGGGAATAATCATGCACCATAACCATTAACCCCTAAACCCTAATTCCCATTTTCATTCTACATGTTCAAAATTCAAAACATAAACCAAGAAGCTCATGCCGCCATAACTTAGGGAAAAAGGAGATTAAAATCAATTAAAGCTAAGGAATCAAGCAAGGAGAATTAAGCAAGATCAAATCTCAAGTTCCTTATCCAAAGTAGGGTAAATAATAATCAAAACCATCTCATTTATCGTTTTTAAAGAGCATTAGATTTTGGGTTTAAGTTTAAATCCATTATGATGCTTTTTGATGATGATATGCTTGGATTACATTATATGTTATATTCAAACAAGTTTGTTTGATAAATGTTTTATTCGGTTTTAAGGCTAAAATCATTTATATTGGGTTTCGAATGCCATGAGGATTTAATATGTTATGTAAAACAATATTTTGGGGATATGTTTAATTTTTCGTAATTATCAAAGCTATGGGTAATTTATTATGAATTTTCAAGGGAGAATATAAATAATTGGGTTTAGAAACTGTTAGCGCCAAAATTGGTTACTAACACCCAAATGTAAATGAAAGCACCAATTAACAGTTACTGATAACAGATAGAGTGTGTGTAGAGAGTAATAATATGAAGAACGGTTAAAATTAAAACGAAAGCAGTAAAGAACAATAGATTTTATAGTGGTTCGGCTAACTCTGGCCTACGTCCACTCCAGAAGTTTTCTTTTCATTGCTGTAACAATCGATTACAGTTACAAAGTGGTAGGCTAGCCTTAGCCTTAGAAAATAGAAAGTCTGAAAGCAGAGGAGAAGAAGAAGAAGAAGATAATAATGAAGTCCCCCTTTTCTGAAGCTCTACGTGCTCTATTTATAGACACGTCCAGGTAGTTGTTGGGCTCTCTGAATATCCTGAGCCCATCAGGGCCGAACGGCCCATGCCAAACCAAAATGTCGTGCCGAACGTACTTGCTTCTCCCAATGCCGAGCCTCATATGATGCCAAATAGCCTATCAAGCCGACCGCTTCCTGATGCCGAACATACTTATTATGCCGATCACAGTGAGGTCGAACACTCTGAATGTTGTGGGATGTATTCATGTCGAACGATACCGAAAGTCGATCCAATATCTCGGCCGAACGATGTCTCGGCCGAACGATGTCTCGGCCGAACGATGTCTACACCGAACGATACAATACGTCGAACGATCCATGATGCCGAATGTTCCATCCAATGCCGAACGATCCATTCAATGCCGAGTCATCCCTTATGCCGAGCGACAACCAATGCCGAGCCATCCCATATGCCGAGCATACTCGTATGCCGAACGAGGCAACTAAGCCGAACATACTTGTAGGCCGAACGAGGCAACTATGCCGAACGTACTCGTAGGCCGAACGAAGTACTTGTGCCATGTATCCCCTTCATTTCTTGATCAAATGACATATCCAAGTAAACTTCATCCTTCGAAACCAAATCCATCATAATCCGAACTCGATAGTCGTCAAGTTAGTTAGGTTGAATCCGCCTACTTATGGCTTTGACAAAAGGCGGGTTAACAGAAACTAATTTCGGTAATTATATAAAAGATTAGGGTCCAAAATTTATATATGTTAGAAAACATAATAAAAGTGAATATTGATGATTTTTGGGGATTTTTCCTAAATAATTTACCAGATAAATTAATTTATTTAAGATGGAGGACTCAAAAGTCTCAATTGTTTTGTTAAAGGGAAGGGCTTCTTTGTTAATTATCTTTAATTAATTTCTAAATTGATTCAGCAGTCTTTTAGAAATGATTTTGATAAAGTTTATGGCAACCAATCATATTTTTACAAATAGGAAAGTTAGTTGAAAAGTATTACTGAAAAAGGCAATGAAAACAGTTTTGCATAAGTTTATTGTTTCACCACTTCCAGTAGCTACCTTTCAACCCTATACTTCCGCTCCAACCAAGTCAAAATCAATACACAAGGTATCAATGTGTCGGTACGTTGCGGATTGGATAAAGACGGCAGGCATAGATTCGAAATCATGCTTTCGAAGGGGTCGAGACCTTTGTTTCGCTTTCCAAAGAAATGCCGCTTTCCTAGCTTTCAAAAGAATGCTTTCGAAAGGGTTGGATTCCGTTGATATATCTTTCAAAGAGGTTGTCGTCTTTGTGTTTAAAGGGTAGCTTTCGAATGAGTCGCCTTATTTTTAAATCAATACTTTCGAAAGGGTAGTTTGAACCCAGTTGAAACCGTGTTGCCTCCTTTATACCTTTCAATTGGATTGAAGTCGAAAGGTAGCCTTTGTTTTATAAATGTAATAAGCCATTTCCCAGTGTTTTCGAAAGAGCCCCAGTAGCCATTTGTACTAAAGGTTTCGAAGGCAATGGCTTTGAAAGGTGTTTCGAAGCTATCCTTCCAATTGTTTACTTAAAAGACTAATGCTTTCGAAAGGAATGTTTCGAAGCCATCTGTTCCCTTCTCCCCAAACCTCTTTTATTTGAAGATTATTTATTTCAAAAGGGGTACTTTCACACATATTCACTTTGACCCAAAAGATAAGTTTAAAATAAAACCCAATGGTTTTGAAAGCAGTACTTTCAATATGGTTTCAAAGCTACGCTTTTATGAGTTACTTTAATACTTTCAAAGATATGGTTTGATGGTTTCGAAAGGCCCATCTTAGTGTTTTGAAAAAAAAAATTGAACGCTTTTGAAAGGGGTATTCTAACGGTTTCGAAAGTAAAGGTCTAAGGTTTAGAAAGCCTTAGTTTTCAAAATAAATAACCCTATCTCATTTTTTTTTAAAGGAAAACCAATGGAAATAAAAAAAAAGCTTTGAAATGGCTTTTAATTTTAGAGTTTTTGAAGAACCTTACCTTGATGAAGTAATAAGTTAAAGGGATTAACCATGTTTCATGTAAAAATTATTTCAAGGATGTTAAATCATATATGTTTGTATTGTTATGTTATCGTAATTTCATCTTTTACAAACATATTCCCGGAATAATGGACCATAACTATATTTTGGGGAGAAATGGTAGAATAACCAGCCAGGTTGACCCAGTAGTGAATATAAATTGAGTTAACTCCCGTACGAGTAGAATTGCATCCAGGAGGTCAGGAAGACCAAAACATAGGATGCCCAAAGACTGATAAAGCAGTTGTCAGTATAGACAGGTTCATAGTAAACCCATGAGAACTATGTTTGGGAAAAAGTTATTGGCAGGGCCAATATGTTCATAGTGATCCCATGAAAACTATATCTGGATAGAGTTATTGATAAATGTCAATAGGTTATTAGTCAACCCATGAAAACTATGATATAAAAGAAGTTGTTGGAGATACCAATAGGTTTAGGGGGAACTCATGAAATAATTGAATAAGTTATTGGTAAGGGCCTACAGGTTCTTAGTGATCCCATGAAAACTATGAGGCCGGACAGATAGTCCATTAGCTTTAAACAGGTTATTAGTCAGCCCATAAAAATTAATAGATTAATATTGACCCTAGAAACTATAACCGAGACAGATAGTCAATGAATGGGGATGAGAAATCTAGAATGTTTTACTTGATTTCATATCATCATAATATTTAAAATTTCTATGTTTTAATAATCTTGGAAGCAAGAACATAGTATATGATTGTTATAAATTATTGGATAAGATACTAGTGAGGGGAAAACCCGTTTCGCTAAGTGGCATGGGCTCACTAGATATCTTAATGGGTCAAGATGGTGTATTATTATTCATACCAAGCTTTATGTCTAACTTGAAGTTTACGTTTTCCCCTTAAACTCTCGGATGCTCAATTAATTTTGAGTAGTTTGAGATTTGAGGTTTTCAGGTTGTCCTTTAGACGAATAAGCTTTCGGAGACGTATAAGGAGTAAGCTAGCTAGTAGGGGCTCTTTTCTATTTTGATTCTGCTGTGTTCTGTTGTAAAGGCAAATTTGTTTAATTGCCTATGTTTAGATTCTGATCATCCAATGGAGAATTTTCATATGTCGCTCTTGGCGTATGTTGTAATAATCATATTTTCTCTGAATGTGGTTCTCGAATCTGGGATTATGTAATGAATTTGAAATGGAACGAAAAATTATTTAATGATTTTAAAAATTTTCCATATCCATGTGTTCAGTTATGCCAATGTATCTAATAATACCAAATTTGGTCGCCGAAGATTAATAACTATGGATGGCTGCAGCATCCGTAGCCGTTAGTTTTGGGCCTCCGATTAGGGGATGTTATTGAGTTTCTATTAACTTATCCTCTAATCACTCAGGAATACATGCTTCTAAGTATAAAAAAATAGCATGTTCAACTCATATCACTTGTTATTACCCGTTGAACCTAGTTCTTGGGATCTCCACTCATTAGGTCGGTTACCATTGTGGATGACTCAATAATCTAAGGACAATAGTCCCATTCTTTTAGATGTAGAAAGGAATCTCTCTCTATCCAATGTTTTCGTCGAAGGATCTGCCGGATTCTCATCAGTGCGTACATGACCACTCTTACAGATCCTGAAGAGATATACTATTTTACAGTATTGTGCTTATGACGAATTTTTCATCTCTTACCATTATAATAACAGCTCTCAACTTTTGTAATAGTCGTGGTACTTTCACAATGGATCAACACAGCTGGTATCGGTTTTTCCTACAAAGGGATCTCAACTAGCAGATTTCTTAAGTAATATGCTTCTTCACTAGCATTAGCTAGTGCTACCATTTCCTACTCCATAATGGATTGAGCCAAGATAGTCTGTTTCTTAGATTTTCGAGAAACAGCTCCTCCTATAATACTGAAAATATATCCACTAGTAGCTTTGGAATCGTCTAATTGAGTATTCCAATCTGCTTCACTGTATCTTTCAAGGACGGCGGATAACTTCTAATAGTGTAATCCAAGGTTGATAGTTCTTTTAAGGTATCTTATGACTCTTCCAATTTCATGCCAATGTTCTATACGAGGTCTGCTAGTAAACCTGCATAATAATCCCATGACATATGCAATGTTGGGTCAAATACAATCATTGGCATATCGAAGACTGCCAATGATGCTCGCACATTTAGATTGTTTTGCACATTCCCCAGTGTTCTTAAATAGTTTTACACCTGGATCATATGGTGTACTAGCAGATTTATAAAGTAATTATATTTCTTTAACATCTTCTCAATATAATGAGATTGATCTAAAGAAATTTCCTTTTTAGACTTAGTAATGTTAATACCAAGAGTCACACTTGCTTCACCAATATCTTTCATATAAAAATTGGCACATAGTATGGACTTAACATGATTTACAGCATGAATATTTGGACCAAATATAAGTAAATCAACAACATATAAGCATATGATAGTGTAAATAGTATTCTCAGGTCTATATAAATACACTTGTCACTTTCATTTACTTTAAAATTATGTTTGTCAAATTTTTCATGCTATTGTTTCGGTGGCAGTTTAAGACCATATATAGATTTGTCTAATTTACAAACTTTATGCTCCTGACCAGGTATAACAAAACTTTCAGGTTCGTCCATATAAATCTCTTCTTCTAATTCACCATTTAGAAAAGTAGTTTTTACATCCATTTGGTGAATTAGTATATCATATAGTGAAGCAAGAGAAATTAATATTCGAATTGATGTTGTTCTTGTAACAGGTGAAGAAGTATCAAAGAAGTCAATGTTTTCTTTTTGTCTAAATCCTTAGGCTACAAGATGTGTAACGAGTCGGATTTTGCCCGCTCAAAAATCGACATCCATACTTCATATCGTATTCGAATGTCATAGATTCGACCGTTCAAATCCGATTCGCCGGAGCTTATAACAATCATTAAGTATATAACACAGCGGAATAAAAGAATAATACATTGATATACAGCTTTGATACAATATCTGATACCACAGATAATCCAATAGATATCAATATACATCAGAGATATGATACAATAAACAGCAGCGGAAAAGAAAACGATAGATAACATCTAGCATACGGAACAATATAACTCTAAAATAGTCTTCAACGAAGAACTCCAAATCGGAACTGTAACTCCATTTCCAAGAATCAATCCAGCAGAAGCTTGAACTCCCAATAACATATCACCAAGCTCAGCAAGACTGCTGTGGTCCAAAGACTGAACCAACTCCAGATAATCTACTATATCTAACTATCTGTAAAACCCAACTCTAGACTGCTCGTGTAGAAAATAATGAGCACCCAGAGTTTAGGAAAGAAACAATAAACTCCGGATTAGTCGTGGGACTGGTGTGAGCAACAAAAACAGTTTATCTTTAAAAACATTCAATAAAAGATTTTCAAAGTCAATTCGCAATGCTTTTTAAAAAATGAGACTACCATAAGGCCTCCCGCACACACACACAATGCAAACGCAGAATCGGAGGAGATTTCTCCTTATGATAGTCAAAGATGCTTGATACGCATTAAAAAGACATTTGATATTATTACTAGTGCATAGTGTAGAGAAAAATTCATTTCGGAAGTAGAATATAAATCTTAGCCAACATACGACCATTATCGTATGCCTACTATAGCTAACCATGTTCAATAGCAGGTTACCGTCACATTCCATGGCAGGTTATACAACTAATACTGTACAAGTCTCGTATTGTTTCTTTGGATTTCCAACAAATGGTCAGGCCAAGGAACTTCCCATTGCCACATGAGAATGCCTCTGGAAAGACATCCCCGAGAACCAAACCGGAACTCTGCCAACACAAGGCCGGGTTACCCCTAACTGGGTAACTACTGACACGAGCACGCCATTCCCCGATCGTAAACGACCTTTCTCGCGGGATCCCGATAACCAACAACCACAAAGTAATAAATTCGCGGTAACCATATAGGTTAAATATCTGGGCTCCATACCATGATACCACCTCTATCCAGAAGGAAATGTACATACCCTAAAGGGTGCTACCCCTCATAACCTTGCCGCATCTTTCCTGTTTTGACCATTTCCGGGGTGTGAGGCTCGACGAAGTCACGTCCACAAAAACATACTTTATACAAAAGCCATTCTTTGGGTCAACAAATGATCAACACAATGATCACCAAGATAGACGATCAAATAAACGATCCTATCACAATAATCAACACAATGATCATTTCAGCAACACTCAGCATGTCACATTACCAAATTGGGAATATATCGCTGATAACTTCAACTATATAACCTCTGAGCTCGTACGTCTCAGAGAAGGGTGTTAAGCTAAGAGAATAAATTCTCCGCCACCACAGAAATATATTTGAAAGAAATCGGCTTTATATCTCAATTTGTAATGTCAGACACACAATCCATACAAGTCTGTTCTGGGATCGAACAGAACCGAAGGCACTTACAAAGAAGTCCTTGCAACCCGGATATTCACAATCCCGATCGGATTTTCCCATCACTTAGGGAGTTTCTATACCGGCGCGACTCGGTGCAGAAACAATCGATAGGTCATCCTATCGCTTTCGCAAATACCCGGTCTTCATCACCGGTCTTCAAATGCTATCCATAACGACGTATCACATATTCGGAATGGGTTATACGACACAACGGTCCTTTCTCGGCTAAACCGAATAGTGAGCATGATATTTCAAAAACAAATGGATAATGGGATTTCAATTAAGTCACAACTTAATAATTCAAACTTTCTTTCAAATGGTTTAACAAATTACCATTTTCAATCTTTAAACAAAAAGATTCATTTTCACAACCTTTAACGGTTTAAACAATTTTCACATTTAAATCTTTTAAACAAAAGATTCATTCACATATTTTCCAAATCAATTTTCATTTCAATTTGATTTAACTCGTTAAATCTTTAAATCAAAGATTTAACTTATAGCCTTCAAAACAATTTCATTTCAATTTGATTTAAACAAATCATCAATTTAAATCTGTTAAAAATAAACAGATTTAATTCATAGCTTTCAAAAAGAATTCATTCATAACTTAGGAAAATCATTTCTCTATTCAATCTTGAAATTCCCCTAATTAACTGGAATCTCAGTTCTTATCTAAAAGTGTTTATCATTTGAAAACAACAGTTTTCATTTTGGAAATCTGATTTATTTATACGAGTTGAAATCCTTGAGTTAAATTCAAATTCCTAAAAACGATACTTAAAAGTGGTTTAATCCCTATATAACCAATATAACATCTTTAATCCCTAATTTCAAATCATAGAATTCAATTTCAAGTATTGAATTTAAATTTAAATTTAAATCAAATTATTTAATTTCCAAAACTTAATCAAGTAATTTAAAAATAATAAATTTTATTTTGAAATTCCATTCCAAAGCTTTTCACATTTATTCCGATTCCATTTCCAAAACATTTGAATTTAAAGATTCAAATTTAACTATTTCAAAAATCTGCGACTTAATCGATTTCCTCGTGAAATCCATATTTGTGTGTGTATGGTGTGGTCCAGGGGTTATACACAGTAGTGCAACATCATTCAATTATTACAGATCAAATACGACAATATATTCGATAAGCGATATCAACTATAATGCTTATCGTCCATTCACAGATCCACAGATAATACACAAATGTACATAAATAAATGAGTAAATTTCACATAGCTCAATTCACAGAACAAGATATTACAGATCAGATAGGACAGTCAATTTAAGGCATCACATATAATATGATCGTTCATAAGTAAGGTCAAGCATTCAATAACATTTATGAGTAGGATTAATTAATTGTTTAATCCTAATCAATTCAATTCGTTTCCAATTTAATTAATTACTTATGGATTTATTATCCAATTCTGATTTATTAGTTCCAAATCATTTGATATAAATTAATTTATCAAACACTTTAATTAATTAAATTATTCTTAATCAACCATATTAATTAAATTGAATTTTTTTTTTTGGACCAATTATACAATAAATTAACTTTTTAAATTAATTATTTTAAGAAATTTAAACCTTTAATTTCTATAAAGTAATTACACTTACAATTTCATAATGATTATCATTAATTTATTAACCTAAATTTATCATTAAAAATTTATCACATTAACTATCTCTTACTTAAACCTTAATTTATAAATTAAAACTTCTAATTAATTAATCACATTAATTAATTACTTTTAGTTTATTATAATACGCGATTATTCTTAATCACCTATATTTTATAATTACTAATTAATTATATTAAGAAATTATACTTTAATCATTTGATAAATCCATTTAAATCAATGAATTAACCTTTTATCTAGTACATTAATTAATTACCCCGTATTTCATAAAAAAAAAAAAATCTTTTGAACTTATCAAGACCTTAATCAAAGATAAACCATTATCTATATTTATCATTTAAATCCTTATTTATAAATCTTTGGAAAATCGATTATCATTAACAGAAGAATTTAACTTAAAGCCTTTAGGTCGATTAAGAATCAAAACACTTTTTAAGACAACCCACTTATCTTTAAAATTTCATTTGAAATAACCCAAAAATAAAATTTTATTTGTAAAATATGAATTAGCTTAAAGTTCTTAAGTTAATTTAAAGCCATCATTTTCTTTTACTCTCTAAATATACCATTTAGATTTCCATACTTAAGAATTTACTTTTAAATACACTTACAATTTTAACTAAACACTTTTCTTTTGCTTATAAAAAAACTGAACAATGTTCATTTTCTTAAACCTGTACATATATTTCCCCCAAAATCTGTAGTGCTTCAACAACCCGAGCCCACGCGAAAACCTCCCCGAGTCAAACTAACGTTTGCTTCGAGTCACGCATCCGCTTCACCGAGAACACACCCCATTCCCTCTCGCGTTCGCTCTTCTTCTTCCACAACCCCCCAAACCCAGATACCACCTTCCTTCCTCCCCAGTGCACACACGTGCACCGTGCACCTACCCACGCTCCTCCGGCCACCGATGAGCACCGCGTCCATCCCACACACACACACACGAACACGCGAGACCCCAAAGCATCAACCAGATCGAAGAAATTTCGATCAGATCAAAATCGACCCATTCGAACCCACTGACCCAAAAACTCGACCACCCACAAACCCATCGTACCATCTCCCACGACCACCGGCCACCTTGAAACTTGGTCCGAAGCTTCGCCACCACCCAACGCCTCTAACCCACCTAGTCCGATCGCCTCTAATTCCCTGATGCCCTCGCATTGCCTCGACAACCGAGCTAAACCCATTACCCCTATTAAACCCTAGTTTCGATCCAACCCAAAAATTTACTCATTCGAAATTTTTTTCAGTATTTTTCCTAGATTCTACGATCATACTAGTACCTCCATGCCAAATTTTGCCAAAAATTAACACGCCGATCATCAGATTTTCCCCCAAAACCATATCTCGTTCATCTCGCAACTGCTCTTTTATCTTAGCCCTAAAAATCATGATGTTTGTTAAAAATCAAGTTTAAGTAAGAGAATTCAGTTTATATGCTTGAAATTGTGAATTAAAACATTTGTATCTCAACATATTTCAAGCTTGCTCAGTATTCTTGCTTTCCAGAGCTATTAACCTGTGTGTTCTTCTTTAAAATTTGTTTTTATCTTTAATTTATGATATAACAACCGATTTTTGTTTGAAACTTAAGCCCAAACAATACATAGAACGAGGGTAAATAATTTATTTTCTTAAATAAGAATTTTGAGTTTAAAACCACAACACAGAGAACCTGTACTACAATAGCCTGTATAAATACTTCCAGCTTTTAGATTTGTCCAGAAAACCATATATATATACACAACTTATTCAAAGATATATATATAACATACCTTTAAGTTTAAAAAAAAAATATGTTACTCACTTGTGTTTCCCGAAAATGAACACATAAGTAAATTTACACAGTCCATACTTACTCAAGATGCATATTCAACAGATATATATATATGCTTGATCATTTAAGAGTGAGGTTACTCACCGTATTTCCAGAGGAGGAAGAAGACAGAGCTTCTCCACTTGAAACAGACTGTTGAATCTTCAAGCTGAAACCTTTTCCTTGCATTGTTGTTTTAAGTTTTTTTTCTTTTTTTTTTCTTTGTTCGAGAAGAGCTAACTGAGTGAAGTTGTTTTGATAAATATTGTTATTTAAATTTTGAATCTTTGTTTAAGTATGAAGTAATATTTACTTCAGATTTTAGCTTCAAGGAATGAACTGAGATGAGGATTGTTGATATATATAAAAGAGGTTTTACAGGCTATCTTTATTTTATTTATAAAGATAGGGTATGGGTGAATATGCTTGCGCAGGTGAAAAAGAAGAAAGTATACAGGGTGATGTATATTTGTAAAATAAGCATGGCTGAAGTGATATATTGATATGGTGGCTGATGGTACTTTATTTCCATGCTGCATTTTTACAGGCAACATTCTTTTGCCTTATTATTTTTATATTTTCTTTTCTTTTGTTTTTTTTTTTCTTTACCTTACATTGTTTAATGTTCTTTCACTTGCCTGCATATCTACTTTACACTCTTTGAATCATGTATGTACTTATTTATGCATATGTTTATTTTACTTATGTATTGAATTCTAATTTAACTTTAACATTTATTGCTAATGCTTATTTTACTTTGTTTATATATCTTACTTTGTTTTCAAATTATGTATGTAGTTAGTTTGTGGATATTTTGCTTTGTATTCTTTTTATAGTTTAATTCATTTTATGCATTTACTTCCTATTTTACACTAATGTGTTACTATATATGTTATTTCTTTTGTTTATTTCTTGTTTATTTTTATTACTTTTGTAGCCTACTCCATTGGTATTATCTTGTATTGATTTATTAATATGAGATTAAGATATATATATATATCTACTTTATATTGTTATATCTTATATTTTATTTACTTCTTATTTATTGTCTTGTATTTATTATATATATTTTAACCATCAATAAAAATTTAACAATTCACTTATTTATTCATTTCGTACTGGTGTCAATGTATATACTTTAATATTTATTTTTCAAACCATTAATATAAGATTTAAATTCAAATCAAAATATATATATACACACAAGATTTTAAAATTTCAAATTGACTCATATATACCCAAATATACATATATATATATATATGTATATATTCACATATATACATATATATATAATATAAAAAAAAATTAAATGATTTATATAAAATATATTTGAACTCGGGGAAACTCACATCACTATTTATAATTAATTCTATAAATTTTTATTCAAAAATTCATTTAATTATCAATTTAAAATAAATTAAAATTCGGGATCGTTACAGACTTCCCCCCTTAAAAGAATTTCGTCCTCGAAATTCGCAGGCACGAAAACAATACAGAGATAGACGAAAGATAGAAGAAATATCTTTTCAGATCAAACTGGATATCGATTTTGGATTTGGCTCATCAAATTAGAATATCAACAATAGATACAAGAAATTATAATAGAATTTCAAATTCGATTTTAAACGATGTCGTTTTATCGATACAATTCAATTTATTCTTCATATTCTACTAATCAATTTAACTCAAATTAAAATTTCAATTTATTTAAAATTTTCAATTCCAAATTTCCAATTCATATTCATTAAGGTTTTAAAATCAAAAACCGATGAAGATACGAAGTAAAGATTTCCCACAACGATTCGTAGGGCTGCCATTACACCGAAACTTCTTTCTCTGGAGCTGTCACGAAGCAATTCAAAAGAATTTTGGAAACGAATCAAAGAAAATTGATAGAGAAAGTTATTTCCACTGTTGTCACAGAGCATCGACCATTTATAGTCGTATTTCCCTGTCCTCTATCTCGTTCTCTTCTTGCACTCATACTTACTATCAGTGGATAGTAAGAGAATTTACTGAGGCATTCAAACGGATATCTTAAGGATTACTCATTCTAGGATTTACTTCACCTTATCTCTAATGAGCTACTTAATGTGTTACACTCCTGAGCTAAAGTTTAACCTTAGCTCTGATACCAAATGTAACGAGTCGGATTTTGCCCGCTCAAAAATCGACATCCATACTTCATATCGTATTCGAATGTCATAGATTCGACCGTTCAAATCCGATTCGCCGGAGCTTATAACAATCATTAAGTATATAACACAGCGGAATAAAAGAATAATACATTGATATACAGCTTTGATACAATATCTGATACCACAGATAATCCAATAGATATCAATATACATCAGAGATATGATACAATAAACAGCAGCGGAAAAGAAAACGATAGATAACATCTCGCATACGGAACAATATAACTCTAAAATAGTCTTCAACGAAGAACTCCAAATCGGAACTGTAACTCCATTTCCAAGAATCAATCCAGCAGAAGCTTGAACTCCCAATAACATATCACCAAGCTCAGCAAGACTGGTGTGGTCCAAAGACTGAACCAACTCCAGATAATCTACTATATCTAACTATCTGTAAAACCCAACTCTAGACTGCTCGTGTAGAAAATAATGAGCACCCAGAGTTTAGGAAAGAAACAATAAACTCCGGATCAGTCGTGGGACTGGTGTGAGCAACAAAAACAGTTTATCTTTAAAAACATTCAATAAAAGATTTTCAAAGTCAATTCGCAATGCTTTTTAAAAATGAGACTACCATAAGGCCTCCTGCACACACACACAATGCAAACGCAGAATCGGAGGAGATTTCTCCTTATGATAGTCAAAGATGCTTGATACGCATTAAAAAGACATTTGATATTATTACTAGTGCATAGTGTAGAGAAAAATTCATTTCGGAAGTAGAATATAAATCTTAGCCAACATACGACCATTATCGTATGCCTACTATAGCTAACCATGTTCAATAGCAGGTTACCGCCACATTCCATGGCAGGTTATACAACTAATACTGTACAAGTCTCGTATTGTTTCTTTGGATTTCCAACAAATGGTCAGGCCAAGGAACTTCCCATTGCCATATGAGAATGCCTCTGGAAAGACATCCCCGAGAACCAAACCGGAACTCTGCCAACACAAGGCCGGGTTACCCCTAACTGGGTAACTACTGACACGAGCACGCCATTCCCCGATCGTAAACGACCTTTCTCGCGGGATCCCGATAACCAACAACCACAAAGTAATAAATTCGCGGTAACCACATAGGTTAAATATCTGGGCTCCATACCATGATACCACCTCTATCCAGAAGGAAATGTACATACCCTAAAGGGTGCTACCCCTCATAACCTTGCCGCATCTTTCCTGTTTTGACCATTTCCGGGGTGTGAGGCTCGACGAAGTCACGTCCACAAAAACATACTTTATACAAAAGCCATGCTTTGGGTCAACAAATGATCAACACAATGATCACCAAGATAGACGATCAAATAAACGATCCTATCACAATAATCAACACAATGATCATTTCAGCAACACTCAGCATGTCACATTACCAAATTGGGAATATATCGCTGATAACTTCAACTATATAACCTCTGAGCTCGTACGTCTCAGAGAAGGGTGTTAAGCTAAGAGAATAAATTCTCCGCCACTACAGAAATATATTTGAAAGAAATCGGCTTTATATCTCAATTTGTAATGTCAGACACACAATCCATACAAGTCTGTTCTGGGATCGAACAGAACCGAAGGCACTTACAAAGAAGTCCTTGCAACCCGGATATTCACAATCCCGATCGGATTTTCCCATCACTTAGGGAGTTTCTATACCGGCGCGACTCGGTGCAGAAACAATCGATAGGTCATCCTATCGCTTTCGCAAATACCCGGTCTTCATCACCGGTCTTCAAATGCTATCCATAACGACGTATCACATATTCGGAATGGGTTATACGACACAACGGTCCTTTCCCGGCTAAACCGAATAGTGAGCACGATATTTCAAAAACAAATGGATAATGGGATTTCAATTAAGTCACAACTTAATAATTCAAACTTTCTTTCAAATGGTTTAACAAATTACCATTTTCAATCTTTAAACAAAAAGATTCATTTTCACAACCTTTAACGGTTTAAACAATTTTCACATTTAAATCTTTTAAACAAAAGATTCATTCACATATTTTCCAAATCAATTTTCATTTCAATTTGATTTAACTCGTTAAATCTTTAAATCAAAGATTTAACTTATAGCCTTCAAAACAATTTCATTTCAATTTGATTTAAACAAATCATCAATTTAAATCTGTTAAAAATAAACAGATTTAATTCATAGCTTTCAAAAAGAATTCATTCATAACTTAGGAAAATCATTTCTCTATTCAATCTTGAAATTCCCCTAATTAACTGGAATCTCAGTTCTTATCTAAAAGTGTTTATCATTTGAAAACAACAGTTTTCATTTTGGAAATCTGATTTATTTATACGAGTTGAAATCCTTGAGTTAAATTCAAATTCCTAAAAACGATACTTAAAAGTGGTTTAATCCCTATATAACCAATATAACATCTTTAATCCCTAATTTCAAATCATAGAATTCAATTTCAAGTATTGAATTTAAATTTAAATCAAATTATTTAATTTCCAAAACTTAATCAAGTAATTTAAAAATAATAAATTTTATTTTGAAATTCCATTCCAAAGCTTTTCACATTTATTCCGATTCCATTTCCAAAACATTTGAATTTAAAGATTCAAATTTAACTATTTCAAAAATCTGCGACTTAATCGATTTCCTCGTGAAATCCATATTTGTGTGTGTATGGTGTGGTCCAGGGGTTATACACAGTAGTGCAACATCATTCAATTATTACAGATCAAATACGACAATATATTCGATAAGCGATATCAACTATAATGCTTATCGTCCATTCACAGATCCACAGATAATACACAAATGTACATAAATAAATGAGTAAATTTCACATAGCTCAATTCACAGAACAAGATATTACAGATCAGATAGGACAGTCAATTTAAGGCATCACATATAATATGATCGTTCATAAGTAAGGTCAAGCTTTCAATAACATTTATGAGTAGGATTAATTAATTGTTTAATCCTAATCAATTCAATTCGTTTCCAATTTAATTAATTACTTATGGATTTATTATCCAATTCTGATTTATTAGTTCCAAATCATTTGATATAAATTAATTTATCAAACACTTTAATTAATTAAATTATTCTTAATCAACCATATTAATTAAATTGATTTTTTTTTGGACCAATTATATAATAAATTAACTTTTTAAATTAATTATTTTAAGAAATTTAAACCTTTAATTTCTATAAAGTAATTACACTTACAATTTCATAATGATTATCATTAATTTATTAATCTAAATTTATCATTAAAAATTTATCACATTAACTATCTCTTACTTAAACCTTAATTTATAAATTAAAACTTCTAATTAATTAATCACATTAATTAATTACTTTTAGTTTATTATAATACGCGATTATTCTTAATCACCTATATTTTATAATTACTAATTAATTATATTAAGAAATTATACTTTAATCATTTGATAAATCCATTTAAATCAATGAATTAACCTTTTATCTAGTACATTAATTAATTACCCCGTATTTCATAAAAAAAAAAAAAAAAATCTTTTGAACTTATCAAGACCTTAATCAAAGATAAACCATTATCTATATTTATCATTTAAATCCTTATTTATAAATCTTTGGAAAATCGATTATCATTAACGGAAGAATTTAACTTAAAGCCTTTAGGTCGATTAAGAATCAAAACACTTTTTAAGACAACCCACTTATCTTTAAAATTTCATTTGAAATAACCCAAAAATAAAATTTTATTTGTAAAATATGAATTAGCTTAAAGTTCTTAAGTTAATTTAAAGCCATCATTTTCTTTTACTCTCTAAATATACCATTTAGATTTCCATACTTAAGAATTTACTTTTAAATACACTTACAATTTTAACTAAACACTTTTCTTTTGCTTATAAAAAAACTGAACAATGTTCATTTTCTTAAACCTGTACATATATTTCCCCCAAAATCTGCAGTGCTTCAACAACCCGAGCCCACGCGAAAACCTCCCCGAGTCAAACTAACGTTTGCTTCGAGTCACGCATCCGCTTCACCGAGAACACACCCCATTCCCTCTCGCGTTCGCTCTTCTTCTTCCACAACCCCCCAAACCCAGATACCACCTTCCTTCCTCCCCAGTGCACACACGTGCACCGTGCACCTACCCACGCTCCTCCGGCCACCGATGAGCACCGCGTCCATCCCACACACACACACGAACACGCGAGACCCCAAAGCATCAACCAGATCGAAGAAATTTCGATCAGATCAAAATCGACCCATTCGAACCCACTGACCCAAAAACTCGACCACCCACAAACCCATCGTACCATCTCCCACGACCACCGGCCACCTCGAAACTTGGTCCGAAGCTTCGCCACCACCCAACGCCTCTAACCCACCTAGTCCGATCGCCTCTAATTCCCTGATGCCCTCGCATTGCCTCGACAACCGAGCTAAACCCATTACCCCTCTTAAACCCTAGTTTCGATCCAACCCAAAAATTTACTCATTCGAAATTTTTTTCAGTATTTTTCCTAGATTCTACGATCATACTAGTACCTCCATGCCAAATTTTGCCAAAAATTAACACGTCGATCATCAGATTTTCCCCCAAAACCATATCTCGTTCATCTCGCAACTGCTCTTTTATCTTAGCCCTAAAAATCATGATGTTTGTTTTAAAAATCAAGTTTAAGTAAGAGAATTCAGTTTATATGCTTGAAATTGTGAATTAAAACATTTGTATCTCATCATATTTCAAGCTTGCTCAGTATTCTTGCTTTCCAGAGCTATTAACCTGTGTGTTCTTCTTTAAAATTTGTTTTTATCTTTAATTTATGATATAACAACCGATTTTTGTTTGAAACTTAAGCCCAAACAATACATAGAACGAGGGTAAATAATTTATTTTCTTAAATAAGAATTTTGAGTTTAAAACCACAACACAGAGAACCTGTACTACAATAGCCTGTATAAATACTTCCAGCTTTTAGATTTGCCCAGAAAACCATATATATATACACAACTTATTCAAAGATATATATATAACATACCTTTAAGTTTAAAAAAAAAATATGCTACTCACTTGTGTTTCCCGAAAATGAACACATAAGTAAATTTACACAGTCCATACTTACTCAAGATGCATATTCAACAGATATATATATATATATGCTTGATCATTTAAGAGTGAGGTTACTCACCGTATTTCCAGAGGAAGAAGAAGACAGAGCTTCTCCACTTGAAACAGACTGTTGAATCTTCAAGCTGAAACCTTTTCCTTGCATTGTTGTTTTAAGTTTTTTTTTCTTTTTTTTTTCTTTGTTCGAGAAGAGCTAACTGAGTGAAGTTGTTTTGATAAATATTGTTATTTAAATTTTGAATCTTTGTTTAAGTATGAAGTAATATTTACTTCAGATTTTAGCTTCAAGGAATGAACTGAGATGAGGATTGTTGATATATATAAAAGAGGTTTTACAGGCTATCTTTATTTTATTTATAAAGATAGGGTATGGGTGAATATGCTTGTGCAGGTGAAAAAGAAGAAAGTATACGGGGTGATGTATATTTGTAAAATAAGCATGGCTGAAGTGATATATTGATATGGTGGCTGATGGTACTTTATTTCCATGCTGCATTTTTACAGGCAACATTCTTTTGCCTTATTATTTTTATATTTTCTTTTCTTTTTTTTTTTTTTCTTTACCTTACATTGTTTAATGTTCTTTCACTTGCCTGCATATCTACTTTAC
Source organism: Allium cepa (assembly GCA_030765085.1). Lineage (NCBI taxonomy): Eukaryota > Viridiplantae > Streptophyta > Magnoliopsida > Asparagales > Amaryllidaceae > Allium > Allium cepa. The sequence goes on from CM060943.1 coordinate 188,378,370, forward strand.
ACTCTTTGAATCATGTATGTACTTATTTATGCATATGTTTATTTTACTTATGTATTGAATTCTAATTTAACTTTAACATTTATTGCTAATGCTTATTTTACTTTGTTTATATATCATACTTTGTTTTCAAATTATGTATGTAGTTAGTTTGTGGATATTTTGCTTTGTATTCTTTTTATAGTTTAATTCATTTTATGCATTTACTTCCTATTTTACACTAATGTGTCACTATATATGTTATTTCTTTTGTTTATTTCTTGTTTATTTTTATTACTTTTGTAGCCTACTCCATTGGTATTATCTTGTATTGATTTATTAATATGAGATTAAGATATATATATATATATCTACTTTATATTGTTATATCTTATATTTTATTTACTTCTTATTTATTGTCTTGTATTTATTATATATATATTAACCATCAATAAAAATTTAACAATTCACTTATTTATTCATTTCGTACTGGTGTCAATGTATATACTTTAATATTTATTTTTCAAACCATTAATATAAGATTTAAATTCAAATCAAAATATATATATACACACACAAGATTTTAAAATTTCAAATTGACTCATATATACCCAAATATACATATATATATATATATATATTCACATATATACATATATATATAATATAAAAAAAAAATTAAATGATTTATATAGAATATATTTGAACTCGGGGAAACTCACATCACTATTTATAATTAATTCTACAAATTTTTATTCAAAAATTCATTTAATTATCAATTTAAAATAAATTAAAATTCGGGATCGTTACAAGATGAGCCTTAAATTTATCAATTGTACCATCAGGTTTCAACTTCTTTTTATGTACCCATTCACAACCTATAGTTTTACAACCTAGAGGAAAATCAACTGGATGCCAAGTTTTATTAGATTCAAGAGATTCCATTTCATTATTTATAGTTTCTTGCCAGAGATCTGAATCCAAAGAAGATATAGCTCCTTTTAGATTATCATGATCTTCTTCTAGTGTATAAACATAATATTCTGGACCAAATTTTTTTTCTATCCTAGCTCTTTTACTTCTTCTAAGTTCAAATTCACTTTTCATATTATATTTGTTATTTTTAATTATTAGATTATGTGGCAGAAGTGCCCCACTATTCCTAAGTTTAAACGGAAATTTATTTTTAAAGAAATCAGCATCATTTGACTCAATAATAACTCGAGCATTCAAATCAAAAAATCTATATGCTTTACAGTTGATGGAATGATCAATGAAAACACATTCATATGCTCGATTTTGGTAATTTAATTCTTTTAGGGTCAGGAATACGAATATATGCCAAGCAAACACAAGTTTTAAAATAAGACAAGTTTGGTTTAAGATTTTTAAAAATCTTAAAAGGTTATGTTTTGCTATTAGATTTAGGAATTATATTCAAAAACATAACAAACAATTAATATAATTTCCCCCACCAATGAGATGTTGCACCCGAATTTAATAAAAAAGCTACTACTAATTCGGTAAGAGTCCTATTTTTTCTTTCAGCTTTCTCGTTCATTTCAAGCGAATAGGGTGCAATTTTCTCATGAATTATACCACGTAGTTTATAAAATTCAATGAATAATTTAGATTCATACTATGTTCCTCTATCACTTCGAAATCTTTAAATTTACTTGTTAGATTGATTTTCAATTTCAGTGACAAATAATTTAAACATATCTAACGCATCACTTTTATTATTTATGAGATAACATAAGTAAAATCAAAGCAACCATCAATAAAAGTAATAAGGTAGCATTTGTCATTCCTAGTTAGAGTACTATCATGTTCACATATATCAGTGTGTATTAAATCTAAAGGTTTTGACTCTCTAAATGCAAATTTACTCGGGATCATAGTAATTTTAGCTTAGCTACAATATCCACATTTTTTTTGAATTATTTATGGAAATTTAGGAATTGGACCTAAGTTATTCATCTTATGAATTAGTCTCTTATTAACATGACAAAGCCTAGCATGCCAAATATTAAAATCACACAGCATATGAACATAACCATTAACTTTGACGTTCAACTTAAACATTTCATCTACAACATATCCTTTACTAACAAAAACACCATTTTTAGTGATAGTGTACAAGTCAAATCCAATAGTTTGAGCGAAACCAACTTTATTTAAAAAGAAACCAGATATTAAATTTTCCTCATCTCTGGAGTATGTATCACGTCTTTCAGCAATAAATTCTTCCCAGAGGTAAACTTTAACTCCACAGTTTCAATTCCAGCAACAGTGGTAGTGCGAGATTCTCCCAACATCACATTCGTGTCATTAGAAGCATTATATGTTAACATATCGCGATCCTAGCAGACATGGCGAGAAGCAGCGATGTCTACCCACCACCCTTTTGATCCACCGACTAGGTTGATCTCAGTAAGTGTGGCCACAAGGGCTTCTTCAGTCAGGTTAGCCTGCGATGTAGGATTGGCCTATTCCGACACTTTCGTGTCATATGGCCTGGTTTGCCACAGCTGTAAAATAAGAACAAGTGTCCAGTACCATTCTTTATGGGTATTATGCTGATTATTCTAATGTTGATTACTGTGACTCTGATTCAGTTTGCGATTTTGATTTTAAATTTTTTTGCGCTTGGTTCAGAATCTTGTTTGTGGATTTCTTAGTGTTGTTGGTAGATATAACAAGCACCTCTTTTTTCTGGTCCTATTTGCCTCCTCTTCAATACGAAGACGAGTAATCAAACTCTCTAAGGGAAACTCCTTAGTCTTATTCATGAGATTAGTTTTGAAATCTTTCCAACAATAGGGTAATTTATCAATTAACACAGCAACCTGAAACTGTTCATCTAAAGCCATACCTTTGGAGACTATCTCATGGGCAAATTTTTGGAGCTCATACGATTGCACCTCCACAGATTTGTCATCCATCATTTGAAACTTCAAATAGCAAGTAACAGCATATTTTTTCGCTCTAGCTTCCTTGGTATCACATTTCTTTTGCAGTGCATCCTAGATCTTCTTTGCTGACTTGTCTGAGTTGTAGTAATCATACAGATCATCGCTCAAGCCATTAAGAACTTAATCTTTGCAGAGGTAGTCATGTTCAATCCGGTCCTTCAAAGCCATTTTTTATCATATGTTGCTTCTCTAGGCAGCGTTGGTTTTTCGATCATCGGCACATGTGCGACCTTTCGCATAGTTAGAAATACAACCGGAACCTAAAACATCGACATCGGGGTGGCAGAGTTGTCAACGATCGAAGCCACGATCGTCTTAAAATTGTTGTATCTCACTCTGAATATGCAGCATTTTTTTGGATGAGTCATGGACTAGGTCGCTCTCTTTAAGACGATTCACGGCTTAGCCTCAAGGCACAAAGCTATTTATCAACTGCTCCATCCTTAGGATAAAACAATCTCTGAAATTTGGTCAATGTGTTGTTTGCACTACAGCAAATTATTTTGAATATAGCACTTTCTAATTAATTACTTGTAAAGTTTCTTAAAGAGAGGAAAATGCGAAGGACAAAGAAAAAGAAAGAAAAATTATCTATGGTTCACATTTTCTCTTTTGTCTATCTATTATTTAAATAAGCAGAATGGAAATTGTATACGTTACTGAAGTGGGGGAATGTTATTGGATTTGAATTTGCTGTCATTTGAAATGAATTTTTAATACCATTAACTTTTTCAAGAGCTCAATAATGATGGCTCATGAATATATACTACCGTCATACATTTACAATGGCTCAATTATTATAATGACTCATAAATATATGACCGTTACATATTTGCAACGGCTCGCTTATAATAATGGCTCATAAATATATATTACCTTTATACATTTGCAACCAGCCAATTATAAAAAAGGCTCATAAATATATATTACCTTTATACATTTGCAACCGATCAATTATAAAAAAGGCTCATAAATATATAGTATTAACCTATTTTAATTTAATTTTTAATTAGTTTTCTTAAATTTCCAATAGAATCTTTGCAGACCGATTTAAGCCTACATCCTCCTTATACAATCTCATTCTGTAACGCAAAGTATCTGTCTTCATTTTCAGCAAATAACACGGTGGGTATAATTTTCTTTCTCCCTTCTTTATTTTCGCCCATAACCACTATCTTATTCGCTGACTTGCTTTATATGTTCGTTAATAAGTATATTCTTCCCCGTATATTTTTTTGCTGCCTGTAATCTATAACACTCAAGTATTTAACCATCTAGCCATCTTATGTTTCATCTTCATGTTTATCACTATATCATTTATCCTATGTAGATTTAGTTTTCTCTTCTATGCATATTTGAATCTGAAGTACACCAAAGGTTGTGATAGTTAAAATATAAGATGTGCACGTACATATTTTTGTCAGCATAAAATTGATTAATTATGTTTCACCACCTATAAAATCAAATATATCTGAAACTATAAAGTAATAAGGGACGCGACCAAAAGCAAAGTTGTAGACAACATCAAGATGAACCTTTCGACAGTCTTCATATAGAATTCGACGGTGGATATTGATTGGAAAATGTCTCGAATAGATGCAATGGAGGAGGTGAAGTTCATCGACAATCACCGTATCGAACCATACTTATGCAGACGTGTTCGTCTCACGCTGGAGAAGTTGGTGTTGTTAGAAATGAATGAGTTGTATTGGGGAATGTGAAGGCATTAATTGTCTTGGAAGTTGAATAGTTCCATATCTTAGAGTATAATAAAATATTTGTGTTTATATACTAAGATGTGACATTATGACGATTCATATATATAAAGAGAGACACAAGCCATGACGGGTGGTGCAACGCACCACCCCACACGTGCGCGCCGTGCCCGTGTCTGAGCCTGAACCCACACCCACGGCGTGGGCGAATGGTCGTATTAGAGGCACTTTGTACTTTGCAGTTGGCAGTTAGCTTGGCATGATATGACTGTTCTGACCGAACATTTTTCTAATTCTATCTGTTCAAATTCAAATGGTCGCACCACCTAGTAAAGGGTCGCAACCTTTCCAACAGTCACGACCATTCAAACAGACACGTCTCGCTCAAATAGGCTCCTCTCCATGCCTATATATAGGCGGAACGAAAATCAGAAAGTAGAATAATTTTCTACATTTCTTTCTCCTTCAAACTCTATTCTTAAAATCCTCTCTTGAGTTCGTCATTGTTCTACAATTGCTGATGCAGCACTACAGAGATCGGTCTGTTTCATCTTGGGAAACAATTGCTCGTCGACCCTTCAGCGCTATTGAGGGAGCAATTCTGGTTCAAGGAAATAGTTTCACTGGGCTCGGACAAAATTCAACGGTATTCTATTTACCAGTATTACATATATTTGCAATAGTTTTATCAACATAATTACAATGGATTCTCAACGCTTTTATAACATTATTGTACTATTCTCTGTATAGAGTTTAGTAATGCTTTTCTGACTTTACTAAAATAACAATTTCGTAACACCTTTCTAATGTTGCGAATAACAATCTTGAAATAGAATTTTGTATTTTGTTTGTCACTAATTGGAGTCGCTGTATTTTGGACGATGACTCAAGACAGTAATATATCAGCAGTCAAACCAACCGTGATCACCATTGAGAACAGAATAATGGTTCTAACAACCATTGTATCTTTTTCACATGATGAGAGGCCGGAAAAATTTTCTGGAGTAGATTTCAAAAGCTGGCAACAAAAAATGCTATTTTACTTGATTACTCTTAACCTTGCAAAATTTCTCACTAGGGATGCTCCGGAAGTAGACGAACTAGATACTGATGTGGAATAGTTCGGACTTCATATGCAAAATTTACTTATCAAATGGACTCGATAACAATCTGTATAATGTGTATTGCACAATGAAGACTTTGAAACAACTTTGGACTTCCTTGGATAAAAAGTACAAAATGGAGGATGCTGGAATGAAAAAGTTCATTATTTGAAAGTTCCTTGATTTCAAAATGATAGATGCCAAAACCGTTATCCGTCAAATCTAGGAGTTGTAGATAATAATACACAAAATTTACGATGAAGGGATGTCCTTGAGTGAATCATTTTAAGCGGCTGCTGCCATCGAAAAGCTACCCCCGACATGGAAAGGTTTCAAGAATTGTCTAAAACATAAGCAGAAGGAAATGACTATGGTAGATCTTGTAATTTGACTTAGAATCGAAGAGGATAATAGGAAATCAGAAAAGAAAACCACCAATGCAATAGTGGCAAAAGAAAATGTGGTCAAGGCTGAGAAAAACGACAAGCGAAAACGGGAATACAATCCAAACACATGGAAACCAAAGAAGTTCAAAGGAAACTATCACAACTGCGGGAAGAAAGGACATAAGGCTAGCTATTGCCGAGGTCTAAAGAAAAAGAAAATATCACAGAATGCGAGAAACTCTCTGATTGCATTTCTGAAATGAACTTGTCTGCAGTGATTTCTGAATGCAACTTAATTGGCAACTCCAAAGACTGGTTTATGGACACTGGTGCCGCAAAACATATCTGTTCCAATAAGTGGATGTTCTCCAACTATAAACCTGTGATGCAAGAAGAACAACTGTTTATGGGAGATTCCTCCACATCAAAGGTAGAAGGAAAAGGCAGAATTGTGCTAAAGACGACCACTAGAAAAGAACTTACGTTGAATGAAGTTTTGCATGTCCCGTACATTCGAAAAAATTTGGTTTCTAGTTCACTACTCGAAAAAATGGCTTCAAGTTAGTCTTTGTATCCGATAACTTTGTTTTTTCAAAGAATGCAGTTTATATTAGGAAAGGATATGTGAGTGATGGCATGTTAAAAATGAATGTAATGACTGTTGTACCAAAGGATTGTGATAATAAAGTTAATTCTTCTGTTTATATCGCTGAATCGTTTAATATATGGCATGCCAGATTAGGCCATGTTAATTTTGATACATTATGAAAAATGATTAACTTAGACTTTATACCTAAGTTTTCTATAGATCCAAGTTATAAATATGAAACTTGTGTTGAAGCAAAATTGATTAGAACCTCATTTCATCATGTTGAAAGAGAAACCGAACCTCTAAGCTTAATACACACAGATGTACGTGATTTAAAAATGTGTCAAAATAGAGGAGGAAAAAGGTATTTCATCATTTTCATTGATGATTTATAAGGTATTGTTATGTGTATCTCCTTAGAAGCAAGGACAAGGCATTCGATATGTTTAAGCAGTATAAAGCAGAAGTTGAAAATCAACTCAATAAGAAAATAAAAGCTTTAAGAAGTGATAGAGGAGGAGAATATGAATTTCCCTTTGACGAATTCCGCACTGAGCATGGTATTATACACCAAACTACAACCCCGTATTCACCTCAATCCAACGGTATAGCCGAACGAAAAAATAGAACGCTTAAAGAAATGATGAATGCCTTACTAATTAGTTTTGGCTTGCCAGATAACTTTTAGAGAGAAGCTATACTTTCTGCAAATCATATTTTAAATAAAATACCACGAAAGAAAACATCTAAATCTCCCCATGAACTTTGGAAAAATATACCAACATCCTACAAATACTAAAAAGTGTGGGGGTGTCTTGCAAAAGTAGAGGTACCTAAACCAAAGAAGGTCAAAATTGGACCAAAAACCATCAATTGTGTATTCACTGGATATGCACAAAATAGTGCAGCTTATCGATTTTTGGTATACAAATCTAAAATTGATGATACTCATGTAAATACCATCATTGAGTAGAGAAATGCAAGATTTTTCAAACACATATACCCTTTAAAACTGGGTACTAAAAATTATACTCAAAAGAGACCAAGGGAAACTGAGAACTCTAATTCTCTTAAGGATGCTGAACAAAATAGTGATAAATTTGGGCAAAATTATACTAATCAACAAGTGGAGGAACCAAGGAGAAGAAAAAGGTCACGGACGTCAAGAACTTTTCGACCAGGCTTCTACACATTTATCATAGAAGACGATCCATTAAAATACAAATAAGCTATGTCCTCCACCGATGTCCCTTACTGAAAGGAGGCCATTAACTCTAAGATCGAATCCATTATGGCTAACCATACATGGGAGTTGGTTGATTTACCTCGATGATGCAAGACTTTAGGTAATAAATGGATATTTAAGAAGAAATTGAAACCATGGTTCAATAGACAAGTATAAAGCTTGTCTTGTAGTCCAAGGATGCACACAAAAGGAAGATCTGGATTATTTTGACATATACTCACCAGTAACTAGAATAATATCAATTAGGATGCTTATTGCAATCGCATCCATACTTGATTTGGAAATACATCAAATGGAAGTAAAAACTGCATTTTGAATGGTGAACTAGAAGAAGAAATATACATGAAGCAACCTGAACGGTTTTTGAGCCCAGGAAATGAGAATAAGGTGTGCAAGTTAGTAAAATCACTTTATGGCCCTAAACAAGCTCCAAACAATGGCATGAGAAATTTGATAAAACTATGGTATCAAATGGATTCAAAATAAATGAATCAAATAATTATGTTTATATAAAACATATAGATATTGGATATGTCATTGTTTGTCTGTATGTTGATGATTTATTGATCTTAGGTAATAATACGGCCATAATAAAGTCAACAACAGATATGTTATCCTCTAGATTTGACATGAAAGACCTAGGAATAGTTAATGTAATTTTGGGTGTCAAAATTTTGAAGACATCACAAGGATATGTATTATCTCAATCACATTACATTGCCAAAATACTTGAAAGGTTCAAACAATATAACATAACTATTGCAAAATCACAGGTAGATATGAACCAAAATTGGGTAAAGAACAGAGGTGATGGTATTTATCATCTTGAATACTCTCGCATACTAGGAAGTATCATGTAAGTCATGAACTACACTAGGCCAGATATCGCATATGCTGTAAGTAAGCTGAGTAGGTATACCAGCAAACCTGGTAAAAATCATTGGAAAGCGATAATTAGAGTTCTAGGATATCTAAAGTATACACAGAACTATGGATTATACTATACGTAATATCCTTCGGTAATGGAAGGATACAGTGATGCAAATTGGATAACTAGTTCAAATGACACAAAATCTACAAGTGGATATGTATTCACATTAGGAAATGGAGCAGTTTCATGAAAATCATCCGAACAAACTTGCATAGCAAGGTCAACAATGGAATCAAAATTTATTGCACTAGGTAAAGCCGTAGAAAAAGCAGATTGGCTTCAAAGTTTTTTGGAAGACATTCCGAATTGGAACAAACCCGTGCCTCCAATATGCATAAATTTGATATTCATTCAGCTATTGGAAGAGCTAATAGTACACTATACAATGGTAAATCTAAGCATATTCATCGTAGACATAATACCGTAAGACAACTTTCATTAATGGAGTTATCACTATAGACTATGTAAGGTTAAAAGATAACATTGCAGATCCACTAACAAAAGGCTTGCCTACAGAGAAATCTCAAACCTTGTCGATGGGAATGGGGTTAAGGCCCATAAACTAAAAATTTCTCTAAAATGAAAACCCTACCTAATTGACTGGAGATCCCAAGATCTAGGTTCAAAGGGACAACTAAGTTTAAGATAAACATAATGACACTAGTATACATTCAAACCATTCCTATGATAAGTTAGTGCATTACTCGCTGGAGAATAGGATAGGTTTTGATACTTTTAGTGATGTCTATACTTGGTAATACTAAAGGACCAAGTAGGGAAATACCCTTTATAGACTCACCTATGTGAGTGCGAAGGCGCCGCTTTAAGGAGAATTGTGAGGCCAAATTCTCTAAGCACTCATGAAACCAAGCTGGTGTTCATGGCAAAAAGGAACACAAACAGAGAACTAAGGAAGATAAGAAACATTTATTATGTGTTGTCTATTTTGGATTTACACAAAAGTCTTACAATTCAAAGACAATCTAGTCTACTGATTCGACAGTACGTTAAAAGGATAAACACTACGGAAGTCAAGGCCTACGTGCTACTTTAGCTGATATGTAAATGTTTCACATTGTTTTAAGAACAAATTGAACAATTACTCATTCATGTGGGGGATTCTTAGAAATGAATGAGTTGCATTGGAAAACGTGAAGGCATTAATTCCCTTGGAAGTTATAGTCCCACATTTTAGAATATAATAAAATATTTGTGTTCATATACTAAGATATGGACATTATGACAATTCATATAGAAAAAAGAGGGACACAAGGCATGACGGGTGGTGCAACGCACCACCCCTCACATGTGCGCGCCTGCACCCGCGCTTGAGCCCGAACCTGAACCCGCACCCGCGCTTAAGCCGGAACACGCACCCGCATCTGCATCCGCACTTGCGGCATGGGAAAATGGCCATTTGAGATGTATTAGAGGCACTTAGCACTTTGTAGTTGGTAGGTTGGCTTGACGTGGCTGTTCAAACTGAATAGTATTTTTTCTCTGTCTATTCAAATTCAAACGGTCACACCGCCTAGAAAAGGGTCGCAACCTTTCCAACAGTCATGAGTGTTCAAATAGACACCTTCCCCTCGAAGAGGCGCCTCCCCATGCCTATATGTAGGAAGAACGAAAATAAAAAACATATAATATAATTTTCTGCATTTCTTTCTCCTCCAAACTCTGTTCTTAAAATCCCCTCTTGAGTTCATCGTTGTTCTACAATTGCCGACGCAGCACTGCAGAGATCGGTCCGTTTCATCTTGGAAAACAGTTTCTCATCGACCCTTCAGCGCCCTAGAGGGAGCAATTCTGTTTCAAGGAAACAGTTTCACTGGACTAGGACAAAATTCAATGGTAATTTGTTTACCAGTATTATATGTTTGCAACAGTTTAATCAACATAATTACAACAGATTCGCAATGCTTTTGTAACGTTATTGTACTATTCTCTATATACAGTTCAATAACGCTTTTCTGACATTACTAAAATTACAATTTCGTAACACCTTTCTAACGTTGTGAATAAGAGGCATTGCAGTTCGTTTTGCTCGAAGACAAGCATGGTGATGGCAGAAGGCTACCGATGATCTCGACACAGTTACAATGATTTGGAGACAATGGCCAGAGGAGTTGGTACTAGCAGGTGTAGCACGACGTGCTAACTTCGATAGTGAATTTCGTTTGGCCATAGGTGGTCGGAAGCGGGGGATGAGAGGTGAAAACGTGGATGGTTGGTATCATTCCCTTTGGAGATGGTTGGCGTCGAGTTCGCCATGATGGACAGAGAAGGATGCAGCTAGGTCTGCTGGTTCGAATGGCAGTGGTGGTATGGTTGCATGAGTTGGCGACGCAAGGTAGAGATAGGTTTGCGGGTTTTTGGGGCTTCGCTTGTACGTGTGCATGCTGAAGCCAATAGGAAAAAACAATAATAATAAAGAAGTAGAGAGAAAAGATAAGTGTAGGATCAATTTCACCCTAGAGGGGGGTGAATAGGGTGATGCTATTTGTTATAAAAATTATTGCGGAAGTTTATAAAATATTTTCAACACAGATCACAGCAGAGTAATAGCAGCACAGATGTAGCAGAATATAAATAACAGAAAATAGAACACACAGATTTACCCAACTTCGGCAAAACCCTACTTACGTGCTACCCCCAAGGTTTCTACTAGAAATTAAGTAAACTCGCGACACCCGCTACTGACTAACCTAACTCTACGCTCAAAACCCTGCCAAAACTCGGCCACTGAGTTGCCAATTCTCAAACTACGCCACGTAGTTTGTCCCCTAGTCACACGACTAGAAATTACAACGATTTAAGAAAGAAATTCAAAATGCTTTAAAACAATAAAATAAATAAACCTTAATTTTTAAGATACTAAGTGACGCAGCGGATTAATCAAACAAACTTCAATCAATGAAATGTAGCAATCGGTGAGTTGAAGATACCAAAATGCCCAAGTTCGTTGATCCAAAGATACCGAACTCTAGCTATCTCAAACACGTTGATAGCGCACTATACCGTGTTCAAAGATCTACGATTCTTTGCACGTTGATCTAGCGCACTAGATTCCGTGAATCGGCTTCTTCGATCGTTGAATCGAGCGCACTCGATTAACCGAAAGAGGAGATAGGAGATCACACTCAACTACCAATTGTATGAAAGCACAAAGCTAACAAAAGGAAATTTTATTCAATATTCAACTCCTCAAAATGTACAACACACGCGCTATTTATAGCTTTCACAACTCAACACACACAAACCCTCACCTGACTCTTAGGTCGGCGACGACTTACGACCTAACTTAGGTCGTGGCCGACTCAACACAAGGCAGCTCAACCCCAGAACGACTCAACCCTGGCCGACTTAACAAGCACGACCTACATACATCATCATATGACCTTAAGACGACTCACCATAGGTCGTATGCGACCCAACACTTCATATGCATGACCGACTCAACATTACCCCTAGGTCGGTAACGACCTAAAATACAACACGATCCAACTACATACCGACTTAAAACTCACGACATACGACTTACAACATACAACAGTACACGACTCATCACAACAAACGACTCAACACGACCGACTCAAGCGCATGCTGCCTCATCTCCTTGCCACCTTAACTCCCTCCGACTCAAAGCCTTCACTTGCTGGGTTTTTCTTTGCTTCGCGTTAAGTCGTTGACGACTTATACGTTGAGTCGTAGACGACTCAAGTTCCCTCAATACTGAACGACTCATAGTTAGACCCGGCAACTTGTTCCCCATTGCTTTAATAAGTCGCAAACGACTTATGGATAGACCGATGAGTCGTGGACGACTCATCAAGTACGAACTCCTCCAAGCTTCGTTAAATCGGCACCGACTCATGCTTCCACTATCCCGTGACCGACTCATCAAGCATGTACGTCTTAAGCTCGTGTACGACTTACGACTTAAATCCGAAGCTCCTTGACTCGTGCACGACTTAATATGGTCTAACTTCTGAATTCCTATATGCCTTGCTGCATCATCCTCCCCTGGTTGAGAAAAATTCGACCTCGAATTTGTAAATTCTTCCTCAACAATCTCACCCCCATGATATGGAATTAAATGCTTGACGTTAAAAACATCAGAAGTATAAACATCATCTGGTAACTTTAATCGATAAGCATTCTCATTGATTTTCTTTAAAATTTCAACTGGACCAATTTTTCGTGCCTTCAACTTGTTATAAGCACCCACCGGAAAACGATCCTTTGTTAATACGGCATAAACCAAATCACCTTCTTTAAATTCAACATTTCGACGTTTCAAATCTGCAGACTTCTTATACTTCTCATTCGATTTCTCCAATCGTTCCTGAACGATTTTATGACATTCAGTCAGCTCATCAACAAAATCAGCAGCTCGTTTAACTGTTCTCTTTGACTGTGGTACAACTGCTAAATCCAATGGCCCCCTGGGTAAATTTGAATAAACAATCTGAAACGGACTGAATCCTGTGCTTCGATTTTCTGCATGATTATGAGCAAATTCTGCCTGGCATAGCTTCATGTCCCAACTTCTCAAATTATCTTGTACAAGACAACGCAACAAATTTCCCAATGACCTGTTAACAACTTCTGTCTGCCCATCAGTTTGTGGATGATAAGCACTGCTAAAATTCAACTTCGTTCCCACCATTTTCCACAAACTCAACCAAAAGTGACTCAGAAAACGAGTATCTCGATCAGAAACAATAGATTCTGGTAAACCATGAAGTCGATAAATCTCCTTGAAAAATAACTGTGCCACTCGAACTGCATCTGCTGTCTTCTTGCAAGCAACAAAATGTGCCATCTTTGAAAACCTGTCCACCACAACAAATATTGAATCATTTCCCCTTTGAGTTCTCGGCAAACCCAAAACGAAATCCATGCTAATATCAACCCATGGCTTAGATGGTACTGGTAATGGCATATACAATCCTGCATTCGTTGCTGTTCCCTTTGAAACTTGGCAAATATGACATCGCTCCACGAATCTTTCAACCTCTTTCCTCATCGACGGCCAAAAGTAAGACTGCGAAATCAACTGTAAAGTACGATCACGGCCCACATGTCCTTCCTCGTGCAATTCCTTCACAATCTTCATCCTCAAACTACAGTCCGGAATACATAAACGATTTCCTTTAAACAGAAAACCATCAACCAATATGAATTCATCGGTACTCCCATCCTTCACTTTCTCAACATATTTCACAAAGTAAGGATCTCCTTCAATAATTTCTGGCAACATTTCAAACCCGGTCACTTCAACCTTCATTGTCGTTAACAAATGACTCCTCCTACTTAAAGCATCAGCTACTCGATTGGTCACCCCAGATTTGTGCTTAACGACAAAAGTAAACTGCTGTAAATAGGCAATCCACGATGCATGTCTTGCTGAAATTTTATCCTGTCCCTGTAAATGCTTCAATGCTTCATGATCTGTGTAAAGAACAAATTCCTTCTGAAACAAATAATGCCTCCAATGTTTGACAGCCTGAACAACAGCATAAAACTCAACATCGTATGTGCTGTATCTCATCTTCGCCCCTGACAACTTTTCACTGAAATATGCAACTGGCTTCCCATTCTGACTCAGAACTCCTCCAATACCAACCTTCGATGCATCAGTATGCAATTCAAACAATAACTGAAAATTAGGTAGAACAAGAATTGGTGCAGACGTTAACAATTCCTTGATCTTCTCAAAGGCAACCCCCGCTTCCTCTGACCACACAAACTGTTTACCCTTCATGCAATCAGTCACTGGAGCCATCACGCTACTGAAGTGTGGAATGAATCTTCGGTAGAATGACGCTAGCCCATGAAAACTTCTCACTTCTGTAATTGTCTTTGGCTGTGGCCAATTCCTGACTGCTTCAACTTTGCTCTGGTCAACTTGAATACCTTTCCCTGAAACAACATAACCCAGGAATAAAACACTGGGTGTCATAAACACACATTTCTTTGTAGCAGCATAAAATTGTTCTTCACGAAGAATAAGCAACACTTCCCTCAAATGTAGAACATGTTCTTCCGTACTCCTGCTATAAATCAGAATATCATCGAAATAAACCACAACGAACTTCCCAATGAATGGTCGAAAGATTTGATTCATCACCCGCATGAATGTACTAGGTGCATTTGACAAACCAAATGGCATAACCAACCATTCGTACAACCCTTCTCTTGTTTTGAAAGCTGTCTTCCATTCATCTCCAGGTCTGATTCGAATTTGATGGTAACCACTTTTCAAATCAATCTTCGAGAATATAGTTGCCCCACTCAACTGATCCAGCAAATCATCCAACCTCGGCATAGGAAATCTGTAACGAACAGTGATCTTGTTCAATGCTCTACTATCAGTGCACATTCTCCAAGTTCCGTCCTTCTTGGGTACCAACAATGCTGGCACAGCACATGGACTCAAACTTTCCTGAATACGCCCCTGTTCAAGCAACTCTTCCACTTGCCTTCGTAACTCCTCATGTTCCTTCGGACTCATACGGTAATGTGGTCGATGTGGTAACACTGCTCCTGGAACAAGATCAATCTGATGTTGAATGTCTCTAAGTGGCGGTAACTCCTTTGGCAACTCCTCTGGAAAGACATCTTCAAATTCTTTCAAAACTGGCTTTGCTTCTTCCGGGACTTCAACCTCTTCACTACTCTCTCGCCCAATCAACAAAAATACTTCCGGTTCTTCTTCAACTTCTTTAACAAACTCCTTCAAAGTCAACAGAGTTTTCAATTCTTCAATCTCTTCTAGCTGGCTCTCCTTCTGCTGTTGTTTCTTAGGAACCAAAGTGATTTTAGTACCCTCGAACATGAAACTGTAACTGTTGGCACGTCCATCATGTTGTACTGCTCTATCGAACTGCCATGGTCTGCCCAACAATAAGTGACAAACATCCATATCTACGACATCACACCAAATTTCATCTTTGTACTTTTTCCCAATAGAAAAATTCACACAAGCTCTTCGACACACTTTTACTTCACCTCCCTTCCTTAACCATGCTAGCTTGTATGGTTTAGGATGCTTTTCAGTCTTCAAGTTCAATTTCTTCACAGCCTCTGTAGAAATAATATTATCACAACTTCCCGCATCAATAACAAACTTGCAGACTTTTCCCAGAATAGTGCATGTCGACTGAAAAATATTGCTTCTCAACCAACTACAATCCTCTTCTTGCTTTGGTGTCAAACAACTTCTTCTCATCATAAGATTACATCCTTCATCACCCGACACTTCTTCTTCCTCTTCAACATAAGGTACATTTGAATACTCTGCCTCCTCACCATCATCTGCTTCAACCTCTGCAACCATGGTTCTCTTCTTCGGCTTCGGACATTCGTTACTCTTGTGACCCAACTCCTGACAGTTATAACATCTAAATCCACTACTAGCCTTCGCCTTCTCAACCTCTTTCATCACTGGTTTTGTGACAGGTCTAGGAACATTAGAACTTCCACCAACACCCCTTGCTTGATTATTGGAATTAGTAAACACACCACCTCCACGCCTTCCTTGTTTCTCCCAAGCCAACGCTTTCTGATGTGCCTCTGCAACTGATCTAGGATCAAACACATTAACCATATCCTGGATCTGCATTCTCAATCCCCCAATGAATCTAGCAGTTAGCTGTTCCTCCGTTTCCATAATATCATTCCTGGCAATGAGTTGGTAAAATTCATCAGCATAATCACTAACAGTCTTCGTCCCTTGCCTCAGATTCTGCAACCTTTGGTACATAAGTGACTGATAATTGTAAGGTAAGAAAGTAGATCTCATCAACTTCTTCATCTTATCCCACGATTCTATCTTTGACTTTCCCATTCTCTCCCTAGTAAGTTTAGTTTGTTGCCACCACGCCAAAGCTCTCCCCCTCAACCTAGTAGCAACCAACTTCACCCTTCGATTCTCCGGGACCTCCTTGAAATCAAAGATTTCCTCCACATTAGACAACCAATCTAAGAACTCTTCAGCAACCATCCCGCCTTTAAACTTCGGTATTTCCATCTTCATACCCGATTCCCATCGTCGATCATCTTCAATATCACGGTAAGAATTCCGAATTTGGTCTCGATCTCGATAATGTATACTAGCTCTATCACCCTCTTCAGCAAAATCAAAGGTACGTCTATATCGATTTCGACCATTATCATCCCTTCGTTCATACATGCTTCTTTGACTATGTCTCTCTTCTTCTCTATATGCTTCGTGGTCAAATTCTCGTTGACTTCTTCTTTCTTCATGTACATAGTCATGATGATCTCTTCGTGATGAGATTGACGTTTCTCTTCGATCTCTACAAGAATGTGGCGATACCCTCCTCGCTTCCGTAACCGATGGCGAAACTCGGTTTCCTCCATGGTTCGAGTTTGGTGATCTCCTCCTTTGATTCAAATCATTCATCAATCTCTCCAATTTACCAATGCCTTCATCAAATTTCTCATTAATACGTTGTTCCATAAGCTCGGCTTCTTCTCTACGATACAAAGCTTCAACGTTTTGATGACGATTAGCTCTCCTTGGTGGCATGGTTGTAAACTTCTCAAGACTTCAAAAATTCAACACAAGACTTCAAACTTTCCTCTCAACAAAGCAATCTAAGCTCAACAATACACGGCTATGCTTGTCTCGGCTCACACTAACTCGGCAACGAGTTAACAATTCAAGTAAGGTCGGCTCCCCCTTGTCTCGGCCTTGACACTTCACGGCTTGGCCTCAAACTTACTCCAAAACCTTCCAAAAATTGGCGCGCAAACACCAATTAAAAATCCAAACAAAGTCCAACTCCTCGATCCAAAATGAAATGGATCAAACACTCCAAACTTGATGCAACTTCAATATGAACACGATGAATTCCTTCAAACTTCAAAAACTTCAAAAACTTGGCTCCAAGAATCAACTTAGCTATGATTGGCTAAGTATGGCTCCGATACCAATAATGACGCAGCGGATTAATCAAACAAACTTCAATCAATGAAATGTAGCAATCGGTGAGTTGAAGATACCAAAATGCCCAAGTTCGTTGATCCAAAGATACCGAACTCTAGCTATCTCAAACACGTTGATAGCGCACTATACCGTGTTCAAAGATCTACGATTCTTCGCACGTTGATCTAGCGCACTAGATTCCGTGAATCGGCTTCTTCGATCGTTGAATCGAGCGCACTCGATTAACCGAAAGAGGAGATAGGAGATCACACTCAACTACCAATTGTATGAAAGCACAAAGCTAACAAAAGGAAATTTTATTCAATATTCAACTCCTCAAAATGTACAACACACGCGCTATTTATAGCTTTCACAACTCAACACACACAAACCCTCACCTGACTCTTAGGTCGGCGACGACTTACGACCTAACTTAGGTCGTGGCCGACTCAACACAAGGCAGCTCAACCCCAGAACGACTCAACCCTGGCCGACTTAACAAGCACGACCTACATACATCATCATATGACCTTAAGACGACTCACCATAGGTCGTATGCGACCCAACACTTCATATGCATGACCGACTCAACATTACCCCTAGGTCGGTAACGACCTAAAATACAACACGATCCAACTACATACCGACTTAAAACTCACGACATACGACTTACAACATACAACAGTACACGACTCATCACAACAAACGACTCAACACGACCGACTCAAGCGCATGCTGCCTCATCTCCTTGCCACCTTAACTCCCTCCGACTCAAAGCCTTCACTTGCTGGGTTTTTCTTTTCTTCGCGTTAAGTCGTTGACGACTTATACGTTGAGTCGTAGACGACTCAAGTTCCCTCAATACTGAACGACTCATAGTTAGACCCGGCAACTTGTTCCCCATTGCTTTAATAAGTCGCAAACGACTTATGGATAGACCGATGAGTCGTGGACGACTCATCAAGTACGAACTCCTCCAAGCTTCGTTAAATCGGCACCGACTCATGCTTCCACTATCCCGTGACCGACTCATCAAGCATGTACGTCTTAAGCTCGTGTATGACTTACGACTTAAATCCGAAGCTCCTTGACTCGTGCACGACTTAATATGGTCTAACTTCTGAATTCCTATATGCCTTGCTGCATCACTAAGGCCCAACTCTACTTTAATAACCGGCCCTAAATAATCACAAACAAAATATTGCTGGCCTTTTTTCTTTTCTTTGCTCTTCAGTCAAACAATGGCCTCGTTCCTTCTTTCGTTCGTTCCTCTTAGCTCTGAAATTAGGGTTTTGTGAAGTCGCCGCCTAAATTGATGGTTGGTGCTTCGATTGCTTACTTCAATTGATTCGTTCGCGACACCTCCTCCTTGATCGAGTTCGACTTAGATTTGGTATGTAAATTTTTCTTTTGCTTCTTCTGATTGCTTGCTTGAACTCGATGATTAAATTGCCGATGATGTTACTGTTTATATAGGATTTGAACTCCTATATATTCGTTTGTATATGATCATTTGACTTCATCAATTTATTTGTCTCGGCCGTATGATTTTGATTGAATGTTTGAGATGATTCCTGACTTTGTCAATTTCGTATATTTGTTGTTTACTTGGTTGACACGGTTTGATTTCAGACTTGGTTCGATTCGTTGATTACCAAGGCTCTGACTTTACTGTGATGATGATTTCTTTCTTTGTATTTGTTGACTTGATATTTTGCTGTCACCATTACTGTTAGTTTGAAAACTACTTTGATGACCCACGGCTTTGACTAAAATTGTAGCATTTTCAATGCTCGGCCATTTTGGAATTTTTTATAATCTGGTGATTGCTGACACTTTGTGCTCGACTCTGGCCATTTGTGTTTGCTACCTCTTTGATCATTTTTGGGATTCAACTATTGATCCATGATTTCGAACTTGTTGTATATCATTAGTTTGGAACTGCTGTGTGATTCAATGATATGCTTGAACTGATCTTTATTGCCTTCATTGTTGTTGTTGCATGTGATGTTCATTTGCATTGTGTTTGCAACTGTGTTTGCATTAATTCCATATTGGCTTGTTCCTTCGAGTCAGTGAAACTTGTATATGATTGTTTTGTTGTCTGCTCTTCATGTACATGCCGAGTCTTATTTTAGATGCACTTGTTATGTCCACTGTTTCTATTTGAGCTTGCACTGTCCACTTTCATTTAGTTGTTCACTGGTGCATTATGTTGTATCTTTTGGAGCTCAAGTTGCCTCACCTGGTTCATTGTAGTTTGAATTGGGTTGTTGTGCACTAACTTAAGTTCGAACCTGGTTCATGTCTTCACTGGTCTGATCATGCTACTTTGTTACTTGATCATATACATTGCTCACTGTATTGAAATTTGCCTATTTATTTGTTATTGCCACTTACTGCTGCACTGCTTCATTGATACATATATATTAAGTTATTTTGTGCATCTGGTTTCACTGCATATATATGTGTGTGCGTGTGTGTTTACATTTTGTTCTTGTTAGCTTTAGGTCTGGTACTCCTTTGATTTATTTGATTGTTATGTGCATAGCATATATATATATGTCTTTGACCCTGGGCAGTTTGGCTTCATTGATGATGCTATGCACCTGCATATACATGTGCCATTTCTTTGCTTACATCTATTGGTCTGCACATCCCTGTCTACTGCTTGACTCGAAGTCTGGTGGCTTCACTTTGGCATCTGTTTTCACTGTGTATATATGTGCATTGTCTTCATGTAGTTTGTACCATTGCCTTTGTGCACTGTTTGGTTCATATTGCATTTGTTGGATTTTGGTCGAGGCTTGTTTTAGTTGTCTTGACCGTTTTCATGAACTTGCACCTGTGTTGAATCCAGCTTGGAGCTCGGGTTTGACCTTGTGCTGATATTGTGACATTATTTTTATTGCACTTGAATTGAACCCAGCGTTATGGGTTTGACCTTGTGCTCACCTATCCCTGTAATTTTATCAAGTATATATATCGGTGTGTATGGCCTTGTGGCATGTACAGTGATACACTGTGCATGTCACAAGCTGTTCGTGTATGATGAATTCGAATTTAAATGATGACGAACAACCCGAATAACCGAGGCAAATATTATTTTCAAAATTCACATTTTATTTTATACTGCAAAAACATTTCCTTTTCAATTTTACTGCGTCAATATTTATTTTTGCAGATTGCTCAGATGCTAGATTCGATTTGGAATGAAGTTGAAGATAAAATACGAGTTGAGTGAATGAGTGATATGTAGTGAGGTCAAATGTAAATGTGAATCGTGATGTAATCAAAATTGTACTGTAATTGAAATTCCATATATATAGTGAAAGCTTGAAATTTGTACTATTCAAAAATTGTAATAAATATTTGTTTGAATAAAATATCCGTTTGAATTCAAGTTCTGTGTTATTTATTTTATTCATCAAATATTTATTTAATTTGTGAAAATAAAATAGTATATTAACAAATACATTTAAATGAATATATATATATATATATATATGTTTATTATCATCAAATAAAAATCATATAATCGTATATTAAACCATCTCCCCCTTTTGATGATAACAAACATATATTTAAGATTTTGAATATGTTGAATGTATTTGATCATTGATATACTCTATTTGCACCCTCTATTTAAATGCTTCCTCTCTACACAAAGTTCGCCCTTCGTATATGCATACAATTAAAAATATGCAAATTATCCTAGATGCAAATAGAAAATATTTGACCTTTGCTAGATTTTATTTGACAAACTTAACCTTTCTCTCCTCCTTTTGTTATCAGCAAAAGAGTAATAGTGTTAGAAAAATAGAGATAAAGTGATAGATATTAATACAACATTAAAACTCAATCGAATATAAATATTAAATTTCAATAAAAAATCAAACAAAAATCATAAATACTCTATTAGGCGCATATTCCACTTTTAGAATGATAGGAATGATATCATCATATAAAACCATACAGTTGTGTCTATTTGTGGTATATCTATATCAGGAATTTGAATATCTACTAACCATGCGTAACCGTTAGGACTTTTAAATGAGATTAGTAGTATTCTAATTTTATTTTTTAAAAATGAATTCAAGTATCTTCTAACCACACATAACAGTGAGGACTTTTAAATGGGATTAGAATTAACTTGTTTACTTAAAAAATCAATTTTGATATGCGTTCCATACATGCATAACCATGAGGACTTTTAAATGAGCATGAAAGCACATAACAAATTCCAAGTAATTCACCTATGCATAACCGTGAGGACTTTTAAATGAAAGTGAATACTTTGGATTTTTATTATTATTATTATTATTATTATTATTATTATTATTATTTTATTAAAAAAATGTAAAATGAAAACGAACGATTCCTGTTTAAAGTACCACATATTGACAAACTATATTGAATTTTGAGGAGTGGTGGTTGTTAGAAATATGATAGAAATAGAGATGGTCATGGAATTTTTACGAACAAAAAGTTTTATAACTCTCGTTTAAATTTCTAAAAATTTTTACTAATTATATCGTCTCAAGTTATAATATATGATTAATAGTCACTTTTTCAATCACTATTTATCTTTTCGATAATTATTAGGGGGTCAGATTAGTCAATGTGATAATTTAAAATCAAATCCAAAAATAATTATAAAAACAAATTTTTCTAAAACTGACCAATCTGAATACAAGGTCAAAAATAATTTTCTAAAAGGGGTTTTATGAGAAAAATTTGTGCTATTTGAAAATTATTTGAAATGAAAAATATGCAGATATTTTCTTTGAAAAACGATGCAGTTACTAAGTGTCATAAATCACGTTCCACTAGTAATTTCTATCAAATAGATTACAATGCAATCTGCATCAGAATTTCTTTTCACTCAAACCTATCATTAATTGAATTTGATAGACCAAACCATGAAGTGTGCATCAAAATATCTTAAAATCAATTTTAACAGCTTTTTAAATAAAATTCTCTTGAGTTCGAATTAAAGCCGTGTAAATAATCAAAAACCGTGAATATAGAGTCAGTCGTAGAATAACCAAATGTATTATCATCCAATAAAACACTATTATTAATCCAAACTAATATATATGAAGTAATTCTAAGACTCTAGAGATTTTTATAGTGTTCTTGGCATAAGAATATAATTGGCCAACAATTTTGAATAAGTCAGAATCAAAATCATCGTTTATTTTATCATCACATTAGTGGCTGATTTAATACAGACTACGGTGCAGATTATCACATTTAATATATCGTTTAAAATATACCATTACCTGTTTTACCTTTACGATAATTTTTCGTTGTTGCCCATTGTAATTTTCTCACCTTCGTACTAGGATAAGGAACTTTGCTTTCTCGCCCGTTGTGTTTTTGGAACAGCCAGAATCCAGATAACACTATTGTTGTTCCTTAGCCTGCCACCACTCCTACAAGATAAAAGATTTATGTGACCTATTTGTTTTTATAGGTCCATGATTGTTAGTGGCAGAATATTTTGAAAAACAATTTTGTGGAGACCCAAAACTATTTATATATGTTCCTTTTGGCACCCAAATTTTTTTAACTTTGAGGGATTTTATATTTGTACCTTTTGGAACCCAAATTGGAATGGTTTTTACGTGTTTGGGTCTATACCAACAATTATTTTGATTGTGTCCAAATGTTCTACAAATTGTGCACATTGAATTGACTTGATTAATTTTTATTTTAACAGGTTTAGATTGATTATATCCATGTCCTTGTCTGACTGTATTAACAGTTTGTTTCCCTAAGAGCATATTCAACGATTTTTCACTTTTTGAAAATTTATCTAAGGTCGTTGATAGTTGTTGGACTTGTGTTTTGAGAGATTCATTTTCGTTCAATAATTGTGTGCACTTTTTAATAGAATTTTCTCTTCTTTTATTTTCACTCTCTTTCAAAATCAGAATTTCATTTTCAAGCGATTTAATTTTATTTTTGATTTTTTAATTTCTTCTTCGAATGTTGGACACTTATCACACTTAGGGATCCTACTTTGATGGGTTTTAACTAATTGGTCAAGTTGTTTATTTAAATCTATCAAAGTATCTTTTTGTGCTTCAAGTTTGGCATACTTCTCCCTAAGTCGTTCAAAACAGCCATTTACTTCGTGGAAATATATAAGTAATTCTGAATGAGTAAGTTTTGATACCTCGCGTGGCTTGTCATCGTCGCTATCAGTTATATTACCTAGAAGGCACATATCTGCTTTCTTACTCTCATTGCTAGTACTTTGATTATCTTCATCACTTATATTCTGGCTGCAAAATTTCTCCTTTTTGATTTCTTTTCAAAGTCGTATCGGTTTTGAGGACAATTGGGCTTGATGTGTCCGGGTTGGTTGCACTTATGACATATGATCTTCTGTTTATCCGAGTTGTCTAGTGCTTTGACTATTCTACTTTTCAATTTTCGATTTAGAGCTGGATTTCCGTATTTGTAATTCCACCTTTTGAATTTCTTTATTATCAGCGCCAATTCTACTGCTCCATCATCATCATCATCACCATCACTTTCTATCGTTCTTTTAGGAGCTATTGATTTCCTTCGAGTGTCACCTCCTTCATGCTCTTCCTTGAATTTCATTTCTAGCTCATAAGTGGTGAGATTTCCGATGAGTTCTTCAACTTTCATTTGTTTTAAATCTTTCGATTCTTGAATGGCAGTCACTTTTGCTTCAAATCTTCGTGGAAGGACGCTGAGGATTTTTCGGACTATTTCCAATTCCGTGTATGATTTTTCGAGAGCTTTTGATTTGTATACAATATTGGAAAGTCGTCCATACATCTCTTTGGCATTTTCTTCCTTGGCCATTGTGAAATTCTCGTATTCGCTGCTTAGCATGGCAAGGCAAGATTCTTTGACTTGAGACGTTCCTTCGTGAGTCACTTCGAGTGTGCCATATTTCCTACGCAGTTAGACAATGTGAGACATGATTAAATTCAAACTGATCCAATGAACAAATAATCGAATTCATAACTTTGGCATTAGAATTCTGTAACTTATTTTCTAGATCTGTCCATTGATCCTTCGATTTATTTATTTCCTGATTATTTATAATTATAGTTGGTGCTCTATAACCTGTCTCAACAATATTCCAAGCGTCAATGATTTTTAGAAAAAATTTCATTCTATTTTTCCAGTAGGCATATTCACCATTGAACATTGGTGGTCTAATTATGGACTGACCCTCAGCTAAAGCATTATTAAAAGAATCCATTTAAAAAAAATCAACTTTTTAAAACCAGAATTGATTTTTTTTAAAATCAAATTTTTAAAAACAAAAGCTGACTTCTATTCCTAGCTCTGATACCACATATAGGATCGATTTCACCCTAAAGGGGGAGAGGGTGAATAGGGTGAAGCTATTAATTATAAAAATTATTGCGGACGTTTATAAAATATTTTCAACATAGATCACAGCAGAATAATAGCAGCACAGATATAGCAGAATATAAATAATAGAAAATAGAACACATAGATTTACCCAGCTTCGGCAAAACCCTGCCTAGGTGTTGCCCCCAAGGTTTCTACTAGAAATTAAGTAAACTCACGACATCCTCTACTGACTAACCTAACTCTACGCTCAAAACCCTGCCACAACTCAGCCACTAAGTTGCGAATTCTCAAACTACGCCACGTAGTTTGTCCCCTAGTCACACGACTAGAAATTACAACGATTTAAGAAAGAAATCAAAAAAACTTTAAAACAATAAAATAAATATACCCTAATTTTTAAGATATTAAGGCCCAACTCTATTTTAATAACCGGCCCTAAATAATCTTATCACAAACAAAATATTGCCAGCCCTTTTTCTTTTCTGTGCTCTTTAGTCAAACAATGGCCTTGTTCCTTCTTTCGTTCGTTCCTCTTAGCTCTAAAATTAGGGCTTTGTGAAGTCGCCGCCTAAATTGATGGTTGGTGCTTCGATTGCTTACTTCAATTGATTCATTCGCGGCTCCTCCTCCTCGATCGAGTTCGACTTTGATTTGGTATGTAAATTTTTCTTTTGCTTCTTTTGATTTGCTTGCTTGAACTCGATGATTAAATTGCCGATGATGTTACTGTTTATATAGGATTTGAACTCCTATATATTCGTTCGTATATGATCATTTGACTTCATCAATTTATTTATCTCGGCCGTATGATTTTGATTGAATGTTTGAGATGATTCCTGACTTTATCAATTTCGTATATTTGTTGTTTACTTGGTTGACACGGTTTGATTTCAGACTTGGTTCGATTCCTTGATTGCCAAGGCTCTGACTTTACTGTGACGATGATTTCTTTCTTTGTGTTTGTTGACTTGATATTCTGCTGTCACCATTACTGTTAGTTTGAAAACTACTTTGATGACCCACGGCTTTGACTAAAACTGTAGCATTTTTAATGCTCGGCCATTTTGGAATTTTTGATAATTTGCAGGTTGCTGACACTTTATGCTCGACTCTGGCCATTTGTGTTTACTGCCTCTTTGATCATTTTTGGGATTCAACTGTTGATCCATGATTTCGAACTTGTTGTATATCATTAGTTTGGAACTGCTCTGTGATTCAATGATATGCTTGAACTAATCTTTGTTGCCTTCACTGTTGCTATTGCATGTGATGTTCATTTGAACTGTGTTTGCGTTGTTGCCATATTGGCTTGTTCCTTCAAGTCAGTGAAACTTGTATATGATTGTTTTGTTGTCTACTCTTCATGTTCATGTCGAGTCTTATTTCAGATGCACTTGTTCTGTCCACAGTTTCTATTTGAGCTTGCACTGTCCAGTTTCATTTAGTTGTTCACTGGTGCATTATGTTGTATCTTTTGGAGCTCAAGTTGCCTAACCTGGTTCATTGTAGTTTGAATTGGGTTGTTGTGCACTGACTTAAGTTCAAGCCTGGTTCATGTCTTCACTGGTCTGATCATGCTACTTTGTTGCTTGATCATATACATTGCTCACTGTATTGAAATTTGCCTATTTATTTGTTGTTGCCACTTACTGCTGCACTACTTCATTGATACATATATATTAAGTTATTTTGTGCCTCTGGTTTCACTGCACATATATATGTGTTTGTTAACATTTTGTCCTTGTTAGCTTTAGGTCTGGTACTCCTTTGATTTATTTGATTGTTATGTGCATATATATATATATATATATGTCTTTGACCCTGGGCAGTTTGGCTTCATTGATGATGTTATGCACCTGCATATACATGTGCCATTTCTTTGCTTACATCTATTGGTCTGCACATCCCTGTCTACTGCTTGACTCGAAGTCTGGTGGCTTCACTTTGGCATCTGTTGTCACTATGTATATATGTGCATTGTCTTCATGTAGTTTGTACCACTGCCTTTGTGCATTGTTTGGTTCATATTGCATTTGTACATTTGGATTTTGGTCGAGGCTTGTTTTAGTTGTCTTGACCATTTTCATGAACTTGCACCTGTGTTGAATCC
Source organism: Allium cepa (assembly GCA_030765085.1). Lineage (NCBI taxonomy): Eukaryota > Viridiplantae > Streptophyta > Magnoliopsida > Asparagales > Amaryllidaceae > Allium > Allium cepa. The sequence goes on from CM060943.1 coordinate 188,405,731, forward strand.
AGCTTGGTGCTCGGGTTTGACCATGTGCTGATATTGTGACATTATTTTTATTGCACTTGAGTTGAACCCAGAGTTATGGGTTTGACCTTGTGATCACCTGTCCCTGTAATTTTATCAAGTTTATATATCGGTGTGCACGGCCTTGTGGCATGTACAGTGATACACTGTGCTTGTCACGGGCTGTTCATGTATGATGAATTCGAATTTAAATGATGAAGAACAACCTAAATAACTGAGGCAAATATTATTTTCAAAATTCACATTTTATTTTATACTGCAAAAATATTTCCTTTTCAATTTTACCGCGTCAATATTTATTTTTGCAGATTGCTCAGATGCTGGATTCGATTTGGAGTGATGTTGAAGATAAAATACAAGTTGAGTGAATGAGAAATATGTATTGAGGTCAAATGTAAATGTGAATCGTGATGTAATCAAAATTGTACTGTAATTGAAATTGTATATATATAGTGAGAGCTTGAAATTTGTACTATTCAAAAATTGTAATAAATATTTGTTTGAATAAAATATCCATTTGAATTCAAATTCTGTGTTATTTATTTTATTCATCAAATATTTATTTAATCTGTGAAAATAAAATAGTATATTAACAAATACATTTAAATGATTATATATATATATATATATATATATGTTTATTATCATCAAACAAAAATCATATAATCGCATATTCAATAATAAGGTGATTCACATTTATGCACATGAAAAATGAACCAAGAAATGAAAAGTGTGTGCACGTTTCATGCATTAACAAATTAACTTGCATATCTTTGCCAACAATCATATGATTTTAATAAATTAACTTGCATATCTTTCCCAGCAATCGCATGATTTTAAAAGTAATAAATTTAACATTTTTCAAGTTCGGCATAGGGTTTGACTACTAAACTGCTAGTATCCATCCTAGTCGCAACCCAAATCGCGATGAACTTGTCCCTCATCACTAAGTCCAAACGATCTGTTTCCAGGATATATAAAGCAATCAAGGATAATGAAGATATCAAAGATGTAGTGCAAACAAAGAGAATTAGCACCATCGATGGAGATATGATGCAATTGATGCGGTGGACTACAACACAATAAGATTTATCACGCCTCTAGATACCTGAAGGGTACGATATCTAAAAGATCATGTGAATTGCACATCATAATTGACCAAAAGTGTGTGGATAAAATAGACCAGAATGATTGCCGAGGCAGATTAGTCTATGTAGAGGGTAAATCCACATATGAGATTTATCAACGTGCAATCCTCTTAGGATTCATAAGACGAGAAGATGATTTAAGCCTTCTCATAAGTATTATTAGAAATGTCGTTCAACTCGTAAATGATTTTTTTTGAATATTAATTTGAATTTATAAAACATATGATAGCTCATAAGTATAATGATAGGATATAATATCCCAGTTCATTAGAGTTACAACCGTGCATGTTATATTGAATGGTGTCATGATATGGGTGTTATAACTGATTTATGAAAATGAAGATTTGGGAATTTATTTGGTGTGCATGTGACCCAATGTGTAACTTAGATACCCCATAGAACCGGGTATGACACGTTATCTATGTTTATTGCACGATGATACTTTCAGCTAAATGTCTAGCCCGATTCGAGGTTTTTTTGGTGACAACTCCTAGGGTCAGACCGAGGTTGTTCTGCAGGTTTGATGTGACTGTATATACTTTGTGGGTTGTGATATGGAGTTGGAGCATACGACGATGGAAAGTATTTACTCTATTTGTACGTGTATAGGATTGTCATTGTAATGAACGATATGATTTGGTGGATTATATATAGATGAGAAGTAATCATTTTATTCACTCCGATTCTGTTAGTTGGAAAAAATTTAATTTATGTCACCAGTACTATATTATTCAAGTCCATAACTCATGTGCATTGCCTTGCATCGAGACAAGATACATACTATTTCAGATGTGTCCAGTTATTGAAACATATTTGTGTTGACCCAAAGTAGTGTATATGAGATATTGCTCCTTCTTTGCCTATTGATCTGAATTATCGAACTTTAAACTCCCTCTAATATTTCGGTCGCTATGTGAGTTATAACTGATTTGGCAGTATGCCATTTTCCTTTTGGAATAATGAAAAGTGGATGGACCACTACAAAAACCTGCTTAACTTTTAGAAAAATATATGGAAATATGTGTATAATTAACCATTGTGAGTTACGATTAATAAATATATAGATTAAGGTCATATGTCAATGACGATGTCAAAAGGGGATATATCTATATATGAAAATTATTATATCTACATCGATATAGATATATAAATTATTAATTTATATATATATATATACACATATATCTATAATAGTTTGACCATTAATTAATTAGTTAAGATATATATATATATATATATATATGTTCAATATAATATTCTATATAATATTAAAACATATTTTAGACTTATATATATAAATAAATTTATTTAAAATAAATTATTTAGGTTAAATCATGCATAAATATATGTGTGCTAATTGATATAATTGTATAATTAATATTAGAAAACTTTAAACAAAATTGCTTAGTTAATTCAAAATAAGATATACACATACACACATACACACATACATACGTATATACATACGTATATACATACGTACGTACATATATATTCAACGGAATAAAATTAATTTTAATTATTGTTATTATAAATCCATTCGGATTGACATATAAAAATAAGCCTAATTTTTGATTTTTTCCAAAATATATAAATTTAAAATCGTTTTGACATTTTAGAAATAAAATAAAAGAGATATAATTTTTTTATTTTCTAAAGTTGAAACAATATGTATATAACTATATATATATATAATTATCATGCGTAATTACATATACATATATTTTATATGTACATAATTTTTTTAAATCGAGAGCTTTAGAATTTATACGTATATATGATATTTTTAAATTAAATTCAAAAGCTTATTTAAAAGGTTAAATGAATAAAACATGTATGTTATCTGTACATAAAAACACACACACACACAAATATATATATATATGATTAAATCTAAAAGTAAAGAAAAATTAACAAAAAAATATCCTTTATATATTTGTATGTATGTATGTATGTTTATACGTATATGTATTTATATATACAATATAATATAAAGTAATTGTTTTGTTCATTAATTAATTAAAAAATTATAATTATATTATTTTTGAATTTTTTTATAAATTGAGGTCGAATTTAAACATGATGAAAACAAACATATACAAATGATAATGATAATTATAATTAAACATTAATGTAAAGATATTACCTCCTGCTTATGATCTTACTGTAACGACCCAGATTTTTTATAACGGTTAATTTGAGATATTTAAAATGAATTTAAATATTTAATTTGAATTATAAATTGATTTTAAATATAAAAGGTTTGGTTTTATTTAATAAAAAGGATTCAGAATTTAAATGTAGCAATCTGTTGAATAAATTAATTATTTAAGCAGTAATTGGATATTGGGTAAAATAGAAAATCCGGAGTTATAAGCTTATTAAAAATATTTTATAGACTTGAAAAATCTATATTGATAATAATAAAGGTAATAAAAGTGTTAAAATCGAATTTGGCAAAGATTAACTTGAAAATATGTTAAATTGATATTTAAAAATAGCCTTCCGAGGCACAGACTCGGAATTCGACGAAACCAGTTCCGTTGGATCCGTAATATTGAATTATTTCCGGATTTCAAATTTCGTAGCTTTTGGAGTTATCGTGTGATCGTTCGAGATATAAACGCCTAGAAATAATTAATCGAATTAATAGTCAATCCAAAAAGCTATCTTTTCCATACGATCGAATTAGGACTCGAAACCTTTTCAAGTGCGTTCAGAATAGGTGTATAACATTATAAACGTCTAGTGGCACATATCGATAGGAGGTCAGGATTTTGATTTGCATAATTCGAGAAGATTTAGATTTAAAGTTCAAAATAAATTAATCAAGCTTCCTCAACACGCAGCCGTTCCATCAAAACACTATTATTCGCCTTCTTCCATACGCTTCTTTTTTTATAAACGCGATGCTGCCTGTTTCTTTCTTGGATCAGAAAACTAAAATTAAATTGATGGCCACTTCATAATCGCGATACCCTTATCATATTTTTCGATCAGCCCTCTTCGTTTTCCCCCTTTTTCTTCCTTCATGCCAATTCAACGGCGTACTTAAAAAAAAGAGAAAAAAACCTAAATCGAATCACGTATGGGAAAGTAGGGCGACAGAGCGAATTTGATTGGCGTTCGCGCTACTCACGTGCTGATGGTCGCGATGGTGAGATTAAGTGGGGCAGCACGTTTTGTTCGACGATGGGGAGGGGCGGTCGCGTCTCAAGGCGCGTCGTTGGTGAATGGTGTCGCTCGTTCGTGGCGGTCGCGTGAGGGTTTCTCGAGCTCGAGGACGAAGTCAGATCGCGACCAAGGGGAAACGCGATGGCATGTGGCTCGAGTAGTGGAGGCCGAAGTTGAAGGGTGTCGTGTGTTTCTCGGCGGTCGCGCAGTGGTTCTGGGCTAGGGTTTCTTGAGAAGTGAGCTACTGATTGTTCTTTATATTTGTATGTATATTTGTGTATAGGTTAGAAAAAAAATAAAGGGGACAGCAAGCTACAGTTTTGTTAGAAAAAAGAAAGAAAGGGTTTTTACAGTAAAGTAGCTTGATCTGTTAAAGCAGATTGTTTAAAATATTAAGTTAACCTTGATTTAATTTTAGAGAACATGACAGAAAGAAAAAAATCATAAGATTTTTTTACAGTAAATAAATTTATGTTTGTTGTTTACAGTAAAGTATAGGATAATTCTTGTTAGAAGTAAATATTAGAATTTAATTTTAAAATCTATATGGATTACTTTTATAAACGTATAGATATGTAATTCCTAAGTGAGAAATAAAGTATATACATCTATATCCATTTTAATTGCTAGGAATAATTTATTAAGGTAATTAATTTTATTCAATTAACTCATTTGATTTAATTACTAAAAGGGTTTTGTCAAAGCGAAAATTTATTAGTTTAACTTAAAAATTTAGTTAGGTAAATTATTAGATGACAATTAAATTGTCTAATTTCTTCAAAATATTAATAAAATCATATAATTGTTTATATAAGGTCAAAAGTTAAGAAATCGGGTCAAGATTGAAAAGGATTGCAACTTAAAATCAAAGGTGAGACTTTCTCACTCATTTGGATGCCATAGATAAAAATTTAAATATTAAATTTAAATCATTGGATATGTTTGGTTGATTTATAACAATTTATTCATTGGATAATATCATAACCCATATACCGTAATATCCACTTTGAAGTGGAATTGATATTTTATTTTGTGCTAACATCTGTGGATGCAGGAAAATAGGTTGGAGGGATCCAACAGGATTCCCCAAAAATATTTATTTTATCTCATATATATGTTGTTCCGTGACAGAATGATAAATTGGTATGGATAGTTTTATATATGAATTGAATTATTAACTGTTAAATAACAGAGAAGCTGAAATTGGACAATTTAACTACATTTGATAAATTAATTCAAAGAAGTTAAATAAAACTCAAATAGAAGATATTATTGGAATTTGAAACTTCAACTTAAGAATGAAGAAAAAGAAATAAAAGCATCTTATAAACTATAATTAGTTAAAGTTGAGTTTTTGGGAAATTTTAATATATTTAACACTGGAAGAATTATTGTAATCAACAAGTAAAATTCTATTTAAGAAAAAAAAAGGAAATGTTGTTAAGAAGTACAAATAAGGAATTTTTATTTAGAAATAAAAAGAAATTTTGTTATGGAATAAAAAGAAATTTTTATTAAACGAAATGGAAGTTATTTAAGGAATAGTATGAGAATTTATATAAGAATAAATTTTTTAAGATGAATTTCCTAAATAAAATTATTTTATAATAAATGGAACTCAAAGAGATTTTACAAATTTATAAAATGAGTTTATAAATGGGAAGGGAGTTATTAGTGGATATGAGCAGAAATAAGTCATGAACTTATATTGAGTATGGAATCTGTTTTGGAAGGAAATAGTAAAAATTTTCGAAGGTGATTGTGGACAAGAGGCATTTACAAATAGATATTGGATTTTCTAGAATTATAAATTTATTTTAAAAAGGGATATTTTTAAATTACTATATTATATAGGTTTTATAAATCATTTTTGAATTTTAAATATTTCGAATTAGTTATTTTTAATGGCATAGCAACTATTTGTAATAAACTCTAATTTTTCTAAAACCAGCTTTGAAATTTATAAATAACTAGGTATAAATTTTAATATTTATATTTAATATTACTTCTTATTTTATGAATCTAGATGTTTTTAAATGTTTTAAAATCCTTTTGTGATGGTAAGTAAGTTTATTTAAATGAGATAAGATTTAGGAGAAATCTTATAAAATGTAGAAATTGAGCTTGAGAATTTATAAGAAAAGTGAAATTGATTTTTTTTGAGAAAGGAATGGAAAAATAAAGAATATTTTCAAAGGGTAAATCAAAATGCGAGTGGGTATAAGAAATCATTTAAATGATTTCATGGAAATAAAAGGGCTTTGGAAATGGTTTCAAATGGGTTAAAATGGAAATAATATCAGAATGATATTTGAGATAAATAATTTGAGGAAATTATTTGATGGTTGCTTGTGAATGATTAATTGATAGTTAAGTCATTGATTATCAATATTGGACAATGCGTTGATCGTTTCAAAGAGTCCGGGATCGGATTTAATTATACGAAAACCACTTCGATCCGGTTTGAACGATTACGAATGAAGACCATGAAGAGTTGAAGACGGTGATTCGGTTTGTCCAGACCTAGGGCAACTTGCATGGACGAATTCTTTCAGAACATCGTCAGGGGGACGATGAGCATTATAAGTGGGACTCGTTCTTGAAAGTTAATGTTTAGCCTCAAGCCTCATCAAACGGGAATGGCTAAAACAGGGGAGGTGCAGCAAGGCTTCGTGGGTAGCCCCCACTTGAGAGTAAGGTTTCCCTTGTCTAGATGTTCCTTTTTATTTCGGCTTAGTGGGTGATTGGTCGCGCCAACCACGGGGTGTTCTTACTCGGGACTTTCCGGTAAGGGATGGTTCCAGTCTTGTGTTGCAGGGGAGTTAGGGTGGCTCCTCGGTACTCTGATCTAGACCAGGTACTGTGACGGGCGGTACCCCGGTAGCCCTGCCATTTTATGGAATCCAATCTCCAATAAGCGCCTGTACGGTTTTGATTGTGCCCAACTATTGCTGAAACGTGAGATGCAAGCATTTCAGCTAGATTCTATTTTACTTTCTATAGACACTATTATAATATCAGACGAATTTGATAAAAATATTTTGGCTATCGTAAGGTAAAAACCTGACATGTTTATTTATGTCGTGGTCATACGAGATGCTTTTGTTTTTCAAAGGATTTTTGAAAATATAATAATCCAATTGAGTGTGACTTCTCACGCAGGTATTCCAGACTGACTCGGGCGTTGTTTTATATGATGCTCGGGTTAGACCGAGTTAAACAGGATCCGGTTAAAGGCTAAGGAGTTCAGGAGACATGCTGATGACCGAGCGTACTTCTGTATTTGACTATTATTTCCGCTATGCATGGACAAATATTGAGTTGTCTCTGTATGGATGTTTGTTGTACTCTGATGATGGTATGTATGTATATGTATACAATACAGATTTCTTTGTATTTAAAAGCTGTTATTATATATTATATTTTGTTCCGCTGCGATTGTGAGACTCTGATGTTGTTTTATTTTCTTCTTCTTCTACCTCTTTCATCTTTTATCCCGAAGACTCGTACTTTTATGCCATTTTGGACAGAACTGTTGTGGGATTTTGTCAGTTAAAAGGGGTACGGATTTGCGGGCCTTTACACTTGGTATCAGAACTGAAAGGTTAAGAGAGAAACTTGGCTCTGATGGGGATTTACTCATTAGAGGTAGAGCCATTAGTACTCTAGAATGAGTTTGAGTGTATCAATAGATTTGAGAGCGTATTTGTTAGTGAGTATAAAATGGTTTTATATTGTGTTTATTAATTTATTGAGTGGCATTTGAACTTTCATCAGCACAGTCTGTACAACTGGGCTGAAGGGTTTCTAAACACTTGAATAGAACAATTCGACACAATATTGTTTTGGAAAATGGGTAAATGAAATAATTTTACCCAAATATATTTTGATATAAAAAGAAATAATTTTCTGCAAATTATTATATAATTAAAGTGTTTGAATGATAGTATGACAGACAAATAAGATTATAAGGATTTAAAATGGCTTATATAACCAAGGAAAGTATGAGATTGAATTTTGGAGTTAAAATTGAAAATGAAGTCAAAAAAATAAGGATTTAACTTGGATTAAGTTGAAAATTTAACTAATGATGGAAAATAATAATAATATAAGTAAATTGGTGAAGTAAATAAAATTTAGAATGTAGATGAATCGGATGAGAAAATTTAATATAAATAAATTAATAAATTTTGAATGTGATTGAAATGGTAAAATAGAAATTAAATGTGAATTGGAAGACAAAATAAAATTGGGTTGAAATTAATTTAAGCTAAGTAAATGGAGGTAAGTTGAGTTAATCTGGAATAAAATTCAGTTGTATTTGAATTAAGTTGGCATCAAATTGAAAGGAAATGAATGGAGATATGGATGATATTAAATGAAATTATGTTCTTACTTGATTAAATCCAAGTGAATTGGTGGACTAAAAAATATAGTATGATGCTAGATTTAACCGAAGTTCAGTTAAATAAAATTGAATTGAAATAAAATTCATTTGAGATTATAGATAATATTGAGTGGAATTAAATTCTTACTTTAACAAGTAAAAGTAAGTTGAATAAGAGATTGTTTGGGGTGAATGAATTTAAAATAGCCCGTAAAGGTTAAAAAGCATTGAAATAAAATATATATATATATACTTGACTAAGTAAAAATATATAATTCCGAATTTAAAAGTAGAAGGTGAATGAGATTGATTTTTAATGGATGGAAATGTGAATATAAATAAGTGTATGACTTATAAATCTAAAGGAGTGAAATTCCAACCCATTCCAACCCAAATAGAATAAATGAGAGTAAGTTGAAATGAAATTGAATTGGAATAAATATATCCCGATAGCTTATGAAGAGTTGACAACCCATTGTTTAAGAATATTTTTGTTGTAAATAAGTGTTCAATCTCGAGTTAAAATGAAATATGAATATATTCAAGCTTAAAATGGGTAGAAACGCAAGAAAATATAATTGTGTGACTTATAAAGAAAAAATAAACTGAAAAGTTAAATAGTAAGCCAAACTAAAATTGTTTTGTATTCGAAAAATGAAATAAAAATCCAAACTTGAATTGTAAAATAAAATTGAACTCAAATAAAATAATGAGATGATTTTTGAGGATAAAAATCCAATATGGAATTGAAAGTGTAAGTGAATTAAATTGGATAATTAGTTATTTAATGAATATGGAAATGGGACCTAAGTTGGATTATGAGATAATAATGGAGTTGGGAATGAACTCGAGTTATAAATAAAATTCAACTGGGATTGGTGGTAAATTAAATATAAGTGGAAATGTTGTGGAATTGGATTGAAATAAAGATGGTTTGCATTTGCAAATAAAATCCAATTCAAGTATAAATAAGTTAAACATGACCTTGTTATTAATAAAATAAATTCAGATGAAGTGGGTATGGAAATTTGGAATTTAAATGGATTATGAGAATGGTAATTGAATTAAATGGAATTTGATTAAATGAGAATCAAATTAAAATAAAGATGAACTTAAGTATGAAGTTGGAATAAGTAAATTCACTTAAGTTAAAAATAATTGAAGCTTGGCTTCGAGTAAGGGTGAAAGCCCATTAAATGAAAACTTGGGTGAATTTAATTTGAGAAATGATTATTAATTTATAAGCATGGAATATCGAGCTTAATAAAGTGGTTTGAAAGGAACCAATGCGAGGATAGAATAAAATGGTAATGTATGGTGTGTAAATAAATTAAAATGGAATGGACTTTAAAATGATAAGTAAATTGAATTAAATAGAACCTGAATAAATAATATTCAACGTATATTGTTAGTACACTAAATTGGAGTATGGTCAAATGAAACAAGAATGGATGGAGTTACAAATAAAATTCAAGAGAGTTGAAATAAAAGTGGAAATGGCCTTATAATTAAATAAATAGATTCGGAAGTGAACTGTGAATGTGAATTAAAATATAAAATGAATAAGTGGATAAATAAATTGAATTATAGGTGAAATGGAGTTGAAATAATAATAATAATAATCAAATTAAGGATTTAAAATGGAAATTGTTCACAAGTAAAATAAACTTGGGTTATGGGATTGAAATAAGTTGAAAAAAATAAAATAAATAAATAACTTAAGCAAATAATTGAATAAAAGCTCGGCTTAAGTAAATATGTTAATGGTTATTTAATGGGATGTTTCCAAGCTGAATAAAATGGTTTGAATGAAATTAAGTGAATATGAAATAAAATGCCAATATATAGTATGTAAATAAAATAGAATGGAATTAAAAATAATTGAGTTGAAATCAATTTTAAAATGGTTATGAAACTAAAGGAATGGCTTGTTTGAATGAATATCGTCGAATTACTTAAATTGGTCGTTCGACGTAAACAGAATTAAATAAAAATTCTATGGAATGATTGAAGTAAATAAAATTTGACTTGTGAATCAAATGCAATGAATATGTGTTGGTTAGATTAAAAATGAATAGAATGTAAGAAAATGATGTTAAAAATCATTCCAAATTGGATAGGATAATATAGGAATCAAGTAAAGCAATTGGGTTAATATTGAGACTTTATTGATTGCTTATGTAAACTGGTTGTGTATATTGTTTATAAAAAAATAAACTTGTCATTATTAACTGATAGAAGTAGAATGGATTGATTTTGAAATCAATTAACTTTGAAATGAATTGTTTGGACATAATTATGAATTGAAGATAAGCAAAGAGCTGTTAATCACTTGTGTTGAATGCAAATGGTATATGAAACAGTTAAAAACGAATTGAACTAGTTGGAAACTTCGCAGACGGCTTATGGAAGTATTTCTAATGCATTACATGTGTTATAGTTGTGTTGTAGCTGTTTAAATAAATGAAATGTTATAAATTTCATAAATATGTTACTTATGTGTTTAAATTGAGTAAGTACAGGTACCTGAAGACCGTTTAGTGAGAGTTTGGGCACACAAATGCTTAAATAAATACGCCGCTTGCTTAAAATGCTAAATAAGGTACGCCTACGCAATACAAAATAGGAAATATGAACTGTTTTTGGTTTTTCCGACCGTGTGGGTTGATGTATATATTTATATCTTTTGTCAAATTACAAAAGCTCCTCCGTACAAAGGAGGCTCTGCCAAAATTTTCCCGAAATTTTGGGAGTTAGAAAAATTTTGAAAAAATTATTTTATTAACGGCAAAATGTTTTGAAAGTAGAATTGAAATAAGAGATCTTGAAAGGTAACGTTTAGCCTCAAGCCTCATCAAACGGGAATGGCTAAAACAGGGGAGGTGCAGCAAGGCTTCGTGGGTAGCCCCCACTTGAGAGTAAGGTTTCCCCTGTCTAGATGTTCCTTTTTATTTCGGCTTAGTGGGTGATTGGTCGCGCCAACCACGGGGTGATCTTACTCGGGAATTTCCAATAAGGGATGGTTCCGGTCTTGTGTTGCAGGGGAGTTAGGGTGGCTCCTCGATACTCTGATCTAGACCAGGTACTGTGACGGGCAGTACCCCAGTAGCCCTGCCAATTTATGGAATCCAATCTCCAATAAGCGCCTGTACGGTTTTGATTGTGCCCAACTATTGCTGAAACGTGAGATGCAAGCATTTCAGCTAGATTCTATTTTACTTTCTATAGACACTATTATAATATCAGACGAATTTGATAAAAATATTTTGGCTATCGTAAGGTAAAAACCCGACATGTTAATTTATGTCGTGGTCTTACAATATGCTTTTGTTTTTCAAAGGATTTTTGAAAATATAATAATCCAATTGAGTGTGACTTCTCACGCTGGTATTCCAGACTGACTCGGGCGTTGTTTTATATGATGCTCGGGTCAGACCGAGTTAAACAGGATCCAGTTAAAGGCTAAGGAGTTTAGGAGACAAGCTGATGACCGAGCGTACTTCCGTATTTGACTATTATTTCCGCTGCGTATGGAAAAATATTGAGTTGTCTCTGTATGAATGTTTGTCGTACTCTGATGATGGTATGTATGTATATGTATACAGTATAGATTTCTTTGTATTTAAAAGCTGTTATTATATATTATATTTTGTTCCGCTGCGACTGTGAGACTCTGATGTTGTTTTATTTTCTTCTTCTTCTACCTCTTTCTTCTTTTATCCCGAAGACTCATACTTTTGTGCCACTTTGGACAGAACTGTTGTGGGATTTTGTCAGTTCAAAGGGGTACGGATTTGCGGGCCTTTACACTTACCGATTATCTGACACTTTGGTTATCTCCTCAATTACCATGGCTAAGATTTGCAATGTAATCTCCTTGGCTTCACCAATATCTACTGGAGACTAGGGTTTTCTCTTGTTTTTGGGTTAGAGAGAAAGAGATCTATTCATAGGTATTTTGGGCTATCGATCAAATATCACTTTTCTTCTTTCTCTCCAATCAATAATTGATTTTCCCATAACCTGGCCCATACACTCCCTTTGCATGACCACCGTATAGGCATGATTGGGCTTCCAAACAACAGGCCAAAATGATTTAACACTTTAAATCATTTGTTTGTTTGTTTTATCCGTAGTCGTTCATTAATTAAATCAACGTACATTGTCTGTACGTCATTTTAAATAATTATCCAGACTTTAAATGCCATTAAAATTTAATATAACTTTATATTTAAATTTATTATTGATTTACAACATTTATAAATTAATTTTACATTGTTCAAATTCATAAATAACAACCAGCTCAGTTGTGTCGACTCTCTAGTGTGAACTTATTCCTTAGTCAACATTTAAACAATTTTAATTTTAAAGCATGTATGGACTTTGTTGGAGTATAGTATTGAGTGCAAATTCAACTTTAAACTTTATTTTGCAAACTCCCATTTCAAATCTATTTTTAAACCCACCTAGTAATGACATTTTGTACACATATTCACTTTGTTATCACTGTATCACTTAGGTATTTAGAGTATGGTCTGACGTTAAAAACTGCATTAATATCCGTATTTAATTATATATACTATATTAAAGTCTTGGGTTCAATACGATAGCATTTATCAATTAACCGGCTTACTCTGGCTATAGATTTTGACTTTGAGTTGATTACCAATTACAGTGATAGTAACCTTCTACAACAAAGGAGACAAATCAGCTCTGGAGTAGTGTTTCACTTTAAGCAATTCAACATGTACCTAACTATGGTAGTAACATGGTCGCTATGTCATGTGTTAACCAAAACCAGAGTACAACCTACCTATTTAAGATCGATGATACTCAAGTCTGAAGACTACTGTATGCCATTACCATATGACATTTTATTTTGACTTATTTCTAATGACCTATAGAAGACTCTCATCGAATCATTCTATGATTATTCCAAACAACCATAAGTATATAACCCCTTGATGTTCCCAATTGTCATGAGTTACTCATAGTCTATCATTTGAAGAGTGTTATGTACCCTAGTCTAAACGGTATCGATATTTGTTTCTTAAAGCAAATTGACTAGGAATATTTAAGAAGCATGTAATTAGATATCGATTTAGTACTCATGGTTACGAACATATTTGTGACTATAATCGATAATATACTTCTCCTAAAGATTTTCTACTAATAAATGTTTAATTTATTTAATCCATTATTTATATCTTTATATAACAACACATATTAAAGAAATAAATCTAAAAACATATTTTATTTCAAACATGATCGTCTATAGAATTAAATTTATCAACTAATTACATAATTGATCCTAGGGAACACTCTTAACTCTATCAAAATTAAAGTCAAAATCTCTAGCGAGAGTAAATCAATTAATCGATAAATGCTATCAAGTTGTACCGAGGATTTTACTACAGCCTATGCAATTAACTACAAACGTTAATAGAGTTTTTAGACTTAGTCCAAACTCTAAATTCCATAATGATACAGCATTGACGAAAAGAAAATGTATACAAAATGTCGTCACTAGTTGCAGCTCGAAAATAATAGAAATTGGACTTTTTCCTAATTGATTTACAAGCAATTGAACTTTTGCTAGATAATGTACTTTATAAAAATTTGTACTAATTTCAGCATTTAAAATTTTCAAATCTTGACTAAGGACCAAGTTCGCACTAAAAAGTCGATATAACCATGCTGTTAATTAATTTCTGAGTTTAACCAATGTGAAACTTATCTATCGATGTTATAAATTTGGTCCAAAGTTTGGAAGTCCAAACCATATGGTTTGTGGGTAGGAAAAGTGACTGTAACACCCCGCATTTAGATAATTATATAACCAAAATAAATATAAACGGTGAAAATGAGCATTTTTGGAATTTTCAGAATATTGTCTTGAAACTTATACCATTGTGTTTGTGGCGATTTTCTTGTCAATTTACATATATAATATGTCTCGAATGGACTTTGTATGAAAAAGTTATTAACGTTCGAATTTCTGTATTGAAAAATAATTATACGTGTAAATGTGCGTGAATATATTTTTTTATAAATATATGTGCGTATAAATTCCAGAAATAATGCACGTTTGAATTTCAAAATAGACACGCATCATAAAGGAAATTAATTGACATCACAATTAGAGGTAATTAATTAACATTAGTAGGCAATGTTAATCAAATCAGCAATTAAAAGAAATTAATTTACATTAATTAGCAATGTTTGAATTTCAAAATAAACATGTGTTATAAAGGGAATTAAATTTTCAATTGATGGAAATTAACTAGAATGAATAAGCAATGGTTTAAAGTTAATGTTTAATAATTTATAACGTTTAAAAATAGAGGAAATAAATTAATATGTATAAAACAAAAAGGCTAGATACGGTAAAACTGACGCGTTTTTCTTGTTTTTAACGGCTAGATTTCAATCGCTTTAAACACACGGAAAATGTTGCTTTGGCTCTATATAAATAAATTTCTAGGGTTAGCCTTTAAACCCATATTTTTTTGAATGGGGCGGAAGCCCTATCATTTTTCTTTCTCCACCAATTCTTCGAAAATCAAATATATTAGATTTAGGTTTTTTGATTTGCAATTTGGACGTAAAACTATAGATTTAGAGAAGAGATGTCTGAATTAAGTCATCCATATGAGGTAAGTTTTCAGATCTGGTTTTCTAATTTATTTGTTTATTTTTATTCAATTAGATCCAGATTTATAAATTCATACAAATTCCAGTTTGTAGATCCAAATAGGGTTGCAAAGGAGAAGGGTATGGATAATAGAACTGGACTAAAAATCAGATCTAGAATTTGGAGTGTTTTCTTTTCAGGTGAGTGGATTTAAATTATATATCTTTTATATTTATGATATATCATATCGTTAAATTCCGTTTAATATTTGATTCAGCATTTGGACTAATTTCAGTAATTGGTTCTACTGGCTAGTTATGTTAAAACTGTAAATTTTGTAAGAAAAGTGTACTTATATTTAAATGTTATTTATATGGAAAAAAATAAACTCAATTAAATAAAAGTAATATTTGGCTTAAAAGTTGTAGAGAAAGGCATAAACCTAAAAGTGAGAAATTTACAGTAAATTATGTTAAAATGTGAGATATGAATTAAAAAGGGGAAAATCAAATAACTTGATTTGAAAGTTAGTGATAGATTAGTTGGTTGGTTTAGAAAAGGGAATAAATTTTCATAATTTAATATTGTAAGAATAACGATAAACGTAATTATAAGAATAAAAGCAAGAAAAATGGAATTTGTGCAAAATAAAGACATTAGTATTTTGCATTATCCAACTATTAAAAAACAATAAAAGAAATATCTTATAGTTACGAATTATTGTTTATAGCTTTATTTAGTATTAAAATATGAAAATGGATTTTACCATAGTTTTTGTAACCAACCAAATAGAATAGAACTACTTCCCAGAATAAAAGAGAATTACGCAAAGCATTAAAGAAAGTAAAGTAGAAGAAATAATCAAGTTAATTATTTGACAAGACTAGAAACAATAAACAGAAAATGCGATTAGATCTGCATTTATTGCGTAGATAATAGAGTAAAAAGAAAAGCAGTTATTATGATAAGTAACTTATGACAGTTGGGTGTAGTCCCAAGTTAAGACTGTTATATAATATAAGAGAACTAAAGAAAATTTAGTATCATAATAAAAGAAGACAGACTAGAATAGAAAATAGACATTTGCAATTACATTTATAACATGTAGGTTATAAAAGAAAGAAAAGAATATAAAATTGACAATTGCAAGTATCATTGTAACATGTTGGCTATAGTTAAAAAGAAAGAAATAAAAGGGGCTTATTTTATCAAGCTTAAATCTTGGATTAAGTAAATAAGCAAAAATAATAGCAATGGCCCGTACCGGCAGCATTCCCTTTCAGGTCTAGGACTGATGGTCTCACACATGGGTGGGGCTAGGCATGATGATTAGGGAAAATAAGTAGCCAACAGAATAAGAAAAGTAATCTAAACGAATAATAAAAGATTAGATGTAGGGTCTAATAAAATGGTAAGGTGTTTTTGGAGTATCCCAAAGAGAATTTGGATAAAGAGCCTAACGAAGCAGTTCATCGCAGATTTTTAGTACAGAAAGAGCACGTCCAACTTAGTTATTTTAGGCTAGAAGGAAGTATGAAACTTCAGCTGGATGCAAGGATCCTCTAGGATGCCCCTCTGGGTAGGCCTAACGAAGCTGCACCCATGGAGGTAGGTCTGTAGAAGTCCCATTAAGAGAGTATCCCTTGACTGCTTTTGCATTGTAGGCTTACCGAAGCGGACCTTTGTAGGCAATCAAAAAGTTGATGATGGAGTAGGATTTCGTATGACACCGTACTCTCGTTTGCGATTAGGTTATAGTGAGAAGGACCCATAAGGATAGTCGCATGCGGATACTAGATATTGAGTTCGGAAAAGAGTGCAGTTAAACCAACAGGCCAATGATTCTTTCACTATCGAGACATTGGATGAGGGGCACAACCAATTGGATGTTTAGATCGTTTTCATTAGGGCACAGGCACTTAGCTCTTGAAAGGTCTTTCGATTAATTGAGGTGGGGCTGCGTGGGGCCATAGCCATGATAAGAAAAGAGACAGACCAAGTAGAATATCTATATTGTAGTCCTAATGAAGTGGACTTTTACAGATATAGAAAATCTCCAACTGAGTTCTGTACAAGGTAGAAATTGTTGGCGGAGCTCAGGGAGTAGACAAAATGATTACGTGTAGTCCTCATAAAGCTGTCCTTCAAAGATGTAGTTACAAAGCGCTTTCGTAGCGAGATGATGAAGTCCTTTTCGAGGAGGACTGGAAGGTACTATGGGTAGTACCTAGTCCTGATGCGGTCTTTGGGCATGTATCTACCTACCTATATATATATATATATATATATATATATATATATATATTGGTTATTAGGTCTTTATCTACTAAGAAGTATATGGATACAATTTACTCACAGAGGCGCGAGTATTATAAACCCAATAAACCTAATATAACAGAAAATGGAAATAGAACGGTATATATAGAATTATGCTTAGAAGTGTATAATCTGTCCATTCACCAAAACTTTAGTACTGACCCCCCCCCCCCCCTCATAACATCCCACAGGTAGATAGATGGCTGAGATTTTCCAACTTTGAGATACTTGTTTAGGAAGTGTTATTACCTTAGTGAGTATTTACTTACTATTATATTTTAGTCAGTTTCGTTGTGAGATATTTATTTGAGCTCTAATATATTTATCTTTGTCAGTTTGCATGATATCAGATACCCAACTCGAGCTTCAGTGGGTATAGATTTAAGCATTTTTGCAAAAATTCAGACCAACTGGAATTCTGGTTGTTGCATTTGGTATCAGAGATTAGGTTAGTAAATCCTAAGTAAATTAGGAAATATGAGTGAACGTATTTGTATTTTTGATTATAACATAAATATAATATGTAGTAAAATCCAAATAGCCCCAATTATAGATTTTAACATATGGAAAGCTTTTAGAAGTATATTTGTGCATAGTTTGCTAGTTGAGTCTGGAATGACCCAAGATTGTTGAGCCCTATGTTATTCCTGATTTATAGCATACAATAAGCTATGTTTTGAGAGAGAATATTGGTATCCATATGTTATAGGAAGTGGGAAAGTTCCCTTGGAATAGTAGGAAGAGTATATTTTTATTTTGGAAGGAATAAGAGATTTTAGTAAGGAAATGAGATGTTTAAGGTTTAGGAAGGGTATTCCTAGGGTAGTAAGAAGAAAATCCATTTTATGTCTAGCCTAATAAAATGAAACTTTTGGAATTGAAAAGTTGAAAAATATAATTGTTAATATGTTTGAGGAAGTAAATATTGGGTTTTTGAAAAATAAAAGTGGTATGAAATTTAAATTGGTTTTTATATGATGTAAATTTTGCTAAAAGTGAAATTCATTTTGAAAAATTATATAGCATGAATAGCTCGCTTGTTTCTTTGTGGGTAAAGAAAGTTTTCAAATATAAAAACCTAGAGTGTGTTAAGTATCAAAAACGTAGGTTACAACGTTTATTGTTGTAATAGATGTTTTTGTGAAAATTAAAGAAAGTATAGACTATGACACTATTGTTATAGTAAGTGACTTCCAAAGGAAATGTTTTTACATAACATATGAGATTTATTAATATTTATTTTAATTGAATCCATATACTAGTATATTGGGTTGTAGTAATGGTGTTTTACGCAACATCTGTTTTGACCTAAATAAAAATGTGTTTTGAAGATAATTTCTAAGTATAGAAATAAAGTGGTTTGTAAATACACTTATTATTTAAATAATCATATGGAAATGTTTTCTAGTTATGAATATATTAAAACAATTTTGAAAATGAGTTCTTCTGGAAAAAATGAAGAGGTAAGTTAAATATTAGGAAATTAATAAATTTCGTAGGAAATGTCTATTGTAAGTGAATATAGATTAAACATAATTTAATCTATTGGAATGAAATGAATAATGATATAATGAATAATGACATATTTTTTTATGAAACCAAATCACAAATAAAGATGTTTTGTGCAAGTTATAAGGAATACGTGAAAGAGATGTATAAGGTATGGAAAGCATCATATTTTGTATAGCCTATTTCGATAAAATATAAAATAAGTTTCTTGTAATTTTACATAAACATGAAATCCTCTTTTAAAGGATTCATATATGGTTTTAGAATTAATGGTGTCTCATAAGAGAAAATGATTGCAATACATTAAGATATTAATCCATTTGGTGTAAGAAGAAATGTAATAATTAGGACAGTGTTAGCTAGGAGGGATGTTATAGGAACCTTAGTAGGAAAGCTATGTAATGGAAATTTCATGTTTTTCCATTGATTATGTGCATTGGTTGCTTGTCTTTGTAGAAAGTTCCCATTTGTAGTAAGTTAGAAACTCCTCCAAGGTTAGGTAATTGGAAGAGTGGGAAAGTTAAGGGATTTTTGATAAAATAATTGTTCTTATCTACTCCAATTTTTTATAAATTTAAAAATCTATGAAAATAAGATGTTTTGAAAACATGTGAGGTCATTTTTGAAAGTCAAGAAAAAATGTTTTAAGGACAAGCAAGACATGTTTTAAAGAAATGGTTTGGTAAAAAAGTAAATAAGTTTTTGGAAGAGAAAACTTAGTAAACAGTTAAATTAAAAAATCCAACTTTTTTTTATGGAAAGCTGTAAGGGTCTTCAAAAGGAAAAGAAGAATAAGTTTTGAACTTAGAATTTGTAAGTTTTCCCCTCAAGGTTTGAGAAATAATTTAAATTCAAAGAGCTGTAAAGATGCAAGTCAAGAAAGATAAAATATTAAGTAACCAAGTACCTTTAAATTTAATAGAAACTTCAAAGCAACATCTTTAAAAGCAAGAATTTTGGGATTTGATGTTTCAAAAATTTAGAAGCTTTAATTTTTGAAATGAAATAACAAATACCAAACCAAACTTTTAAATATGGAGTAGATAGGAATCATTTCCTAGGTGTGACGGGAAAAGTGTAAAGCTATGTAGGAGATAGCAGTGATTAATTTTAGTAGTAATAAAAAAAGTTCCCGCAAAGTGTATAGGACACTAGTGAGAACCTAGAAATGTTGCTTCAAGCATATAGACCATAGAAGAATAATGAGGTGATATTAGTAAGATAGTAAGACATACGTGGTTGGGATAGGTAGACCTGAGTTGGGGAAAAATGAAAGGTAGAGGTAAAGATAAAATTTCTCCAAGCTTAGTTGCCTTTTTAAATAGAGACTGCATGAATTGAAATACTTATTCGTTGCAGTAACGAGACTTGGTTATTCCATTTTGAGTATGGAATGGAAGAGAAGAGATGAATAGATCTTATTCATCGTGACTAACACATTGTAAGTTAGTAACGAGCAATAAACGACAGGAGGAGCATATGAGTTACTTGGATTCCTAGAGTAGGACCTTTCTATATCACGGTGGACATGGTCCTAGCCCTAGATGATAGCTGTGTCTAGTTGCTATATTTATTTATCTAGTATCGCTTTGTAGTAGGACTTGTTTTCTTTTTTAATTATGAGATTATACGCCTATGTAAGCATTTAGTTCCTATTGTAGTAAATCAGTGATGATTAGTACGATGCATTTTCTCTATATTTTTGTGATGTTCACAAGAAGAGAATAAAAATATAGGACGTAGGTGATAAAAGAAATGTAAAAGCCAAAAGAGTAACTAAAAGGAAAACAACAAATTTAAAGAAAGCGATAGAAACGTCAACAGAAAAATTCGAAATGAAAATTTTTCTTATGTAAACTGTGCTTAGGAAAGCAAATAGAGATTTTAATAAAATAGCGGTGTAAGTTCCAAGTACGGAGAAATAGGTATGGAAAAGTAAAATGGTAAATGTGAATTTTTTCGCTTTCTACCTTCTTTCTGACATAAGAAATCGCGTTTGAAAAAAAATTAGATTTTTCTAAAATTCAAATATTAAAAGTTGCATGTTAGGATTTGAATGTAAAAATTATTGAACTACATCCTTATTTAGTAGGAGTGTGGGAAAAATTGGATGAAAAATGTTTTGAGTCTTCAAAAGATTGCATTCATATAAAAATTGCAAGTATATTAAGGATGTGTGCATCATATTTTAAAAAGGAGTTTTTACAGAAGAACGGCATTCATATTAGAGGTGCCGCTTAAAAATTCATGTACAGACATATATTTTATGTTAAATGACACTTTGCACAAAGACTCGGATGGTTGAAAAAATTGGATGTACACAAAATGAATGTGATTGATGCGGAGAAACATAGTTTTACCCTTATCGAATTTCGAAGATGAAATTTCCTAAAGGGTGGAAGGATATAACACCCCTCATTTTAGATAATTAAATAACCAAAATAATTATAAACAGTGAAAATGAGCATTTTTGGAATTGTCAGAATATAGTCCCGAAACTTATACCAATGTGTTCGTGGCGATTTTTCTATTAATTTACCTGCATAATATGCCGTTAACAGACTTCATATGAAAAAGTTATTGACATTCGAAGTGCCGTATCGAAAAACAATTATACGTGTAAATGTGCGTGAATATATTTCTTTATAAATATATGCACGTACAAATTTCAGAAATAACGCGTATTTGAATTTCAAAATAAACGCGTGTCATAAAGGAAATTAATTGACATCAGCAATTAGAGGTAACTAATTAAGGTTAGTAGGCATTGTTTATAAACTCTACAATTAAAGGAAATTAATTTACATTAATTAGCAACGTTTGAATTTCAAAATAAACATGTGTTATAAAGGTAATTAAATTTGCAATTGATGGAAATTAATTAAAATGAATAGGCAATGGTTAAAAGTTAACGTTTAATAATTTATAACATTTAAAAATAGAGAAAATAAATTAATACATATAAAACAAAAGGGAAATAGGTATAAAAAAGGCTAACACGTCAAAACTGATGCGTTTTGCTCATTTTTAACGGCTAGATTTCACTCGCTTTAAAAGAACGGACAACGTTGCTTTGGCTCTCTATAAATAATTGTGTAGGGCTAGCAGTCAAACTCGTATTTTTATGAATAGGCGCGGAAGCCCTTTCACTTTTCTTTCTCCTTCATTTCTTCAGAAATCAAATATTTTAGATTTAGGTTTTCTGATTTGCAATTTGGAGATAGAAACTGTAGATTTAGAGGAGAAATGTCCGAATTAAGTCGTCCGTATGAGGTGAGTTTTCAGATCTAGTTTTCTAGTTTATCTATTTATTTTTCTTCAATTAGATCCAAATTTATAAATCCATACAAATTCCAGTTTGTGGATCCAAATAGGGTTGGAAATGGGATAATAGAACTGGACTATAAATCGAATCTGAAATTTGGAGTGTTTTCTTTTCAGGTGAGTGGATTTAAATTATATATCATTTATGTTTATGATATATAATATCTTTAGATTCCCGTTAAATATTTAATTTAGCCTTTGGACCAATTTCACTAATTGGTTCTACTAGCTAGTTATGTTAAAACTATAAATTTTGTAAGAAAAGTGTACTTATATTTAAATGTTATTTATATGGAAAAAAGAAAGAAAAGAAACCCAATTAAATATAAGTAATATTAGGCTTAAAAGTTGTAGAGAAAGACATAAGCCTAAAAGTGAGAAATTTACAGTAAATCATGTTAAAACTGGAGAAATGAATTTAAAAAGGAGAAATCAAATAACTTGATTTGAAAGTTAGTGATAGATTAGTTGGTTGGTTTAGAAAAGGAAATACATTTCCATAGTTTAATATTGTAAGAATAACGATAAAGTTAATTACAAGAAAGAAAGTAAGAAAAATAGAATTAGCGCAAAATAGAGACTTTACTGTATTTTGCATTACCCAATAATTAAAGAAACAATAAAAAAATCTTACAGTTACGAGTTATTGTTTATAGCATTATTTAATATTAAAATATGGAAATGGATTTTAGCACGGTTTTTGTAACCAACAAAATAGAACAGAACTACTTCCCAAAATAGAAGTGAATAACGCGAAGCGTTAAAGAAAGTAAAGAAGAAGAAATAATCAAGTAATTATTTGACAAGACTAGACACCACAAACAGAAAATGTGATTAGATCTGCATTTATTGCGCAGATAGTAGAGTAAAAAGCAAAGCAATTATTATGATAAGTAACTTATGACAGTTGGACGTAGTCCCAAGTTAACTGTATATAATATAAGAGAACTAAAGAAAATTTAGTATCATAATAAAAGAAGATAGACTAGAATAGAAAAGAGACACTTGCAATTACATTTATAACATGTAGGTTATAAAAGAAAGAAATGAATATAAAAGTGACAATTGCAAGTATCATTGTAACATGTAGGTTATAATTAAAAAGAAAGAAATAGAAGGTGATTATTTTATCAAACTTAAATCTTGGATTAAGTTAATAAGCAAAAATAATAGCAGTGGTCCATACCGGCAGCATTCCCTTTCAGTCTGGGATTGATGGTCTCACACGTGGAGGGGCTGGGCACGTTGATTAGGGCAAATAAGTAGCCAATGGAATAACAAAAAGTAAACTACATGCATAATAAAAGATTAGACGTAGGGTCTAATAAAATGGTAAGGTGCGTTTGGAGTAGCCTAAAGAGAATCTGGATAAAGAGCCTAACGAAGCAGTTCATCGTACATTTTTTGTACAGAAAGAGCACGTCCAACTTAGTTATTTTGGGCTAGAAGGAAGTGTGAAACTTCAACGGGACGCAAGGATACTCTAGGATGGCCCTTTGGGGTAGGCCTAACGAAGCTGCACCCCTGGAGGCAGGTCTGTAAGAGTTCCACTAAGAGAGTATCTCTTGACTACTTTTGCATTATAGGCCTAACGAAGCGGATTTTTGTGGGCAGTCAAAAGGTTGATGATGGAGTAGGATTCGTATGACACCGTACTCTCGTTTGCGAGTAGGTTATAGTGGGCAGGTGACGCAGCGGATTAATCAAACAAAACTTCAATCGATGGATTGTAGCAATCGGTGAGTTGAAGATACCAAAAATGCCCAAGTTCGTTGATCCAAAGATACCGAACTCTAGCTATCTCAAACACGTTGATAGCGCACTATACCGTGTTCAAAGATCTACGATTCTTCGCACGTTGATCTAGCGCACTAGATTCCGTGAATCGGCTTCAACAAACGTGGATTCGAGCGCACTCGAACGACGTAAGTGGAGATAGGAGATTACACTCAACTACCAATTGGTATGAAAGCACAAAGCTAACAAAAGAGAATTTTATTCCAAAATCAACAACCCAAAAATTTACAACACACCCGCTATTTATAGGCATTACAACTCAACACAACATACAACACTCAACTCCTAGGTCGGCACCGGCTCAACAAATACGACTCATCTCGGCCGACTCAACATAAGTCGCTGCCGACTCAACAAGGCACGACTTAAAGACACAGCGGGTCACACGACTCAACACATGTACAGCCCCAACAATACACGACTCAAAAAATGCAACCGACTCATCAAACCCAGCAACCCACGACTCAATTATATACCGACTTAAAAACTCGCGACATACGACTCATACAAGACCGACTCATATAGTATATACATGACTCGTCTCAACACGACCGACTCAAGATACACAGCTTATCTCCTTGCCGACTCATCTTAGGTCGTAGCCCCTTAGCTCGGTCCCGACTCATCCTTTCTGCATTAACTCGCACCTTTCCTTCCTGTGTTCCATTGAATCGGGAACGACTCATACTAAGTCGTAAACGACACATCTCCGAAGCCCACTTTGCTCGACCTATGTTATCTCCCCCTTGTAAACTCTTAAACCGGAAACGACTCATCACTTTAAATTGTGGACGACTCATCAAGCAGGAACTCCTCCAAGCTTTGTTAAATCGGCACCGTCTCATGCTCCCCCTATCTCGTGACCGACTCATCAAGCATGCATGTTTTAAACTTGTGTACGCCTTACGAGTTAAATCCGAAGCTCCTTGACTCGTGCATGATTTAATATGGTTTAACTTCTGAATTCCTATATGCCTTGCTGCATCATCCTTCCCAGGTTGAGAAAAATTCGACCTCGAATTTGCAAATTCTTTCTCATCAAAATGTTCATCCCCATGATACGGAATTAAATGTTTAACGTTAAAAATATCAGAAGTATAAACATCATCTGGTAGCTTTAATCGATAAGCATTCTCATTAATTTTCTTCAAAACTTCCACTGGACCAATTTTTCTGGCTTTCAACTTGTTGTAAGCACCCACTGGAAAACGATCCTTTGTCAATATAGCATAAACCAAATCACCTTCGTTAAATTCAACATTTCGACGTTTCAAATCTGCAGACTTCTTATACTTCTCATTCGACTTCTCCAATCGTTCCTGAACGATTTTATGACATTCATTCAGCTCTTCAACAAAATCAGTAGCTCGTTTAACTGTTCTCTTTGACTGTGGTACAACTGCTAAATCCAACGGTCCCCTGGTTAAATTTGAATAAACAATCTGAAACGGACTGAATCCTGTGCTACGATTTACTGCATGATTATGAGCAAATTCTGCCTGGCATAGCTTCATGTCCCAACTTCTCAAATTATCCTGTACAAGACAACGCAACAAATTTCCCAATGACCGGTTAACAACTTCTGTCTGCCCATCAGTTTGCGGATGATAAGCACTACTAAATTTCAGTTTCGTTCCCACCATCTTCCATAAACTTAACCAAAAGTGACTCAGAAAACGAGTATCTCGGTCAGAAACAATAGATTCTGGTAAACCATGAAGTCGATAAATTTCCTTGAAAAATAACTGTGCTACTCGAACTGCATCTGCTGTCTTCTTGCAAGCAACAAAATGTGCCATCTTCGAAAACCTGTCCACCACAACAAATATCGAATCATTTCCCCTTTGAGTTCTCGGCAAACCCAAAACGAAATCCATGCTAATATCAACCCATGGCTTAGATGGTACTTGTAATGGCATATACAACCCTGCATTCGTTGCTGTCCCCTTTGAAACTTGGCAAATATGACATCGCTCCACGAACCTTTCAACCTCTTTTCTCATCGACGGCCAAAAGTAAGACTGCGAAATCAACTGCAAAGTACGATCGCGGCCCACATGCCCTTCCTCGTGTAATTCCTTCACAATCTTCATCCTCAAACTACAATCCGGAATACATAAACGATTTCCTTTAAACAGAAAACCATCAACCAACATGAATTCATCGGCAATCCCATCCTTCACTTTTTCAACATATTTCACAAAGTAAGGATCTTCTTCAAGCATCTATGGCAACATTTCAAACCCCGTCACTTCAATCTTCATTGTCGTTAGTAAATGACTCCTCCTACTCAAAGCATCTGCTACTCGATTCGTCACCCCTGATTTGTGTTTAACGACAAAAGTAAACTGCTGCAAATAAGCAATCCATGACGCATGTCTCGCAGAAATCTTATCTTGCCCCTGTAAATGTTTCAAAGCTTCGTGATCAGTGTACAGAACAAATTCCTTCTGAAATAAGTAATGTCTCCAATGCTTAACCGTCTGAACAACAGCATAAAACTCAACATCGTATGTACTGTATCTCATCTTTGCCCCTGACAACTTTTCGCTGAAATAAGCAACTGGCTTCCCATTCTGGCTCAGAACTCCTCCAATACCAACCTTCGAAGCATCAGTATGCAATTCAAACAACAACTGAAAATTAGGTAGAACAAGAATTGGTGCAGACGTCAACAATTCCTTGATCCTTTCAAAGGCAACCCCCGCTTCCTCTGACCACACAAACTGTTTACCCTTCATGCAATCAGTCACTGGAGCCATCACGCTACTGAAGTGTGGTATGAACCTTCGGTAGAATGACGCTAGCCCATGAAAACTTCTCACTTCTGTAATTGTCTTTGGCTGTGGCCAATTCTTGACTGCTTCAACTTTGCTCTGGTCAACTTGAATACCTTTCCCTGAAACAACATAACCCAGGAATAAAACAGTAGGTGTCATAAACACACATTTCTTTGTAGCAGCATAAAATTGTTCTTCACGAAGAATAAGCAACACTTCCCTCAGATGTAGAACATGCTCCTCCGTACTCCTGCTATAAATCAAAATATCATCGAAATACACCACGACGAACTTTCCAATGAATGGTCTAAAAATTTGATTCATCACCCGCATGAATGTACTAGGTGCATTAGACAAACCAAATGGCATAACCAACCATTCGTACAACCCCTCTCTAGTTTTGAAAGCTGTCTTCCATTCGTCTCCAGGTCTGATACGAATTTGATGATAACCACTCTTCAAATCAATTTTCGAGAATATAGTTGCCCCACTCAACTGATCCAACAAATCATCCAACCTCGGCATAGGAAATCTGTAACGAACAGTGATCTTATTCAAAGCTCTACTATCAGTGCACATTCTCCAAGTTCCGTCCTTCTTTGGTACTAACAATGCAGGTACAGCACACGGACTCAAACTTTCCTGAATACGACCCTGTTCAAGTAATTCTTCCACCTGCCTTCGTAACTCCTCATGTTCCTTCGGACTCATTCTGTAATGTGGTCGGTGTGGTAACACTGCTCCGGGAACAAGATCAATCTGATGTTGAATGTCTCTAAGTGGTGGTAACTCCTTTGGCAACTCCTCTGGAAAGACATCTTCAAACTCTTCCAAAACTGGCTTTGCTTCTTCGGGAATCTCAACTTCTTCACTACTCTCTCTCCCAATCAACAAAAACACTTCCGGTTCTTCCTCCACTTCTTTAACAAACTCCTTCAAAGTCAACAGAGTTTTCAATTCTTCAATCTCTTCTAGCTTGCTCTCCTTCTGCTGCTGTCTCTTAGGAACTAAAGTGATTTTAGTACCCTCGAACATGAAACTGTAACTGTTGGCACGACCGTCATGCTGAACTGCTCTATCAAACTGCCATGGTCTGCCCAACAATAAGTGACAAACATCCATATCTACGACATCACACCAGATTTCATCTTTGTACTTCTTTCCGATTGAAAAATTCACACAAGCTCTTCGACACACTTTCACTTCACCTCCTTTCCTTAACCATGCTAGCTTGTATGGTTTAAGATGCTTCTCGGTCTTCAAATTCAACTTCCTAACTGCCTCTGTAGAAATAATATTATCACAACTCCCCGCATCAATAACGAACTTGCAAACTTTCCCCAGAATAGTACATGTCGATTGAAAAATATTGCTTCTCAGCCAACTACAATCCTCCTCTTGCTTAGGTGTCAAACAACTTCTCCTCATCATAAGATTACAACCTTCATCACCCGACACTTTTTCTTCCTCCTCAACATAAGGTACATTTGAATACTCTGCCTCCTCACCATCATCTGCTTCAACCTCTGCAACCATGGTTCTCTTCTTCGGCTTCGGACATTCGTTGCTTTTGTGACCCAACTCCTGACAATTATAACATTTGAAAATACTGCTAGCCCTTGCCTTCTCAGCCTCCTTCACCACTGGCTTGGTAACTGGTTTAGGAGTATTAGAACTTCCGCCAACACCCCTTGCTTGGTTATTGGAATTAGTAAACACACCACCTCCACGCCTTCCTTGTTTCTCCCAAGCTAACGCTTTCTGATGTGCCTCTACAACGGATCTAGGATCAAACATATTAACCATATCCTGGATCTGCATTCTCAAACCCCCAACGAATCTAGCAGTTAACTGCTCTTCTGTCTCCATGATATCATTCCTGGCAATGAGTTGGTAAAATTCATCAGCATAATCACTAACAGACTTTGTCCCCTGCCTCAGATTCTGCAACCTCTGATACATAAGTGACTGGTAATTATAAGGTAAGAAAGTAGATCTCATCAACTTTTTCATCTTCTCCCAAGATTCTATCTTTGACTTCCCCATTCATTCTCGAGTAAGTTTAGTTTGCTGCCACCATGCCAATGCTCTCCCCCTCAGCCTTGTAGCAACTAACTTCACCCTTCGATTCTCCGGCACCTCCTTGAAATCAAAGATTTCCTCCACATTAGACAACCAATCTAAGAATTCCTCAGCAACCATCCCGCCTTTAAACTCCGGAATCTCCATTTTCATACCCGACTCCCAACGACGGTCATCCTCCACATCACGGTAAGAATTTCGAACTTGGTCTCGATCTCGATAATGAATACTTGCTCTATCACCCTCTTCAACAAAATCAAAAGTACGCCTACATCGATCTCGACCAATGTCATCCCTTTGTTCATGCATGCTTCTTTGACTATGTCTCTCCTCATCTCTATATGCTTCATGGTCAAATTCACGTTGACTTCTTCTCTCTTCATGTGCATAGTCATGATGATCTCTTCGTGATGAAATTGATGTTTCTCTTCTATCTCTACAAGAATGTGGCGATACCCTCCTCGCTTCCGTAACCGATGGCGAAACTCGGTTTCCTCCATGGTTCGAGTTTGGTGATCTCCTTCTTTGATTCAAATCATTCATCAATCTCTCCAATTTACCAATGCCTTCATCAAATTTTTCATTAATACGTTGTTCCATAAGCTCGGCTTCTTCTCTACGATACAAAGCTTCAACGTTTTGATGTCGGTTAGCTCTCCTCGGTGGCATGGTTAAAAACTTCACAAAACTTCACACAATACAACCAACAATGTCTCGGCTATGCTTATATACGGCTCTACCTTAACTCGGCGCACTTGTCTCGGCAAGGCTTCACGACTTAACTTGGCTCAGTCCAAACTTGTCTCGGCTACCCATTACAAACACTTCAATGCACACAACAAGGCACGGCCACTCCCAAGTATACACGGCCTTCACACTTTAATCCTTGGCGCGCAAAAACCCAAGACCAAATTCAAACACCTTTGCTCCTTTTGATCCAAAATGAAATGGATCCAACACTCCAAACTTGATGCAATCCAATATGACACGATGAACTACTTCAAACTTCAAAAACTTGGCTCCAAGAATCAAACTTAGCTATGATTGGCTAAGTATGGCTCTGATACCAAAACTGACGCAGCGGATTAATCAAACAAAACTTCAATCGATGGATTGTAGCAATCGGTGAGTTGAAGATACCAAAAATGCCCAAGTTCGTTGATCCAAAGATACCGAACTCTAGCTATCTCAAACACGTTGATAGCGCACTATACCGTGTTCAAAGATCTACGATTCTTCGCACGTTGATCTAGCGCACTAGATTCCGTGAATCGGCTTCAACAAACGTGGATTCGAGCGCACTCGAACGACGTAAGTGGAGATAGGAGATTACACTCAACTACCAATTGGTATGAAAGCACAAAGCTAACAAAAGAGAATTTTATTCCAAAATCAACAACCCAAAAATTTACAACACACCCGCTATTTATAGGCATTACAACTCAACACAACATACAACACTCAACTCCTAGGTCGGCACCGGCTCAACAAATACGACTCATCTCGGCCGACTCAACATAAGTCGCTGCCGACTCAACAAGGCACGACTTAAAGACACAGCGGGTCACACGACTCAACACATGTACAGCCCCAACAATACACGACTCAAAAAATGCAACCGACTCATCAAACCCAGCAACCCACGACTCAATTATATACCGACTTAAAAACTCGCGACATACGACTCATACAAGACCGACTCATATAGTATATACATGACTCGTCTCAACACGACCGACTCAAGATACACAGCTTATCTCCTTGCCGACTCATCTTAGGTCGTAGCCCCTTAGCTCGGTCCCGACTCATCCTTTCTGCATTAACTCGCACCTTTCCTTCCTGTGTTCCATTGAATCGGGAACGACTCATACTAAGTCGTAAACGACACATCTCCGAAGCCCACTTTGCTCGACCTATGTTATCTCCCCCTTGTAAACTCTTAAACCGGAAACGACTCATCACTTTAAATTGTGGACGACTCATCAAGCAGGAACTCCTCCAAGCTTTGTTAAATCGGCACCGTCTCATGCTCCCCCTATCTCGTGACCGACTCATCAAGCATGCATGTTTTAAACTTGTGTACGCCTTACGAGTTAAATCCGAAGCTCCTTGACTCGTGCATGATTTAATATGGTTTAACTTCTGAATTCCTATATGCCTTGCTGCATCAGCAGGACCCATAAGGATAGTTGCATGCGGATACTAGCCCTCATCAGTGAATATTGAGTTCCGAAAAGACTGTAGTTAAACCAAAAGGTCAATGATTCTTTCACTATCGAGATATTGGATGAGGGGCACAACCAATTGGATGTTTAGATCATTTGCAGTAGGGCACAGCCACTTAGCTCTTGAAAGGTCTTTCGATTAGTTGAGGTTGGGCTGCGTGGGGCCATAGCCACGATGAGAAAAGAGACAGACCAAGTAGAATATCTGTATTGTAGGCTTAACGAAGCGGACCTTTACAGATATAGAAAATCTCCGACTGAGTTTTGTACAAGGTAGACGTTGTTGGCGGAGCTCAGGGAGTAGACAGAATGATTACGCGTAGTCCCCAATGTACCCACTAAATGGTACATTGTGGGTGTCCGAGCATTGGCGCGAACTATTACAGACACAATTTTACGTTTTCCTAGCAGACAACGGAACATCTATACCATAGGCCTCACAAAATTGTCCTTTACAGATGTGGTTACAGAGTGCTTTCATAGCGAGATGATGAAGTCCTTTTTGAGAAGGATACGGAAGGTACTGTGGGTAGTACCTAAGACTGATGCGGTCCTTGGGCATGTGTGTGTGTGTGTGTGTGTGTATATATATATATATATATATATATATATATATATTGGTTATAAGGTCTTAATCTCTTAGGGAGTAGATGAGCACGATTCACGCACATAGGCGAGAGTATTATAAACCCAATAAACCTAATATAATAGAAAATGGAAATAGAACGGTATATGTAGAATTATGCTTAGAAGTGTATAATTTTTCCATTCACCGGAACTTTAGTTCTGACCCCCTTCTTATAACATCCTACAGCTTAGATAGATGACAGAGATTTTCCAACTTTAGGACACTTTTTTAGAAAGTGTTATTACATTGGTGAGTATTTATTTACTATTATATTTTAGCCAGTTTCGCTATGAGATATTTATTTGAGTTCTGATATATCTATCTTTGCTTATTTGCAAGACACCAAATATCCAACTCAGGCTTCAGTGGGCTTGGATTTTAGCATTTTTACTAAAAATCTGGACCCGCTGAAATTCGGTTGCTACAGCGACACTGGAGGTAGGGGTGAGCATTTAACCTAGTTAACCAATCTAACCGACTTAACTAATCTTAATCGAACTGCTGAACTAACAAAATCGATTAACCGAACTTTCATCTAACCGGCCGATGTTAACCGACCAAAGTCAAGCAGGTTAACGATTAACCATATTGCGAATATTGGTTAACCTTTAACCGAAACTATTTTTTTTATCAGTAGCCCAATACCCACTATCCACAACCCGACCCAACCCACCCATTCCTAACCCTAACCAAATTGATTCATGCTCCTATACCTAGCCGCTATTTATAACAAAATAACATAATCTTGTTCCAAAAATAAAAAACCCTATATCTGTAAAATTTGTTGCAAATTCCTAAACTGCTAAACTTTCCAAATACAAATCGATCCACCGCTGTCTTTTTCTTTTTTCTTTGCTATTTTTCTTGTTTATTTGGGCAATGGTGAATGCTACTAGGAGGAGGAAGAAAGTGAGTTCAATTTAATTTATGTAGTTTTAGTTTTTATCTATTTAATTTAATTATTATTGAGGGTTTAATTCACATACGCTTAAACAAGATTATCTCATTATGATAGTTTAATTATTCATACTATTTTAATTCCATACCAATGTATATATATTAGTTCAAAATTTAGTTTGAATATTATTTTAATTAAAATCCATTACAATTATCAATTAAATTAAATTATAGTATAATATATATGCAAATGCTTTAGTAACTCGGTATAAAACTAAATTTACAATAAATATGTTTATCTCAATTATATTGATTTAATTACAGCTGAATATATATTGAATTCAGTTTGATTTTACATTTTGTTTTAATGTATATATTATATTTTGGTTCGAATGTATATTTCAATGTAGAGTGTATAATACTTATGTTTAGTGCATACATATTTTCAATTCAGTCTTGACCATACTGCATAAATATGTTTAGTACATATATTCAAACTTCATCAAATAAGTAAATGCACACACGCGCACCCATATATTCAGTTTGCATTTGAATATATGTATATATATATATTCGGTAATTAACTGTATATATTCAGATATATATATATATATATGCATATGTGTGTGCGCGCATATTTAGTGAACTCAATTTGCAACATACACACACTCATAGTCTTAGATGCTTCAGTAACTTAGTTTGTAGACACAATTGGTGACACAATGGATCTACACCATTGGATTGCCCCCTGATTTCCACCATCCATATAAGGACAAATTTCCAATGGCTGTGATTTTTATGTCCCCAATTTATGTTTAATTTTGTGTCTAAGTAGCCGCCCCCATATATATATATATATATATATATATATATATATATATATATATATATATATATATATGCACACACACACACACACGATAATTAACTGTATATATTCAGATATATATATACATGTATGTGTGCGCGCATATTTAGTGAACTCAATTTGCAACACACACACACTCATAGTCTTAGATGCTTTAGTAACTCAGTTTGCTATATATTCCATTTACAAAATGATAATATTGCCCAAAATTTATATATATACATGTGTTATATATATATATAAATGTTCATATATACACATGTTATATATATGCATACTGAACTTCACTAAATATGCACAGACACTAACACATTTGCTGAACTTCACTAAATATGCACACACGCGTGCACACACATCTTTAGTGTGTGCGTGTATTTTTGTGTGCATATTCAGTGAACTCAGTTTGCATATATAGTCTTAAACCTATATATAGTTCAATTCAGTCTTGAACATACCGCATACATATATTTAGTTCATATATATATATATATATATATATATATATATATATATATATATGTAATACTAAATTAAGGCACTGCCTTTATCATTATATTCACTTTATACATACTAGCATAAACTGGACGTGCGTGCGTCGATATTTACTTTTTATTTAATTAAAAAAATGGACGAATGTGTTGTAAGTGCAAGTATTTTAATAATCGTAATAATTAAATCGCAATTTCCTCAAACCCTTTTTATAAATACATTGGAGTTTTATTGCTTCGAACTAGTTTCATATTATAACTGTGCTTGCCTTTGTGCACTGATTTTGAGTTGTTGCTTTAATCTTGAAACTGCTTTCAAGCTCCACCATATATTTGTAATGTCTGAACACTTAAATCAGATCTGGTGGTAGCTTTGAATTCATACTTCATATTTTGACTTATGCTTGACCATATACATGTTTCGAGCCTCTGTTTCACTAGTCATTCGAGTCTGCACTGTGCACTGGTTGAAGCTCTATACTGTTTGAACTGTATTCATGACTTTGCTTCATATAATGTATTGTATCTGATCTTGAGTTACTTCGAGTTAATGGTTTCAGCTAGTTTGCATGTACATACTTTAGTATTCAGTTGTATTGCATCATGTCACTTGTGTTCATTGTGTAGTCTCATTGCAGTTTGACTGTGCAGTCTGCAATGCTTGGAGTCTTGATACATTGATTTGTATTGCATGCACCTGAGTCGAACCTAGCTTTGGCTCGGGTTTGACTTTGCGCTCGTATTGTGACTTTATTTGTATCATACTTGAGTTGAATCCAGCCTCGACTCAGGTTTGACCTTGTGCTCACCTTTCCCTGCAGTTTTGTCAAGTGTATATTGGTGTGAACAGCCTTGCGGCATTTATAGTGATACACTGTGCAAGTCACAGGTTGTTCGCGTATGATGAATTCAAAATAAATATGATGACGAACAACCCAAATAACTGAGGCATATATTATCCTCAAAAACACATTTTATTTTACACTGCAAAAATATTTCCTTTTCAATTTTATTGTGTCAGTGTTTATTTTGTAGATAACTCAGATGTTGGATTCAATCTGGAATAGATTTGAAGATTAAATACGAGTGAATGAGTAATATGTAGTGAGGTGCTAACGCAAATGATCAATTGTGACGTAATCAAAATTGTATTGTTATTGAAATTGTGTATATATATAGTGAGAGCTCAAATTTGTACTATTAAAATTGTAATAAAATATTTGTTTGAATAAAAAATTTGTTTGAATTTTAAATTCTGTGTTATTTATTTTTTCTAGCAAATATTTATTTAATTATGTGAAAAATAAAAATAGTACATTAACAAATACATTTAAAGGAATATATATGTATGTTTATTATTATCAAAAAAAAAATCATACACTAGCATATTTAACAATCTCCCCCTTTTGTTGATAACAAACATATATTTAAGATTTTGAATTTATTAGATGTATTTGATCATTCAATTTGCTCCCTCGATTTGAATGCTCCCTCTCTACAACAAAGCTCCCCCTTCATATATGCCTAAAAATATGCAAATGATCCTAGATGAAAATAGAAAATACATAATAAAATATTTTATCTTTATTTGCCAAAATCTTAACTTTTCTCTCCCCCTTTTGTTATCAGCAAAAGAGTAACAATGTTAGAAAAATAGAGATAAAGTGATAGACATTGATACAACATTAATACCCAATCAAGTATAAATATTAAATTTCAATAAAAAATCAAAAAAATCATAAATACTTTGTTAGGCGCATATTCCACTTTAGAAATATAGGGATGATGTCGGTATACAAAACAATATAGTTGTGTCAATTCGTGAAATATTCATAGCAAAAATTTGAATATCTACTAACCATGCATAATCGTTAAGACTTTTAAATGAGATTAGTAGTATTCTTAATTAATTTTTTTAAATGAATTCAAGTATCTTCTAACCACGCATAACCGTGAGGACTTTTAAATGGGATTAGAATCAACTTGTCTATTTAATTAATCAATTTTGATATGCGTTCCATACATGCATAACCCTAAGGACTTTTAAATGAGCATGAAAACACATAAACAAAAATTCTAAGTAATTCAGCCATGCATAACTGTGAGGACTTTTGAATGTGAGTGAATACTTTGGATGTTTTTATTGCTAAAAATATAATAAAATGAAAGCGAATAATTTCATGTTTAAAATAACACATATTGACATACTATATTGGATTTTGATGAGTGATAGTCGATAGAAATATGATAGGAATAGAAATGATCATGGAATTTTTACTAACAAAAAGGTTTTATTACTCTTGTTTAAATTTCTACAGAAATTTACTAAATATACTATCTCAAGTTATAATATATGATTAATATCAACACTCCTCACTTTTTCAATCACTAATTTATCTTTTCGATAATCAGTAGGGAGTCAGATTAGTTAATGTAGTCATTTAAGATCAAATTCAAAAATAATTATAAAATCAAATTTTCTAAAATGATTAATTTGAAACAAGGTCAACGAAAAAACTATTTTCTAGAAGGAGTTTTATAAAAGAAAAAATGTGTGCTAATTGAAAATTATCTGAAACGAAAAATATACAGATATTTTCTTTGAAAATGTGGTGCAACTAATGAATGTCTCTACATAAAACATGTTCCACTAGCAATTTTCTATCAACTAGATTACCGGTGTAATCTGCATTTGAATTCCCCTTTAACTCAAGGTTATCATTTTCAAAAAATTAAAATAAGCAAGAATCAGTTTTCTGTAAGGGGTTTATGTGAAAGTGACTTCAAGTTGGAAAATCAATATAAATAATTAAATTTTTGCAAAAATAATTTCAACATGAGATGATATAAGATACCACTTGTATTTGAGATATTCATAGTGATATATATAGTTGTATAAAAAAACATGTGTTCCTCAACATTTGAATTTGTTTTTAATTTTTTAGTACATCCATTTATATCAAGCACAAGTAATCTAAATTAGGCAAAAAAATACATATTCAGAAAAATTTGCCAAAGCCGTTTTTCATGACATTCCAAAGTAAATCAGAAGTCAGAGAAGTTGTAGCATTATCAATTAGTTTTCCAAAAACTTCAAGAATTTCATAAATCAAAGTTGAGATGATCAAGATATGGTAGAAATACTTCAACAATGTCGATCAAAACATAATTAAAAGTATGTGAACAAAAATTAAGTTGAGAGATCATACCCCACTTCCCTTCTATTGTATGATATCCAAAATGCGATGATCTCCATCTGATCTTTATAGGCTAAGGAACATTTAAATTTTAGTTTATCAATCACTTATAACAACTCAAAATCTATCTCTATCAAAGTTGTTCCTTAGCCCACTCATGTGTTCTAAATTTTGGGGAAGGCAAGTGGTCTAACTAAGGATATAGGACCACTATTATTATCTACTGACATCTTTGGTACCCTAATTTGTCTATATAAAAAACCATTAGCATTTACAATTGCACCCTTAGGAATCCAAACTGTTTAAATTTCAAACCATTTATATTCGTACCTTTTACATGTTTGATTAACGGTTTTGTGTTTGTATATATTTCGACAATTATTCTTGCCATGTCCAATATTTCCACACTCGACACATTTGGGTATCACATATTTCACTTTGACAGTGTTATTAGTTGTTTGTTCATATTTCGACACTTTTTCAAATCCAAGTTCTTTCCTTTATTCACAAATAGTTGATTTCTAGGAGCATATTAAATGATTTTTCTCTAGGGAAAAAGTTTCGAGTAATCAACTCAAGGTTATTAACTTAGGATTGTAAAAGTTTATTTTCATTTATTCGCTTCCAACAACAACTAACGGTACTATCTCTCATTTCAAGATTCTCCATTTTCTAGTCTATATTTTCATTTTCAAGCTCTCTAATTTTATTCTCAATTTCAAGCATCTCAGTTTCAAAGAGTTGGAGTTTTTTATACTTAATTTTTTCAAATCCTTGAATTCTACAATCTCATTTTCAAACTCGTGATTTAATCTAATAATTTCAAAGTTGCTCATAATCACGTTTTCTTTTTCAAGAGTTTTGAAATTTTTGTTGACCTCGTTTAATTTTTTTCAAAAATTGCAGATTTAGAAATTTTCGACTTCTTAACGCTATCCAACTCTTTTTGCAAAATATTATTTTTACAAATCAACTCAGTTTTGTTTTTCTCCCGTATTAAGATTTCATTTTCTAACTTTTGAATTTTTTCATGAAAACATGCAAATTCTTTTTCATAGTTCAAACACCTTTTGCAATTAGAATTTTCATTTGTCTTGATATTTATACGTTCATTTTCCAAATCATTATTTTTCTAATGCAGTTTAGTTTGTTTCCTTTCCAAATTATTATTCTTCAACTCAAGAGATTTATTATTTTCAATTAATCTTTGGCATAAGAGAACTAAATCATTGATTTGAAATTCACTTATCTCATCAGCTATTAAATCTCCATCACTGCTGCATTTTTCCAATCCTGTCAAGCACGTTTCTGAGTCGATTATGGGATATCTCTCACGGTTGTTGACTTTTGCACCATATATTGCATCAAAAGTATTCCAGATTTTCTGTGCATTTTCACAATGAGAGATAAAGTTAAAATTATCATGATTAATATGAGAATATATTATATGCATAGCGAAAGCATTAATCGAAGTAATTTTCTCGTCTATTATATCACACCCATTTTCAATAATATCCCAACATTTAGCATTAATAGATTTTAAATAAAATTCCATTTTTAATTTCCAATTCAAAAAATCTGTTCCATCAAAAATAGGAGAAATAATATTGGACCGACCCTCAACAAAAGCATTATTAAAAGAAGCCATTTAAAAATTCAAATTTGTAAAACAAAAATTGGCTTTTTAAAAAAACAAAATACCAATTATAAGATCGATTTCACCAAAGAGGGAGGGTGAATAGAGTGTAAAGATTAATTATTAAAATTTAATGCGGAAGTGTATAAAATAATTACAACACAGATAATAGCAGAACAGTAACAGCATAGATAATAATAGAAAATAAAAAATAGAAAATAGAACACACAAATTTACCCAGCTTCGGCAAAGCTCTGCCTACGTGTTGCCCCCATTGTTTCTACTAGAAATTAAGTAGTCGGACGCTTACACATGTAAATTCATGACATCCGCTGTCGACTAACCTAAATCTACGCTCAAAACCATGCCACAACTCAGCCACCGAGTTGCGAATTCTCGAACTACGCCATCCTCTAGTCACACGACTAGTAAATTACAAAAGTTTAAAAAAATACAAAGTAAAAAACAATTTAAAATAAAAAACCCTAATTTAAATTAAAGCCCAAATTAATAAAGAAATTGTCCCAAATAAAAAACATAGAGAAAAATAATCCCCTTCTTTCTTTTATACCATCGGCCGTATCATTTTTCTTTTAAAAAAAGGTTGTTTCTCGTTCCTTCTTCGATCTGAAATTAGGGCTTCTGATAAATTAAAGACGCCGACTGATTATTGGTCGACTTACCATGGCTATTGCTTTGATTTTCTTCAACAATCCACTCACTTCGATTTGCACACGGTCACTTCAATTCCTCGAGTTTGGTATGAATTGGTATGTGATTTTAAGCTCTTTGCTTTACTGTTTAATTTCTTGAACTCGATGATTTTAATACCGATGATGTAGATGGTTTATATAGGGATGAAAACCCTAAATTTACGTTCGAATGTATTTTGAATTCGTCTGTTAAAAATTTGGCTCGGCCGTTGATTTTGCATCAATGCTTGTAATTTGTACCGACTTGTTCAAATTCGTATATTTTATGATTACTTGATTATCACGGCTTTGATTTTGAACTTGCTCGATTCCTTGATTACCAAGGCTATGAACTCTATGATATTTAAACTTGACTTTGATCGTGGTTGACTTCGACCATTTGAAATGATTTCTGGACTTTGTTTGATTTACTGAATATACCTCTTTTTGAAATTGTTTGACTCATGGCTTCGACTTGATTTGAAACTGCTTTTACATTCACTTGATTTCTTCGGCTTGATCAATTTTTGTTATCACTTTGACACTCACGGCATCTTTCTGTGTTGATTGAATTGTATATGTATTCATGTTGTCTTTGACTTGTTTGTTGTCCACATTTTGTTAATATACACTACTTTATGTACATTTGTCTACACTTCTTCATCGATATATATATATATATATATATATACATGTGAGTGTGTGCGCGCATGTCTCGTTTTCCTGTACACACATCTCTATTTTTGTTGTTCTTGAAGTCATATGTATTTTGGTCTTGAGCTCTGTATATATATGGCCTACACTGTGTCTTCATTTAGCCTTGCTCATCTACTTGTATTTGCATGCTTGCTGCTGCTTTGTACATGCTTTGATTCATGTATATTTGATGTCTGCTTGCATGTATATAAGTTTGGTCTACATGTTGTTTTGAGTTTGGAGCTTGTGAATTGCGTCCCTGGTTTGCATTGGAGTTTTATTGCTTTGAACTATTTTGATATTATAACTGTGCTTGCCTTTATGCATTGATTTTGAGTTGTTGCTTTAATCTTGAAACTGGTTCGTAGCTCCACTGTATATTTGTAATGCTTGAACACTCAAGTCGGGTCTGGTGGTAGCTTTGCATTCATACTTCATGTTTTGACTTGTGCTTGACTATTTACATGTTTCAAGCCTCTGTTTCACTAGTCATTCAAGTCAGCACTATGTACTGGTTGAAGCTCTTTACTATTTGAACTGTATTCATGACTTTGCTTCATCTGATGCATTGTATCTGATCTTGAGTTACTTCAAGGTAATGCTTTGAGCTAGTTTGCATATATATACTTTTGTATTCAGTTGTATTGCATTATATCACTTGTGTTCATTGTGTGGTCTCATATGTTGTTGTAGTTTGACTGTACAGTCTACAATGCTTGGAGTTTTGATACATTGATTTGTATTGCATGCAATTGAGTTGAACCTAGCTTTGGCTTGGGTTTGACCGTGTGCTCGTATCGTGACTTTATTTGTATCGTACTTGAGTTGAATCCAGCCTCGGCTCGGGTTTGACCTTGTGCTCACCTGTCCCTACAGTTTTTTAAGTGTATGTAGGTGTGCACGGCCTTGTGGCATGTACAGTGATACATTGTGCATGTCATAGATTGTTCTTGTATGATGAATTAAAATAAATATGATGATGAATAACCCAAATAACTGAGGCATATATTATTCTCAAAAACACATTTTATTTTATACTGCAAAAATATTTCTTTTTCAATTTTACTGTGTCGGTGTTTATTTTGCAGATAACTCAGATGCTGGATTCAATCTGGAATAGAGTTGAAAATTAAATATGAGTGAATGAGTTGCCAATGTAAATGATAAATTGTGGTGTACTCAAAATTATATTGTTATTGAAATTGTGTATATATATAGTGAGAGCTCAAATTTGTACTATTCAAATTATAATAAAATATTTGTTTGAATAAAATATTTTTTTTGAATTTTAAATTCTGTATTATTTATTTTATTTAGCAAATATATATTTAATTATTTGAAAAATAAAAATAGTACATTAACAAATACATTTAAATAATATATGTATGTTTATTATCATTAAACAAAAATCATATACTAGCATATTCAACAGTGACAGCCTTTGTGACTATGGTCGTGTAGAGAAAGAAGATGAAGTGTCAAAATCCTTTCTGGGATACCATATGCTTGCTATTTGTAGAGAAATAGTCTAATAGAATTGCTAGATCTCGATATACTAAGTCCAACTTCAGATCCAAGAATTCAGAAGAGGGGCCGAGGTCCCACAACCAATAAAATCATCTCGGTAATGATAAGAGGGGATTGCTAATGACTCGATTTCTTGATGGGAAGGTGTGCCGTCTCCTTTCTTTGATCTTCTATGTTTGATCTATCGAACCCGAACACTTTCCATTAGAAATCATGTAACGACCCGTATTTTCGCTACTTCGAAAATGAGAGATTTCGAACGATTTAAAATCTAAAAGGATAAATCTTATAAAGATAATAAAAGTATGTTAAAAGATTTAAAAGTTTGTTAATAATCGTTTTACAAAAATAACCAAAATTTGTCGCATTTTGTTAGTTTTACATACGCGGTAAAATTAGAGATTTTGATATTAATTAAATATGATTTTTTAATATAAAGAGACATGTTTTAATTTATTTAAAGAAGTAAAAAGTTCATTTTAAAGTTTGGTTTACATCAATATATAGCTTAATAAAAACGTCAAATTTTGACTGTAAACTTTGTCGGCGGAAAACACCGTTTTCAACCAAAACAAGTTGTCGACAAGTTGTTGCAACTTAATACATTTTATAACTTAAAATTACAAGTTTACAAACTATTTAAACACTTTACATTTAGCACTAAAAGACAAAAGGAGTTTACTTTTGAAAATAGTTTACATAAATAAAAAAATAAAAGGACATGATTTGACATAAAAACAATATCATTACTAAACCATCTTTCCACCATTAATGCAAATCAAATCAAGCAAAAGTCTTATTTCCTTTTTTACACAAAGTTTAAGAAAAAAAAAGAGTAATCATTTTATAAATTCAAATCACATTAATGAGATGTTACTACTTTACATGGAAAAGGAGCAAAATATTATTTTAACATTTTAAAAGTTTAAGAAAAAGAGGCAAACATCATTTCATTAAGTACAAACTTACATCCTACCATCATTTCACCATTAATGCATGTCCTTAAAGAGTTAAATCAAGGGTAGAAAAGTAAATTAAAAAGTCAAAAAGTAAAGAAGGGTATTTTAGTCATTTGCCATCCAAAGCTCAAATATAAATATGCATCCATACCTTTCATTTTTCACACTTCATTCTCTACCTTCTTCTTCACTTTCTTCTTCTTCTTCTTCCTCTTTGAAGCTCTCTTTAATGGCTTCTTCTTCTCTTCCAAAATGCTTACTAACTTTTTCAAAACCATATTAAATCAACTCCAAACACCACCAAACTTTGTCAAAGACCTTAGAATACCATGAGAACATGGTTTAACATCTAATAAGTGAAGAAATGATGGAGAAAGAGGAAGAATAGGAGGAGGCCGAACTTATGGAAGAAGTGGTCGATGAAATGGAGTAAAAGTTGATTAGTTGAAGTTTTAGTGAAGTGTTGTTGATATGAATGTTGGTAGGAAGTTAAACGTTTGGTTAA
Source organism: Allium cepa (assembly GCA_030765085.1). Classification (NCBI taxonomy): domain Eukaryota; kingdom Viridiplantae; phylum Streptophyta; class Magnoliopsida; order Asparagales; family Amaryllidaceae; genus Allium; species Allium cepa. The sequence continues at coordinate 188,449,218 of CM060943.1, forward strand.
AGGTGAGAAATTCTCATCGCTTTTGAATTTATATTTTGATTATGTTATAACAATCATATTTACACCCTTATGACATATGAATGTTTATACCAAATTGATTGTTAATATGGATGATTTGAAAATTTGTAAATTAAGTGAATTGTGATAATATATCCCGTTATGATATTAATAGTGAATGTTAGATTTGAAATCATATGCATGTGATTTGTTGAATGGATGTTATGTTAGTAATAAATATGAATATTGGATATGTTCATTTTGATTAAGTAATCACTTTGATTAGTAAGACCATATTTTAGTAATATGAGAAATTGTGGAAAAATAAGTCTCTTTTCATTTAGAAGTGAAATTAAAGTTAAAATGAAAGAGAATTTGAAATTTGAAGTGAAACGGATTTGAAAAGAATAGCTAATTAGAAAATTGAAAGTTAGATGAATAGTGAAATTGAAATTAAAATCGATTTTGAAAAAGTGAAGTTTAGTTTGAGATTAAATTGAAATTTAAATTGGAATTAGATTTGAAATCTAAGTTTTAAATATGTTTAATTTGAGATTAGAATTGAAATTGAGTTAAAATTGGGATTTAAAGTTTAATATTAAAATAATGGGAATATAATAATATTTTAATGTGGTAAGAGTGAAAATATATTTTAAAAGCTTTAAAAGGTGAAAATATTGATTTAAAAGGGTTTCTAATCATTTTATAAGTATTGAAATCCAATTTGAATAAATTATTTCAAATGTTGAAAAATAAGTTAAAACTAGACGCGTCGCGCAACGGTAGTTCGCGATTTCGCGTTGAAAAGTTCAAATGAATGTGTAGAGTGGAATATTGCTCGGAATTCTTCGAGATAAGAAAATTCCGGACTATTATATCCATATCTTCTAAATGAAGAAAGAAAATCAAAGTTTCGATAAGTAGATTTTGAATTATGTCCAAATCAATTTTCTAGAAAAATCGCGCTAGTGCAGTTTAGTGACCATAAAAGGAAATCTGTTTAAATGGATGTTTTTAATTATGGAAAAATATGGAATAAATTTGATAAATCTATTTAAATGATTTAAAAGAGATTTGGATTGGAAAATATGAATTAGCGAATGTTTAAAAGTTGTTTTAATCAAATAAGCTTATATAGCACTTTCCGCAGCACTTTTATGCTGTGAATTATATAACTTTTGGAATATGAGTTTAAATGTAATGATGTTTCCCAGAATCAATTGTGAATGTTTTAAAAAGGATAATTAAGTGTTTTAAAAAGATAATTTGGAATATTTATAAGCAATTCCAAAATGAAGTTGAAAATCTGAGTATGCGGAAACGACTAGTACATTTGTCCCGCCTGTGAGATCTGGGAAGATAAAACAAGGTGTTTAACTAAGGTTAGGGATGGAGCAACCAGTGCCCTGAACTTACCTGGCCTATGTTTTCTTTTCTTAGGCGAGGGGTGGAACAGATCGAAAGGAAAGCCCGGATGCTCTCAAAATAAAAAGATTCTGTTAAGTTTTCCAAAATAAAAGAAGATTGGTATTACCCAAAAGTTAAGCAATCTCCAAAATGAATGATTTCTACGAACCTGTGAAGTTTAGAAAAGAATTTATAATGAATTTTAGGAATGATAAGATTTGAAAGGAATGAATTGGTAAATAAGAGTATTGGATTTTGACTTACAAGTGAGATATAAAAATGGAATTTATAAACACCGTTTTGTAAATCTGAAATCAATTTAAATTGATAAGTTAAATGTTAAAGGAATTATATTCGCGATTTTGGACAGTGAATAATCCTTTAAATTAAATGGATGTTTTGGAAGGTGATATTATAAAGGGAATGTTTTCCTTAAGTTAAAAGTTAAGAAATTTGGATCAAGAATTAAGTAAAGAAATCTGAGATATTTTCCAAAACAAAAGAATGAATTACTTAGAATTATCCTAAGTTGAAAGAAAGAGAATTTCGAAATCATCCGAAGAGAATTAAAGTGAAAAGAGACTTAATAAATCCTATATTCTCATATTCACTTTTTATCGATGATTGGATTTCGAAGGAACCGGAGTCGGGTTTGGTTAATTCCTATCCGAAAACCACTTCGAACCAATGTGTACGTTCGAACGTGAAGACATGTTGAAGATGGTGATTGAAGACCGTGGATCTTCATAGCGTGAGGACTGCTTGTTGATTTGCTCAGGGTGCGCACCCATTGTAGAGTTATATATAGCAGTGGTCTCCTCGTGATGGAGATTTTGCGGATTGCAAGGGCTTCTCGCCTAGTAATGGCCGAGGAAAGTACCTTCGGTTTGTCCTGTTCCTGGACAACTTGTATGGACGTTTGTCTGACGTTGCATTTCTAAAGATTACGTACATTGGTTTTTACAAACGTACATCAGTGGTGGCGGAGAAGGCAACTTCTCTAGCTTAACACCCTCCTTGAGACATACGAGCTCAAGGGTTGTATTTTTGTGGAAGGCAATTAGTAGTTAACGGAAATGGCAATGTGGCATTCAAAGATTTGATATGTGCTTTGTGAAAAGGTAATCGTAGCCTTAAGCCTCATCAAACCGGAAATGACCGAAACAGGATTAGATGCAGCAGGGCTATGTGGGTCATTCCCATTAGGGTATGATCATCCCCTTCTAGATATATTTCTTCCCGCTATGACGTCGGGATGTTAATTAATGTGGTGTATGGAAAACGAGCGCTCGGTTAAAGGTCGGCAACGACCGGGGGATGACATATTCGGTACTATCTAGTTACAGAGGTAGGCCGGTCTTGTGTTGGTAGAGGGCAGATGTTCTGTGCCTCGGGACATCCATCTAGAGGTGTACCCATTTCGGAAGGTAGATCCTGCGCCTGGTCATTTGTATGGAAATCCATTCTCCAATAAGAACCTACGGTTTTGTTTGTATTGGCGTAATGAATAGCCTCGAAATGCTATATGGGTAACCATTTCGGATAAGATTAATAAGTTTATTTGCAAATGTTTTCAAAGAGATGTCATTAGAAATAATATCAAAGGTTTTGATATAAAAGTGTTTTAGTTATCATAAGGTAAAAACCCGTTCGTGTTTATGTGTGGACGTGGTCTTATGAGATACTATTTATTTCAAAGAATTTTATCCAAAGGCTGATATATGACACTGTCATTTATTATTGAGTTTTTCTCACGCTGGTTTATCAAGCCTGATCCGGGTATTTTCAATACTTGGGTCAGATCCGAGTAGTTTCAGGATAGTCGAAGACGGTTGGAGTTTCCAGGGGAGAGCTGGAGATATTCATGGACGCATGAAGATATTCTTTCATCGCCTTTGCTTAGTGCATTTTGTTTGATGTTGTCAGCAATTGTAAGGGCAGGTTTTATAACTGTCCAAGCTGAATCTAGGTTAGACTCTGATATTGTATTTTAAAATTTTCCGCTGTAAATATTATTATTGAAATAATATATGTTATTCCATTCGTGTGAGATTCTGTTCTGTCTATTTTTCTTTATCACCCTTCATGTTCCGTATTTTCGTACAATTTGAGTTGGACATGGGTGGTTTATTGTCGATTCAAAGGGTACGGGAAAACGGGTCGTGACATTTGGTATCAGAGCTGAAGGTTAAGCGAGAACCTTGGCTCTGTTATGGGTAAAGTCTCATCAGAGATAGGATTAGTAATATCCTAGGATGAGTAACTCATTAGAGATAGGGTTAGTAACGCCCTAGAATGAGTTATGAGAGTATTATATATATGAGCGCGTATTTGTTAAATTTATAAAAATGATTTTGTTTTAAAAGAAATTGGTAAATGAAATAATTTTACCTTGGGTTTATATTATAAATACTAAAGGGGATATTATTATCTTTTGGGTTAAGGATTGATTGTAATTTAGCTTAGCAAAACTAAAATATGAATATCTTGTGATTAGAATTGCACAAATTTGACTATAAGATATTTCATATAAAATTAATTAGTTGAAAGCTAGAATTTAAAATTTTGACCATATACCCCTAGACCTTTGGTATTAAGAAATAATAATGATTAAGTGATTATCATAATGAATGGATTTAAAAGCTAAGTACAAATATCTTGTGAAGTAAAATTCACAATTTGATTATAAGATATTTGATGATAATATTGAAGCTAGAAGTGTAATTAGAGGAAGTAAAGTGAAAATTTACACTTAGAAAAATTCTTATCAATAAGACAGAAAAGATAAGCCAAAATTGAAATTTTGGTAAATATATTATGAAAGGATAAGTTCTATAACTTATAAATGAGTTAAGGTAATTTGAAATTTAGACACTTTGATTAAGTTTAAAAATCAAAGTGAAATTTAGGAACAAGAGATATAAGAAATATCATCCTAATATAAAAATTTGAATTAATGATACATTAGGGTAACATTTGTAATTCAAAATGAAGTAAGATGAAAAGTGGATGGTTTTGAATAATATGGTTAGTAGTTGAATGTTGGATGAAAATGTTTAAATAACAAATACCATGTGAATTAAGTTTCACAAATTTGACTATAAGGTATTTGATGGATTTAAGATTAAGAAATTTTGATTTGGCAAATGGATAGGTAAATAAGTTAACTTTGTAAGAAAAAGGATGTACACTTAGTAAAGTTGTCTTATTAATATAGGGATAAGATAAATAATATTAGTTAAATTGAAACCTTAGGTAAAGAAAACTAGGGATTGAGTTTTATAACTTATTTATTTGGAATAATAGAATTCCACATTTGTTGAAGACGCTAATTAAAGTAATGACGATTTGAAGATTTGGGATATGTATATATACTCTTAGGAAGTAAAGGTATATTATACAAGTTAAGTCATATTTGTAAGCTTAAGTAATAATGGATTTAGAAGAAAGTAAATGGTTGTGAAATAAACTTGGATTAATAGAAGTTTTGGAAGAAATGTATTAAGTAAAGATAAATGTGAATAAGTACATAAGTTAAACGTAGATCATTTTGGCATATAAATTTTGATCTAAGATTTGAGTATAGAACTTTGAGGTGTTTACACCAATCCGAAAAAAGGGATTTATCACTCAATTTTTGATGGCGAACATTGATGAGAGTTTGTGATTATGTACACGAGTTTTCTATCATAGTTGAGAGCTATGCAAGGAAAGCAAGAGTTTGTGATTAAGAAGTCTGATCAAAGTCCGCAATAGAAAATCGGGGGATCGATACTAGTTCGAAAGAAAAGTTGTGGATTGAATAATAGATCGAATCAAATATAACATATATTATGATGTTTTGGGTATGTCAACATAGTAGTTGGATAGTTATCTTAAATAGTAGACGCTAAGATATAAGGGTTGGACTTATGTTTTAATATATAGACCTCAGGTGTAGTACATGCTTAGGTCAGAGGATGGGTTATGTGGATGTATTCATTTATCTTGATATAGTATTAGTTTGGTTGTTTTTGGATGTATAATCTTATTTGATAGTTGGATACATTATCTTAAGTGTGCAGTACGCACTAGGATGGGAAGGATAGAAGTTTGACTTGATGTATGTACATATAACCGTAAGTACGTAATAGATACTTAGGTTAGTGTGGGGAATCTTTATATGCATGTTTGGCATCAATTGTTTTAGTATTGTTATGATATCGGCCTTCTTCTTTTCTATCATCAGTAGAAATAAGTCAAATTATTTGAGGAGATGAGTATGAGATAGATTCCTTTATCTAACTTTCATTTCGAGGACGAAATGCTTCTAAGTAGGGGAGAATGTAACGACCCGTATTTTCGCTACTTCGAAAATGAGAGATTTCGAACGATTTAAAATCTAAAAGGATAAATCTTATAAAGATAATAAAAGTATGTTAAAAGATTTAAAAGTTTGTTAATAATCGTTTTACAAAAATAACCAAAATTTGTCGCATTTTGTTAGTTTTACATACGCGGTAAAATTAGAGATTTTGATATTAATTAAATATGATTTTTTAATATAAAGAGACATGTTTTAATTTATTTAAAGAAGTAAAAAGTTCATTTTAAAGTTTGGTTTACATCAATATATAGCTTAATAAAAACGTCAAATTTTGACTGTAAACTTTGTCGGCGGAAAACACCGTTTTCAACCAAAACAAGTTGTCGACAAGTTGTTGCAACTTAATACATTTTATAACTTAAAATTACAAGTTTACAAACTATTTAAACACTTTACATTTAGCACTAAAAGACAAAAGGAGTTTACTTTTGAAAATAGTTTACATAAATAAAAAAATAAAAGGACATGATTTGACATAAAAACAATATCATTACTAAACCATCTTTCCACCATTAATGCAAATCAAATCAAGCAAAAGTCTTATTTCCTTTTTTACACAAAGTTTAAGAAAAAAAAGAGTAATCATTTTATAAATTCAAATCACATTAATGAGATGTTACTACTTTACATGGAAAAGGAGCAAAATATTATTTTAACATTTTAAAAGTTTAAGAAAAAGAGGCAAACATCATTTCATTAAGTACAAACTTACATCCTACCATCATTTCACCATTAATGCATGTCCTTAAAGAGTTAAATCAAGGGTAGAAAAGTAAATTAAAAAGTCAAAAAGTAAAGAAGGGTATTTTAGTCATTTGCCATCCAAAGCTCAAATATAAATATGCATCCATACCTTTCATTTTTCACACTTCATTCTCTACCTTCTTCTTCACTTTCTTCTTCTTCTTCTTCCTCTTTGAAGCTCTCTTTAATGGCTTCTTCTTCTCTTCCAAAATGCTTACTAACTTTTTCAAAACCATATTAAATCAACTCCAAACACCACCAAACTTTGTCAAAGACCTTAGAATACCATGAGAACATGGTTTAACATCTAATAAGTGAAGAAATGATGGAGAAAGAGGAAGAATAGGAGGAGGCCGAACTTATGGAAGAAGTGGTCGATGAAATGGAGTAAAAGTTGATTAGTTGAAGTTTTAGTGAAGTGTTGTTGATATGAATGTTGGTAGGAAGTTAAACGTTTGGTTAAAGGTGAGAAATTCTCATCGCTTTTGAATTTATATTTTGATTATGTTATAACAATCATATTTACACCCTTATGACATATGAATGTTTATACCAAATTGATTGTTAATATGGATGATTTGAAAATTTGTAAATTAAGTGAATTGTGATAATATATCCCGTTATGATATTAATAGTGAATGTTAGATTTGAAATCATATGCATGTGATTTGTTGAATGGATGTTATGTTAGTAATAAATATGAATATTGGATATGTTCATTTTGATTAAGTAATCACTTTGATTAGTAAGACCATATTTTAGTAATATGAGAAATTGTGGAAAAATAAGTCTCTTTTCATTTAGAAGTGAAATTAAAGTTAAAATGAAAGAGAATTTGAAATTTGAAGTGAAACGGATTTGAAAAGAATAGCTAATTAGAAAATTGAAAGTTAGATGAATAGTGAAATTGAAATTAAAATCGATTTTGAAAAAGTGAAGTTTAGTTTGAGATTAAATTGAAATTTAAATTGGAATTAGATTTGAAATCTAAGTTTTAAATATGTTTAATTTGAGATTAGAATTGAAATTGAGTTAAAATTGGGATTTAAAGTTTAATATTAAAATAATGGGAATATAATAATATTTTAATGTGGTAAGAGTGAAAATATATTTTAAAAGCTTTAAAAGGTGAAAATATTGATTTAAAAGGGTTTCTAATCATTTTATAAGTATTGAAATCCAATTTGAATAAATTATTTCAAATGTTGAAAAATAAGTTAAAACTAGACGCGTCGCGCAACGGTAGTTCGCGATTTCGCGTTGAAAAGTTCAAATGAATGTGTAGAGTGGAATATTGCTCGGAATTCTTCGAGATAAGAAAATTCCGGACTATTATATCCATATCTTCTAAATGAAGAAAGAAAATCAAAGTTTCGATAAGTAGATTTTGAATTATGTCCAAATCAATTTTCTAGAAAAATCGCGCTAGTGCAGTTTAGTGACCATAAAAGGAAATCTGTTTAAATGGATGTTTTTAATTATGGAAAAATATGGAATAAATTTGATAAATCTATTTAAATGATTTAAAAGAGATTTGGATTGGAAAATATGAATTAGCGAATGTTTAAAAGTTGTTTTAATCAAATAAGCTTATATAGCACTTTCCGCAGCACTTTTATGCTGTGAATTATATAACTTTTGGAATATGAGTTTAAATGTAATGATGTTTCCCAGAATCAATTGTGAATGTTTTAAAAAGGATAATTAAGTGTTTTAAAAAGATAATTTGGAATATTTATAAGCAATTCCAAAATGAAGTTGAAAATCTGAGTATGCGGAAACGACTAGTACATTTGTCCCGCCTGTGAGATCTGGGAAGATAAAACAAGGTGTTTAACTAAGGTTAGGGATGGAGCAACCAGTGCCCTGAACTTACCTGGCCTATGTTTTCTTTTCTTAGGCGAGGGGTGGAACAGATCGAAAGGAAAGCCCGGATGCTCTCAAAATAAAAAGATTCTGTTAAGTTTTCCAAAATAAAAGAAGATTGGTATTACCCAAAAGTTAAGCAATCTCCAAAATGAATGATTTCTACGAACCTGTGAAGTTTAGAAAAGAATTTATAATGAATTTTAGGAATGATAAGATTTGAAAGGAATGAATTGGTAAATAAGAGTATTGGATTTTGACTTACAAGTGAGATATAAAAATGGAATTTATAAACACCGTTTTGTAAATCTGAAATCAATTTAAATTGATAAGTTAAATGTTAAAGGAATTATATTCGCGATTTTGGACAGTGAATAATCCTTTAAATTAAATGGATGTTTTGGAAGGTGATATTATAAAGGGAATGTTTTCCTTAAGTTAAAAGTTAAGAAATTTGGATCAAGAATTAAGTAAAGAAATCTGAGATATTTTCCAAAACAAAAGAATGAATTACTTAGAATTATCCTAAGTTGAAAGAAAGAGAATTTCGAAATCATCCGAAGAGAATTAAAGTGAAAAGAGACTTAATAAATCCTATATTCTCATATTCACTTTTTATCGATGATTGGATTTCGAAGGAACCGGAGTCGGATTTGGTTAATTCCTATCCGAAAACCACTTCGAACCAATGTGTACGTTCGAACGTGAAGACATGTTGAAGATGGTGATTGAAGACCGTGGATCTTCATAGCGTGAGGACTGCTTGTTGATTTGCTCAGGGTGCGCACCCATTGTAGAGTTATATATAGCAGTGGTCTCCTCGTGATGGAGATTTTGCGGATTGCAAGGGCTTCTCGCCTAGTAATGGCCGAGGAAAGTACCTTCGGTTTGTCCTGTTCCTGGACAACTTGTATGGACGTTTGTCTGACGTTGCATTTCTAAAGATTACGTACATTGGTTTTTACAAACGTACATCAGTGGTGGCGGAGAAGGCAACTTCTCTAGCTTAACACCCTCCTTGAGACATACGAGCTCAAGGGTTGTATTTTTGTGGAAGGCAATTAGTAGTTAACGGAAATGGCAATGTGGCATTCAAAGATTTGATATGTGCTTTGTGAAAAGGTAATCGTAGCCTTAAGCCTCATCAAACCGGAAATGACCGAAACAGGATTAGATGCAGCAGGGCTATGTGGGTCATTCCCATTAGGGTATGATCATCCCCTTCTAGATATATTTCTTCCCGCTATGACGTCGGGATGTTAATTAATGTGGTGTATGGAAAACGAGCGCTCGGTTAAAGGTCGGCAACGACCGGGGGATGACATATTCGGTACTATCTAGTTACAGAGGTAGGCCGGTCTTGTGTTGGTAGAGGGCAGATGTTCTGTGCCTCGGGACATCCATCTAGAGGTGTACCCATTTCGGAAGGTAGATCCTGCGCCTGGTCATTTGTATGGAAATCCATTCTCCAATAAGAACCTACGGTTTTGTTTGTATTGGCGTAATGAATAGCCTCGAAATGCTATATGGGTAACCATTTCGGATAAGATTAATAAGTTTATTTGCAAATGTTTTCAAAGAGATGTCATTAGAAATAATATCAAAGGTTTTGATATAAAAGTGTTTTAGTTATCATAAGGTAAAAACCCGTTCGTGTTTATGTGTGGACGTGGTCTTATGAGATACTATTTATTTCAAAGAATTTTATCCAAAGGCTGATATATGACACTGTCATTTATTATTGAGTTTTTCTCACGCTGGTTTATCAAGCCTGATCCGGGTATTTTCAATACTTGGGTCAGATCCGAGTAGTTTCAGGATAGTCGAAGACGGTTGGAGTTTCCAGGGGAGAGCTGGAGATATTCATGGACGCATGAAGATATTCTTTCATCGCCTTTGCTTAGTGCATTTTGTTTGATGTTGTCAGCAATTGTAAGGGCAGGTTTTATAACTGTCCAAGCTGAATCTAGGTTAGACTCTGATATTGTATTTTAAAATTTTCCGCTGTAAATATTATTATTGAAATAATATATGTTATTCCATTCGTGTGAGATTCTGTTCTGTCTATTTTTCTTTATCACCCTTCATGTTCCGTATTTTCGTACAATTTGAGTTGGACATGTGTGGTTTATTGTCGATTCAAAGGGTACGGGAAAACGGGTCGTGACAAATCATGTTGTTTCCGAGGGGTTCTGATATCTCCAGTACTTGTCTTCTTTCCTTCAGAGCTTTCTTGGAGTTGTTCACCTACTACTTTAGAAATGGACCCCAGAATAATCACTTCCATTAGTAGTTCATAAGCCATAGCTGCAAAAGCAAACATAGTGCACAAAAATTGCTCGGTACTATGCTAAAAGAGGTCGGTACCGACCTATGTCCTTGGCTCCAATTGCCCTCCAATTTCTTATGACCACTTCCATTGCCTTTCCATGCATGTTCCAAAATCCTTGAGTCGTTTCGTTTGCATCTCAACATCAAGATTCGATTGAAAGCCGTTTGGTCAAAAAGCCGGAGAACACTTGCCCCAAAAATATGTTTATGTTGGTAACAAAGTATGCTCTAGAACAAGATAAGTGTGTACCAGTGTCTATACGAGTGGGCCGGTTATCTAAGAGTTGCTTCAAAGCTTTGTCGCTATTCCATGGCTATCTGTTTGATGCTTTGTACAGTAAAAATTCCTTTTTTTCACGCTAAGGACAAGTTGTACACTCTGGAGATCATTCCAAGCCTTAGCTAGGTACATACTTCCTTCCTTTTTCCTTTTATTTCCTTTGGTTCATGTTCAAAATTTCATTTTGGTACTGACCTGATTAGGTCGGTACCGAGCTCTTTTGTTAAGTCATTCAAGCCCAAAAATTCTCTTAAATATTGAATATTAAGCATATTTTTCTTTCATGCCTTGATATTTCCAATTTCCTTCAACCTTCCTTCCCAATACCGATTCAATGTGACCTAACTCCGCAAGCCCAAACCCCTCGCCCCCAAGAAAATTGTATCGCTATTGCTTCCTCCTTACCGTGGCCACTTGAAACTCGTCTCGATCGCTGTTGTCCCTCAAAAAGAGATTCACCCGAAGTTGCTGCCAAGCCCTAAATCTAGATCCAAATTATAAGGGTGGGTTGGTCAAGTCTCTGCCAAAGCAACATTCATAGGGTTGCCTTTTAAGGTCAGTAAATGGTCGAGGGCTTCAACTTTATGATTAAGCTATGTTCCATTTCTTGGTCAATGTCAATATATGTTTTTCGAGGGCAAGCCCGAGCAAAACTCGAAGTTTTTCCTGAGGAATCCTAGGCCTGACCTAAAGTGTGCTTTGCCGCTACTCAAATTACAACAACTCCATGTTTTCCTAAGGTCTGCCCAGAGCCTTTCTCGACTTCACTTTGGGTTTTACTCCTCTACCACAAATTCAAGCTTATATGCACTTCAATAGGCCTTGACATTCCTTTGTTGAGCTCCGTCGATCATAAACCAAAGCTTAAAATCCTAATAAGACTGCTCTTTTTCAAAGAACAACCACGTTGAAAACACTTCGTCTTTCGATCAATTCCATTGCATAACATATTCAATCACCACACTTCCTGTGTTCCTACAAAGGAATTCTCTACGTCGCACTAAATAGTGGTTCCATTATCGATAATCCAACGATAATGGGTAAGATCTGATGCAGTTCCATCGTGCAATGCGGTTCATTTTCTAACATGAACGAGCTATCTACACAGAATGGTCTGTTCGTCGTGTATGGGGCATAGGATCCACGCAATATAGATTGACACTTCCAATTGTCTCGGTCGACATTCAGAATCCAAATGGTCAAGACAAATCGACATTCGTTGGATTCTAGGCGTCGGTCACACATGATAACATTTAAAATAGAATTCCAAAATAAAGCATACCTAACTATGTTCAATGTTGGGTTTTTCTATCCAAAGTAATATGCCAGTCTCTTAGATTTCATGTTGGCACCGAGCTGTCGATTCCTCCTTGAAAAGATAGTGCGGATCGTGCTATATGGAATTATACTATACTAGTGCGGAAATAAACTAAGATTCTATAGCAATTGGAATAAGTAAAATAAAACAAGCACACCAGGAATTTTTATACTGGTTCGAACTTCCCGTTCTACGTCTAGTCCCAAACTCCTTTTGGAATTTCACTAAAACAACAGCCCTCAGTTAACCCGGAGGAACGGGTCTATACAACCCCTGAGCAGCCGAACAGGGACCTGAGCAGTAGAACATGATTTCGTCTCAACAGCCGAAGAGGACTTCACTTTGCCTGAGCACCAGAATAGGACTTTTATAAATAAAGTTTTCTTGGCTCTATGTGTTCTTTAATAACACGAATTTGTCAATTATAGTACACCCTTCCTATAATCTTCTCATTTATGATGTATATATGAATACGTGAAGAATAAGAAAGTAATAGAATGAATTTGTATGAAATTGAATGCACAAGAGTATTAGAATCAAAGAATATGAGAGTAGAGTAAGAATAGATTGAATTCAGTTATGGAAACATGATTCCAATGTGTTTATATAGATTATAAAACAGGTGCATGTGTTCGTAAAGAGTTATCATGAAGAGTATTGTCATATCTATTGAAATGAAGAACGCATCTCTTCATGAATGGAAGTGCGTATTTGAAAACATAGTCGTTATAGATATTCAGACTTTTGAATTGAATAATTCAGACTTCTGAAATTGCACGAGCTCAAACCAGAAAGGAAATAGGCTAAATCTGGCCTTACATAGCCGTTTGAATATTTTTATTCAAACGTCTGAATATTGTGGAACCATAATTTTGTTTCAACATTCAGACGTCTGAATGACATTATTCAGACGTTTGAAATTAGCCTGTAATAAAAAATTACCATAGCTCAAATGGTTAGAGCACTTGCCTTCTGAACTAGTGACTCGGGTTTGAGTCACGCTCCATGCAATTTTTGAATACTTGATTTTTCATTTAAAATATGAATGTATATGTGTGTATACGATTTGGAGAAGATTTTAACATTTGTAAACTCTAGACACGACACTATATGACTAATAATACTTTATTTGTCACCTTCGTCTTGTCTCTATCGTGTATATCTCTTCTTGTATCTCCATATACGTACTTTCATCCTTTTTTCGTACTGTGTATCTTCATTTTAAATGTATTTATTTATCTCTTTTTGATGCTCATATACATGCAAATTAGCTTAGAGATTCTTTGGCATAATTATATAGTTGTTGTCATTAAAATCCAACAATTGAGGTTCTAACATTCTTCCCTTTTTTTATAATGACAACTATATAATTTTTTAAAAAAAATATTCATTCTATATATAAAACAATATTAATATGTTTTAAGCAGCCCCCCCCCTTAAGTATAACATCTCCCCCTAAGTATAATATCTCTCTCTATTAATATGCATATGAATTTCTCCCTCTTCGTCATTATCAAAAGGAATAAGGGAATATAATAAATTTTATAAAATATCTTGTAAATAGTGGGATAAACTCAATATTAATTATGGAAGAAAAATAAAATAGATTTTACCATATTTGCTGAAGTCCATATTTCATTGCAAGCACGTAATTCTATTAGACATATGGAACATCCTTTAAAATTCCAAAATCTATCATTTTTCTTTTGTTTTTCCGAGTACCTGCAATAAAAAATGATCATTTTCGATACCCACTTACTATGTTAGGGTCCGGGGGGTTAGGTCTTGGGAAACCAAACCCATTTGGGCGTGGTTGAACCTTTATGAATATAACTTTCATTATTAACCACCATATCAAAATAATCATTAATGTATTTTTCTCAACTTTTCAATTAACAGGAACCCAAATACTTAGAAACTTTTATTCATATTTCCAGTCAATGATTTTGTACTTCTATAGAAATTAGAAACATTATTGGTCATAGCAGAATTTGAATTTCTATTAAAATTGGATTTAGACTTTACTAGAAATTTAGTACTAGCACTATCATTTTTACTATCCATGAAAGCATATCTAGTGCCATTTCTACGATCAGTTTTATTATATCCTAAACCACTTTTATTATGTAAAGGTTTAGAACTAGATAAAATCATGTTTAAATCATTTTGACCTTTATTAAATTTGGTGACTTCATTGTTAATTTTATCAAATTTAGCTTTCAAGTCGCAAATTATTTTCAAAAAAAATATTACTATTATTCAATATATCAATTTTCTCATATGATTTAGAATTCTCGTTTTTTAACGTACGGTTCTCATTTTGAGAAGGAAATTTTGAGATTTTGAATTATCTAAAGAGGATTGTAATAAATTATTTTGTCTTTTCAAATCAAAATTTTCTTTTGAAAATTTTCTCTTTTTTTTTCAAATACGGTGTTTTGTTCATCTAGAAAATCTTTAACACTTATAAAATTATTCTTTAAAACACCAAGTTGATTTTCTAAATCTAACTTCTCATTTTTCAATTTCTCATTTTCAAGTTCAACAGATTTCATCTTTTCTAAAATAATAAAATTAGCTTTGAAATCTTATTGCTTATACTAACTAATTCATTATTATTATTGAAATTTATAAATTAGAAAGACCTTTTTGTAGTCCTCACTGGTGGCTTTGATAGGGATTTTGCCTGTTATATTTCGATTGCATCGTTTTCTAGTCATTATTCAATGATGTTGTGACGATCGATAGAATTCCAGGCTCCTATATCAAATGAAAAGACAGTACGGATCATGTTATATGGAATTATACTATACTAGTGCAGAAATAAACTAAGAAACTATAGTAATGTGAATAAGTAAAATAAAACAAGCATACCAAGAATTTTTATACTGGTTCGAACTTCCCGTTCTACGTCTAGTCCCAGACTCCTTCCAGAATTTCACTAAAACAACAACCCTCACTTAACCCAGAGGAACAGGTCTATACAACCCCTGAGCAGCCGAACAGGGACCTGAGCAGCAGAACAGGATTTTGCCTCAACGGCCGAAGAGGACTTCACTTTGCTTGAGCGGCAGAACAGGACTTTTACAAATAAAGTTTTCTTGACTCTATGTGTTCTTTAATAACACGAATTTGTCAAGTATAGTACACCCTTCCTATAATCTTCTCCTTTATGATGTATATATGAATACGCGAAGAATAAGAAGTAATAGAATGAATTTGAATGAAATTGAATGCACAAGAGTATTAGAATCAAAGAATATGAAAGTAGTGTAAGAATAGATTGAATTCAGCTATGGAAACATGATTCTAATGTGTTTATATAGATTATAAATAGGTGCATATGTTCGTAAAGAGTTATCATGAAGAGATAAGGTCATATCTATTGAAATGAAGAATGCATCTCTTTATGAATGGAAGTGCCTATTTGAAAATATAGCCGTTATAGATATTCAGACTTCTGAAATTGCACGAGCTCAAACCAGGAACGAAATAGGCTAAATCTGGCCTTATTCAACCGTTTGAATATTTTCATTTAGACATCTGAATATTGTGGAACCATAATTTTTTTCAGCATTCAGACGTCTGAATGACATTATTCAGACGTCTGAATTTAGCCTCTAACAAAAAATTACCATAGCTTAAATGGTTAGAGCACTTGCCTTTTGAACTAGTCACCCGAGTTCGAATCTCGCTCCATGCGATTTTTGAAAACTTGATTTTTTTTCATTTAAAATATGAATGTATATGTGTGTATACCATTTGGAGAAGATTTTAACATTTGTAAACTCTAGACACGATACTATATGACTAATAATACTTTGTCACCTTCTTCTTGTATCTCCATATACATACTTTCATCCTTTTTTTGTACTATGTATCTTCATTTTGAATGTAATGTTTATCTCTTTTTGATGCTCATGTACCTGCAAATCAGCTTAGAGGTTCTTTGGCATAATTATATAGTTGTTGTCATTAAAATCCAACAATTGAGGTTCTAACACTCCTGAAGCCGTGTCTACTATAGATCAGGCTTTGATATCTATATCTGTTGGACCTAAGTGCTCGATCGCTACTGAGTTATAGAGAATGATAGTACCACAAAAACCAATTCAAGATCATCCCTCTCCTCCAAATGAACGGATCGACTTATGGGTTTTGGATTTATCCTCCTAAGCAAATGTCAATAGTTCTAACTACCAAATCACTCTAGACCATCTGTCGACAACATGGGATTCCTAAAGGTAATGTTTTGCTTCCAACATATGGACTAACAGGTGTATAACCCTCCAATGGGTTATAAAGCTTGTACTAAAGTATGTACTTAGGCAACGCTGTACTGTCCTTCAATCCATTCCTTTGTGTGTCCTTCCAGGAGCTTGAGCTTGCTCCTACTCGGGTCTATTCCAATGGTTATGCCCTATTAAGCTCCTTGTACATCTTGTTCATGAACCAATATTAGCGACTCGTAACTTTCAAAGAGCTAACTCATGCCCTAAGCTTCAAACAGCGATGTGAATTGCCTTCTAATATGATTATCGAAGCCTGGTGCCGATGCAAGGTCATTAAAGCGCTCCACAACAAACTTTCGTACTTTAAGAATGAATATTTCTTTGTTCAATGTCCATATGGTTTCAACAGTCTTTTGCTTTTCGAATGTAAGACTTCCTCCTTTCCTTTTTCCCTATGCTTGGACTTTTACCATCCAAGTGTTTAACTTGTTATCTCCTTTCTCCAAAGATATTCCTGTTTGAGACACGAGCACCAAACACTTTTAGACTCTTCAAATCCTCAAGGGTATCCCCATCCAATATCGCTCTACCATTTATCTCCTAATGAATGAGAATCCATGTCGATGCAACCTTCTATGTCCTGATCGCTTCGCCTTTCCTGCCAAAACTCCACCGAGTAGTTCTAGAATGCCAACTAGGTCTTCTTCCTACCATTCGTAGCTCTATCGAAGACATCCAAGTGGGGATCGAAGGTCCATCTGACACGGAGAATGTTGGTGAATCCATCGATAGAGCAACGAGAGCACATATTGTTGGTCAGGTACAAGCGAAAGTAGAAGGAAAAGTTGAAATGGATGCGATCTATGAGGAGGGAGGAAGAAAAGAAGACAGAAAAGAATGAGATGAATTGAGAGCTATGCTAATAGTTTAGGTGACTCCTCCGATGATTCTTTAGAAGACGCTTTTACTCGCTGAGCGAATTTGACATTCCAATTGCTAATCTCCTTAAGAAATGCTCTTTGGGCTTCAGCTTACTATTTTATGGCATATTAGCTAAATGAGGCTTGACTCCATCCTTACTACCTTCCGAACATGGTCCGTAGTACTTAGGGGAACACCAGCACTCCACACACTTCTAGGATCACAAACACACATTCCTTGCATTCGCTCGCATTCCAATGCTCCAAACTGATATGATCCTTTCTTTCATTTTAGGTATAATGGGTAAAGACCCATTCGACTATCTCCACCATGGCATTTCCAAGAAAAGAAAACGTGCTTCTGATCCACATTCGCCTCACTTCAGCTTTTGCAAGGAGCGAGAAACAGAAGAAGAGAGGTCTCGATGAAAGGAAAGAGAGCAAGAGGCGGAAAAAGACTTCCAGGCCAGGAGGGACAGAAAGAAAAGGAAGACGAAGGAGAGTGGATCCCACGACTATGGGAAAAGGCATGAGGATTTACATGACATCGCAGTTCTTCTTTTGACCTTCCCTCGCCTCGACCTCAACCATAACTTCCTCTGCAAAAGCAAACTCCAACATTGCTCTCTTTGACCTCTACCTTCCCTTTACTCCCATAATCCATAGGGGTTTCTATTTGTCCATCTCCTCCTCCAACCTCGTTGAGCCACCCCCGTCGAGCTGAATGCAAGCTGCCTTCACAGAACTTTGCTTAACCGGGTTCAGGTTCGATCGTGACATCAAAGACGTTCCAAGGAAAGAGGCAAACCGTAGGCTTAGAGGGATCCAAGAGCATATTAATCGAAGATATGAATGGAAGAAACTCTGCTTCCCCTCTCTATCATTAACCGAATTAATCAAATAAACATCCAATCGTTTGAATTAGAGAAGAAAACCTATGATAGTCTCATAGAAGGGTATAAGAGGAACTTGGAGGAGGTTGAAAAAGAGAGAGATGCAGCTTTAAAATCTAAGACAAAAGCCAAGGTCTTGGTTGAAGAGATGAAACGTGCTCATAGTCAAGCCAAGATCGTGATGAAAAATATTATAAAAACTACTCACAAAGGTAACTTCGCTCTCAAAATCCAGCTAACATCCAAGGATTTGAACTTTATAAAGAAAGATAAGGCCATTGAGGACAAAGAAGCCGAGATCTAGGAGCTTCGTTTCAAAAATGAAAAACTTCATTATGCCATTCTTTTGTCAAAAGCAGAGACACTAGAGGCTCAGGCCGACCATGTCGTAGCTATCCATGATCTACATAGCTAAAGGAGTAGAGGGCTAGGGTAAAAGAAGAACTGAACTCCACCCTGCAACAGTTCTTTGCTAATGTCATCCAATACAAGAACTTGAAATGGCTGGGAAGTACATATGTCATTGCTCTCATCGATGCCTGGGAAGAGGTATTACGTCGTACACAGGCATTTAGTGAAGGCTTTACTGAAGATGAGCTAAAAAAAATACCATGATGCTGAAGCCATAGATGAACTTGAAGACGGAGAAACTATCCTGGTTGTAGAGGACACTACTACTACTAAAGCTGCCATTGAAGCTCCTGCTGATCCAAGTGCATCGTGACAAGCAAAACCATCATCCTCGAAGATTCAAGAGCTTGCAATGAAGATTCCATCATTCGAGGGGGCCAGCTCCGAGGCCACCCAGATCATTCTAGTTTCTATAGCTACTATTCCTACCAAACCTTTTATTCCTCCCTTCATCGACCAACAATGCAATCAGCACTAGAAGAGGGAGAAATTACTAAGTCTCCTACTCAACAACTAAGTTTGGGTGAAGGTATATCTCTCATCTCACTAGTGTCGGAGGTCCCTCAACTCTCGCCCAAGATTTTTACTAATCTTTATCGCTCGGTTTGTAACTATGTAGGTCATCCTTCTCTTCCACCTCCTCCGCCGCCAATTACTCAAGGCTTGGACCCTGTTGCAATTATTACCAAGTCAACCTCCATAATCACATGACTGGTTGTTCCAAGCCTTCCCTCCACCTCTATTCCTAGTCCCAATTTAGAGAGAATCACATCTTTGGAGGGATTGGATGATATCTTGGGGAAAGACATCGCCAATGCCTCGGGCATAACTGGATCTATTTCCATGTTAGAGAAGTTAAAGATTGATATCCCAAAAGTCAAAGTTAAATCCGAATCTAGACTTGAAAAGCCTATGGGAAATGAGAAGCCAAAGCCTTCTCTAAGAGTCCTTCGCATCACCATCAAGGCTTCGAAGATCAGCGGCACTAATGCCACAACGAAGATCTCTAAACCCCTTGTAGACCGTCCTGGAGATCTTGCCATCATTAACATTGAAGGAGAAACCGATCCATCCAAAGGTTGTATATTGAAGGGTGAGAAGAGTTAGAAGAGGCCTCGCGATGGATCATGCGGCCAGGGTGGCAAGGTGGGAAGAAATAGAAGAAGGCGCACAAGAAGTAATCACCTCAGTTATCCTCTAGTGATGACGAGACAGTTTCTCTTGGTCTATTTTTAGGATGTACTTCTGTTTTCTTGTTGTACATAGGTCATGCCTGTGACGAACCGGTCCTCGCATTTATCTTGTACAAAATTTAACTATAACGAAAGGCTGCATTTTCTTTTCAATCCCTATTCCATTTACATTTCCCCACTTTATATATTATTCCTGCCTATATAAAATTGCCTGCATATATAGATATAATTGTTTTACTATATTTTATCCATATTATACATGCCTATGTCAGTGTAATGCTTTTACGTACTGTAAATCTGTACATATAAGTAAAATTCCTACAACTACCTTACTTATATTCCATTATTTAGTTATGTTTTATTATCGCCAAAGTGTTTCCGTTTGACTAAACAAAGCTATTATTCACCTAACTTTGTAGTTATTCCAGTTTATTCCAGGTCGAGTCTCCCTCAACCATCAACAAGTTATAAATAGTCCAAGCTCTATGCCATTCCTTATTCCCAAGGAACAGTTGTTTGGACGTTCGTATCCTGATATCTTCGGTCTTGCCAATAACCTAGCATGAACGATATTATCCATAGAATTTCACCACTTAACTTCGGCCAAGCTAGTTGTAACAACCCTGGTCGAGATTACTTGGAATTAAACTTACAAATATGATTTGATTTATCTTAATTGATCTTAAGATAAAGTTGGGAATTTTATTAGTTATAGTTTCCAAATTAATTTGGATTTGGGATTTACTAAATTGGAAATTCAAGGAATATCCTTTTGTGAAACTTGATCCTTATATTGACAATAGAAGGAAAATTTGGGAAATTGTGACAATCAAATGTATGAAAATAAATTGTAATATAAAAATATAAAGAATAAAGTTTTATTCACTTATTTATTATAAGTGGAGATTTGTGATAAAATATTTTTCATCTCAAATTATTTCAGCCAATGTTGTAATGTTTAATAAAATGTCGATACTGAGGTTTATTGTTTAAAATAAGATTTTTATAACTAATAGTTTATTTTAGTGAATATAATGAGAAAAACTTTTATTGTCAAAGGTTATATTTAATTTTATAAACTATCTCAATATTAATAGGAATGAAATTTTTTGATATATTACTATTTGTCAAATTTTGTGAGAATCAAATTTATAATTTATAAATCATTGTTTAGTGTAAAATAGTGTTTTACAAAAAGTAAATTAAAGAATTATAACACATTTCTTTCATTGGGTCCTTAGTAAACCCATTTGGCCCATGTAAGAGAAACAAGAGAAGGGAAAATAAAACTTATGTTCATTTTACTTCTCATATTTCTTTTCCGCCTAAGCATAAATAAACCCTTCTTGCTTTTCAACCCTAGAACCTAAATCACAACAAATCAAGTGAAAATCAAAGAGGCTTTTGATCAATAATTATAGAAATCAACTTCAGGTAATCTCCTACAGTCCTAATGAATCAGTTAGGGTTAGTAATCTCAGTTTTTACCTTTTGTTTGTAATCTCTTTGTTGCAATTTCTTAAAATAACCTAGGTAATTATCAAGAGAAGCTAATCCAGGTTTTAATCTTCAATTCAAGTGCTTACAGGTGATATCTCACACTACTATCTCTAAGTGAAAGTATATTCGATGTTTGATTGAATTGGATGAATCTGTGGTTGTGTTGTTTTCAATTTTGTGTTGTTCGTATTTAATATTGCTCAACTTCTAAATCGCTGAAACCCTAGCCTTTTGATCTTAATTAGCCGACAATTATAGTTGTTTATATGGATGCATACACTCAAAATTCACCATAAAACAATTACTCGAGACTTAGGATCAAACCGACTTCACCAGGGATCGACTGAACTGGAGCAACTCCAAAATTCGTCCCCACCGGTGGTGTGCCGTTGCACCGATAGACGTATTGTGGGGCAGTTCCAGCTCTAGGAAACCTTTCCCGGTTTGCTTGTTTGTCGCTTTGTTTGTTGTTGCTCGTTGCTATGGTATGGATGGATGATTATAATATGTTACGAAGATAATTTCAACTCATATTTGTTAGTAGAATAAAGATAATTTCAACTCATATTTGTTAGTAGAATAAAGATAATTTCAACTCATATTTGTTAGTAGAATAAACAAAAATATTATTGGAAATGATATAGAGTCGAACCCTATGGACCAATTTGTTGTTATGATCTTGTGATGTGTAGTAATGCATTCTATTGCGTTATAGACTTTGATTCAAAAGATTGGAATTTTATAAACTTATATCTATCTATTTTATTTATATAAATAATTTTATAAAAGAGGGTTTAATTTAAGTTTACAAATATAAAACTTGTTTCTAAATTAATTTAGTTCTTTTTATAAATGATTTTTGTAGATAGTTATATGTATAATACTGCATTATAAATGGTTGTGGAATTTGGGAACATGGTTTTGGAAATGTAAACCTAATTTATTTCTAAGTAAAATGCTTATATATCTCAAAATGGATTTGGAAGAATAATAAATATGGTTTTATAAGATAAATGTACTTATTCACACACACACACACACATATTTTGAAACATGGTTTGTTAACTAAGTATGTTGTATGGAAATTTGAGACAACTATGTATATATCAGCGCAATTTTGGAACAATTCAGATTCATGGAATTTTTTATCAAATACAAAATATTTATATAAAGTTAAATAATAAATGAATTTATATTTATATAAAGTTAAATAATAAAGGAATTTATGAGAAATCATAATAATTGCTTTCTAAACTATAAACCCAAAAGAGAAAATTATTTTGAGAGCCTTAGTTCTATAATATGAGGGTACTAATAATCGATTTAGTATTACCGATTGGTTTAAATGCTCTCGAGTAACGCTTCATCAAATATTGTATAACTCATTGAATAGAATGTTTGAGTGGAATTTACTAACCCATTAGCGAACACTCGAATTTCACTGAATAGTATGGGATACCTTGGATAAATTTTTGTTATTGCAATTAGGAAATATTTAACACTTTAGGGTTGTATTCTCTTTTGGTGTTCGATGGGACGATGGATCCTTAAGAGAATATAGTTCACGTTTTCCGATGGTATACGTAATGAGTGAGATTTACTAGCTTCTAGTAAATACTTGAATTTCATCATACGGTATGGGACATTTTGGTTAAGTTCTAGTGATTACTAAAAGTGATAGTATTTAGCACTTTATAGTATATTTCCTTATGGTGTTCTATGGGACCGATAAATCCTTAAGAGATATACTCATGGATTTCTTTACGATTATAATTTATAAAGATGAATAATCTAGAATCTTCGAGTCATGGTTGCTACAATTGTCTTGATCAGTATGGCCTACCTTTGAGATCAGTTGTGATTCTGTGTTCCCGATATAAGTATGATCTTTGGTATCGGATCGGTTGACTAATACCTTCGTTTGTTTGTTTGTCACGGTCTGAATACAATCATTGCGATTAGTATGGACGATCATTACGATCGGTACAGATTAAGAACTCTTGGATTCTGAAATTTGGATTCTGTAACTATTCTCTGTTCATGAAATAAATATATACTCTTGTGTCTTGAGGTGGATTCTGAGTTAAATTAATTCCATGACTTGTTATATCTTTAGCTTCTTGATTTACTTATATGTCATATATCTTTATGTTATATCTTGTTCTCACTCTTTTAGACATTTAGAGATAGTGTGACCCAGGTGTTATTTTATTGCTAGGGTCAGGCCGAGACTTTTCAGGTTATAGGACAGATTGACCTTTGGATGGTTGTGCTAGCAAGGAGACAAACATCTTTGACTTTTAGTTTATCTCATTTAGGATTCATGTATGTTTATGAGATGTTTAATTGAGATAGAGATTTGTATCTTATGTATATTATGTAAGTTTAGTTTATATTTGATAGAATCTCACTTTTGTATATGTATACGATGTTTATTGTTCCATTACGATTTATGACTACTGTTTATATGATATACTGTTCCGAATCTAAGAAACTAGTGTGATTATTACTTCGAACTGAGACTATACACATCAAATTTAATTTTTGAAATTAAATAGACCGCAAGTATGACATGTTAGTGTTAGTTTAAAGATATATTCACATTCATTCGCTCTTATCAAGCCGTATTCTTCGTATTATTAGACAACATTATTTATAATGTTTTTAATAATATGAGATCGCGGTTGGGTTCAGTGCATTTTGGTATCAGAGCTGAGTTGGAACATTATAGCGTATAATATCACAGATCTGAGACCTAGAGGACTTAGAGTCCTGTCCCCGGAGGGGTGTGGTAGATAGTTACATTAAATATATATTTAGGGTTAGGAATATAAATTGATTATTAAGATATTCAATTGGGACGTAATTTGATTTAAAATTTTAATTAGTTAAGTTGGAATTTGTGATATTAAAATTTTGAAAATTAATGTGTTAAAATCCTTTAGAGTTTGGAAATTCACTTTTGGATTATTGGGAAAATAATTTTAAAAGAGACAAATTGGAGTGAATTAATTTGGGAAATTTGAATAAATGAGTTTAAAATTTAAATAATTTTATAAATGATCAGAGTTGTGCAGTGGAATTTTAGAACTAGAATTATTTCGCTATAAGTGACTATTTAGTTTTCATTGATTGGTTGTTAGGAATTGATTGCTTGGCTGTATTTATTTAAATTAGATGCATGGATTTTAGTGATAATAAAATAAACAAAACTAAAGAAAACTTGTAATTATTTATTGTGTTGACTTGTCCAGAAAATGTTTTCGATCGATATTTGGGACGTCATGTTATCAATAGGAGTTCCTAAACATCAAACAGGACATTTTGCATGAAAAATAATTAATTTGAAAATTTGGAAAATATTTGAGTTAAAATAATTTAAAATAATATTTTAGCCATCAAATAAATTGTGAGAAGTGGAGAGCATGACGAGGCAACTTTGATACTGTAACATCCCGCCTTTTTGCACACTTTAAACCGAAACACGTGCCAATTCAAAGCATACGCAAGGGCGGATTGTTATGGGGTAAATAAGAAAAACAGAGAAGAAATAAAACAAAAACAGAATCTCACAGCGGAAGGATAAAATATAATAACAAATATACAGTTCATAAACAGTTTACAAAAGCTTGATTCTTCTTTTACAATAAATATCAGAGTTACACATACCAATACAAGCAATGCAGCGGAATAGAAAGAGTGTGGTGTAATACTATATATAACATAATACTTATTCTTCGTCTTCGTCCTCCAAAGCTAAAATCTGCTATCCTGAAATGCTCGGACTGACCCGAGCGAATTTGAATAGACAAAAACACCCGAGTCAGACTAGAATATCTTATGTGAGTTAAATAAACAGAATATAAATATGAGTACAGTAACTCAAGAGATGTTCGGGATTTACATCTCCTAAGGATCCGTTAAACTATTTACTATGTAGTATATTGCGCTATTATAATAGTGTCTATTTATAAAATAAACTTACTTTTAAATAGCGTTAAGGCTTTACATTTTCCACCTTAACACGTAATAGTCCCAGTAGTCCGTCCAATATCATAGCCCCTCCTGATCGGGAAGCCACTAGAGGATACCACACGGGCTACGGGAGAAAACCAAACTCGTACAAGGCGCGATATGGTAGGTGACACGGCACAACTAGGCAATGCCAGGGTAGATATACCAATTGCTATCCAGGCTGGTGGAAACGCGTAGCCGCAGTTACCGCCCACCTCGGACTAACTCCCCAAAATCAAAATATAGAAGTGGCCACTGAATCAAATCCAAGTCAAATTATAATATCGAAGAGGAGCGTCCGATCAGAGGAATGACCTCATTGGCCTGAGAATCGCTCCTGTTTTAGCCACCTTATGCCAACTCACGGGAGTTGGGTCCACGTATTTACCTTACAGGAAACGTCGCCACCACCTACTTCATTCTGGAATCTCCACCGCGTACACGGTTAGTCAAAGTGGTTTTCGGTATCGACAGAGAGTATGTCCATATCCGATCCCGGTCTCTTTGCCAACCAATCGTTATTATAACACCGCGGTCATTTAAAAATAGTTTATACTTTTAAAACCAGAATATAATCCATTTCAAACCGTAATATTACGATATCATTTCTTCTTTTAAAACCCAAAACAATATGATATCGTTTATCCCAAATAAAATTATTCCTTTCCAAAAAATTATGTCACTTTTTATTATTTAATATCCCATGTAACCAATATTCTGTTTGTAACTTTCAACATAATTCTTCGAAAATCCATAGCATTTTAAAACCATTATTTTCAAAACTAAATGGTTTGGATATTCAACGGTATGCGAATTAAAAAAAAGTTTAACTTTACTGTTGCTTTATAAAGAAATAAATTACATGGCTTTCCAAATATTTCTTCTTTTAAAGTTAAACCAAAATCCAAAATATTACTTCAAGTCGCAAAACCATTTCAATTTTATATATATTTATATCCATTTTGGAGCATTAATATTTCAACTAAAGTTGGATTTTTATCCTTTCAAAAATCAATATTCTATTAATTAATCTTGACCATTCACATAAAATCCATAATTAATAAGACTTCAATTTCTAGTAATATATATATATATATATATATATATATTTCCAAATTCAATTTTTTACTAGAATATTCATTTCAAAATATTTTGGGAAAAAAAATCCAATTATAAATATCATATCTTTAAAATTTCCAACTTAATATTTAAACATAGGATATAATCATCAAACTCCATTTTCTTAATTTTCTTCCATTTTTAATAAAGAAATTTATTCACCTTTTAATTTCAAAATTTCAACTTCATATGCATATAACTATGGAAGAAAACATTTATTCAGTATAAAATTTAAGATTTTTATAAACCGTATTCCATCCAAACCATAGAAATCACATTAAAAATAGTTATATATAGACCACGGTGTCTGTATATAGTTTTCTATCCTATGGTCAAGTGATACGGATATTTATCATTTCAATCCGCAATTTAAAAAAATAAAACTGCGGTTGTATATCATTTCAAACCGCAATCCCGAATGAAATGAAAAATGCATACTAACTTGCAGTTTAATGATATCAAATAAAACATCCCTTCAATAACACATCCATCATCCAATCACAAACATCAAGCAATATCAATCAATAACAATTATATATATGATCATATATAACAGGTGATAACTGGCAGTTTATTCAAATTAAATTTTTCAACTATTAATCTAACAATTTATATTCAGTGATAATTGACATAACTGTTAACTAGCAGTTCATATGCAACCAAAAATTTCTAACAGCCAATTAACACGCAATAAATCAATTAAATTAACAGTTACATTCAATAAAATGCAATTCAACAGATATGAATGAAATAACATGCCAAAAGCTCATAAATAAATTTCTATTCATTTCTAAAATTTATTTAACAAACATAAAAGCTTCTAGTAGTTGTGAGTGGGTTAAAACACTCACCTTTTGAATTTAAATTGAATTCAAATCCAATTTAAACCCAAAAATTGGACAGTCTCCAAATTCATCCAAACCAGTGCCAAAACGTCAGAAATTCCGATACGATCCCAGCAAAACAAACCGCGCGTGAATCCGAGCTCGTATGCAAAAGTTATGAAAATTTGAAAAATGAAAAATTCTGGTCCTGGGTCAACTTCGGGTTCGACTTCGGGGCGCCGCCTCATTTCCCCGATGCTTGCTTGGAGTTTTCGCCAAAACGACCCGGAGCGACCCGAGTCATTTTCTTCCTGACCCGAAGTTGCTCTAGGGTTTTCTCCTCTGAAACCCGAAGCGCGACCAGAAGCTGCTGCAGATCCACAAAAATTTTTTTTTTTTTTTTTTTTTTTTTGAAATAAAATTTTGGAATTTGGGAATTAGGTTTTCTGCCATTGGAATGAGGAGTTGAGAAGGAGATGTACGTATAGAAAAATGAAAATAAGGAGTGGCTAGGGCTTATAATCGCAAATATATAGACAGATAAAAGAAGGCTAGGTGGGTACGGATAACGAACGTGCTAAACGATAGTTGGCCCAAAAAGCCCGTTCTGCCTCCGGAGTCGAATTTGTTAAAACTATATATCCAAATAGGTGTTTCAAAATATTCTGAACGCGATGGAAAAAGTTTCGCGACCAAATTCGATCGTATGAAGAAGTTATGCTAAAAAAATAAAAATTTCAAATTGATTTCAAAATGCGTAAATTTCAAGGCGTTTCGAGTCCGTACGATCAAACGACAAGTCCGATCGCAACGAAACTTGAAACATTATTATAATTCACCGTTACGGATCCGATGAAACTAGTTTCGTCGAAATCCGAGTCCGTGACAAAAATGGCTATTTTTAATATTTATTAAATAAATTAAAATAAATCATAAAATCCAAATTTTCTTTCAACTTTAAATATTGGCCAAATTTCATTACTTATATAATCCAATCAATTCCAAATAATTTAGCAAGCTTGGATGTGAATTAAAATTTATAAGTATATAAATTTCGCAGTGTTAACCTCTGCGTTTTCTTATTATTTGGGAATTATAAATTTTATTCGCAAAACCCAATTATTTAATCATATACTTATACTCTCATCTTAAATCTAATTATATAAATAACTTGATTTCTATTATCCAACTCAAAATATATCAATTATTCTCCAACTACATAGTTAACGTTTCTTTTATATATCACTGTGGTAATATTTCAAAATGTTCATCTTTTGTTTGCATAAATTACTGTATTTAGATAAAATTATAATTTTGGTAACTTATCACATAAATAACTTAAAACCTCAACTAATACATTCCACCTTTGTTTCATCTTATTCATTCACTCATCAATATTCCGTACTAACTACAAAATTTAGTGTATTCCTTTAAATTGATCAAAATAAGACTTATCAACTAATAGAAAGATTTACGTACAAAATTTATTGTCATACATCTAATTTACAAGCCTATACTTAATTATTATCCTACAATACGTTTTACGTTACTATAATGTTCATTCTTCCGTTCCTACGTTTCTATAAATTTATTCCTTTATAATTTATTTAACGCAACACTTAATCTACACCTATTGCGATGTTTCAAATTTACTTGAATGAACAATTTCTTTACTTAAAATAGTTGTTGTAAACTCTTAATTCCACATTTATAAGTGTATTATTATTTTCACTCAAATATTATACATATATATAGAGTATTGGGTTTTTATTTAATCATCATTTATCATATATATTAATTAATTAAATTCAATACTTAAGTCTGACTAAATTTATTCCCCAAATACACATTTACATTTCTCAACCAATAAATATAACCAATCAAATTCTCATTTTATTGAACCTTGGTCAATTCCACACGTTAATTTTACTTAAAGTCTCAATTAATTAATTTACCTCGGTTTCATTACCTTATTACCTTATATGCATAATTGACATGGTTATATCTTCCATTACATCAATAATTTATCATTTCATTTCTATGCAATATATACTCATCTTATTCCATTTATTTGGTTACTGCATTGAAATCTATTTATTAACCAATACTAACGTTATTATCATAAAAAAAAAAATTTGATTCCCAATTTTATTCAATACTTAGAACAAAAATTTTCACATTAAATCAAATCCTTCTATTCAAACCAAGTATCATGCTATGATAATATTTTACGTTGGTTACACTGAAAAAAATCAACTTTTTATCGTTATCAATTAAACATACATTAATTGCACAAATTAAAGGAATTAATTGCCATTTATCAAATTAAATTTTTCATACATCAATCTATTTCATCTAAATCCTTACCTATGAATATTGCAACCTTTAATTCCATTAAATACCAATTAACCCAAATTATTTCATTTATTCTAAGTCATATCACTAAAATAATTCATCATAATAAACTTAAAATCTATACGTTTATTGATTTATTTCTATTTGTCTTATGTTAAATTCTAAATTTAGTAAGACAACCTAAAGTACTCCACTCAATCGACAGTCCCTTTCAATTGTTAATACGTACTTAAATTTCTACAGTTGCCTTCCATCTGCACTTCCGTTACTATGATAAAAATTAGTAACGTTTATGCCATCAATCCATCATAATTACTTACCCTTAATTGAGTTTGATTTCCAAATAAATTTGCTGACCCTTAATTAGACAATTTATAAAAGTTTGTCATCATACCTATAGTTCTACGCTTATGCTATGTCTTAAATTTCAATAAATTTATAAATTTTGAGATGTTCATTAGGGTTTACAAATTTATTGACTTGCAATAACAGGGTTTCTTAATCTATTCAATTTATCGTTCACAATCTTTTATTGCATTAAATTGGTTTAATATTCCCATATTAAATTTTATGTACAGGTAAGAATTTTTCTTTCTTTCTCTACTTAATTCATTTGAATTTTATTCAAATGTCTTTAAATAGGTTTCTAAGTCACTTCTATATAATTTATTCTAGCCTTCATTTTAATACTTATCTACCACCTTTATTCTTTCAACTAAAATAAATTACAAAATCCTATTAAACAAACAATTTTAAATGGTCGAACTTAACGGGTCGTTACACTCTCCCCCAGTCAAAACTTTTCGTCCCCGAAAAGGGAAAGGAAAGGGGAAGGAAGAATAAAACAGTATATCTAATTTCAAATATTAACTTATAACAATAATTTACTAAATTAATTTCCTTTAATGAAATACACTTGTTTTATAATCATTATGTCTTTTAATACTTGAACTATTAAAGTTGGAAAAATATCTTTAACCAAATTCTAAGTCCAAAATTTACGAAAATTTTTGGCAGAGTCTCCTTTGTACGGAGGGACTCTGGAGAAAATATAATATCCAAATATACAAATATATTACATATATTATCCAAAATAAAATATCCCAACACGGGAAAATATATAAAATAGCGCTTTATACGTAATCCGGAAACGTACCTATTTGTCGGGCAATACGCTTATTATTTTGGAACCAAAAGCAGTAGCAGTTGCTTCCAACCCCTGTATTCACTTATAAAATCTAAAAGTTAAATATCTATATTACAGTGAAATGTTTGGGTAGATTCAATCATTCATATCCAAATCAAATGCAACAACCATACATTTTAACAAACGGCACACACCACAAACCACAATCATTCAATCAACAACCGTTAGTTGTTCGGGTTCAAATTATGAAATTTTACGGAGTGAGAAATAACTATCAAGTGCATCCGTTACTCAACAGTCTTAGATGGAATAGAGATAGATTATTGTTCCTCCAACAACTCCAAAATTCCTTACCCAACAACCATACATCAACCAAACAATTCAAATCAACACCACAATAGCTTATTATACATTTATTTCATGCTTCAGTGGTTTTATTTTCTTTCTTTCATTTATGGAGGGATTTCTTTGTTTCTTACAATTTTCATTTTCCATTTGTTACAAAATTCATTATATTGTATTCCAATTTATTGACTAAGGTTTATATCATCTATTTATACTACTTACCCTTTCTTATATAGTAAAATTTCCAATTTAACTTAAGTTTATACAATTAATTCTCATTTATAACAGCAAATTTATTGAATACCTTAATTACCTCAAGCTTCACTTGTAAGATTTCCCCTTACATTTTCTTACTAACATTGCAACTTTTATTATATGGTAAGTTATGTATGTTTAAGAATGCAAGTGAAAATTTACAAGTTTCTTCTCAATTCCTTTTTATTTATTAATGGTTCAATAAATATATATTCGTTTTATAAATTACAATTTCAACTTACCCTTAATTTCATTCCTTTATTTAATGTTTACGTTTTATTATATTTAATTACAGTAACCCTCTACTTACACTTAAATTATTAACCTTAAAACCTCCATTTTTATAAATAAAGGATCTTATTAATTCATTATCTAGGGTTTACAGACATTTATTTATATTACCTACTTTTTATTATATTACTAGTAGCATTTTAAAACATACTTAAGTTTATAACCGTACACATCAATCTTTATTTATTAAAGAATTTCATTTTATTTACTTAAGTTAAAATCACCTATTAATAATACTCACCTTTAATTTGGGTAAAATTTCAATTATCACTTAAGTTTATACCAATAAATTCTTATTATAACAGTAATTTATTGAATACTTCATTTTTCCTAAATTCCTACTTGTAAAATATTCAATTCCAGTTTCTCATTTAACACTTCAACTTTTATATTTGGGTAAGTTATTTATGTTAAGGAAATTGCAATTGAACTTATACAAGTTTAATCTCCATTCTTTTAATTAAATTTAATGTTTATTCATATTACCCTTTGTCTCATATGTATGCAAATTCCTCTTTATAGCTTTGCAGTTATTCTCTTATTTCAATTAGAGGTTTCAATTCATTCATTCTTCAATAAATCTTTTCCATTATTTATCAGTTAAAAACTTTTACTTCCCTTATCCCTAGCATTAACTTTCTTACTTAATATTTCACTAACAAAGTTTAAACAATTAATTAACGGAAAAATTTAGAATTAAATACCGGGTCAAATTTTAATCTATTTCAAAATAATAGATAAAAAAGTTCTTACAACTTTTATATCTCTAATTATATTTAGAACAATAAAAGAAAATTTTTAGAAAATTTCAAAAATAAATCTGCAGTAGAATTTACTACAGTGGCCTTTCCCCTTCGAAACTCGAAAATGAAAGTCGATGATGCGGCCGTCATCACCGAATTTATTTTCCAGCGACAGAGAGGAAAGTACAGAATTTAATTCTTTTCCAAAATCTTCTTTAAAACAATTCTTCCAATTTATACGAAATATTTATATAAGAAAATACTTATAAACCAAATCAATAAATTTCACAAATTCTTTGAAAGCAAATTTTCAAAAATCCCGGACTTAAGTTCTAAATCTCCAAATTTGGTTTATTATAATTTCACTTAGCTTCAGTTATTATAAATATTTTTATTGCCTAACATCCAATCTATAGCAACCAAATATATATATATCTTTATAAAACTATTTTTATATATAGAAATATAATAGGCAAATTATTTCATTCACCTATATTAAAAACAAATATTATGTCGGTCTGTCCTATTAAGTGTTTAGAAATCCCTATTGATGACATAGCGTCCCATGCATCAACCAGAATTTATAAATACAAAGCGGAACAGATTAACACAATATTAAAATCTTTTTATTAATACTAACAAGTACGCTCTCTCTTATATATACACTCAGCGACTCCCATAGGATATTTCTACCCTATTAACAAAGAGTCAAACCCCACAAAGCCAAGGTTTATCGCTAAACCAAAGCTCTGATACCAACTGTAACATCCCGCCTTTTTGCACACTTTAAACCGACACACGTGCCAATTCAAAGCATACGCAAGGGCGGATTGTTATGGGGTAAATAAGAAAAACAGAGAAGAAATAAAACAAAAACAGAATCTCACAGCGGAAGGATAAAATATAATAACAAATATACAGTTCATAAACAGTTTACAAAAGCTTGATTCTTCTTTTACAATAAATATCAGAGTTACACATACCAATACAAGCAATGCAGCGGAATAGAAAGAGTGTGGTGTAATACTATATATAACATAATACTTATTCTTCGTCTTCGTCCTCCAAAGCTAAAATCTGCTATCCTGAAATGCTCGGACTGACCCGAGCGAATTTGAATAGACAAAAACACCCGAGTCAGACTAGAATATCTTATGTGAGTTAAATAAACAGAATGTAAATATGAGTACAGTAACTCAAGAGATGTTCGGGATTTACATCTCCTAAGGATCCGTTAAACTATTTACTATGTAGTATATTGCGCTATTATAATAGTGTCTATTTATAAAATAAACTTACTTTTAAATAGCGTTAAGGCTTTACATTTTCCACCTTAACACGTAATAGTCCCAGTAGTCCGTCCAATATCATAGCCCCTCCTGATCGGAAAGCCACTAGAGGATACCACACGGGCTACGGGAGAAAACCAAACTCGTACAAGGCGCGATATGGTAGGTGACACGGCACAACTAGGCAATGCCAGGGTAGATATACCAATTGCTATCCAGGCTGGTGGAAACGCGTAGCCGCAGTTACCGCCCACCTCGGACTAACTCCCCAAAATCAAAATATAGAAGTGGCCACTGAATCAAATCCAAGTCAAATTATAATATCGAAGAGGAGCGTCCGATCAGAGGAATGACCTCATTGGCCTGAGAATCGCTCCTGTTTTAGCCACCTTATGCCAACTCACGGGAGTTGGGTCCACGTATTTACCTTACAGGAAACGTCGCCACCACCTACTTCATTCTGGAATCTCCACCGCGTACACGGTTAGTCAAAGTGGTTTTCGGTATCGACAGAGAGTATGTCCATATCCGATCCCGGTCTCTTTGCCAACCAATCGTTATTATAACACCGCGGTCATTTAAAAATAGTTTATACTTTTAAAACCAGAATATAATCCATTTCAAACCGTAATATTACGATATCATTTCTTCTTTTAAAACCCAAAACAATATGATATCGTTTATCCCAAATAAAATTATTCCTTTCCAAAAAATTATGTCACTTTTTATTATTTAATATCCCATGTAACCAATATTCTGTTTGTAACTTTCAACATAATTCTTCGAAAATCCATAGCATTTTAAAACCATTATTTTCAAAACTAAATGGTTTGGATATTCAACGGTATGCGAATTAAAAAAAGTTTAACTTTACTGTTGCTTTATAAAGAAATAAATTACATGGCTTTCCAAATATTTCTTCTTTTAAAGTTAAACCAAAATCCAAAATATTACTTCAAGTCGCAAAACCATTTCAATTTTATATATATTTATATCCATTTTGGAGCATTAATATTTCAACTAAAGTTGGATTTTTATCCTTTCAAAAATCAATATTCTATTAATTAATCTTGACCATTCACATAAAATCCATAATTAATAAGACTTCAATTTCTAGTAATATATATATATATATATATATATTTCCATATTCAATTTTTTACTAGAATATTCATTTCAAAATATTTTGGGAAAAAAAATCCAATTATAAATATCATATCTTTAAAATTTCCAACTTAATATTTAAACATAGGATATAATCATCAAACTCCATTTTCTTAATTTTCTTCCATTTTTAATAAAGAAATTTATTCACCTTTTAATTTCAAAATTTCAACTTCATATGCATATAACTATGGAAGAAAACATTTATTCAGTATAAAATTTAAGATTTTTATAAACCGTATTCCATCCAAACCATAGAAATCACATTAAAAATAGTTATATATAGACCACGGTGTCTGTATATAGTTTTCTATCCTATGGTCAAGTGATACGGATATTTATCATTTCAATTCGCAATTTAAAAAAATAAAACTGCGGTTGTATATCATTTCAAACCGCAATCCCGAATGAAATGAAAAATGCATACTAACTTGCAGTTTAATGATATCAAATAAAACATCCCTTCAATAACACATCCATCATCCAATCACAAACATCAAGCAATATCAATCAATAACAATTATATATATGATCATATATAACAGGTGATAACTGGCAGTTTATTCAAATTAAATTTTTCAACTATTAATCTAACAATTTATATTCAGTGATAATTGACATAACTGTTAACTAGCAGTTCATATGCAACCAAAAATTTCTAACAGCCAATTAACACGCAATAAATCAATTAAATTAACAGTTACATTCAATAAAATGCAATTCAACAGATATGAATGAAATAACATGCCAAAAGCTCATAAATAAATTTCTATTCATTTCTAAAATTTATTTAACAAACATAAAAGCTTCTAGTAGTTGTGAGTGGGTTAAAACACTCACCTTTTGAATTTAAATTGAATTCAAATCCAATTTAAACCCAAAAATTGGACAGTCTCCAAATTCATCCAAACCAGTGCCAAAACGTCAGAAATTCCGATACGATCCCAGCAAAACAAACCGCGCGTGAATCCGAGCTCGTATGCAAAAGTTATGAAAATTTGAAAAATGAAAAATTCTGGTCCTGGGTCAACTTCGGGTTCGACTTCGGGGCGCCGCCTCATTTCCCCGATGCTTGCTTGGAGTTTTCGCCAAAACGACCCGGAGCGACCCGAGTCATTTTCTTCCTGACCCGAAGTTGCTCTAGGGTTTTCTCCTCTGAAACCCGAAGCGCGACCAGAAGCTGCTGCAGATCCACAAAATTTTTTTTTTTTTTTTTTTTTTTTTTGAAATAAAATTTTGGAATTTGGGAATTAGGTTTTCTGCCATTGGAATGAGGAGTTGAGAAGGAGATGTACGTATAGAAAAATGAAAATAAGGAGTGGCTAGGGTTTATAATCGCAAATATATAGACAGATAAAAGAAGGCTAGGTGGGTACGGATAACGAACGTGCTAAACGATAGTTGGCCCAAAAAGCCCGTTCTGCCTCCGGAGTCGAATTTGTTAAAACTATATATCCAAATAGGTGTTTCAAAATATTCTGAACGCGATGGAAAAAGTTTCGCGACCAAATTCGATCGTATGAAGAAGTTATGCTAAAAAAATAAAAATTTCAAATTGATTTCAAAATGCGTAAATTTCAAGGCGTTTCGAGTCCGTACGATCAAACGACAAGTCCGATCGCAACGAAACTTGAAACATTATTATAATTCACCGTTACGGATCCGATGAAACTAGTTTCGTCGAAATCCGAGTCCGTGACAAAAATGGCTATTTTTAATATTTATTAAATAAATTAAAATAAATCATAAAATCCAAATTTTCTTTCAACTTTAAATATTGGCCAAATTTCATTACTTATATAATCCAATCAATTCCAAATAATTTAGCAAGCTTGGATGTGAATTAAAATTTATAAGTATATAAATTTCGCAGTGTTAACCTCTGCGTTTTCTTATTATTTGGGAATTATAAATTTTATTCGCAAAACCCAATTATTTAATCATATACTTATACTCTCATCTTAAATCTAATTATATAAATAACTTGATTTCTATTATCCAACTCAAAATATATCAATTATTCTCCAACTACATAGTTAATGTTTCTTTTATATATCACTGTGGTAATATTTCAAAATGTTCATCTTTTGTTTGCATAAATTACTGTATTTAGATAAAATTATAATTTTGGTAACTTATCACATAAATAACTTAAAACCTCAACTAATACATTCCACCTTTGTTTCATCTTATTCATTCACTCATCAATATTCCGTACTAACTACAAAATTTAGTGTATTCCTTTAAATTGATCAAAATAAGACTTATCAACTAATAGAAAGATTTACGTACAAAATTTATTGTCATACATCTAATTTACAAGCCTATACTTAATTATTATCCTACAATACGTTTTACGTTACTATAATGTTCATTCTTCCGTTCCTACGTTTCTATAAATTTATTCCTTTATAATTTATTTAACGCAACACTTAATCTACACCTATTGCGATGTTTCAAATTTACTTGAATGAACAATTTCTTTACTTAAAATAGTTGTTGTAAACTCTTAATTCCACATTTATAAGTGTATTATTATTTTCACTCAAATATTATACATATATATAGAGTATTGGGTTTTTATTTAATCATCATTTATCATATATATTAATTAATTAAATTCAATACTTAAGTCTGACTAAATTTATTCCCCAAATACACATTTACATTTCTCAACCAATAAATATAACCAATCAAATTCTCATTTTATTGAACCTTGGTCAATTCCACACGTTAATTTTACTTAAAGTCTCAATTAATTAATTTACCTCGGTTTCATTACCTTATTACCTTATATGCATAATTGACATGGTTATATCTTCCATTACATCAATAATTTATCATTTCATTTCTATGCAATATATACTCATCTTATTCCATTTATTTG
Source organism: Allium cepa (assembly GCA_030765085.1). Taxonomy (NCBI): domain Eukaryota; kingdom Viridiplantae; phylum Streptophyta; class Magnoliopsida; order Asparagales; family Amaryllidaceae; genus Allium; species Allium cepa. The sequence goes on from CM060943.1 coordinate 188,487,109, forward strand.
GTTACTGCATTGAAATCTATTTATTAACCAATACTAACGTTATTATCATAAAAAAAAAAATTTGATTCCCAATTTTATTCAATACTTAGAACAAAAATTTTCACATTAAATCAAATCCTTCTATTCAAACCAAGTATCATGCTATGATAATATTTTACGTTGGTTACACTGAAAAAAATCAACTTTTTATCGTTATCAATTAAACATACATTAATTGCACAAATTAAAGGAATTAATTGCCATTTATCAAATTAAATTTTTCATACATCAATCTATTTCATCTAAATCCTTACCTATGAATATTGCAACCTTTAATTCCATTAAATACCAATTAACCCAAATTATTTCATTTATTCTAAGTCATATCACTAAAATAATTCATCATAATAAACTTAAAATCTATACGTTTATTGATTTATTTCTATTTGTCTTATGTTAAATTCTAAATTTAGTAAGACAACCTAAAGTACTCCACTCAATCGACAGTCCCTTTCAATTGTTAATACGTACTTAAATTTCTACAGTTGCCTTCCATCTGCACTTCCGTTACTATGATAAAAATTAGTAACGTTTATGCCATCAATCCATCATAATTACTTACCCTTAATTGAGTTTGATTTCCAAATAAATTTGCTGACCCTTAATTAGACAATTTATAAAAGTTTGTCATCATACCTATAGTTCTACGCTTATGCTATGTCTTAAATTTCAATAAATTTATAAATTTTGAGATGTTCATTAGGGTTTACAAATTTATTGACTTGCAATAACAGGGTTTCTTAATCTATTCAATTTATCGTTCACAATCTTTTATTGCATTAAATTGGTTTAATATTCCCATATTAAATTTTATGTACAGGTAAGAATTTTTCTTTCTTTCTCTACTTAATTCATTTGAATTTTATTCAAATGTCTTTAAATAGGTTTCTAAGTCACTTCTATATAATTTATTCTAGCCTTCATTTTAATACTTATCTACCACCTTTATTCTTTCAACTAAAATAAATTACAAAATCCTATTAAACAAACAATTTTAAATGGTCGAACTTAACGGGTCGTTACAGATATTCTATGTAATCAACTTTGCAGCTAAGTGATGAAATGAATCACTAAAATTTTATGGCTTAAAATTATTTCATATAATGAGATAAGATTAAGGAAAATGTTTTAAATTTAGGAATTGGTATATATTAAAATTAAATGGAAGTTAATTGGAAAACTTTTGAAAAGGGAATAATTGAAAATATACTTCTATTTGTGAATTTAACTTTCATGTTCTTTGGAAATGAAAGTAAATTCTTATATATGAATCTTATTTAATAAGAAGTTGAAAATTAAGAAATTGTGAAAAGAAATTTTGGAAGTAAAAGATATTTTGTAGAAAAGTATATACAAATGTGATAAGTTTAAAAGTAAATATTAATTGGAATGTTGATGATAGTATAAAGTAAAAGATTTGAAACTTGATATTATTATTTGTGAAAGTTGAATATTTTGGGGAAAATATTTTTGGAAATAAATTTAAAGGGAAATTTATCTACTAGTATACATGTGTTTAAAATTTTGGTGATTTAGAAAATGACAATGGAAATTATAAAAGTGCATTATATATGTATTATTTTGAATGATGTGTGCAGCCACCGAACATTAGCAATAACATAGGTTGACGGCGAGGCCATGTTGACCTCACTGTCAACATCACAGCCATTTGACGAAGCGATTTGCAATAAAAGATGACAAAGTAGCGTCATTTTATTATTTAATATTTGTAAATTGTGAATGTTATTTTAAGATATATGCTAAGATAAAAAGTGTGATATTTGGATTTATTGTGTATGTCATTTTATGGTTTGGATGGATGTTAGATTTTGGAAATTAAAATAAGAAATTAGTTGGAACTGGAATTTTATAATTTGATGATTTAGGTTTTATTATAAAAATGTAAATTTTGGAAAGAGATATTTGGAAGTAATAATAAAAATTTTGAAATTTGAAGTTAAAAATATTTGTGTGAACTTAATTTTCAATTAGAAAATAAGGAAGGATAATGTATAAATTGTATAAATTAAAGTGTAAGTTAAAACAATGTTTATTCTTGCGGTGTTGGGTAAACTTAAAGAAGGAAATTTTAAATACATATGTTTTTATTTTAGACCTTTCTCTGAATCGAAATTGCGAGAACGCAATTTCTTTAAGGGGGAAATCTATAACAACCTTGGTCGAGATCACTTGGAATTAAACTTAAAAATATGGTTTGATTTATCTTAATTAACTTTAAGATAAAATTGGGAATTTTATACGTTATAATTTCCAAATTAATTTGGATTTAGGATTTAATAAATTGGAAATTCAAAGAATATCCTTCTGTGAAACATGATTCTTATATTTGATAATATAAGAATAATTTTGGGAAATTGTGATAATTAAATATATAAAAATAAATTGTAATGTAAAAATGTAAAGTATAAATTTTTATTCACTTATTTATTATAAGTGGAGATTTGTGATAAAATATTTTTTTGTCTTAAATTGGTTCAACCAATGTTGTAATGTTTAATAAAATGTCAACATTGAGATTTATTGTTTAAAATGAGATTTCTTATAACTAATAGTTTATTTTAATAAAAATAATGAGAACTACTTTTTTCTCAAAGGTTATATTTATTTTATAAAGTATTTCAATATTAATAGGAATGAATTTTTTTGATATATTGGTGTTTGTCACATTTTGTGAGAATCAAATTTATAATTTGTAAATCATTGTTTAGTGTAAAATAGTGTTTTATAATGAGAAAAAATAAAGAATTATAACTCATTTCTTTTATTGGGTCCTTAGTACACCCATTTGGCTCATGTGGGGGAAATAAGAGAAGGGAAAATAAAACTTACGTTCATTTTACTTCTCGTATTTCTTTTTCAGCCTGAACGTAAACAAACTGTTCTTGCTTCTCAATCCTTAAACCGAAATCACTCCAAATCAAGTGCAAATCAAAGGCGCTCTTTATCAATAATTATAGAAATCAACTTCGGTTAATCTCCTACACTGCTAGTGAATCAATTAGGGTTAGTAATCTCATTTTTTATCTTTTATTTGTAACCTCTTTGTTGCAATTTCTGAAAATAACCTACGTACTTATCTAGAGAAGCTAAGCCTAGTTCTAATCTTTACTTATATGTGAGTTTACCTCACATTACATCTCTAAGTGAAAGTATATTCGTTGTTGGTTGAATTGGATGAATCTATGGTTGTGTTGTTCTCAATTTTGTGGTGTTCATATTTCATATTGTTCAACTTCTAATTTGTTGAAACCCTAGCCATTTGATCTTAATTAGTTAACAATTATAGTTGTTTATATAGATGCACGCACTTAGAAATCACCCTAGAACAATCACTGAAGACTTCGGATCAAACCGACTTTATCGGGGATCGACTGGAGGGGTACCTAGAGCTGGAACAGCTCCAAAATTAGTCCCCACAGGTGGAATGGTGGAGTGCCACCGGTGCCCCGATGGACGTACCTAGGGCAGCTTCAGCTCCAAGAAACCATCCCCGGTTCGACCTTTTGTCACTCCGTTTGTTGTTGTTTGTTGCTATGCTATGGATGATTATAATATGTTATGAAGATAAGTTCAACTCATATTTGCTAGTAGAATAAATTTATAAAATTATGTTTGAAAATGATATAGAGTCGAACCCTATGGACCAATTTGTTGTTACGATCTTGTGATGTGTAGTAGTGTTATGGACTTTGATTATGGACTTTGAATCACTTTGATTCAAAGGTTTGGAATTTTATAAATTTATATCTATTTATTTTTTTAATAAATAATTTTATAAAAGAGAGTTTAATTTAAGTTTACAATTTTCACACTTGTTTCTAAATTAATCTAGTTCTTTTTATAAATGATTTTTATAAATAGTAATATATAATGTATTGGTATTAAAAATAAATGGTTATGGATTTTGGAAACATGGTTTTGGAAATATAAATCTAATTTATTTCTAAGTAAAATGCTTATATATATCAAAATGGATTTGGAAGAATAATAAATATGGTTTTATAAGATAAATGGACTTATATATATATATATATATATATATATATATATATTATATGGGTTTTTAAAACATAGTTTGTTAACTAAGTAGCTTGTATGGAAATTTGAGACAGCTATGTATATATAAGTGAAATTTGGAACAATTCAGATTCATGTAAGATTTAACAAAATACGGAATATTTATATAAGGTTAAATAATAAAGGAATTTATGGAAAATCATAATATTTGCTTTCTAAACTATAAACTGTAACATGTTCGATTTCTCGACGCCCGAAAGTCGACATCAATACGTCCACTGTATCGAATGCCGCACAGTCGAATGCCGAAAAACCGAACCGTTAAGGTTTAAAGAAGAAAGAGGTAGAAGAAGAAATAGAAACAATAACAGAATCTCACATATCGTAGCGGTCAACATATAATAGATAAATAAATATCTTTGAACAGAATCACTATATCAGTTATTACATTACATCACATTACATTATCAGAGTGTACACAACAAACAGCGGAAAGAAATATTACATATACTAGTGATACGCTTCGCCGTCCAGCTTGCTCCTAATCTCCACAGCATCTCTTTTTCGATTATTGCTCCCGAATAATGCTAACCTGACTCTAGGCTGCCCGTGTGGAAAATTGTGGGCACTCAGAGTTTAGAAAGAGAACAATAAACTCCAGGTCAGTCGTGGGACTGGTGTGAGATCTCAAAAACAATTATTTTCACAAAAAAAAGAAAAGAAAAGAAATCCGCTATGCTTTTCAGAAAATGAAACTACCATAAGGCCTCCCGCCACACACACAATGCAAACGCGGAATTGGAGGAGATTTCTCCTTATGATAGTCAAACATGCTTAATACGCAAAATCTTTTGATATTATTATTAGTGCATAGTGGAAAACCTTTCGAAAATATAATATTAATCTTAGCCAGCATAGGTACCATTATATTATGCCAGCTATAGCTATCATTTTAAATGGAAGGTTCTACAACTAAAACCGTACAAGGCGCGTATTGTTTTGTTTGGATTTCCAATAAATGGTCAGGCAAAGGAACTTCCCACACAAAATGGAACGCCTCTGAAGGGACGCCCCCGAGAACCTAACCGGATCTCTGCTACACAAGGCCGGGTTACCTCTGTAACTAGGTAACAACTGACACGAGTATGTCATCCCCCGGTCGTTACCACCTTTATCCGAGGCCTCCCAATCCAACAACCACACGGTAGAGTATCTGGGCTCCATATCATGATACCACTTTTTATAAAAATCAACATAAGTAAATATCTGGGCTCCATACCATGATATCACCTTTTATCCAGAAGGAAATGGTCATACCCTCAGGAGGAGCTACCTCCAAATAACCTTGCTGCCACGATTCCTGTTTCGACCATTACTGGGTTGTGAGGCTCGACGAAGTCTCGTCCATAAAGCTACACTTTTTCAAAAAGCCATGCTTCGATCACAAATGATCAATAAATGATCATCAACACACAGCAACACTTAGCATGCCACAATACCAAATTGGGAATGTATCACTAGTAACCATCAACTACATAACCTCTGAGCTCGTACGTCTCAGAGAAGGGTGTTAAGCTAAGAGAATAAATCTCCGTCACCAATAGAAACGTATTTGATAGAAACCAGCTTTACATCTCAAAGTGTAATGTCAGACACACATCCATACAACTCTGTTCCGGGTTCGAACAGAACCGAAGGCACTTCCGAAGAAGCCCATGCAAATCCGAGTATTCACAGTCCCGATCAGACTTTCCATCACTTAGGAAATCTCTATACCGACGCGACTCAGTGTAGAGACAATCGATAGGTTATCCTATCATTCTCGAAAATACCCGGTCTTCACCACCGGTCTTCAAATGCTATCCATATCAACGTATCACTATTCGGAATGGGTTATATGACACAAAGTCCTCTCCCGGCTAAACCGAATAATGAGCGTAAATTTAAAAACATATGGATATTGGGATTTCAATCAAGTCACAACTTTAAAATCCAAATCTTTCTTTCAAATGGTTTAAACAAATTACCATTTCAAATCTTTTAAACAAAAAGATTTATTCCACAAAGTTCACCCAGTTTCACAAAGATCCATTCACGGATTTCAAAACAATTCCCACCTCAATTGGATTAGCTCATTTAAATCTTTAAATCAAAGATTTAACTTATAGTTTTCAAAACTGCTTTCCGAAGATTCATTCATAACTTGGAAAACCATTTTCAATTCAACTCGAACTTCCTCAAATACAAATTGGACATTCATTTCTTATATGAAAGCTTATATCGTTTAAAAGCAAATACTTTTTATTTCGAAAAAATTCGATTTCATTTATACAAGTTAAAATCTTTGGGTTCATTTAAATTCCCAAAGCAACACTTTATAAAATGGTTTAAGTTCATGTAAATATATATAACCTTTTTTTAAAATCATAAGTTCCCAACATAGAATTCAATTTCAAATTTTTATTCAAATTTAAAACAAATTTCAAAACTAAATTAAGTTATTCAAAAACAACTCTATTTTTTTGAAAATTCCTTTTTAAAAAAATTTCCACTTTAAATCCAATTTATCTCCAAAACCATTTGGATTCAAAAATTCAATTCTAAAATTATTTCAAAAAAACTGTGACTTAACCAATTTCCACGTGCACTCCATATGCGTGTGTGTATAGTGTAGTCCAGGGGTTTAACACAGAAGTGCACAACATCAACCATCACAGATTCAACAATATCAACATCGATAAGCGGCATAATCCATAACGCTTATCTTCATTCACAGACTCGTAGATAAAATAAATTTATCAATGAGATATATCACAGAATATAAATAAAATTACTATTTGTGAGGAATCCAGTTGGATCCCTCTAACCTTTTTCCCTGCATTCACAGATATTAGCACAACCAATAAATATCGATTCAATCTGATAATAATTATCATATTCAGCCAAACAACCAATCAAACATTTAAATATTGGCTATTTAAATTAACTGGTATCCAGATTTGAGTGAGATTAACTCACCTTGGGTTTTCGATGAGCATTCAAATTTAAATTAAATCGAACGGCGTTCGATTTAACCTAAATTTTTACTTGCTCGGAATGATTCCAGAACTGCTCCACTGCGTAGTACTCGTCGCTGCGATTCCGGTGTCGCCAGTTTCGTCGAATCTGATAACGTATGCACAAGATATGAATTTATAAAGTTCAATTACCAATTTAAAAATAAATTTCCTTTTCAATTTAAATTTAAATACCATCAGCCGTTCGATCAACATCAAGGCCGAAGTCAACCTTTTCTCTCACGCTCGCGTTACAGGTTCTAATCGAACCCATCGTCGTTCCCCCTCTACTCCACTTCGCGACGATCCAATACCACCAAATGAAAGCCCATCGAAAACCCCACCTACGGCCGGAAGCGCACGGAGCTCGGTCTCCCTATGGCATCAAAAATCATGCACGAACGACCCAGGTTAAAGCCGTGATTTCTTCCTCCTCGCCGCGCCGATCTCGATCGCCATCGCTCACAACATAGATCTTGCTCCCCTCTCTAATTTTCCAGTTGAAGATTTTTGATGAAAACGATTAGCTTAGGAGAAAAATTGCGATGTAACTTGGAGTATTTCGGCTATTGAACAATTTGGTGTTGGCTACGTAGAAGCTACTAGGGTTTCATCCTTAAAGAACGTTTTATAATTATTATTTTAATATTAAATCCATTATAAAGCAACTTTTCAAACGATCTCCAAACAACGCGTGCCGACATGTGTTTCTAAGGTTTTACCCATGTTCCGAACATAATGGAACGTGTTTCGGAGGCTAATTCGATCATATGCGTGAGTTACGGAAATAAACGACCAATTTTAAATCAAATCGATTAAAAATAGTTTCTACGCGTTTTGAGCTGTCAGGATCAAACGAAAACTCCAATTGCTACGAAAATTGAAATCCGATAATAACTAACTATTACGGATCCAATGGAACTGGTTTCGTCGAATTCCGAGACTGTTCTCCGGAAGGCTATTTTAACTCGTCAATTAATTCGAGCGATTTTCACAATCGTCGAAATCACTTAAAATTTCACATTCAAAACTTTACTAACTCTATTATAAATCATATAGACTTTATAATTACATTAGAAACTATTATGATTCACTTCGAACCAAAATCTGATTATTTGTATTATTATATTATTAAATCTCATTATTAAATTAATATAAAATCCCAAATCTTAATTTATCGTCTTTAGATTCAATCCAGAAGTCCAACGTCATTATTTAAATTCAAATAGACTTAAATTAATTTTAGAAACCATTTATATCCAGATTCACCAATTATCACAATTCCAAATATTTAATTATTATTATTCAAATTTCAATTGAATTGCCATATTGAAAATTACAACTAAATTCTATTGATTTAACAAAATCCTTATTTCAAAATCAATTCAAAATCCACATTTAACATTTAAAATGAATTAAATGTTCCAGATTTAATGACCAAAATTCTGAGTCGTTACATAAACTCAAAAGAGAAATTGTTTTGAGAACCTTAGTTCTATAATATGGGGCGTACTAATAATTGATTTAGTGTTGCCGATTCGTTTAAATGCTCTCGAGTAACGCTTCCTCGAATATTGTACAACTCATTGAATAAAATGTTTGAGTAGAATTTACTAACCCATTAGCGAATACTCGAATTTCACCAGGTAGCATGGGATGCATTGGTTAAATTCTAGTGATTGCTATTAGAAAGTATTTAATATTTTATGGTTGTATTCTCTTTTGGTGTTCGGTGGGATAGATAGATTCTTAAGAGAATATAGTTTAGGTTTTTCAGTGGTATCCATAACGAGTGAGATTCGCTAGATTCTAGTAAATACTTGAATTTCACCAGACAGTATGTTACATTTTGTTTGAGTTCTAGTGATTACTGAAAGTGATAGTATTTAGCACTTTAGAGTATATTTCCTTTTGGTGTTCTGTGGGACCGATAAATCCTTCAGAGATATACTCATGGATTTCTTTACGATTATAAATTTATAAAGATGAATAATCTAGAGTCTTCGAGTCATGTTTGCTACGATCGTCTTGATCGGTATGGACTATCCTTGAGATCACTTGTGATTCTATGTTCCCGGTATAAGTACGAATTTTGGTATCGGATCGGTATGAGTGATACCTTTGTTTGTTTGTATGTCTACCATGGTCTGGGTACAATCATTGCGATTGGTATGGACGATAAGTACGGATTAAGATCTCTTGGATTCTGGAAATTTGGATTCTGTGACTATTCTGTGTTCATGAAATAAATATATACTCATATGTCTTGAGGTGAATTACGAGTTAAATTAACTATGTGACTTGTTATATCCTGGACATCTAAATTTACTTATATGTCATATATCTTTATGTTATATCTTGTTCTCACCCTTTTGGATATTTAGAGATAGTCTGACCCGGGTGTTATTTTGCTCAGGTCAGATCTAGACTTTTTAGATTACATGACAGGCTGACCTTTGGATGGTTGTGCTAGCAAGAAGATAAACACTTTTGAATTTTAGTTTATCTCGTTTAGGGATTCGTGTATGTTTATGAGATGTATAGTTGAGATAGAGATTTGTATCAGATTTATATTATGTGAGTCTAGTGTTATATTTGATAGACTCTCACTTTTGTATATGTATATGATGTTTATGATTCCATTGTGATCTATGACTATTGTTTATATGATATATTGTTCTGATTCTAAGAAACTGGTATAATTAATGTACACGTTGAATTTTATTCCAGAGACTAAATAGACCGTAAGTACGACGTGTCAGCGTTAGTTTAAAGATATATTCATATTCAGTCACCCTTATTAAGCCGTATTTCCCGTATTATTAAACGACATTACTTATAATGTTCTTTAATAATATGGGTATCGCAGTGGGGTCGTACACATGTCCCGCTAGGTCATGGTTGTGACCACACCTCCTTTAATTCCATTACGTGCTGAATCCTATCTCTGGGACTTGGCATTCTAGATGCTTGAATTCGGGCATCATCCCTTGTCCTGCCTACCATCGAGCATCAGACAAAGGTTATTAATGTGGGAAAAACTATTCGATTGCCCTCGGTCCAATTATACTTTCTCGATCCTAATCCTGGACTGGAGGCGTTCGACGATACCTAATTCTAGGTTCTGGCTTTCAACATTACTTATTTTCGGGCAGTAATTAAAAGCATTCACTGACCATCCTCGCTTACCCTTGGCCGAGCATGTCTTGTTGGGCCGAGAGCACGATCGTGAAAATTTTGATCGTACACCAGTTCTTATATCCGAGAACATGTGCCTTTGGATGCCTATCTCTAGGTATCCGACTTCAGTCTCACCTATCTCCAAGTATTGATCGAGAGTACCCATTGACCGTCCCGCTCATCTTTGGTCTAGCGTATTTTGCCAGGCCGCAAGCATGGTCATCAAATTTCCATCCATGCACTAGTTTCTATGTTTGAAAACTGGGGCTTTTAACTACCGACTTCGGATATTCATTACCGACCTTGCCTATACCTGGACAATTGCTAATACCGGAGAGTTATGGTTAAATTATCCAATCAACCGTTATGATTATACTCCTTTTTCCTAATCCTAAACTAAAGGAATTGATACATATCTCTGGGTACCTGATTGCACTGCTAATCACGCAATACATAATTTTACTTATAAGAACATGATTTCATTGGTTCAAGAAGCTAAATTTATTTATAAACAAAAACAAAGGCAAGTCCTGCCTTATTACATTGCCTCCAGAATCCTTGGGTGGCTTATCTGCTGAAAATAAACTAAATAAAATTAAGTAAAATAGCATCGTAACAAGTCATTATGCCATGCCCGTGAGATTGGGATTCCATCAAACAGTAGCGAGCTTGAAATTTCCATCTCCAAAATTTTGTTCGATTCCGTGAGGATCTTTCTAATTTGGACCAAGTGCCCTTGTACCCGAGAGAACTCATTTCAAAATGAGATCCCCAACCTCGAAGGTACGGCTTCAGACCTTAGTGTTGAAATGTCGTGCTACTCTTTTCCGGTGAGCAGCTACCCTTTATTCAGCCTCTTCTCATTTTTCATCAACTAAATCGAAAGATTCAAGTAAGGGTTCCTTATTGACCTTTGGGTCGTAATGCTTTTTCAAGTGAGAAGGGACTTCCACTTCGATCGGAATCATAGCCTTTGATCCGTAGGCTACAACAAATGGTATATGTCCGGTTGTGGACTTATGGATCGACCTATAAGCCCACAATGCTAGTGGAAGCTCATCAACTCAGTTGCCCTTATAGCTTCAGTTAACCATTTCTTTAAGATGGACTTGATGATTTTATTCACTGCCTCGACTTGTGTGCTACTACCAAAAAGTTTTTCTCGTTCTTGTACCAGTTTCAGAAATCCTTCAACTTATTACTTTCAAACCGAGTTCCACTATCCGTTATAATCTTATGGTATTCCAAATCTGTAGGTGATATTCTTCGTCACAAAGTTGATCACTTTTTTCATTGTGATCATGTCTAGTGACTCCGCTTCAGCCGATTTTATGAATTAATCCACTGCAATAATTGCATATTTAGCTCCTTCTTTGGACATAGTTAGCACATCGATTATCTGAATTCCCCAAACCCCAAACGGCTAGAGGCTAGCCGTTTGCGTAAACCCCGTTATTATCCACACATATTTTTTTACTATTATGAAACAATGGAAGACAGTGTTACTCGAAATAGGTATATCAATCATCTAGAGAAAGTATATCGAGATTATAAATGCATGACGAGTTGATAAATTTATGATCATAGATTGGACTTCCAAGTCAATAACGAAGTAAGCATTTAACATGGAGTCATCAAGCCATAGGGGATGCCAAATACATAAAGCAAGAGAAATATTGAACTTCAACATTATTATTACAAATAAAGGTGTCGAACACCAAGGAAGAACACATCAAAATTAAAGATGGCGAGTGTGAAGAAAGAAAAGCAATTAAGCATTCAGTAAGGGGTATCGAACTTCAAGCAACCTCAGGGAGATGTCGAACCTCTATAATCAAAGGTGCCGAATGTTTAAGGAGGGATGGTGAGTCTCTGAAGGTATCGAATTCCAAGCAGTTAGCATATCCAGAAGGTATCGAACATGAACATAGCAAGAAGGTTATCAAACCATTATAATCGAAAGGATATCAAATTAAGGTATCGAATTTCTAAGGATGTCGAGCTACAAGTGTTATCAAGCTTGAATGAAGGAAGAGGAGGTATCGAGCTTCAACAACTATATAAGTTGTCGAGCATGTAAGAAGTAAGAGATACCGTGTCCCAAACAATTTCTAAATATACTGAGCATATAATAAGCCCAAAGTGGTGTCGAATATCAACAGGTACCAAGATACTATGGTACAAATGATATCAAATCCGAAGACAATCAGAGGAAGTTGCTAAACCACAACATAAAATGCTAATAGAATGAAGAATAAAGAGGGGTGCCAGATCATTTTGAGATATCGAATACATAGATATTGAGCCTTTACAACTATGACTGTTTTAAAGCATCCACAAGCGAGAAGTGGTCTCGAGCTTTACAAGCAGCAAAGGATGTCGAACTTCAAATGGCATAAAGAATATCGAATGCCTACGATTATGAAGGATGTCGCATATCATCGATACAAAGAAGGATTCTGATGTCGAATGTCATCAATATGAAGAGAGATGTCAAATGTCATCAATCCGAAGAGGGATATCGAATGTCATCAATATGAAGAGGGATATTGAATGTCATCGGTACAACAAAGGATGTCGAATATTAGCAATACAAAGGAATATCGAATATTAGCAATTCACACAACATATCAAATGATATATGACAGCCACACCGCCTACTACCACCCTTATAAATACTAACCCCATGGCTATATGAGGGGAGGGCTAATCATTTCTTTCCCTACTACTAAAGTACAAAGTTGTAAACCCAAAATTGGTTTTGGGATTTCTTGATACAATTGTAACCTTTTGTACATAAGGACTTGGACAGTAGACTTTACATAGCATAATGCCTTCGACATATGTATCTTTGACTATTATAAGAATTGGCATGCATATAATTTATCTTTGGGCTTGACTTATATCTTGGACTAGCCCATTGACCATTTGAACAAGGCCATTTAAGTTCTTGCCTAAATTAAAGATTGCTTGTAATGACTATTATGCTCATTGATATATGAACAAAAGATTTTACTATGTGTAAATTGCCTATTTGGTCCATTAAACAAATTAGGACTATTGCACAATTGTGTGACTTGCCTATTTTACCCTTGAGCATATGACATGAACTTTTGAATAGCCCCATGACTATACTAAAGACCATAGGCATTATTGAGACCATTTCGAATAATACTATCTTATGTAGCATCTCGGGTGTTAAATCAATTTTTGATTTAACATTTTGGTGCTAGAAGGAGGGCTCGAACCTCCGTCCTATTATTTCCTTACTTAGAAACTAATCATGTAAAGTTTTGTTGTAGGAAAATGGTGAGAGCTAAAAAGGTCAATGTTCCAAATGAAGAGATTGTGCAACGAACAAACTTGGAGGAAAATATCACTACAAACTTCAATTCGGAAACTGGGCAACCTTCGACACCAGTGAGGCCAAGATTCAAGATCTAACACAACGGCTTACAATGATGCAGGAACTCCCTGAGAAGGGTTTTTCTCAGAAGTCCTCAAAAACAGCAAAATTTACTAAAGGAGGAGAAAAAATGGAATCTCTAAGGAGGAATCTAGACACCTCGCTACTCAAAAGCAAAGACAAGGGTAAAAGCGTCATGGATGCGCCAAAAAAACTCAAAATAAAGGACCAATGGTGTATTCCTCGAACTCATAGGATAACGAAATTAAGATGAATCATCAAAGAGAGAGCCAAGAAAAGAGAATAATGAGATCTTCCAAACAGTCAGACAGCTCAATTTCAGGCAAAAAATACAAGCTCTACAGAAGGGATTATCATAATGACAAAGTATACCTGAAAGATATAGCCAATAAAATAGTGAAAGACATGTTTGATCTTAAAAGGAAGAGGACCCTTGATCCTAGAGTAAACAATAATGTTTTTGAAGCTCCATTTACAAAGGAAATAATATCTGTTAGAATTCCATCATACATCAAAATCTCATCATTGAAGTATAATGGAATCACTGACCCCGATGACCATCTTTTGGCTTTTGAGAGCCAAATGGATTTGCACAATGCTTCTGTAGCGGTGCGTTGCAGACTCTTCCCTGCAACTTTCCAAGGAGTGGGCACCAAATTGTACAGGCACTACAAAGAGAAAGCTATTTACTCTTGGAAGAAATTTTCTTATGAGTTTTCATTACAATTCTGCATATGCCAAGACCGTACTATCGACTCTAGTGTCCTGGAAAATGTCAACAAATACCAAGAGAGTTGCTCAACGAATATCTAAAGAGATTCAACATTGAGGCACTAAATGAAGAAAACATGACTGATATAGAAAAATGTCAGTACGTTCAGGATTAATTGAAAAGCCCCCTTTGGAAAGAACTCTACATCCATGGGTGTAGGGATCTTCAAGATTTTTGTTTTCAAGCCGATAGGTTTATCCACATGGATGTAATATATCATGCTAAGAAGAAATCCCAGCTAAAGGAGGAGGAAATTTTGGCTATAATCACCCCAACAAAAAAACGAGGTGGGAAGAAAATATAAGAGGAGGATGGGAGGAGATCCCTAAATCTAACTATGTGACTTTGAATGTTGCTATATTTTTGCCATGGCTAAAGTCGGAGGGAACTTTCCTACTTCCTACAAGACAAGCAACAATCCAAAACCGAAGTAGGGGAGAGATTATTATGCTTACCATAAGGCAAACAGATATAAAATTGACGAATGCCATGTTTTGGCCGAAATAATCCAGAACATGATTAGATCCGGATCTTTGAAGGAGTTTGTCAAGGAGAATGAAAAACCCTCCAATCCTGAAGGGAACAATCAAAGGCACGCAAGCAATACTGCAAATTTCATAGAAAATGATTCCCAACCAGACTTCATACCTCTGATCAACCACATAGATGTCATCCATGGAGGTTCCCATCTCGCTGTAAGCAGCAAAGGGGCCAAAAGCAGATATAAAAGGGACGCGGGAGATGGAGTCTTTTCTATTCAAGAGGAACCACCGTTCAAACATTGTAAATGTAACGACCCGGAATTTCGAACACTTCGTATTTAAATATCTAAACCATTTAAATATTTGAATATTCGATTAAATGTGATTTAAATGATTTAGTAAACTTTTTAACCCCCTTTTAATTCATTAATTAATGATGGTAAACTTGTTTTGGAAAAAAATTACAAAAATAAATACTTCGAAAAAATATAGATATTGTGACCGAAAATCGTTTTATCGATAAACAGTTTTTTACTCGTCGGAAGCTGTTCAAACTTTTTTCACACACTTATTTGCTTAGGAAATCTATAATGTGAAATAAAAACTATTTAACATTCAGGGAAATAAACTTTTTGGATGATTTCATGGTTGATGTCATCAAAAACGAGCAATTATATATGTAATTTAAAATTGTAAAACTAAGACCGAAGTTATTGGTTTAAAATTCAAATTAAATAATACATTTTAGTTAGTAAAAATATTATGAAATCAAATCTGGTCAAACATGAATTTTAGCACTTAAAAATAAGTTTTTTGTTAATTATATTCCAATCGAATTTATTAATATTAATATTATTATAAAATTATATTGATAAATTAACTAAATATTCATTTCCAATTTTTCAAAATTAAATCCAACATGTTTAAAAGATATTGTATTTGATTTCATAAACAGATATTTAATAAGTTAATTAATATATATTTACATATATTAGTTCAAAACTAATAATCTGAAATAATTATATATTTATGTATATATTAAAGAAACTCGATAATTATACTACACAAACCAATAATTTTGAAAATAAATTTGTTCTTATATTAACTTTATTAATTTAGTTTTAAAATTATTAGTGTTTATAAATAATTAAACTACATATTTATATTCATAAAATTATATTAGAATTCTAAAAGTTTGATTGTTTTTAACATGGTTAAATAATATACGGCAAGAAAGGTCATGCCACTTTGATGTGTCTTTTCATCAACATGTCACTAAGAGAGTTGGAATTCAATCAATGGTCGATACTCTAATAACATTCGTATTTAATTTTGAAGTTTAACCTTCTAAGTCAATTGGTTCAATCCAATAAAATTTTCAACAAAATGTATCACGATGACACTAATCTTCTACACATATTCTCGCTTGAGTAGAGTTTCAATTAATAAACCTTGATACTTGCCCAACTATGACTGTAAAGTAAACCAACATCACGTAACTGACCATAATCAAAGTAAAATCTCGACACATAAGATCCACGGTACTTTCAAGTCAAAAAACCATCGCACATTGTTAACTTATATACAAGAATATATGTAAGATTTTGATGAGTTGTTCTTTAATGATTACAAAGACGTAACATATTTGTTCCCGAAATAGTCATGAGTAAATCAATATCCACCATATGAATAGTGTTACGTACACTGGTCTTGCTGATATATCGTTCCCGAAATACCAAATGACAAGCAACATTTATGGATAAATATTTGTTAGTCCAATTCAATGCTCATGGTTATGAATTATTTCATAACTATCATTGACTAAATACTTTGTCCTACAATTTCAACTTATATGTGAGTGTATTCTTGACACTTATATATTTCCATGTAACAGAAATAAAACCAAAGACACAATTTTATTTTGAACAAGATTTCTCACAAGAGTAAACAAATCACACAATTTCTTTTAGGGCATACTTATAACTCTATCACAAACATCTTATGCACGCTTTTCAATTTACACATCCAACTCCCACGCTTACATATGTTTTTCCTCGTCTCAAATCAATGCCTATATAATTTATTTAAACACAAAACAATAATCAAACTAGGATCAAGCAACATCAACCATAAACAACCAATAACAATACAAAACAATCTAATTAACATCCAACATTAAGGTAAAAACGAATAACATGGTAATATATGTCTAATAATCTCCAAGATTAATATCAAAATAATATTTAACAATTTAGGACAGCAATGAACGGTTAAATTTTCTAAATCCAACATTTAAACATCATTTAAATTTTAATCTTAATCAGTTTATAACTCATTATCCAAAAATATCCATTTTAGGAGTACAACTCATATATATATACATATAAATTAAAATATGCAACAAGGGTATAGAATCCTCCACCTCAATAACAATTTTTACCCAAAATTAAGTATGGATCGAAAACGAAGAATCCATGCATCTTCCCCAAACCTCAAAGCCTCTAGTCTCAATTTCCGAGTATATTGATCCTTAGTTGCTTCTCTTTGTCTATAGTGTTTAATCTCTAACTATCTTCGCTAGACTTGAGTGTTTTGAATTGATATTAATTAAAAAAATTGTGGTGGAATTAAGGTGATTAGAAAATGGATTAGAGTATGTAATGCTCGGGTCAGACCGAGTATTACAGAATTTCAGGAAAGGACGTTCTGAAGCTCAGGAGACGAGCTGGATAGCAGAAACGTATGGAGTGTATTACGCTATGATATATTGTAGTTGGTCTGAGACATGTTGATTGTATTTATCCAGTGTTTGTATATGTTGTAACTCTGATGTATTAAAGTGTTTGTATAAACTGTTATTATCTTATATTATATTTTGATCCGCTGCGAATGTGAGAATCTGTGTTTTTCGTGTTTTCTGTTTCTTCTTCTTCTTCTTGCTATTTTCTTCTTTTCCTAACTATCCGGAATTTTCGAGATCGAAAATTTCGGGTCGTTACAACTCAGGTCAGACCGAGTATTACAGATTTTTAGGTAAGGACGTTCTGAAGCTCAGGATGCGAGCTAGATGGCAGGAACGTATGGAGTGTATTCCGCTGTGATAAATTGTAGTTTGTCAGAGACATGTGGATTGTATTTGTCCAGTGTTTGTGTATATGTCGTAACTCTGATATATTAAAGTGTAATTTGACAAGTACAGTTTTCCTTTGTACAACTGTTATTATTTGATATTATATTTTGAACCGCTGCGAATGTGAGAATTTGTGTATTGGTGTTTCTGTCATTCTTCTTCTATCTTTTTTCTTCTATTCCTAACTATTTGGAATTTTCGGGATCAAAAATTCTGGATCGTTACATTTGTGAACCCGCTGCTCTTAATTTTAATTCGCTTCTTAACCCAAACTGGAACATAGTGCTAACTGAGCTTCGGGTTGAAACTAGTTAAATTTGTTCGACTATGGGTCAAAACAGTAGAACAAGTTACATCTATACAAATTAACATTGGGATAGCTTTTTTGGCTCCTACGGGAGTCGGTCTTCACTTTAGAAAAAGGATGAACCTCTGATTCATCTCCAGACTAAAATTACACCTACAATAAGGTGTCAATGGTGTCGGTTCCTATATGTTACACATATAAGCAAAAAATTCCTAAATATTAATTTATGCTATCCTATAAAATTCCAGCTAAAAGTAAGATCGTTGAGATGAATGAAAAATAATTGAGGCTGTTTGATTTCATTCTATGTTTTGTGTTTTACATTTTCAACCTTCATGTGTGAAAATGACGGAAAAGAAATTTAAAATTTTAGACCATCACGACGAAGATGAAAGGATAACGGAGGATATACATTGTTTTTCATTCTTTTGTTATTTCTCAAAACACGAAAAACAAAATAAGTTCGCTTTCTCTTTTATACGTTGATTTCATTTTCCAAATTGATTGTATTTCAAAAATAGATGCATCGAGTATACGTTTTTTGAACGAAACCACGAAACTAAGAATGACAAACCAAACAGACACATAATTTCTTTATATATCTTATTTTAAAAATTGGGATCATCGTCGCATTCTTTCCCCCTCCCTTTAAAAATTTCGGCCCCAAGAACTCGTTGCAAATGTTAACATGCAACCATGCATCTAAACAACCAAAATATATGATAACAAGCATGGTAAACAAGCACGCAATACCAACATATGATGCATTGCACCGTATGAAAACGAGCAAAATTAACTAGCAAACTTACTTAAATGTAACAACCATACATAAAATAGAGCTTAGATGAGAAGCCCTAATTCTCTCTTCCATTCCACAAGTACAACTACGCTCGTCACTGCTGCGTTAAACAATTAGAATTCGACACTCCTTCTCGTAAGTTATTTTGTATCTTTTCCGACATACAAACAGGTTTCCTCGATCTAGATGCATTTGGTTCCTCAATATTATTAAGTTCGTCTGGTCTAATTATTATGCTAAGTCGTGCAGTCACTTCTGGAGATGAGAAACATTGAAGATATTGTGCCCACCCGCCATTCGAGAATTAATTATTATTGCGTTTAAGTTGCGCTCACAGCTTAATTATAACACTTATATCTTGCCATATTGATGAATTCCTATATGCACTTGTGCTATGGATCTGAACAAATGAATGAAATAATGAAACATTATTCATTGAATGATCATGAGATATCACCATCAACATTTTAAGCAACACATCAAGAACTCTTTTTTTCCCCCAAAATACAGAGCAAACCATGATCTTCCATGGATATACAATGTGATAAGCATCGTTCATAAACTATTGTTATATAGCCATGTGACTTTCACGCAACCATGTATGTATTACCTTGGTTTTACACTTTCAAAACATACAAATTTGCTACAATACTTGCGATCTTAACTAATCAAGGAAAAATTCCAGAAAAAACGTCATAGAGATATTGTAGTAACAGTTCTTGAGCTGAATAAGGTGCTCTAATTACAAACTCTAATATGATCAAATGATAACCAAGGTGCCCTGATTTACTGAATCGAAATTAGCTGCATTTTACTCACCTCTATGATCATCACATTTGTTTAAAAAACCCATCATATTATGAATCCTTAAACCGTGTTATCTTTTGCTGTATAAAATTAGAGAAAACATGTGTCTAAATATGAGAATAATTGGAATAAATGGGATCGAACATGGCAGTCAAACTTCATAAATTTCTGTTTGAAATCAACGAGGATGGTAATACTTTATAAACAGTCTACAATAGTAGTAAATAATACCATATGTACAAACATGAAGTAAAAGATGATGATCTGTCTCCTTTCTAGTTCATCATGATGACCAGTCTTCTAGTTTTGTTGATTTGTCTCTTTAACATTCTTAATACTAAGAGTAGAATTTGCTTCAGCTGAAGTAATTTCTCTTTTTCTGGATGAATTTGCCTCATAAGTAGTACACATACTAAAGGAATCATCAAACTCAAATGTCATAGAACATACACTCTTAAATCACTACGCACGAGAATCAACCATTAAACTTTTAATTAATGTTAACCTTAAGTTGAGAATAAGATGATTTTGTAGAATTTAACTGAACAAGGCCGGGAGTAAGAAAAGCTTGTACAACCAATATAGGCTTATTACAAGATGTAATAGGTAACTACCAACCTGATTGAAAAATAAATGTATACCAGCATACCTTAAAGTATGGAGCCAGACTGCTCATTCTTGGTCGGTTGGCTTCTCTTCACCAAACCACCTTGGTGGATCAAATCCATAACTGCCTGCAACATATTCAATAACAAATGTAACCATGTAATGTGGATGTTACATGCTAATTAGCAGTGCAGCAATTATTATGTTAATAAAGGTAACAGGTTACAGAAAACATTGGTAACGTCATCAGAGAACAAGGAACAACGTGCAACATACAGGTAAGTCTGAGGTGTCCTTTGAATAACTTAAGCTAAGGGCATGCTCATAGTCCTTTTTTTAACCTCATTTCCATGGCTGACGACGCACACAGAAACTAATGGTTATCTCCCCCAACTCTACTTAAATCCTATCCCCTATTCTTCTAAAACACGCACCGTTTTTTTCCTTCCTCGTACCTACCTTCTCGCTCTACTCTCTCTCATAATGGCACACTCGCCATCAAGATCTAAACGTCTTGATCGTATTAAGGAGAGAGCACAACGAAAAGCACCTGTAATGTGAATTCATGCTTCGATGCGTGTGGGCATTCAGTGAGGTGAGGATAAACTCTCTGATCGTCAAGGACAGTGTCAAATAAACTTCCACATGAAAAAACTTTTGACTTCTATCTTTGTGAAACTGTTTGAAAAACCATGATCTGAAACCAAATGTGTTAAAGAAAAGATAACAATCTTCTTATACTGCATAGTGCATATTCCAATATGGTAGATTGCAAAAAGATTTCAAAGATCAGGTAATATAGTTTGTATTTATTTTCATACTGTTTTAAAAGTCATACTGTTGATGTCCAATGATATGATTAAGCCAGACAACCCTCAATTTAATGTTGTATCAGAAAGAACTAGGAGTTCAAACTGATATTATCCGTATTTTAGAAATTGCATTAGAGCAAGAGACGGTACACACATAGTTGCGAACTAGGAGTTCAAACTGATATTATCCGTATATTAGAAATTGCATTAGAGCAAGTGACGGTACACACATAGTTGCACACTTGCCCAACGACCGTGCCACACTTTATTGGTCGAAAAAGATATATTATACAAAATATTAAAGTTTTATGCTCGTTTGATTTAATATTTACATATGTTTTAGTTGCATGCTACGCAAAATATTATTCGCTATATTTGTTATATGAAGTTGTATTTGTACTGTTGTATTTGTCATTGGAAACTGTTCTATCTATGTTATTACGTGATTAATTAATCATGTTAATACTAAATAGCTTAAAAATAAGCACTAATAACATTAATTATTATAACATTACTCTTCTTTCATTACTCATTCCATAATACAAAAAATATACTCCTTCAGTTAAACTTTTTTCTTCCAACTTTCCTAAAATACTGCTGTTGGTCCAAAACATAGCCCAACACCCAAAAGTTCTGTTTTGTAGGGACCCAAGTCATCAGACATGCTTTAGGACCTGCGTTCTTATGAATGAACCGAAAATTTTATCTACGGGCAACGGAGATCGATGGGAAAAAGATCCGATCTTGTAGTTGATTATTAATCTAGAACAATATAATTACACATTACATCGATCTCACAAATATTCAACATCAAATCAGATCACATGTGCATTAAAAATTAAGAGTACTAAATTTTATTCGGCTAATCTCTAACATTCTCTCACTTCGATCTTTTTATGATCATTGTGCTATAAACACCAAATCCTTTACACACCAACTACTTGGAAATTTTATGTATGTTATGATTTACATTTGCTCAGGTATCTCACATGCAGTTGGCAGTATTAGTCGAAATTGTTCACATCCTAGCAGAGTATAGGAAAGCTATCAAGTGGATGTTCAAATATGTGAGACTTCAAGGTTTTGTGCATCTTTTGATGAAGGACAATCCATTCACGAGGGTTTCACGCACGTTAGTCCAGCAGGAAGATCGACACAATATAGTCTACTTTCGAATGTTTAAATTCATATGGGTTGTTTCTTGACCATCCAAGTTATAGAAATTTATTGCTCTATCCACCATGAAAGTTGAGTATATTATAGAGATGATATGGTTGTATTCAGAAAATGGGGTGAAGCAAGACGTATACGAGGATCTGATAGTGAAGTCTTATACACTCGAGCAAGAAACCAATGTATCATCCTGACATCAAATGCATTGATTTCAGATATAGGTGGACTTCAAATGTAGTGTCAAAGAGGTTTTACTATGAAATCAAATTCACACTGCCAAGAGTTTGTTAGATATATTGAAGGAAGTTAATTTGCAATGGAAGCTAGAATATTGCAACAAATTTGCAGGATAATAAACCTGAGATGAAAGACATCAAGCGCCTTTAAGGTGGGCTAGATAAGGAGCCACAAATCCAATAAGAGTGGTTCATAGTAAAATAGGAGGTGTTTTCTTTCTTACAATAGTTCAACAATTTTCACAAATAAAGGAAGTTTCAAGAATTTAATTAAATTAATAAATAATGATGCGGTTATTAAGTGAGATATATGGTGAGCGTTCTAAAGATCCCTTACTTTGTCAACAACAAAGAGAATCTAGACCAAGGTTCAAAATTCTATTTTCTGTTTCCGTTCCGGTCATTGATGGATTTTTTAAATTTCGATCATGCTTCGAAAATTTTGAAAATTCTGTTTTAATTCCGGTTTGCAAATTTCGATGGTATTTTATATAAATACGTAGATATATATTAGGTATTAACATAAATTTATATTTTATTCTTCGGATTATGCATATAAGATACATGTTTGGACGAAAAAGTGTACAACCTACAACGATTTTGATATTATTAAACTAAATTCATTCATATAATCACTTAATAAATCTACTCTATTATATATAAAGAAAATATTTTGACTTTTATACTCTTTCCACAATTCTTCTCATCAATATTTATTTGAATCTCAGCAATTTGATAGACTATTAACATTTACATCCTTATAATTTCATTTTCATACCGTTTGGATGTTAATGATATCATTAACGTATATTGCATACCATTAATTTTATGTAACCTCCTTCTATTTGTTTATTTCATTCTGATTGAAATTTTCCATTCTATTAATAAATTAAAAATAGGCCAACATGATTGGCTCAGTTGGTTAATGGTTTAGACTACATTGTAGAGTTTTAACATAGTTCATGTAATCGATATTTCAAACAATTGGACGATCAGATTTTCAATTTGTGGTAACTTATCTCTATTTTCTTATTAGAACATAAAAACCAACGTGTGTATATAAAACTGTGTAAAGAGTGGAACTCCCTTAACAAGAGAGGAACTCAAATAGAGTACTAGAATGAGGAAAAAATTTCGATTTAAATCGGTTACTCATTGGTGTTAATTGGTGTCCCCTATTCGTATATTTTACAATATTTTGGATGTGAATAGAGGGTTGGGTGTCGTAATTTATATGATCAACTCTTTGGCGACAGAATTCCAGCACATGGAAATTCACATAATGGAAATCTATCACTGTAGAAGTCCACATCTTATAGAACTGCATTAAATCGCAAATAAGAAACGTGGTCTGGAAATTTATTTTCGTAACAACCGGAGTCGCATAATCCCTTGACGAATTTATCATATACCGATCTTTTTCCAGATTTTGACACGGTTAATGGCTTCGGTACGACAAAGAAAAGATTAGTCTAGATCTAAGATTTGGTTCGGGATTCGCGATTGAAAAGTGAAATTGAGTTGTCGATTTCTTATGCTATACAGCTGGATGGAGTTCTCACGATGGTTTGTGACTGCTTTTGAAGAAATGAACTGGAACTGGAGCATAAGAGAAGGAGCGAGTTCCGACTTTTGATCTTTGTCTTTGGAGAAGAAGATCAGTGGTTACGATGCGGTTAGGTTAAATGCTACAAATATGTGGATGGTTATCAAGTATGGTTACCGTACAAGAAAATGAAGCTTTTGAAGAATGTTGGACTTGCTGAAATGCCTTTGGACTGGGTTTTAATTGTTACTTAATGTTTAATTCTTAGGGTAATTATGTAATACGTGTGTGCTAGGACTAAACGTGTGCATTTTTAATACTTTGTATCTTTAATCAATAAAGAGTCAATTTTCACAAAAAAATTGTGTGGCATATGCTTGTGTGTGTAATAAATGAGAATGGAAGTATATTATTTTATTTTAGAAATGTAGGAAACGACCCAATGTAGTAAAGCATAGTTCAAACTTTACAAATGAGTAGTACTTAGAGTTTAGTATGTTAGCCATTACGGTATTTTGATTTTATTAAATGTGAGTTTCACCGGTAAGTATATTAACATTGTACCCTGATAAATTCATTTCCGTACATCTCAAGCATTAATGATATTATTGGTTCTAGTAGCATACCATTAATTTTATATAACCTCCTTCCATTTGTTTATTTAATTATGAGTTAAATTTTCATTCTAAAATAATAGTGTAAAGAATACTTTTTTTACTCATTGTACCATTTTCTTCTACTGACTTCCTACATTTATTATTTTTATACAATCTAACCGACCTCTTTCTCTCTCAACACCTTCAATACAAACAAAAACTTATTTCCTCGTATATTTCTATCTTCACTTTATTCTTTCTCCTCGTACAATTTGTTTCCCTTCCATTTCATTTTCATATAAAAATACTCAATTCTCAATCAATTCTTTCCGAACAATTAATTTATTATATCATAATATGTCTGACATGATTATAAGTTGATTGTATTCATCAATGGTTATTCACCATAATACATACATTTTTTTGTTTTTCTACATGTTGCTTTTAGCATAATTCTTACGGAAAAATTATTTAAAAGCTACCAAAAGAGTTTGACTTACTGGATCACTGAGCTCGATTTAAAGGTTAGATCATTATTTTATTACACGCCAATTCAAGGTTGAACTTTTTTTCACCCAAAATATATGATTTTTTTATCTTCGGTTTGAATTTTGTGACTAAGTTTATGTTTTCCTCTCATTTTTGTTCTAATCACATATTGTTTTCCGACATTTTTATTCCCAACTACCTATTATTCTTATATAATCTAACCGTAGTTCTCTTTAGCTTTTCAATACAAGAAAAAGAATCATCTTTTCTTAAATCTTTCCACCTTCATTTTCTTTTTTCTCTCTCTCGCACGATTTTGTTTCACTTTTGTTCTCCACTTTCATATTAATTTATTTTATTCTAAGTCTGAAACAATTTAGAGATTCTTTTCGAACAATTTATTTATTAATCTCCTAACTTTGGCTTAACATGATTATAATTTGATTGAATTCATCAACAATTCTTCGCATTTACATTAACCTTAATTTATTTCTTCATGTTATGCATTGTTTGTTTTTTTACATATTGATTTTCGCACCAGGATGGAAATTTTATCTAAAAGTCACCAATAAAGGCTAGAATCTTTATTTTAATATACGTCTTTTCTCTTAATTTGATGTTGAATTTGTTGTTTTTTCCTAAATTTACGGTTCATGTCTTTGATTTGAATTGTGCCCAGAATTCTGTTTTTCTCTAATTTTTGTCTTGATTCCTTCGTTTATTTTTTGGGAGTTTACTGAATGTATTAAGCACAAACACTGTAGAATCTTGTGATCCGTAAAACCTATCACAGGTAAATTTGAACTATTTTTTTCTTGCACTATATACCCAACCTACTTTATTATATTATATATAACAAAAGAATATTAGCCTCTTTGCATTCTTATATCTCATTTAAACTAATTTAAAATACTCTTTACTCATTAATTTAAGAGGGAAAATCATTCAACTCCATAAAATTAA
Source organism: Allium cepa (assembly GCA_030765085.1). NCBI lineage: Eukaryota > Viridiplantae > Streptophyta > Magnoliopsida > Asparagales > Amaryllidaceae > Allium > Allium cepa. Next base: position 188,513,567 of record CM060943.1, read on the forward strand.
ATATGTTTTTTCAGGATCAAATCTATTTCCTTAATTTAAGAAACATTTTTGGTTTAGGTCCTGTGCAAAATCTTCATTGTCTCACGAATCATACAAGAATTAACTTGCCAATTAACGATAGATCATATCAAATATGTAATGAATAAAATCTCAATAGCTTCTTTTTATGTTTGATTTCTTTTGATAAACTGACAGTAATCGCCAGAAATAAATGTTCATTCCTCTTAATTTTTTCCCTTTTTCTTAAATCAATATTAAATTTCTTTTGCATATTATCGTTTTGCAATTTATATGTATTGAGTAGTTAGTTCAACAAGTCTCTCTCTTTCATCAGTTAAACCAATTGCTCGTATTTTTGCTTTCTCAATTTTCAACAAAAAAAAATTAGCATTCGCCTATTGCTTTGGTTCTCATTCTAATATATTTTTTAACATGGTTCACTCATGCCAACAGGTATCGATATCGAAGATCGAACTCATGACCTTTGATCTCGCGGTCTAAATCCTTAACCCCAGAGCCAACCTTTTTGGCTTCTGATTTGACTTTATCAGTTTAAAAAAATTAATTAAATCATGAACTTTTGCACATTTATCAACTAATTTATGTTTACTTTTTGGGGACTAATAATTGTATTTGTACCTAAATTATTGTAGGAGTCAAATAAGTCAAAAATAAATAATTTTCAAGCGTTTTTTCTGATTATGGTAACTTATCTCGATTTTTTCATTTCATAATATTTATTACATTACTAGATATCATTTTATTATTATTTTGTAATATTTTATGCTTATAAAAATAGATGATTAGAGTAAATTAAGATGGTGTTAAGTCACAATGGCCGATTTAGTGGTATTCCAAAAATATGTTATGTCAACTTTCCTGATGCAACTCCAAAAGAATATTCCAACGGATTCAATCTCATTTCGCACTTTCCGAGCACATCGAACATTGCGATAAATTGTGCCTATTTGGTCCGTTGATCTCCTTGACTTTACCGACATATCATCTGTGTATATCTTCATTGTTCGTCCGGTTTGTTCCACAAACATCTTGTTAACCAAACACTGGTAGATAACTCCGGAGTTCTTCAAACGAACAATATCATCTTGTAGTATTACAGTCTCGAGTCCGTTATAAAGCTCGTATGCTCTTAATCAAGGACGTGCATCGCAATTTGATTGTGGTAAAAATATGCATCCATAAAAGATAATAGTTCATGTCTGGTTGTTCCATTCATTAGTTGGTCGATCTGCGGAAGTGAAAAGCAGCCATTCGAGCATGTCGTGTTCAAGTTTGAATAATCAATGAATTCCCGTCACTCTTCATTAGGCTTCCTAATTATCACGGGACTAGCTACTCATTCAGGTAGAGTGCTTCTCGGATAAAGGTGTTTTGCAAACTACCTATCCACTTCTTCCTTCAATGCAGCGGATCATTTCGGTTCCATGTTGTCTCTTCTGGTTTACTGGAACATAAGTTGGGTTGACATTCAATACATGACACAACTTAAGGCGAGATCTCACGCATGTTAGAACAAATCCAAACGAACACGTCTTAGTTCGCTCTTAAAAACTCAGTTCCTTCATCCTCGGGCTAAGTTGAGACTCAATTTTACAATCTTTATCGGATCATCATCATCCATGTGAATCTCATCCATCAGCTCCACTGGTCCCGCCCTTACATTGTTAGGCTCTTTCTGTGGATCCATATCTTTATATTTGTCGCTTGTGGACCAGAGCCAAGGATCAGATGGTAATTGCTATGCGTTTTGAGTTTCAATGCAAAGGGCATTGTCTGGTCCTTTCTTTTCTCTTTAGATCTTGCTTCACATAATTCTACGACGTAGCAATCTCTCCTAGCACTTTAAATGCTTTGGACTACCCCGACTTCGTTATCCGTGGAAATTTCATTATTGAACCTCATGGAGCAAGGACAATCCTAAAATCAACAAAGACCGATCAGCCTAAAAACGCGTTGTAGACAGAATATATGTCCACCACAATAAAGTTTGTACCTAGAGCCACCCTGCGTAGATTCTCCTCTAATTACACCGTTGGCCAAATACATCCAATCAGAAATGTTCCATGTCTGATGAAACCCTAAAGAAGGAATTTACAAGGCAACAAATCCTTTTCATCCAACTTCACCTCATGAAACGCTATTTTAAACAAAATGTTCTTAAAGCTTCTATTGTCAATCATCACTAGGCCAACAGTAGTTGGTGCAATCACCACTGCTATTACCATTGGATCGATGCATACATATTCCTGAAAACAATATCATCGTCCAATTTTGTAAGTTACTTAACGGGAGTACAATCCTCGATAGCATAACACATTTCCTATGGAGCATGCTTCAAGAAACTCTCGTAGCATTCCATCTCTTTTCAGATTTTCTCAACGGGATGCGGACTTTCATAATTCGTATTGATCACCAATTCACGCCTAGACATTCTCGGATCTTCTCTACTAGTCCCATCCATATCGCCCCTATTAGATTTAATACCAATTTCATCGGAGAAGAGAATGCCTAGGTAGAAGTAGGAGTCCATGAAGCCACGGTGTTGGGAAGAAGCTTGAAGGACGAACCAGAAGCCTGACTCAGTGGAGAAATCGGATCAAAGATATGGTCCGGTGGAGTTCGTTCGGTGAGAAGGTGACCTCGTTCAGTGGAAGACCGAACAAGAATTTTGGTTCGGTGGTAGTGCTTCGATCGACAGTAAAGGTAAGTGGAAGTCTTGTTCAGTGATGGGAGATGACGGAACCAAAGATTTGATCCGGTGGTGATTGAGGGTTGCCGCTTCAAATATCTCGTCCGATGGTGATGGGATGTCGACCCAGACTTGCCGCTTCATATATTTCGTTCGGTACTGAAGCTTGACTGAACCAATGATTGCCACTCCAGATCTATAGGTTTGTACCGAACCAGTAGCGTTCATGTGGACTGCCGATGCAAGTGATGCCGAATCAAGTTAAGGCCGAACCAAATATTTGGTTCAGTATTGGACCATGTCGTTCCAGATGTTGAGTATCGTCTGTCTAACCAAATGTTATTGTGTTGTTTGTCGGACCAGTGGGCCGAACCAAACCTCAGAGCTGCTATACAGCAACTACCCATCATCATCTCTTCACTCTATAAATTGTGGAGCTTCTGGATAACAATGACAGCTATCCTAGAGAGCTGAATTCTACAGAATGTTGTCTGTATTGAAAATTCTTATGTATAGCCTCCAAAAGTGAATCAATCATGTAACTCTAATCTTTCAGTGATTAACAAAATATCATCTCCTCAATTGGACGTATACTGTCTCGCGGTAGTGGAACCACTATAAATACTGATGTTATTTATTTTTCTACATTGCATTAATATGTGACCGTCTGTTCTGGTGTTTATCTTTGTTTGTTTCGTCTCACTACAATCACGATCCAGTTGTTTTCCACTGCATTTGGTTTGTTATTCCCTTAGACTGATCATCTGAAGGGATTTTCCCCAACAGCCTAAGGGGTTGATTGTTTTCGTCCACCCTTCTACTCACATAGCTGCAATTACTTTTTTCTTATTAATTTTTCAATCACATCTCTCAAATGCATACACTTCTTGGTATTGCACCAATCAATTCATGAGTCTCATGGAACAGACAATTTCTTCTTCGGTAGCCTCTTGGAGCAAGCCCCATGTACCTCAAGTTGCAAGATAGACATTTTCCACAAAATTATTCAACTATATATTTTTCGTCCCTTGTGAACCTAAGACGTTTCTTAGGATTTTCTATTGTAAAAATCCTTATAGGCCTTCGTCTAAACCCTGCCTAGATGCTAAGCGAGACCGCCTAGCTACCTGCATAGGACTGCCTAGGTAAGGCTTATCACCTCATATAAGAATCTAAACGTGTATTTAAGCACGTGTTAGGAAGTATTTGAGACTCAATGCCACATATAAGCATTTATGTACTAGTTTTTGATGGACTTGTCTCCTTAGTTACGCCTGAACTCATCCAAAGCGCTACAATTTCAATTCAGATAAATTAGTATAAAACAAAATATTAAAATTTTATCTAAAATACATGAACTGTCAAAAACGCCCAACTTTGATTAATCTCTGATTGATCACGGCCTAAAAATCTTTAGTCTAAGCTTACCACCTAACATCTGTTTAGCGATTTTTTAAAACCTTGGTCCTGCTTCTTGTCCATGTTATTATTTTTCCTTTTATTTTTAGCATTAGTAGTGTTGTTTCCATTGTTATCGTTCCACTTAACAGCCTCGTTGCTCTTCACCATGCTGCTCGATCCTGCATGATCATCGGCATTCAACGACTTCTTCATTTTTGCCCCTTCCAAACGCAAAAATTGGCTTATTTTTTAATGTAGCCGGCTTTTTCATAGTCAACCACTTTCTAGAATCAGAATTCGAGTCCACTCCACCAACCAAGAACATCAACACCAAGCTATCCTCCGAATTTCTCACTTTCGTCAAAGCTGCACTAAACTGTTTCAAATAACTTTTCAGCTATTCTCCATTTCTCTGTTGAATGTTTGCAATGAAAGCGCGTCCTTGGGTTGCGTAGAGTGAACCCTAAACAGATTTAGAAATTTATTTGTCAACTGATCGTAAGACGATATGTAACCCAGCTCAAGCCTGTGGAACCACATTATAGTTAACCTTCCTAGGACAATGGAAAGCACATGTACTTCGCATAGTCATCCGCCCTGACACCATCATATCCACTGTAACTTGGCATTGTCGGCATCACAAACTTTCTTGGGTACTCTATCGTCCTAATCTCCACTGGAAATGAATTCCAACTAGAGGCAGTCTTCCAATTGTCTTCATGTTACCTTTTTGAAACAAATTACTGATTTCTTCGTTGATCATCTCATTGGTACCTTCTGTTGAATAAAAATTCAGTTAACCTTAGAATCATGATTATGTGGTGAGGTTGACAAATGTTGCTTGATAATATCTTGGTAAAAATGTAAAATGAGGAAGTAAAATGCGAGCGGTTTGGCTAAGCTTGACTACGTCCACTGTAAGGAATGTATTAACTACTTTTTTTCCCTTACAGCATATGATTACAAGAGATGATAATAAGAAAATATAATCCTTGAAAGCTTATATTGTTTAACCTTTATAAAGATGTAAGTCTTGATGTAGCTTATAGCTACTACAAATTATGTTGAGTGACTAAGATTGCACAATTGACATAGAATTTGCTCGAAACCGTTGGTGTTGCTGCACGATTGATGTGCACGCCAGCTAGGAGGCTAGTTGGAATGTGTGGTTGAAATGATACCAATTGACGGGCAGTACCACGAGCATGCTTTGTGCAGGAACAGGTGGCGTGAGTTCATAGAGTAGTCTCTGTATAGTTGATTTGATTTGATCGCAACAAAGGGCATGGAGCAGTTACTGCACTTTTGTCAGATGAATCGCGTCATTTGTCGACTTTGCAAAAGAACGATGCCTACGAAGCTTCATTTGTAGGGACTGGTAAGTGTTGGTGACTGGAGTCTGTCAAGACCATGCGAGGAAGCCTCAAAGGGTACAGATGGTCGAAGAGTATAGCAAGCGATGGACCGGGATAGGGAATAGGTTGCTTAGTTGGGCCGCTCGATAAGCGAAAGGCATGTTGTGTGTCGAGCGATCATTCGTTGGCGACGTTTTCTCATGGCCGTTATGAGCTTTGTCCTGGCTATGAAGGCTTGAATGGTCATTATGATGGAGGCCGGGCTGGTTGACTGCCGAGCTGTTATCTTGCCCGTCGTCGCCTAAGTGAGCAATGCCAGGACAATTTGTATTTGAACCGGATGGTCCGCTTGTGGGTTGAGCCTTGTTTTGATTCGGGGCAAGTGATGCACAGTGGGAAGGCGAAGGCATCAGGTCTTGGAGATATGCAGGCCAAGATGAATGCAGATGCAATCACACGGGACGATTGGACAATGCAGGCTGACCTTATTCATACTTATGAGAAATCCGAGCAACACCTTTGCTTCGTCCAAAACAACGGTCGTCGAGTGCATCGTGTGCTCGATTCCACGAGAGACCATTACAGTCACTGCTCGAGCGGACACGACTATCAACACGATGCATATGTCTTCTAGCTCTGGATAGTCCATTTGCCCTGACCTCTCAAGGTGTCAATCGTGATTAAGTCCCCTAAATCCACTTCATATGTATTCATTTATGTTTGCGTTACTTTTAGATCTTCCATCGGTAGGACTCAAAGCATGATCATCGCATTCCCTGGCATCATTTCCTCTTTGATGCCTCCTCCTTGATGGATCGGTATCGATCCATGATAGATCGGCACTGATCGATCCTGAAGTCAAGTGTTGGCTCCGGTTCCATTCTGTGATTTCATGTTTGCATCTCTATCTTTTTCCCTTTCTGCTATGTGTCTTCTGATAGAACTTCCTTCATCCAATCTAGTTGGAGTTCCTCCTCTTAACTCTGCAATCCCTTGGACGAGATCTATCTTCTTGAAGAGGTTGCATGCATTATCGGTGCAAATTGTTTAGCTAACTCTTCCATGATAGCCTGGTGTTTTGCTTCCAAATTTTGATTCATAACGACGACCCTTTCCATCCAACTCTTCTCTAGTCACCAGATCATGTGGAGGTTGAGTAGTTCTATCATTTCCATCAACGTTTCTAACGTCCCTCCATCAGATTCTTCAATGACTTGCTATCATAGGCTCTTCGGTCTCATACCATCAGAGCACTTTAGAGATTTTCTTCAAATGCTAGTAACAACAGAGATTTGGCATGATCTTCCATTTCTTAGCAAAAGCAATAGGTAGCGACAAAATATCGGTCATGATATGCATCGATGGGAGGAATCAGTTGACCCTTCTCATTTTTTTAACTACGGTTGAAAAGGTTAAGCCCCAACTTAATAACTTATTTTATCCCCCTCATCTCTATATACATAACAAGCATTTGGATGCATATCGAGCTATTTATAAACTATATATTGCTTGCCAGTTACCAATTTACTCGACTAAATGATGCGAAACTAGATTACATAAAGACCAGTTTGGTTTCTTTTTTATTTGTTTAGGGATGCAAATACTCAAAACATTCAATGCTCTTATACTCTAAATTGAAGAATTTACTACACATTAAAATGTTATACATCATATGAATAATCACGCTATTTTTCTTTGTCATGTGACTATTCAAAATGGAGTTTCAAAACATTTGTTAGAGTCAAGGTTGCAAAAATGGCTAGACGGATGCTAGGTGGTAAACATGAACTAGAAAATAATCACCTAGGTGGGGATTAATCGGAATTAGGCATTTTTGATAAACTCATGTAATTTGGATAAAATTTTAGTAGTGTTAACTGATCCACAATAGGAAATCGTGGGTTTTGATGGGTTTGAAAGTAATCATGAAGACAAAATCACTTGAATCAAATATTTTAATGCTTATAAGAGGCATCAATCTTAAATTGGTGCATAGATAGTGCTTATAAACACGTTTATATTCTTAGATAATATAGCAAATCTCATTTAGGCGGACTAGACAAATACCTAGACGTAATGCTAGCTTAGCGCCCGGGCGGGAGCTTAGAAGAATTTTTACAACAGAGGCTATAGTACAATTCTAAACAATCTATTATGGACATTTGAACCCACAACTTCTAAATATAATATATTTCATTTTAAGAAAGACTGAATAGCATTTTTCGCATTAATATATGTGTGATGCCCCGGCTCCAATGACCGAAATATCATAGGCAGTTTACCATTTGATAGCTCGTACCAATGGGAACAGAAGAAGCGATCTCTTGTATACATTGATTTGGATCAACATGAATACGTTTCAGTACCCGAATACATCTAAAATAGTACGTATCTCGTATCGACGCAATGCAATGTACACGAGTTCTAGAATTGAATAACTCACATATCAGGAACACATAAATAATGACATGGATATCGATATCACTGTGGAGATGAATATATATATATATATATATATATATATATATTTACACAATTCTAGTTCATATTTGCATGTCTAGTTCATATTTGCATGATCTACTTTAGTTGTATCAAAAACAACAAAAGGACGCGAGATATATGTGCATGATGTATGTATGTATAGAAGATGAAACGATAGTATAATTAGACAGTAACCAAAAATGAAAAGTATACTCACATCCTGTCCTGCTCCTTGCTAAAAAGAATATAAAGTTGAGAAGAAGAAAATGCCCAGTTAGATTTTAATGTGAATGAAACGCACCAGAGCGGAGGCGTTTATATAGATTTAGAAATAAGGTTACTTCAGGGTTAAGAATCTATATACGTTAAATTTAAATGATGACAAAAAGATAAGGATGAAAACAAATAACCATCCACGGCAGTCCAAATGAAAATTTCATGAGTTCATTTTATTTTTCCTTAAATAATTTTACAGCCTTTAAAGCGCTTTTACCCTATCGCAATCAAATCTTCGATTAAAATTCTGTTCGAGGCGTTTTAATCCAAACTTTATTTTGTTCTTGTAATGATTTTTCCTTTAATAAAATATCACTTTTCAATTTTCCAACAATTATAAAATATTTGTTTTATTTTCAAAATAATTCCAAAGTTTCACAAATATTCTTTCTTTCGATAAAATAAATTTCTAAACAACCTTCGGACTAAATAAAATTTTGAAATTTAAATCTTTATTTTTCAAATAAATCCTGAAATACATAATTAACCAAATAGCGGGATGTTATTGTATTTGTTTAATCGCACACCTACAAATAAACCGACCCTTCATAGTCTAGCTTCTCCCATGCACACGATGAGAGTAGTACTTGTGACTATGCTAGTTCATATAAAATTGATTACTCTCAATATCCAAAGAATCCAAGGCATACCTAGTGGATTGCATCGACACAAACGCCAAACTGTGAGTATTGTTCCTTTTGCTACCCCGTATTTCTTATATGCCTCCATTGAGTACACACTACATGTGGGAACATACCTACAGCTTGAAGGCAACAATGGGGATATCTCTCCTGTTCAAAAGTCAGGACACTAGTTACATAAATGCAGTAAACTGACCATCACATAACCAAATATGCAGCCTCTCTAAAAGTCCAAAGGCTTGATATTAAAATTCACATGTTCATTAATTGTCACCATTGAAAATCACATTGCATACGACAAGTTCAGAACCCACAAAATAAACTTACATGAATTTCTTGCTCGCATTACAAGTACATCTATAAAAAGTGAATGACGTGGTGGAGTGAAGAGGTTACGCACATTTCCTAAAAAGTACATCACCACTACAGGGAATGCTGTAAAGAAACTAGAAAAGGGCAAGAAACTTACTTCTGTAAAATTTCAGAATAGAAAGAGCTGATTTAACGCCCAAATCCTTAACTTCTTCATCTATCAACAATTCCATCAAATTATTACAATTCGTATCTCAAAATGAACAAAATTAACTAATTTGCAGATACCATGAGGAGATCCGATCTCTGAATCTTCAGCAGAACATCTAACTAACTGTTATACAAATTAAGGGAAACAAAATGAACGCACGAAATGAGAAATGAACCGGAGGTTTACTACAAATTACCTTAACAGATCGAGGGCGATTTGTGCACAAGAGAGATTTGGGGTTTATAGAATAATTCGGGACTGAAATTGAAATCGCTGCAGTTAACATTAGAGTATTAATTCACTAATTTAGAGAGAGAAGATATTGTCGTAGAAATTGGATTCCGATAATAAATAGCACAGGGATCGATTGGATCAAGAATTACAAGTCCAGCCCCTTTTTAACTCCGTTTGAGTCGGCCCAATATTAGCAAATAAATCCTTTCTCCTCTGGTTACGTCTGCATCTGCATCTGCATCTACATTCGAAATTAATTTTTAAATATCTAGTATCCGCATACGTGGATTTGAACGAATATCGAATAATTATTCTATCCGCCGACAGTCGATAAATCGAGAAAAAACAATAGAAAATTTTGGTCTAATATAAAAAAAAATTCAATTCCATTGATTATAAAATTGTGAAAAAAAAACAAACATGATGATGCTGAATAATTTTGAGTAATTAATATACATTAAATGCATATAACAAAAACTAATAATTTAATAAAATAATAAATACATACATTTCACTATATTAAAATACACATAATATAATCTATAGCCTTGAAAAAAATCAAACGGATAATTTCGGGTGTGGATGCCTTCATATCTACCTCTGTATTGGTTTTTTCGAATTTCGAATATTTAGTCGCTTTTCGGGTATAGATGTGGATGTATTTCAAAATTTTCGGATATTCATTGACATATTTTGGATGATTTCTGTAAATAAAAATGATTTAACGAATGTTACAGAAATTAGAGTACGGAATTAAATAATAAATGAAATTATATTTTAATTAATATTTGAAAAGTTTATTATTTAAAAAATAGAACAAGATTTAAATAATGATAATAATATGGATTTCGGTGAAAATAGTATTGTTTTGTGTAAAAGACGAAACGATTAATTTTACGGTATTTATGGTAAAAAATATGATTCTTATTTGATTTATAAAATAAAAGGACATTTTGTAGATAATGATGATTATAGTGAAGAAATGTTTTCCAAAAGTTTTTTTTACATAAAATAGTCGCTATTTTGAGATTAAAAAAAAACGGAGTTTCAATAATTTAAGTTTTTCTAGCATAAATGGTAATAAATTGATTTTGAAAAATATTAAGGAGGTTTAAATTTATATTATTATTTTGATGTAAAATAATAATATTATTATTTTAAAAAATGATTTGATGAAGATTACTATTTTGATTCAAAATATGGTGTTTTGAAGAATTTTAAAAAAATAGAAGTATATAAAGGGTTTCTGAAGTATATTATCATTTTTAAAAAACGAATGCATGTAAGAGTGTTATGAAAACAAATGCATAGGTTTAGTGACTCTCCGAGCCTCAGGTATTATGATAGTTTATTTCATATCTTAGGTTGGGATAGAATAGAAAAGCGAAAGCGTTTAATTGATAATTTATGCTTTATGGGCGGAGTTGTTGAAAATAAATAAAGTAAGAGTGTGGTAGAATGAACACTTATAAAAAGGATGAAGTGTTGGTTATAACCCGAGCAACACACACCCGATGTGAAATTAATTGAAACCCGACCTTAATAAGATGGAACCACTTTTATTTTTAAGTAAATAATATTTGATTGGAAAACTTATAAAGTATACATTCTTAATTTCTAGAAATATTCTATTGGAAAAGGAAGAATGTTTATTTTTGGACATAAAGTGATTAGTTAAAAAGTTTGTTGTGAAATAAAGTACTTAATTTGAATAAATAAAATATTTTTATGAAGATATTTTTGTAAAAAAGAGTAAACACTAATAAATTATATTTTATTTTAAGTGTAAACGCATTTTAGCCAGATATTCGAAGTTGAATTCAGTCTTTCGAGGAACATTTTTGTACGAGAAACTTTGATTGGTTTTTAAAAAAAAACCCTTAGAATACATCAATATAATAACATCATGATTTAGAAATGTTTTATTAAAAGTGAAAAATCATTATCCATGGAGAGGAAATATTTATTGATAGATATTCAAACATGCTTTTATGAAAGGATGTTTTGGTCTAAAATGTTTCCTTTTTTTGTTTTAATGAGAATATCAAAGCTAGAATTGTTTTAATTTGGAAACAACTTTTGAAGAAAAAAGCATATGTTGAAAAGTATTTTGTAACCTCATTTTTAATTTAAGATACTTCGTAAAATAATATTTTGTTAAGGGACATTTTAAAAAGGAATATTTTTGGCTAACAGGTATTTTAAAGAGAAATTTTGACCCACATCCCTCTGTTTGAAATTAATTAGGCTCACATCCCTCCCATTTAGAACTTGTAATCTACATCCCTATTTTTATAATCGAAAACATAAACCCGCATAACCCTACCCGCATAACCCTACCTGCTTTCTTTACACTGTCAATTCATCAAACAAAAGAAATCATGAAAGTTCTTAATCAAAATACCTAGTTTGCAATTTAGGTTTTCTTTACATCGTCAATCGATCGAATATATGTAAAACTTGCCGCTTACAGTTTCAATTGAGCAACTGTATGAAAGTAAGAAGAAATTGAAGTAGTTTCTCCAAAAATATGGAAAATATCTACAAACTTGTAGAAAACGATCTTTAATGTTTGAAGATGGTAACCAAAAATAACTACAATGATGAACAAGCATCGGTTCAAATGTAAAATCCTGAAAATAAAGAAAAAATAGTGACATGAACTTACATTTTGATGTATATATATTGTATACATATAAGTGAAACTTATGGAAAATATTTGACATGCATTATTCTAGTTCATAATAGATTGAAATAGTAGATTCTGCAAAAATGGTACAATGAAATGAAAAGTGCTGAATGAAAATATTTACCAAGCAAGTATTTGCCATAAGTTTTATTATCAGTAATTTCTAATATGTATAATTAAATGAAATAAAATGAAAAAATAAAATGAAATGAAATGATAAGTTTTATTATCAATAATTTACTTGGCAAATATGTCAATGAAATATTTGTTACAAATATGGGAGCAACAAATATTGACAAGCATATATGTCATGCCCATGTTTGCTACTTACATATGTGTAACACTAATTTGATAATTTTAAAACATTTATAGGTACAACAACGAAGACAGAAAGTCATTTCCCAAAAAAGAAGACTACCATTTGAAGTTGGTAAATTTACAAATTTACCCGAATCTTCTCACAAACCTGAATCACTTCACAACACTGAAGCCTCAAATTCTGAAGCTCCAACAACTCCAATGTTAGAATCTTTAGAAAAAATATCATCAAAAGATAATGTTCCTCTTTCATCCCTCTAGAGTAAACAACCAACAACAAGAAGTAGTAGTTAAAAAACACATGTAAAGAAATAGAAAAAAGAAGTGCCAAAAGAAAATTCAGAAAGCTATAGAAAAAACTTTAAGTCTTCCATACATTAATAGAAAATTTATTAAAATAAAAAATACTTCTAAAAGCACATATGGAATTATTGAAGAAAACTTCATTCTTCAACATCATCAATCAGTTCTTCGAAGAAGCTATAACAACTGAGTACATATCGAAAGAATCGACTTCTATAGATATGATAATATATTCTTTTTCAATTGAAGAAAACTGTTTTTATTTTAGAGATGTGAAAACAATTTTGAAAGAAAGTGACATCATAATGATTTTTGAATTCCCAACAAATGAAGGCATCACAATCAACATAGCATCTCATTTGAAAGAATCTGACATGAATTCTAAAATAAATGCATTCAAACAGAAATATTTCAGTAATTCAAAAATGATCAAGGCAAATGATATCGAAATAAGCATCTGGTTAGCTTTAAAAAGCCAAAAAACAGAAAATATAGTTGATGTTGCAAGGTTTCTTGTTGTGTTTTTTATTTCAACTTACTTGTTCTCCAATCCAAACTTGGCATTTCCTTTAGCGTTGCTATCATATGGTCATAGATTGAAGTAAATGAAAACTATTTCCTGACCAGCAACAATAGAAAAACATTTGATGGAACAAGTGAGAAAAAATAAAGATAGTTCAAGAAAAATACGAACATGCGTAATCCAGGTATTGGTAAACTCTAATAACTCATTTTATCTTTTATAATTTCTGTTATAAACCAAACTAACCCTAATAACTCTTTGTGCAGTAGTAGTTTTATGATATTGTTGAAATAATAACTCTAAAAATAAGTTATCAACAGAATGGACCAACTTTTTCTAAATAGACACTACAGGAAGTTACTCCTAGCATAATAAAGTACTTCCTTGACAAAAGGTGGATCTACCAACAATACACAGAAATGCTATTATAAAAAGAGAATGGTAGATATTTACCTGCCTAATACTTGCCAGGCAAATACAAATATTTGACAAATTTATAATTAGATTTCAAAATAACTTCAAAAAATAAATATCTCAACCATCATTTTAATTATGAAAAAGGTTAATTTTTTTCTAATTTATAGGAAAAAAAGAAAAAAAAAAGAGTTAAAATATGCCAAAGCTAAATCTCATAAAGAAAAAGCTTCAGTTATTGATCGAAAATATGAAAAACTCAACAAACCACTGAAAGATATAAAATTGAAATGAAGAAGTTGAAAAAGGAGAATGCAACTCTAAAAAAAGAGAACAAGCTGCTGAAAAAAGAAAATGAAGATTTATAAAAAGGAAGGAAAAGGAAAAAGATGATGATTTTGTTAATGATGATGAAGCAAATGACATTATTGGTGATGTTTATGGTGAAGAAGGTAAAGATGATGATAATTATAATAAAGAAGATGAACTTGAAGACAAAGAAGGTGATGATTTCGACAAAGATAAAGATGCTGGTACTGATCGATGGAACCGATAAAGGCAAAGATGGCGATGGCAATGATGATGGTAAAGATGCCGATGGTGATGGTCTTAATGAAGATAAAGATGGTGAAGGTGATAGTGCTGAGAAAGGCAAAAAAGATGTGATGATGATAAAGACAGAAACGCTTCTAACGAACCTAAAGATGGTGATGGTCCAGATGAACTAAAGCTAAAGGTGATGATGACAAAGATGATAATGGTGATGATGGTGGTGATGGCGATGCTAGTGAAGAGGAAAGAAAATAAGACGGTGATGATGTAGAGGAAAGAAAAGGTGATGGTGATAGTGCTGAGGAAAGAAAAGGTGATGGTGATGAAAGTAAAAATGATAATGGTGCTGATTAGGATAAAAATAAAGCTACTGCTAATGATGATGAAAAGGAAAGCTAAAGATGATGATAACAAAGATGACGATGATGATGATAACCAAACAACAAGCCAATATGAAATAACGCTCATACCAAAGGCAGCATAAGGCGATGAGTTAAAAGAGAGTACTAAAGAGAAAAAAGAAAGCACAAAAAGATTAAATGTATACCAATTACTGTAAAAATTCAACCAAGTAAATATTATCTAGCAAATATATGTCATTAATATGCTTGTAAACAAAATATTTAACAACTGAAATTTTTCGGCAAATCAGGTGAAAAATCAAAAGGTATGATTTCAAAAGGACATAAAGAAAGTATAATATAAAATCAAAAGGTATATATTTAAAAGAAATTCATTTTTTTTATAAAAAATATATTTCAAATATTTGACATAAACTAAATATACATTTTAACATATGATAAAAAAGAAAGACAAACCAGATGTAGACTATCCAACATTCTACTTACTGATACCTTCAAGCAAGAGTCTAGAAAGCAATCAAAAATTAGCCTAGGAATCAGAAAACATTCAACAAAAAGTGGCTGCAGATTTCAAAATCAAGCTTGAAAAGGAGGAGAAAAAGTCGAAAAGAAAACAAACAAGTATCCTTCCGCATTTTATATTTTTGATTTTGAACATTTAATTAATTTTAAATATTTAATAACTGGTATTTAAAAATCTAAATAACCTATATTCAAATACAATATTATTTAAATATTTGAATAATGGATTAAATATTAATTAAATGGATGTAATAACCTAATTTAAATCCTTTTAATTAATCAAAAAAATTGTGAGTTTATTTTGTAAATTTATTTACAATAATAAATGGTTCAAATAAATAATAAAAATATTAATTGTTAGTGAAACGACTTAATTTTTATTGTGATATTTTTAGTTGAATTTATTGGATTTTTTCATAATTTTTAATTTGGAAAATAATTATATTTTCGTCTGAGTATTTTAAGGCAAATGACGATCTTTGAAATTTCACATAATGAAATAATCTACGTATTTTATTGTTGATTTGTGATCGTGTTACATTTTGGTGCATGATCGTATTTTTATTTCAATCATTTGCAGTATGTATGTGGACAGAATATTGTTTAGCGAATACCGTGAAATCTTCTTTCATAAAAAATTAAAATCAAATCAAAATTCAAATTAGTCAATTAAGATGTGATGTTGACTTGTAAATATTGGTTTAACTTATAGCGGAAGTAAAGAATATTGCTTTGTTTATAAAATCAATACAAAAGAATTCAACACTTCACCTTTTTTATCCTTTCATTTTCGACTTTTCCACATTCTTTGTGTTCTCAATTCCCTCCCTCCTTATTTTTATTTCCGGTAAATGAAAAATGGCATCCACTTTCTAAAATCAAAATAAAATTTTCTACTTGATAAAAAAAATTTAAAAAAAATTCTCTGATCTTGTATTGATGAGATCTTCGTTCCTATATGCTTATGGTTGGGCGCGATCGTGTTTTGGTAGAGGCCGAAGTGGAGTAGGCAAACAAGGGTTTTGGTTTGGCTTTTATTCGGGTGGCGTTAGGCGATTTGGAGGGATTGAGTGTGTTTCTCATGTCGAGGAGGTGAACTTTGGTAAAGCTCGGTTGGGGTTAAGGGGTTGCGACCTGTAGGGATGCATGAGTAAAGGAATTTGGTCGTTTTTCATTTAGGGACGTCTAGCATGGGGTGATGGTTTAACACCCACATCTTGAGGCCCAAAGCTTAGTGCTACAAATGCTACAGTCATATATGGTATTTGACTTTCGGTGACAAAATACGGTTGTGTTAATGGTATGCATAATATCAAAAGCATATCAATATGAAATAAAATCATAGATTTCAAAAACAACTTTTCTGATTATATTTCAAATCAATAATTCATATTCAATTACATTATCCCAAAATGACTCCCAGGTTTCAATCAAATATAATTATTACAAATTACGCCAAGAGCGACGTATGAAGATGTCTCGTTGGATAATCAGAGTACTAAATAGATTGACATATCAGTCTTAAATACATCACAGTGGAAATACTACTAAACAACTCCAACATAGCTAGCTTTGTCTACTGCACGTCTTGGAAGCTTATTCGACCAACCTACCAAACCTAAAAAGACAATAACTTTCAATCTACATAAATTAAACTTTGAGCATCCCAGAGTTTAAAGGAAAAACATAAACTTTGAGTTGGACATAAATTCTGGTGTGAAAAATATTATTACATCCTGGATTATTGATATTAATCGAGATGGCACCGCTTAGCGGAACATGTTTCCCTGTAACACCCCTAATTTTAAATAAAATTATTCAGGAGATTTAATTGAATAAATTAAATAAAATAATATAAAGATTATAGTGATAAGCGGATTGAGATTTAAAAATTTATTAGAGACTATGCTTAACTAAAAAAATTTAAAACTAAAGAGTTTAGGGGAAATGGTGTTATAAGATAACTAATAAGAGAATAAGGCAAGGGTATTATGGGGAATAGCCATCCATCATAATCCTTAACCCTTAAACCCTTATTCCCGTTTTCATTTTACAAGTTCATAATTCTAAAACATAAACCAAAGAGATCAAGTCTGCTATAATCAAAGGGAAAAATAGGAGTAAAAGCAATTAAAAGCTAAGGAATCAAGCAAGGAGAATTAAGAAAGATCAAATCTCAAATTCCTTATCCAAAGCAAGGTGAATAATATTCAAAATCATCTCATTTTCGTTTTTAAAGAGCATTTGATTTTGGGTTTTAAGTTTAAAAACTTTATGATGATTATAATGATGATATGCTTCGATTAAATGATATGTTTGATTCAAATAAGTATGTTTGATAAATGTTTTATTCGATTTTAAGGTTAAAATCATATATATTGGGTTTCGAATGCCATGAGGATTTAGTATGTTATGTAAAATATTATTTTGGAGATGAGATTAAATTTTCATAATTATCCAAGCTATGGATAATTTATTATGAATTTTTGAACGAGGAAATAATTAATTGGGTTTAAAATTTATTTCAACTATTATATTAAGGATTTTGGGTCTGAAATTTAAATATGTTAGATAATATAATAAAATTGAATTATTATGATTTTTGAGGTTTTTTCCTAAGTAATTTACTATGGAATTAAGTTGAAGGACTTAAATGTTTTAATTGTTTTGTTAAAGGGAAGGGTTCTTTGTTAATTATTTTGATTATTTCCGGATGAATTCGGCAGTCCTTTAGAAAATATTTTGGTTATGTTTATGGCAACCAAATATATTTTTACAAATAGGCAAGTTAGTTGAAAAGCATTTACTTAAAAGACAACAAACAGTTTTGCATTGAATTACTACTTCGCCACTTCCAGTTGCAACCTTTCGACCCCATACCGCCACCCCCAACCAAGTAAAAACCAATACATATGGTATTAATGCTTTGGTATGTAGTAGATTGAAGAAAAGTGGTATATATAGAGTTGAAACCATGCTTTCGAAGGATTGAGGCCATTTTAAATAGCTTTCGAAGGCCTTTGTGAAAGAGAGTGCGGATTAAGGATCTTAAGCCTAATTTAACACTGGAGGAGGTGAATGGTGTTAAATGGATTCTAAGACTTATATGGACTAATTTAAAATTATGACACAAACAAATGCAGAACTTAATCACAAAACAATCACTGAATCAAACACAGATGCAGAAGGTAAATAAAAAGCAGTAAAAGGAAAGAACACACCAGATTTTATACTGGCTCGGAGTTTTCCTACATCCAGTCCTATACCAAGGCAAACCACCTCATACAGATTTTTATTATACCAATGTCGATATTACAATCCTCAATTTCTAAAGTCCTTGAGGCACCCTCCTGTCTCACGAGTCCGGGACAAACTCTCTTGATTTACGGGACTCAAGATCACCCAATTGATTTCCAAGCACAACCATGCCTTATAGAGAAACTCGATAAACTTTTGATTACAAATTGATCCTATAACTTTGAATAGCACTTTGATCTTCGAGAGAGGGCAGAGAATCAAACAAGAATGAGATTCTAATTTGATTCACTTGAGAATTCGATAGAATTTCGGCACGATCTTAAAAATATGAAAATTATATAATACGGATTTGTGGAGAAGAAGAAGTGAATAAAATATGAAATTAGTTGGTTAAAAAATTCATTTGTGAAGGCTATTTATAAAGCACCAATGGTCATAACCATTCGTGAAGAGATTTAAACCATAGACACTTCTTTTGAAAATTGAAACCTTTGAATTCAACGGCCACCATGTCGACATGGGGTATCCATGATGTCGACATCCCTATGTTAAAAACAATGTAAAAAAATTTTGAAAATGAATTTTAAAACAAAAACAAATAATATTTTAAGGCTAAAATATCTTTTTGAAAATCATTTGAAAATATAATTTTAAGGCTAAAATATTTTGAAAAACATTTTTAAAAATCATTTTGAAAAACCATTTTGAAGTAGTTTTTCAAGCTTTTTCCTACATAATATCTCATCACATCAGGACTCGAGAACTTGTACGAAACCAGGATATTCGTGGGTTTGTAAGCCACTTGTCATAGGTTTGTAAGCTACTTGTCGTAGGTTTGTAAGCCACTAAGAAGGTAGAAATGAGTTCCATCCCAAATAAAATGGAATGAAGATTTCCACGCTATTATGAAGTTTTAACAAAACTAGACACATACCTTGAAATCTTGATCTTGATACTCTAGAGTCTTCAATCTTGAGTCTTGAGTCTTTATACTGATCAGTCTTTAGTAATCAATACCTGCATATATATATATATATATATATATATATATATATATCCTGCATATACATATCTATCTAGATAACAGTGTTAGTATATATTTTATAATAAGATAAGTGAAAAAGTTTGTTGTCATCAGAACCAACATCTCAGTTCCTAACAATCTCCCCTTTTTTGATGATGATAACCTGTATTTATAAAAATATACTTATCGTACCATAACTCCTATCATAACTCCCCTACTCCATAACTCTCCCTTACTCCAAACCAACTACTATTTTGTAACTTCTCCCCCTTTGTCATCAACAAAAACTTCTAACTAATAAATTCCCTGAACTTGATATAAGATAATCAACCATAATAAAATAGGGTAATCCATATATAAGTGTAATAAGTGTTAAGTATGATCATAAGTATGAAATGTGATTATAAGTGTAATCCAAAAAGTAAATCAATCATCAACCAATCATATTTACAGTAATTGTTCAATCCAAACATATATACAAACCATACCAAATAAGTTAAGTTAATTCAATTTAAAACACACCAATCAAACCAAACAAATAACATACAGAATGACTAGACATTCTTTGGTACTTCCACTCATCCATCTTCTCTAAAGATAGGGTTTGCTTTGATGGCATCTCATTCTTCTTTATCTTTGTCGAGAGTGACTGGTGGATTTGATTCGAAATCGTCCTTGTTAAGGGCTGAGATCATCCAATGAAGGGCGTCGAAATGTCTCTCTTGCTCCTTGATCATCTATATTTGACTCAATTCTAAGTGACGTTGATTACGAAGTATGAATGTAAGAATATTCTTGAAGGAAGTGAGAGTTTCTTCAAGATTATCACTTAGATTCTTAATCGGAGAAGCCATAATTCAAGAAATAGGAAGAACTATGAAAGGGAGTGATTAGAGATGAAGTTTGACAATTTATTCTAGAATAAATGGATATAAATAGGGGTAGAAAGTCGTTTGAAATGAAGAGACACAAGTTAGTTACATGAGATTAAAATTTGAAAGTGTAACTAGTTTCTACCCGTTGTATGTCGACATGGGGGGATGGTGCATGTCGACATGCCTCTGTCTAAAGTGACAATTTTCTTTGTTTTGAATATTATGAACAAATCTATTGAACTAAAATTTGTACAATATAAAAACAAGCAATTATAGAGACAAGTGAAGTTGAATAACAGGAAACGAAAGATTTCTTTAATAATTCTAGTCAACATTACATAATAATATAATATTAACTAAAATAAAGAAAATACAAAGATAGAATGTAAGATAACATGAACTAAAGCTAATTGGATGAAGATGAAGAAGATGATAGTCCAAGCTTTCTACTAATTCCATTTTCTTACTCATTGATCTTTTAAGTGTCTTTTGATTTTCCACTATAATTATTTGATTATTGAGAATGGTCTTATTGGATGGATTAGCGGGATTGGTAGGATATTCAATACTTTCTAAGGAAGTTTCTTGATCTTCCTCCTCTTCAATTTCCATTCCTTTCTCTTCCTCCTCCTCTTCTTCTTCTTCCTCTATTTCTTCTATCTCTTCATGAGCAAGTCTTTCTTCCTTTTCCGTAAGCGTTTCATATGGTTGAAACATTAATGGAATTTGCATAAGGGAAATGTTTCCATGGTTGAACACTTTTCTAGTTATAAATTCTTCCTTTTGAAATCAACTCCAAAGTGGTTAAAAATCGAAGTGAGATAAATTCCGTGATATAATGTGTTTTCACCCATAGTAAAATTCTTGGGCCTTAGCTCATCCAAAATAACTTGAGCCCAATTAATATCATAATTTACAAAAATTACAAAAAGAGCTTTGCAAACTTTTAAAGTCGGGTTGTTGTAGTTTCCCGGTCTTGGTATAAGAATGTGATGGATAAGAAGATTAACAATTCTTGCTTTAGGACGAAAATAGCGATTTTTGAATTCAAAATCATCATCCCCTTCAAAGATGTGATGAAATGTCTCTCGATCATTTTCATTGATTTGAAATTCCGAGAGATTCATTCCGGTATACTTGCATCCCAAAATATTTCTTAAAATTTCACAATCCAAAACAATTTGTGTTCCTTTAACACTACTCCAAATTTTACTTCTTCCCCATCATAAAAACCACGATTCAAATTCACACAAAATATCTTAATAAGATTTGGATAACATACAAAATCATTTTGTTTGTTATCTATTAAACTAACAAATAGAACATTATTGAAAAAGATTTTCAATTTCATAAGAAGGAAAATCTTCAAAAATAGCAAATTTTTCCGTATGAATTTTACCAAAGTTTACATAGTTGATGTAAGCTTTGATAGCTTCCGTGTCATTAAAAAGAAAGTTTTTGATAGATATTGGAAGCCTAATGGTGTTAGGAGTGCTTGAAGAGACCATTGAAGAAGTTTGAGAGGAGTAGAAGATAATGAAGATAAATTTGAAATTTGAAATAAAAGTGAAAAGTGACGATAAAGAGAGTGAGATAAATAGAGATTCTATAGACATATTCTCTGGTCAAGATGTATCTTTCTAGAGCATTGAAGTTGGTGAAAAGGTGGAGGCAAATTCAAAAGTTTGAATTCAAATTTTGAAATCAAATTCTGAGGGGCATGTCGACATGGGGTATCCAGGTATGTCGACTTGTGCCTATTGAGTCAAAGGACAAGTTTCTAATCCTAATTTCTAATAAATGTATATATTATATCCTATATTCTAGCTATATAATTCCTCTGATAACATTAAATATAATAATACTTAAATATTAATAACTTAATATTTAAAATATTATTAAAATAATATTATTTTTGAATTTAAAATTCAAATTTCAAGAGATAAATTTGAATTTAAAAATTCAAGGAATATACAAGAATCAAGCAAACAAACAAGCATCCATTCAAACAGGAAAAATTAAAAATAATGTAAATGCGTATCTGTTTTTACATCCATACTCCCATCATCATCTGATTCATGAATAGCAGTGAAACACAGATTTGAATTATCCATCTTCTTTTCATCATCACTAGATGATGAGTCTGAGTCATCAAGAGTTGATGTGTATGCTTTCTTTCTTTTCCTTGACGAGTCATTGTTTGGAGCGAACAACTATTTATCTGGATATGGACAATCTTTTCTATGATGCCCGACCTTATTGCAATTATCGCATCTATCATTGTTGACGTTCTTCATATTATTTCTGAAATTCTTTTGATCATTTCTTTTGAAATCATTCATTATTCTATATTTTAAGAATTTCCGGAAGTTTCTTGTCATGAAGGCACTCTCATCACTGTCTAGTTCCGAATCTTCAGTTGTTGCATTGAATGTTAATGGCTTCTTTTCTGTAGCCTTGTTTTCTCTTCTTCCTTGCAGTTGAACTTCATAAGACATCAGATTCCTAATCAATTCTTCTATTTTCATTAGACCGATATCATTTGCTTCTTCGATTGCAAGTGTCCTTGATCCCATTCTTGAGTGAGTGAATTTAGAATTTTTCTAACTTGGTCTTCCTCCGAAAAGCTTTTCCCAGTGCAATTAGTGAATGAACAATATCTTGAAATCAACAATATATGTCGAAAATGGACTCATTTGTATGCATTTTAAACAATTGAAACTGATTAGTTAATATGGAAATTTTAGTCTGTTTGACTTTGCTTGTTCCTTCATGAGTAACTTGCAAAGTTTTCCAGATTTCAAATGCAGACTTACAAATAGACACTCTACTAAACTCATTCCTATCTTATGAACAAAATAATATATTCATGGCCTTTGAGTTATTTGTGCAACGCCCTTTTGCTTAGCAGTCCACTGGGAAAAATTGGTAGTTGGTTCAACATACTCAGTTTATGTGATATTCACTCAGTTTATGTGATATTCCAAGTGTTTAATCCTACAGATTGTAAATAAATTTTCATTCTATAAGCCCAATATGCATAATTACTGCCATTGAAAAATGGTGGTCTGACAGTAGATTGACCTTCTACAAATGAACTAGTGTTAGGGATAACAAAACTAATGCCAGAGTTGACATTACCAGTGTTGGTAGCCATTAAAACAATTTTCAAATTTCAGACTATTAAAACTATGAAAACCTATGCTCTGATACCAATTGAAAGAGAGCGTGGATTAAGGATCTTAAGGCTAATTTAACATTAGAGGGGGAGTGAATAGTATTTAATGGATTCTATGAATTATATGGAATAATTTAAAATTATGACACAAAGAAATGCAGAACTTAACAACAGAACAATCATTGAATCAAACACATATGCAGAAAGTAAATAAAAAGCAGTAAAAGGAAAGAACACACCAGATTTTATATTGGTTCGAAGTTACCCTGCATCTAGTCCTGTACCAAGGCAATCCACCTCATACAGATTTTTATTATACCAATGTCGAGATTACAATCCTCAATTTCTAAAGGCCTTGAGGTACCATCCTGTCTCACGAGTCCGGGGCAAACTCTCTTGATTTACGGGACTCAAGACCACCCAATTGATTTCCAGGCACAACCACACCTTATAGAGAGACTCGATAAACTTTTGATTACAAATTGATCCTATAACTCTGAATAGCACTTTGATCTTCAAGAGAGGGCAGAGAATCAAACAAAAATGAGATTCTAATTTGATTCACTTGAGAATTCGGTAGAATTTCGGCACGATCTTAAAAATATGAAAATTATAGAATATGGATTTGTAGAGAAGAAGAAGTGAAGAAAATATGAAATTAGTTGGTTAAAAAATTCATTTGTGAAGGCTATTTATAAAGTACCAACCGTCATAACCATTCGTAAAAAGATTTAAATGAATAGACACTTCTTTTGGGAATTAAAACTTTTGAATTCAACAGCCACCATGTCGACATAGGGTATCCCATGATGTCGACATCCCTATGTTAAAAAACATGTAAATTTTTTTGAAAATGAAGTTTAAAACAAGAGTTTATTTTAAAACAAAAACAAATAATATTTTAAGGCTAAAACATCTTTTTGCCAATCATTTGAAAAAATAATTTTAAGGCTAAAATATTTTGAAAAATAGTTTTGAAAATCATTTTGAAAAACCATTTTGAAGTAGTTTTGCAAGCTTCCTCCTGTAGAATATCTCATCACACCAGGACTCAAGAACTTGTAAAAAACCAGGATGTTCGTGGGGTTGTAAGCCACTTGTCGTAGGTTTATAAGCTACTTGTCGTGGGCTTGTAAGCCACTAAGAAGGTAGAGATGGTTTCCATCCCAAATAAAATTCAGAATGAAGATTTCTATGCTATTATGAAGTTTTAACAAAACTAGACACATATCTTGAAACCTTGTTCTTGATACTCTAGAGTCTTCAATCTTGAGTCTTTATGCTGATCAATCTTTAGTAATCAATACCTGCATATATGTGTGTGTGTGTGTGTGTGTGTGTGTGCGTGTGTGTCCTGCATATACATATCTATCTAGACAACAGTGTTAGTATATACTTTATAACAAGGTAAGTTAAAATGGTTGTTGTCATCAAAACCAATATCTCAGTTCCTAACACTTTGTTTTGCTTTCCAAGACTGGCCGCTTGTCTTGCTTTTAATGGATACTTTCAAAAGGGTTGAATTGCTTTTATATAGCTTTTAAAGGGGTTGCCACCTTTTTGTTTTAAAGGGTAGCATTCG
The DNA here is from genome assembly GCA_030765085.1 of Allium cepa. Taxonomy (NCBI): domain Eukaryota; kingdom Viridiplantae; phylum Streptophyta; class Magnoliopsida; order Asparagales; family Amaryllidaceae; genus Allium; species Allium cepa. The sequence continues at coordinate 188,538,788 of CM060943.1, forward strand.
AATGAGTAGCCGTGTTCTATGGTTTAAAAATGAAGATTTTGAAAGGGTAGTTTTGAACCTAGTCGAAACCTAGCTGTCATCTTCAAACAATTCGAATAGGTTGAAGTTTTCGATACGTTCGAAAGGCAAACTTTTATTTTATAAATATAACAAAACCCTTCCCAGTGCTTTCGAAAGGGATCCAGTAGCCAGTTATACTAAAGGTTTCAAAGGCAATGGCTTTAAAAGTTTGTTTTGAAGCTATCCTTTCAATTGTTTTGCTTAAAAGATTAAAACTTTCAAAAGGATGGTTCCGTAACCATCTATTTTTCCCAAACTCTTTTATTTGAAGGTTAATGGTATCAAAAGGGGTACTTTCGCTTATGTTCACTTTGACCCAAAAGTTATATTTAAAATCAAACCCAATGGTTTCGAAAGAGGTACATTCATAGGTACTTTAAATGGTTTCAGAGCTATGCTTCTATAAGTTGGAAAGATATGCTCTAATACTTTCGAAAGGAAGGTTTAATGCTTTCAAAAGAGATATTTTAAAGTGTTTCGAAAGGCATATGTTTAAGTGTTTTGAAAAGAAGATTGAATGCTTTCGAAAGATATGTTTTAATGGTTTCAAAAATAAAGGTCTAAGGTTTTGAAAGCCTTAGTTTTCAAAGCAAAGAACCCAATCTCATTTTAAAGGAAAACCCATGGCAATATAAAAGAGCTTTGAAATGGCTTTTAATTTTGGAGTTTTTGAAGAAGCTTTCCTTAATAAAAATAATGGGTTAAAGGGATTAACCATGTTTCATGTGGGAATGATTTCAAGGATATTAAACTATAAATGTTAGTATTGTTATTATGTTATGATCAGTAATTATATGTGCTTTTTCCATAAACATATTCACTGTATGATGGACCATAACTGTATTTTTGGGAGAAATAGTATAATAACCAGCTAGTTTGACCCAGTAGTGAATATAAAATTGAGTTAAGTTCTGAATGAATAGAGTTGCATCCAGGAGGTCAGGTGGACCATAATATAGGATACCCATAGACTAATCAAAGAAGTTGTCAGATTAGACTGGTTCATAGCAAACCCATGAAAACTATGTGTGGAAACAGTTATTGTAAGGGGGATATTAGATTCATAGTGATCACATGAAAACTATATCTGAATAAAGTTATTGACAGAAGTCAATAGGTTCATAGTCAACCCATGAAAACTATGATATGAAGAAAGTTATTGGAGATACCAATAGGTTTAGGGAGTATGAAATAATTGAATGAAGTTATTAGAAGGGGCCAATAGGTTCTTAGTGATTGTTGCGAATTTTCTAATGATTAGAAAAGCACAAATTTTAATAAATTCTATAAGCACACAAGCGTGTGGTATGCAGGTCGAACATAGGGAATTGTGTTTTAAAGTATTTGAAATCCATATTTAAATCTTAGGCACGTAAAACAAATTCAATGGTGGTTCTTGAACAAAAAATAATAATAATAATATACTCCAAATTGAGTTCGAATCTAATCTAAATCGCAATCAAAATATAAAATTGTAGAAATCAGAGCAGAAACTAAAACAATGTGAAAGAAAATATCAGAGCAAACAATTGAAGCAAAATGAACTGAATTAATTAACAAACTGGAAAGAATGCTGAAAATAACTAAGTACAAGAATAAATAAATTGCTAAATCTAATTAACAATCCTATGCATTCTGTCCAGAAATAAAAACATTGCTAAAATTAAAACTAAACTAGAAGAAGGGGTAAGAGATGGAATTTTGTTCTCTACATATAAGCTTCAGCTCCGGAAATCAAGATCTACTATTCAAAAACGAACGGGTCCATATATGCCAATTGCTGCCAAAAATTATGCACTGACTCATTCAAAGACTTGAAAAAAATTTCGAAGCTAAATTGGTGGCAAAAATAATGAGCCACGTGGTCATTGCTTGAGTGATATTAATGTAACCATTCTTCTTTGACAATAATATGTGGTGAGCTTTGAATTCACGTGTCCATGCATGAAATGGGTCCATGTTACTTGAAAAAGTGACCATGCTTCTTTTATTTTATTTTTCCTCTTACGTGACCATGCTAGTAAGCTGATTTTTGACTTGAAAGGGTTCATGTATTTGAAAACATGAATTTTTATGTAGAATTGGGTCCATGTAAGCCATGCTTATTTGATTAAAATGTGTTGAGCCTTGAATTTACGTAACCGTGGTTGCTTGATTAGAACATGGCTGAGTTGATATTCACGTTTTGAGAATAATATGCAAATGTAACCGTGCTTCTGCTTTGATTTATTCGATGCTCAAAATATTGCACTCTTTTTTGCATGTTATTTGAACCAATGGACGGCACAACCGATTAATTTCAATGTTGCACTTCGGAATCTATAATCTGCAAAATCACAAAAAACTACCCTATAATACCGTTTTGTTAAAATAAAAATATATGAAACAGACGGTTTAAAATTTAGAAAAAGAACGTTCATTAAATACCCCCACACTAGAACTTTATTTACCTCGAGTAAGCAAGAAAATAAAAACTAAATAAATCCTTTTTCGTAGGAAGCATGATTGCATTGAGCGATTGCAGTAAGTCGTTAAACCTTAAGGTGTCCCTAGTAGGACGAGTGGTGTCTATTGAGGGTTTTCAGCAGATACTACCCATAAAATCCAGATACAGTATGCGATGATTTTAATGTACTACATGAATGTAATTTTTTTATTACAAATGGAGACTGGATTTATTTTAGAATAATCACAACAAAATAATGTATAGAAGTTTTAGTCAATGTCAAGAAAATTTTCGGTTCCTCCCTAATCACATATTTCGATATAACTCAAGTTTTCATACATTAAATTCTAGTTTTGTTATTTGTTTTGGTTGATAACATAGTGCAGTCATGAAATAAATTCTTCATTGTTAATCACAATTTTTTAAAATGGTATTTTCATTTCCTTTTGTATAACAAGCCAAATCAATAAACTCAAGAAGTGTTTGGGTTTCAATTGCTTACCCTCTCTTTATTAAATTTTAACTTTTTTATATATACGCCTAACTTTTGGACCAAGGAACCACCCATGCACTGCCTCGTGGGCTTACGTGAGATTTGGGATAGAGTTTGGTGGATTGTGCAAACCGACGCCGATTATATCAGAAAATGTCGATAATCCTTAGGTGATTATTTATATAATTTCTTTATACACCTAACTCAAAATGTTGAGGCCAGATATACCATCCATGAACTGTCTTGCGGCCTTACATGAGAAGAGTACAGAGCGTGGTGAGTGTACACACTTTCATGAGCGTGCACAACTATTGACTCTAAGTGTTTTTTTGAAATAAGAAATGAGAGTTATGCAAATCAACTTAGCACCATTTAACTTCAACGATTTGAAATATCAATGTATATACTTCAAATCTACCACTTTTTTAAACAAAGACTACAATTTAGAAAGGACTCCATAACCATCACCTACGAATCCCCTATATACTAACCTCACTGCCATCGCTTGTAATTTAACTTCTCATTATATTTTACATTTGAAAATAGTGATTCACGAAAAATTTCATCAATTGACTTTAACTGTTTACTTACTTTGTCTTGACTAATTAAAAATAAATCAAAGTCCTAAAAAAAAGGGAAAATGAGATGAAGCTTGAAAAAAATTAAAACAAAATTTAAAAACAAATGACGAGATGATTTTTTTTTAAAGTGATGTAATACTGTCAAATATGAATAAATAGTATAAGATATGCATCCCTCCCACACTAGAATGGGATGTTAAATGGAATGCAAATGAAAACAGAAGGAGAAAAAAACTATTAAATTACAACCTGATATGTACAAGATAGTGAGTGGCTCATGCCGAATAGCTAGGTTTATGGAGATCCATGAACTTTTCATCCTCGTGTTGTTCAAACTCTATAAATGGCTTCAAGCATTGTCCATTGACCTTTGAAATGGAACTGTCCTAGGATTTTCAATTTCAACCGCACCATATGGGTACACTGTTTTCACAATATATGGACCTGTCCACCGAGTTCTCAATTTGCCCAAAAATAAATGAAGTCTGGAATTATATAAGAGAACTTTTTGACCTACTTCGAATGTCTTACGAAGTATGGATTTATCATGATAAAATTTAATTTTCTCTTTATAAATCTTTTCATTTTCATACGCTTCATTTCTTAGTTATTCTAATTCTGACAATTGTAATTTACAATATGATTTGGTTTTTTCTATGTCAAAATTAAGGTATTTGATTGCCCAAAGTGCTCGGTGCTCAAGCTCAACGGGTAAATGACATGCTTTTCCAAAGACTAACTAGTATGGTGACATTCCTAGATTGGTTTTACAAGCCGTGCGAAATTCCCAAAGAGAATCTATCAATTAGATGACCAATCTTTTCTATTGGAGTTAACTACCTTTTCAAGAATTTGTTTACTTTGTCTGTTGAAAATCTCGACTTGACCGCTAGTATGTGGATGATATGGAGTAGATAGTTTATGAGTCATAAAGTACTTCTTAAGAGGAGATTCAAAAGCACAATTACAATAATGAGAACCGTTATCACTTATAATAGCTTGAGGTGTGCCAAAATGAGAAAATATGTTTTCTTTCAGAAATTTGACAACAACTTTATGTCGTTCGTTCCAGTGGGAATGGCCTTAACCCATTTAGACACGTCATCTATTGCAAGTAGGATGTAGAGATTTCCAAAAAGAATTAGAAAAATGACCCATGAAATTGATGCCCCAAACATCAAAAATTTCGATGACAAAGATTGGGTTTAGGAGCATCATGTTATGTTTGGAAATATGACCTGTTTGTTGACATCTAGTGCATTTGGAACAAAATTCGTGGGCGTCACGAAAAAGAGAAGGCTAATAAAAACCGCACTGTAACACATTGGCAGTAGTTTTCCTTACTCTGAACTGTCGTCCACATGCTTGATTATGTGAGAAAGAGAGGATGCTATGGAATTTACGTTCAGGGACACATCTATGAATGATTTGGCCGGGACAATATTTGAAGAGATAAGGATCGTGCTAGTAAAAGTTTCGAACATTGGAGAGAAATTTTTGTTTATCTTGTCTTGACTGATGGAAAGGTGTTTCATTTGTGACAAGATAATTTATGATGTCCGCATACCATAGTGCACTGGAGATGGAAAGAATTTATTCATTGGGAAAATGATGGTTGATTTGAGAGTTATCAACGTTTTCATGAGCAATACGAGAAAGATGATCAACTACAACGTTTTTAGAATTCATTTTATCCCGTATTTCTAGGTCAAACTCTTGCAGAAGGAGAATCCTATAGATTAAGCGGGGTTCGGCATCCTTTTTTGTGAGTAAATACCACAATGCGGCATGATCGGTGTAAACTATGACCTTAGATCCTACAAGATATGATCTAAACTTATCGAGGGCAAAGAAAACTGCTAAAAACTCTTTTTCTATGGTTGGGTAATTCAATTGAGCTTTGTTAAGAGTTTTGCTAGCATAATAGATGACTGAAGGAAGTTCATTGATTCGTTGCCTAAGATGTCTCCAATGGCATAATTAGATGCGTCACATATCAATTCGAAAGGCAAAGTCCAATTTGGAGGTTGGATGATAGGTGCAGTGGTCAAGATCGATTTAAGGGTTTCAAAAGACATTTTACGTTCATTAGAAAATTCAAATTTAACGTCTTTAGCCAGAAGATTCGAAAGAGGTTTTGAAATTTTTTTAACGAACCTCCTATAAAATCCTTCATGGCCGAGAAATGAGCAAATGTCCTTGGTGGACCTTGGAGGAGGAAGGTCAACAATAAGATTAGCTTTAGATTTGTCAAATTTTAGGCCACATTTAGAGACAACATGACCTAAGACTATTCCTCGCTTAACCATAAAATGACATTTTTCACAATTAAGCACAAGAGATTTCTCCTTACATCGCTTTAAGACATGTTCTAAACGAAGGAGACATTGATCGAAAGATGACCCATAGATTGAAAAATCATCCATGAATATCTCTAAGAAATCCTCCACCATATCAGAAAATATACTCGTCATGCATCTCTGAAAGGTAGCGGGAGCATTTCAAGGACTGAAGGGCATGCGACGATAAGCGAAAGTTCCGAAGGGACACGTGAACGTCGTTTTGTATTAGTCCTCTAGCACAATGGGAATTTGATTATAGCCGGAGTAACTATCAAGAAAATAATAATATTCATGACCGGCTAAGCGTTTGAGCATTTGATCAATTAAAGGGAGGGGGAAATGATCTTTTCTTGTTGCTGCATTGAGTTTTCGATTGTCGATGCAAACACGCCATTTTGTTTTGACTTTTGTAGGAACAAGTTCGTTATTCTCATTTGTGGTTACAGTAGTTCCAGACTTCTTTAGTACAACTTGTATCGGAGTTACCCAACTACTGTCAGAGATAGGGTAGATAATGTCATTGTCTAAACATTTGATAATCTCTTCCTTTACCACTCCTCTCATATTAGGGTTTAATCGCCTTTGAGCTTCACGAGTGGGTTTAGCCTCATCGATTAAATGTATTTGATGTTCGATGATTTATGGACTAATCCCCTTAATGTCAGCGATTACCCATCCTAACGCCTCTTTATTTTCCCTTAAAATTTTCAGAAGTTGTTCTTCTTAGTCCTTAATGAGTTCAGAGGCGAAGATTATAGGGAAATATTTCAAAGAATCTAAGTATGCATACTTAAGATCATTTGGAAGAGGTTTAAGGTCTAATTTAGGGCATTCTTCTTTTGAGGTTTCAGTAGACATCAACTGATTGAATTTTAGTGAATTATGAAAAGAGTGGGGCATATCATTTAATTCATAAATGTATTCATCTTCATTGAGGTTGGAATTAAAATGATCTAGGCACATGTTAAGAGACTCTGTAATATCACTAAAATCATATTCTACAACTGTTTGGATCATGTCAACTTCTTCTGTTTCAAGATTCCTTGGTTGTTTGTAAAGATTGAAGATATTTAGTTCAATGATTAGGTGCCCAAAGGAAAGTCGAAGTTGACCATTCCTACAATTGATGATAGCATTTGAGGTTGCCAAAAATGGACGACCTAATATCAAAGGAATCGGACAATTAGGATTTGAGTTGGGTGTAGTCTCTAGGACTATGAAATCGACGGGGAAATAGAATTGCTCGATTTATATCAAAATATCTTCAACTGTGCCCAATGGTTTTTTGATAGAACAATCAGCTAGTTGAATTGTGATGTTTGTTGGCTTTAGTCCCCTAGTCCAAGTTGACAGTACACAGTATAAGGCAATAGATTCACACTCGCTCCAAGGTCGAGTAAGGCATGACTAATGTGAGTGTTACCGGTTATAGGACAATCGGGGTCCTTTTACTTGATTGGGGAGGAATTTGAAAGAATAGAGCTAGTGTTTGCAGTTAGAAATGCGGTCTTAGGAACGTTAGTGGCACGTTTTTGAATACATAGCTCTTTAAGACATTTGAAATATCGAGGAATTTGCTCGATGGTACTAAGAAGTGGAATACCGATTCAAACTTGTTTGAAAATTTCAAGAATTTGGTCAAAATTAGTGGGCTTCTTCTTTTTATCGAGTCTATGAAGAAATGGAGCTATGAATTTATAGACTCATTCAGCAGCTTTTTCATTCGAAAAAGGTGGTATATTAGAGGGTGAAGATAAAGAAGCTGGAATGTTGGGGTTGCCAACATCATAAGGTAAAGAGTGGTCGGGATTGCCAACCTTGGATGAAGAATGAGAGTCGATTGGATCGACACAGTGGATGTCGACCGAGTCTCATAAGTTTGAGCATGGGTAGACTTAAGAAGGATGTTGGAGTTGTCGACGTGGTTTTCTACCATCTTTCCAGACCTTAAATGGTAACAACATTAACCAGATTTACATTTTCGTCCTCACAAAGATTTACTTCTTGAGAGTTATACTTTAGATTCACTTCGGGTTGACTAGGTAATTTACCTTTCTCATTGTTTTTCATGATATCCTTCATCATTATTAACATTTGTTCATTTTGTTATTGATTTGCTCAATTCTTGCATCTTGGTTAGTGATTTGTTCATTTTGTTTGGTGAGTTGTTTTCCAATCGAGCAATTTATTGTGACGGTTAAGAAGGTTAAGTTAATGGATTGAAATTAGGGTGCCTATATAGTTGATTCGAAGGTTTTGTTTGAGGAGTGGTTGAGAATTTTAAGCATTAGAGGTTGGGGCTCGATAATTCGAATTTGATATCATCGAATACATATGTGATGGATTAGCCGCATTGTTAGGATTTGACCATGAAAAATTGGGATGGTGCTTCCAGTTAGGATTGTATGTGGATGAATAAGGATTGTTTTGAGCTATAGCATTGATTTAGTCTTGTGTGCAGTAATGAGGTAGTCCTTCTCCTTCTTGAGGAGTTTGGGCTTCTACAGGAAGATGTGATGGGCCAATGGGACGTACTCTTCCGTTTGGAGTATGAATTGGAACACAAATTATTTCCCATTGCATATTCTTTTCCAAATATTCTTTTAAAATTCCCAAGCTTCCTTGTCTATTTTTACCATGAATTCTCCTCCGCACATTGATTCGAGTTGGGATCTTGTTTGATATTTAAGCCCTTCATAGACGATTTGGCACAAAACATGTTTAGGGATTGCATGATGTGGGCAACTGTATAACAATTGATTAAGCCGTTCAAAATATTTTGAAAAAGTTCCTCCTTCATTCTGAGAGAATTGATTGATTTTAGTTCGAATTTTAAGAGTTTCGTGGAAAGGAAAAAGCTTCTTTAAAAATGCAGTAACGAAATCGTCCCAACTTTTAATTGAATTTTTGGGAAGAGAATTAAGCCATCTTTTCACACTTTCTAAAAGCACGAATGGAATAAGCCTTAGTTTGATGGATTCATTAGAAAGTTGTTGTATTTTAGTTATAGAAGCGTATAACTCAAATTCACTAAGAAATTCATAAGCATTTTCAGACCCAGTGAATTTTGGTATCCATTGGATAAAAGAATGTTTTAACTCAAAATTATTTCCTTCGACGGATGGAAATGTAATAACCGAAGGTTGAACAGTCCTAGTTGGATAGCATCAGTCTCTAAGGGATAATGGTCTGTTCTCATGAAATTCATTATTTTCAGCCTGTGATCCAGGTAACGATTTAGGTGAACTGTGATGTGAACCATGATGTGAATTGTGATTGCTTATATTCATTTGATTTGAAATTTCCATTGATTTGTTTAATAAGATATTTTGGCTTTTTAAACGGTTAAAATTATTTCTTGACCAAACACGCATAAACAAATCAAGATGTAATAGCCAAAAGTAGATTTTAAACAGTTTGCAGTTGGGCATCTATAGAGTAGAAAATTACTTATAGAGGGGTATGGAAGTCCGTCCAGTGCAACTGAGTAGCGCTAGTGAATCAAACTCCATAGTTTTAAATGGTTGGAATTTACTGAATAAAATATGCAAATAAAACGAAAAACTGCTTATGTAATAACTCAAACATGCAAAACATGTGAAAATATTAAAACACATATGAAACTAATGTGGTAGACAAGCTATGAAAGTATGCAAACTAATGTGAAATGAGATCTAAAAATTGGAAGCAGCGAGAACTATGTGTAAGCGGGTAACCAAAACTAACTAACTAAAATGCAAACTAAATGAACATGGTTTTGAAAAAAAATGTGTAAATGCAACGTGGTGAAAATAAGTGCAAAGTGAATGAACGTGAGAGCAAGGTGAACGCAAAAATGACATTTTAGTTGGAGTTATTTGAAACGTAAAAGATGAAAGTTGAAGGCAAAGTGGTGCTAAATGAACTGAAAAGCAAGTGGCTATGTGAACTGTTTGTGTGAATGGTTGCAAGTGAATGTTGATACGTGAAAATGCAATCTGAATGGAACTAAATGATTTATGTGAATAGAAACTAAAATGTGAGCGAACATGAACTAAATGAAAATCATAGTTTATAAAAACTCAAATTCCCTAGGAATTTCGTTCGTTTCATGGACTGCTAATGTGGAATGAAAACATGCGAAATGAATACGCGTATGAATCACATAAATCTGCTAATATGGAACGAAATGAAAAACACAAAAGTAAAAAAAAGAAACTAACGTGAAGTTGCTATGTATAAATTACGTGAATCAATGCTGCTACACGCACTTGCACTTCAAGACGGTTATGTATAAAACATGCAACATTAAGATGATTATGTGAAAACAATGCGGGGAATCAATTTTTTTAGAAGTAAAACGCTACTTTGGTGAAATGAATTGAAAAATTAAAAAAATTAAATTAACACAAATAGACTTAAAAAATAGAAAAATCGAAGATTTCAAAATAACAATTCTCCGGCAACGGTGCCAAAAACTTATTGTCACTTTTCTATTGATTAGTAAAGCACAAATTTTAATAAATTCTACAAGCGCATATGCTTATAGTTTGCAGGTCGAACACAGGGAATTATGTTTTAAAATATTTGAAATCCAAATTTAAATCTTAGGCGTGTTAAACAAATTCAATGGTGGTTTTTGAACCGAAAATAAAAACAATAATATACTCCAAAATGATTTCGAATCTATTTGAAATCGCAATCAAATTATAAAATTGTAGAAATCAGAGCAGAAACTAAAAGTGCGTAAACGAAAATAATAGAGCAAACAATTGAAATAAAATGAACTGAATGGTTAACTAACTGTAAAGAGTGCTAAAAATAACTAAGAACAAGAATAAATAAATTGCCAAATCTAATTAACAATCCTATGTATTCTATCCGAAAATAAAGACATTGCTGAAACTAAAACTAAACTAGAGGAAGAGTGATGGGGTAAGAAATGTGATTCTGTTCTCTATATATAAGCTCCGGCTCAGAAAATCAAGTTCTACTATTCAAAAACGAACGGGTCCCCATATGCCAACTGCTGCTGAAAAATATGTACTGACTCATTCATGGACTTAGGATTTTTTTCAAAGCTAAATTGGTGACAAAAATAATGGGCCACATGGCCATTGCTTGAGTGATATTCATGTAACCATGCTTCTTTAACAATAATATGTGGTGAGCTTTGAATTCACATGTCCATGCATGAAATGGGTCCATGTTACTTGATAAAGTGACCATGTATAACAACCCAATATTTAAGCTATAGTAATTAATTAACGAATTAATTAAATGATAAAATAACGTTGTGAAATTATCAGAATCGATCCACGAGAGTTGCACCATTGTGTCCATGGTAAATTTTTAGTCAATTTCCGTATATAGAACGTCAAAATCAGAACTAAGACGAAGAAGCGGAATAAACAAGAATCAAGAAAAAAATATTATAAGGGGAAGGTCGACCCTCACCATAGCTAGGTCGACCCCAGCAATTGATGGTCGACCCCCAGGTTGACCCGCGTTAATCTTTGAACGCCAGAATGCATTCTTCGTCCAGATCGATTTTACACGTCATTTTGCAACTTTTATCCAATCACGTGCGTCCGTGCTTCCATCTGACGGCTCCTATCGAGCCTATTACGTGGTGGCACTAGATTTAATCGCCAAATCCAACGGTCTGAGAACTACAAGTGACACTATAAAACTATATAAATTGATATGTGTATGCTAACCATCTTTGCAGGAGATTTATTGCAGATTCATCTGCAGATGTTTAAAGTTGTATATTGTGTGTCTAGAGTCTATACTTTACTTAGAAATTTTGTTAAAATCTCTCCTTAAACGATATATACACACACACATACGCACACATGCTCATACATGCACAAAAGAGCAAATTCAGACGTCTTAAACCATATATTCAGACGTCTGAGTGCTAAATTTTTTTTTTTCACAATATTCGGACGTCTGAAAAATATATATTCAGACGTCTGAATAAGGTCAGAAATGAACTATTTCTTTGCTATTTGCGTTTCAATCTAATTCAGAAGTCTGAATTTTTTATTCAGACGTCTGAATATCCCCAACTGCTATTTTCTTGAAAAGACACTTCTCTTCACCAAGACAAACATTCTTTTAAATCAATAGTTGCATCCGTTCTTTTCAACATAACTTTTTATTTAAAGATGCAACTCTTTATATACTATAAATAGATTACAGAATTCAACAAAAAAATTACCGAATTTACTTTTAGCACTCATGAATTCTCATCTATTCTCAAACTTTCAAATTGCACTCAAATCACTTACATACTTTGATCTTTGATCATTTTATCTTCCACAATTCTCAAAGCACATCACTATATATCATTAAGGAGAAAATTATAGGAAGATTGCAATTAATTGACTTATCGGTGTTATTTAAGAACATACTACAGTCAGATACCTTTGTTATTTGTATTGAAGTCCTATCTATTGCTAAGGTGGGTGAAGTCCTATTTGATTGCTCAAGCAGTGTAAACCTGTTCCTCCGGGTTAAGTGAGGGTTGTTGTAGTTGAAATTCCAGAAGGAGTCTGAGACTGGACGTAGAACGGGAAGTTTGAACCAGTATAAAAATTCTTAGTGTGCTTGTTTTTTTATTTACTTTGCTATTATCATCTGTTTTGGCATTTATTTTTAATTATATTCCATATTACACGATCCTAAGTAATAGCTAGCTATATTGGTTACTTTCAATTGGTATCAGAGCAAGGAATCTTATAACCGTTACACGGTTAATTATCTGATATCTTGCTAATATGGAAAACAACACCAGCATTATCACTAACACTGTCACTAACACTAGTTTTATTGAAGGTCAATCCACTACACGACCTCCATTTTTCAATGGCCTGAACTATAACTATTGGGAAACTCGTATGAGAATCTATATGCAATCAAATGGCTTTGAATCATGGAATATTACACAAAATGAATACACTCTTCCTACTGGAGAATACTCCACTTGGTCAAACACACAAAAATTAGATACTACTGCCAATGTTAAAGATATGAACATGTTATTTTGTGCACTAGATAGAAATGAATTTAATCGTGTTAGCATGTGTTAAATTGCTTATGAAATATGGAGAACGCTTAAAATCACTCATGAAGGAACTAAAAAAGTCAAACAAAGTAAAATCTTCATGCTCAAAAATCAGTTTCAAAACTTTAGAATGAAACAAGATGAATCCATCAATGATATGTACTCTAGATTTCAAGATATCTATCATTCACTATTAGGATTAGGAGAAAAGTACACTGACTTTGATATTGTATCAAAAATCCTAAACTCTTTAACAGATGAATGGGAAAGAAAGTCTTAGCTATTGAAGAAGCTAATGACCTCTCTACCATAAAACCTGAAGAGTTAATAGGAAATCTAATGTCCTATGAAGTGAATTTGTAGGCAAAACAAGTACAAGCACAAGACAAAAAGAACATATCTTTCCATGCTGAAGAAGAAAAAGATGTAGATTCAGATGAAGAAGATCTAGCATTTATTGCCAAAAATTTCAAAAAGTTCTTGAAATTCCGGAAAAACAACAGAAACAATGGAAAATGGAACTTTCAAAACAAACCATCATCTTCAGTTCTTGAATGTTTTAATTGTCATAAGAAAGGTCATATGTAAAAAGAATGTCCAGAACTAAAGAAAAAATACTTCAATAAGGGTAGAAAAGATAAGAAAAATAAAGCATTCTCTGTTACATGGGATGATTCAGATACCTCTTCATCAGATAGCAGCAGTGATAGTGAAAACGAGCAAGCTAATGTTTGCTTTATGACTAATGAAAACGAGGTTAGTGATTTTACTTTTGATGATATGATAGAGATAAACTCAAAACTAGTTGACACTCTAAAAAAAGTTAAAAGAAAACATAAGGAGACTCGTGAACTTCAAAACAAAGTAGAATTCGAAAGAGATATGCTCAAAGATGAGAATAAAATACTAGAGGAAGAACTTAAAAAATTACAAGAATCATTCTCTAATATTAATTCTCAACTTACTCTTTTGAGTCAAGAAATTGAAACTCAAAAAGAGAAGAATGACGCTCTTGTTTTTGAAAATCATGAACTAAAAACTAAGGTAAAATTGATAAAGTTGGATAATACTAGTCTCAAAACTAATTTAGAAAGCATCATCAAAAATGTTTCAAACTTTAATAAAGGAAGAGAAAATTTATCTAAAATTATTGATAGTTCTCAATCTGTTTCGAGTAGAAAAGGATTAGGATATGTTAAGAAAACAACAACTTCACCTAGAAAGAAAATTAGGAGAAATATTAATCCTACTACTGTACAGACAAAAAGGAATTCTTATCTAAAAAGCATAAAAGTCTGGGTTCCTAAAACAAACAACAGCTTGATTAGGAAGAAATATATAAACACTTTTTTAGAAACTGTTCATAAAAATAAAGATTACATTTTTAAATGGGATACTGAGCCCTCTTGGGTTTGGTTTCCTAAGATTTAACTCTTAGGACCCTATTGAAAAAGTGGGTACCAATGTTATCTCATATTTTTTGTAGGTCCCACTCAAGAAAAGAGGAAAATGGATACTCGACAGTGGTTGCTCAAAACATATGACAAGAGACAAAGATATGCTATCAAATATTATTTACTCAGATGGAGGCTCCATCACTTTTGGAGAACTCCAAAGGTTGTATCATCGGTAAAGGCAATGTGAGCAATAACGGTATTTCAAATTTACCTCTTATATCAAATGTTTTACTAGTCAAAAATTTAAAACATAATTTACTTAGTATCAGCCAATTGTGTGACAAAGGATTCAAAATCACTTTTCCTGAAAACAAATGTAGTATTTTTGATCAAAATCAAAATCTTATCTTTGAAGGAAATAGAGACAGAAATATCTATGTTCTGAATATGAAAATAAATCATAATTCATATATGTGTTTAATAGCTAAAGAAAATAATCCTTGGTTATGGCACAAACGATTCTGTCGTATTAATTTCAAAGCTATAAACAAGATTTCTAAAAATGATTTAGTAAAAGGTCTACCAAAAATAAATTTTAAACTTGATCATATTTGTGATGCATGTCAGTTAGGAAAATTCACTAAATCACCTTTTAAATCTAAAAAGGTTCAACTTTACAACCACTTGAATTACTACATATGGATTTATTTGGATCAACACAAGTACAATCCATTAATCATAGTAGATATGTGTTTGTAATTGTTGATGATTTTTCTAGATATACTTGGGCTATTTTTATGAAAAGTAAAAGTGATACTTTGATAATTTCAAAACTTTTGTCAAAAGAATTCAAAATTTTAAAGGTTTGAAAATCAAAAACATAAGAAGTGATCTTGGAGGTGAATTCGAAAACGAAGCCTTTGAACATTTTTGTAAGAAAAAGGGAGTATTCCATAATTTTACGTTTCCTAGAACTCCACAACAAAATGGAGTTGTAGAACATAAAAATAGAACCTTACAAGAATGTCCAAGGACTTTGTTAAATGGAAGTACGTTACCAAAACATTTTTGGGCTGAAGCAGTTGCAACAGCTTGTTATGTTTTGAATCGTGTTTCTATTCGACCATTAACTAAGAATACTCCTTATGAACTTCATGGACGAAAACCAAATATTTCTTATTTTAAAGTTTTCGGTTCAAAATGTTTTGTTTTAAACATAAAAGATCAGTTTGGTAAATTCGATCCAAAATCAGGTGAAGGAATCTTTTTAGGATATTCGGATCGAAGCAAAGCTTATCGAATTTATAATAAAAGAACAAATATCATCGAAGAAACACTTCATGTATCTTTCGATGAAAATTTTAAACAAATCCCAAGTATAAGAGATGATGAAGAATTCCCTAATAATATCACAAACACAGAAATTTCAAATTTTGAAAATAATGAAAACAAGGATAACAATAACAATGAAACAAGATCTCCACCTAGATTACTAAGGCATCATCCTTCTGATAATGTAATTGGAGAACTTAATTCATCTGTTAGAACAAGAAGTCAATTAAATCAAATGGGTCATGTAGCTTTCCTCTCTAATATTGAACCTAAAAATATTAAAGAAGCATATACCGATGAAAATTGGTAAATCGCTATGCAAGAAGAGCTAAACCAATTCGAAAGAAATGACGTTTGGGATTTAGTTCCACGGCCTAGTGATCAATCAGTTATTGGTACAAAATGGGTCTTCAAAAATAAAGCAGATGAACAAGGAAGTATCACTAGAAATAAAACTCGATTAGTTCCTCAAGGATATAATCAAGAAGAAGGAATTGACTATAAAGAAACGTTTGCTCCAGTCGCTAGACTAGAAGCAATACGAATCTTATTAGCATATGCATGTTTTCATAATTTTAACTTATATCAAATGGATGTTAAAAATGCTTTCGTAAAAGGTTTTATAAAAGAACAAGTTTATGTTGAACAAGCTCCCTTATTCGTACACGAACAATTTCCTGACCATGTCTATAAACTTAAAAAGGCCTTATACGGTTTGAAACAAGCACTCCATGCTTGGTACGATCGTCTTAAAAGATATTTAATAGATTCTGGTTTTGAAATTGGGAAGGTTGATCAAACTCTTTTTATTAAAAGAAATAAGCAGGATATTTTAATTGTTCAAATATATGTTGATGATATTATTTTTGGATCTACAAATGATAAATTATGTCAAGATTTTTGTAATTTAATGACTAGAGAATTTGAAATGTCACATATGGGTGAGTTAAATTATTTTCTTGGCTTACAAATAAAAAAAGTAAAAAATGGTACTTTTATAAATCAAGAAAAATATTGTAATAATCTAATTAAACATTTTGGTATAGAAAATACTTCTACAAAAACCAACTCCTATAAGTACAACCATACATCTTGATAAAGATGAAAGTGGTAAAAGTATTGACCAAAAATTATATCGAAGTATGATTGGATCGTTACTATATTTAACAGCTAGTAGACCTGACATAATGATGAGTGTTTGCTTGTGTGCACGATTTCAAGCAGATCCCAAAGAATCACACTTACGAGCAGTGAAACGCATACTACAGCATCTTAATAAAACCAATGACTTTGGATTATTCTATCCAAAGGAATGTCCTTTTGAATTAGTATCATATAGTGATGCTGATTTTGGAGGAAGCAGGACAGATAGAAAAAGTACAAGTGGGACTTGTCACTTCATTGGACGATCTCTTGTATCTTGGTTTAGTAAGAAATAAAATTGTGTTTCATTATCGGCATGTGAAGCAGAGTATATTTCTGAAGCTTTGGCATATGCTCAGGTTATCTATATGCAACAAACATTACAAGATTTTGGTTTTAATTTAAGTAAATCAACTATCTATTGTGATAATTCTAGTACTATAAATTTATCTAAAAATCATGTAAATCATTCACGAACAAAACATATTGACATTCGTCATCATTTTCTTCGTGATAATATTGATAAAGAATTAATAAATCTATAATTTGTATCCTCTGACAAACAGTTGGCAGATATCTTTACAAAACCACTAAATGAAAATACTTTCATCAATTTAAGACGAGAACTTGGAATCGTCTCTTTTAAAGATTTATAAGTTCGAGTTTATATATATATATATGTATGTATGTATGTATGTATGTATTTTATTTTAAATTCATAGCTACTTTCAGAAAAAAAAGGGTGCCGTCTAGCACTCGAACTCAAGACCTCATACTTGGTAGTCCTCTACACTACCACTTCACTATTTATTGTTTTATGAAATATGAGGTTATTATTGATACCGTCCATCTCTCCTTTTTTTCCTATGGCCATTTTTCTTTTAAGCATGCATTATCCCCTCTAAATTTAACTAGTTTCTACCTATATATATTATCTGCATTTTTTAATTCTTTTCACCCAGAATATATTCAACTCTCTTTTTTCTTCCTTCAAAAATTTCTGTCTAATCATGTTATCCCACAATAATTCTGAGTCGTCTAAGCTATCGTACACCTCTCCTTCCTTGGAATCGAAAAATCTACCAACTCTTACTGTAATATATAAATCGGTTCCGATTGTTCCTCCCTCAACTCATACTGGATATACTCCTCCATCTAAAAGAACAAGACGTTCTCTCTTTTTTGGATCACCATCCATAAAAGAAAAAATCAATGGTATTCATCACTATCAAAAAGAAACATTAGACTTACAACGTGAATTATACTATGAGCAAAAAGTTAATGCCAAACGGCTTAGCTTTCTGGAACAAGTAGCGTTAAAGTTCTGTGGTTCTTCGTCAAAAGATATTATTCATCAATCGTCTTCAGCTCGTTCTCCAAGTCGTCGCAATCCTTGAGAACCATCACCACAACGTCCACCGACAACTCCAAATTCTTGGGAACGTGGTAACAGATGGTCTCCACTTCAACCATTTGCAGAGAACACCAAAGTTGAAGAAGAATCATATCATACTCCATCCTCTTCTTCAAAATCTATTTAACTATCTCTTATTGTTTATATAATATGTTAATTTGATTCTGTTTATTCTAAAATTTGTAATATTTGAAAATTATTCAATAATATATATTGTTTTTATTCTCAAAAAGGGCTATATGTGCTTCTGTACAAAATTTAGACGTCTGAATTAGTATAAACAGACGTCTAAATCTTCATAACAAAATTTTTTTACCCCAGATTCAAACGTCTAAATCAAATATAACAGACGTCTGAATTAGATCATTTTTGAACTAATTCCTTGCGGGTTGCAATTCAACTCAATTCAGACATCTGAATCAAATGACTCAGACGCCTGAATCTCTTCTAAGCGATTTTTTTTACACCTTTCTTTTTTTATTACCCTTTTACCCCTGCCTTTTCACCATCCATATAATACCTTTTTCACTTCTTTCCTTCTTACTTCAGAACCCTAGCCCCCATTTTTTATCTTCCTCAAAGCTTTTAAACTTTCTTCAAGTCTTCAATGGCACCAAAATCAAAGAGAACTAGAGAATCAGCATCCGGACGATTCGAAGACCAAATCCGACAATGGCTATGGAACGATGTTGCTGTTTCTCGATTTAATTCTATGAATAATTCCAACATCTTCGAAGGAGCATTCATGAAATTTCCGGATTTCACACCTTATCATATTAGAGAGTTAGCGGAGCAATTTCACTTCGACAGCCTGATTGGGTATACTCCTAACAATGTTAAGATTATTCATCTTATGGTTAAAGTTTTTCTTGCAAACTTAAATTTGGATCATCAAAATCCTCAAACCCATCAAGATTATGTTTAGTCATTAGTTTATGGCGTAAGAATCTTCTTACCTTTACAACGAATAGGTCATATTTTAAATTGCCCTTATCAAGGAATTAATATTAATGAAATTGAAGTTGATATGGAATATCGGGATGAAGTTTCACGTCAATTTTTATCTGATCAACTTATAAATACGAGCAATTTAAAATCTACCTTCTTAAGGCCACAAGCTAGGCTAATTCACCGTACTTTTATTCGCTATGTCCAACCAAGGACGGGTAGCTATGAAAAAGTGTATAAAGAAAACTTCCAAGCACTTTAGTTTATCTACTCCAATCAACAAGTGAATTTGGGGAAAATTATTTGGATGAATTCCAAGACATCACAATCCGAAGAAAGTATAGAAGCATTCATTATAGTGCCTATATTATGCGCATTCTCCTAAATATCGGTGTACCAATGCTTGACTCCGATTTTACAAGTATTAGTGAGTTAGGCGCTAAAACTTTAGGGTTGATGGGTCTTCCTATACGTCCTCCTTCTCAACAAATTATTTCCTTCCAACAATGGTCACAAAATATTTAACAAGGTGTTCCCCAACCTCGAGACACTAGTATTGCTTCTTCTTCTCATACTCAACATGAAGAAGAAGAGGAGGACGGTGACACCATCCAAGAAATTAGCCTGGATACTTCTTCAAGACAAGCCATCATCACTCTCTCCCGAAATCAATCAAAGATTCATCGGGACATAAAGGCACTTGAGAAGAAGACGGAAAGAAAATTCAACTCTATCAAAGGCTTTCTCAATAAAATATGGGATCGAATTTCTTGTTCCGGTTTTTCATCCACTCAAGCCTACAATCCATCTCCATTTGAATGGTCTTCCTCAAGCTCAAGTTCTAATCACAATGATCCATCTCTTTCAAGCCAATTTTAATTATCTTAGTCTAATTGTATGAGAAATTTTCTTATGTTTTGCTTATCAACATTATTGTCTAGTTGTATGATAAATTTCTAAAACAGTATATCTTTATGTATTATTATCTACTTTGTTTTCCTTAATGGAATGAATTATCTATTATCATTCATGTTCTTTCTTTTTGCCGATGACAAAGGAGGAGAAATTTAAATTGTGCATATTGACAGGGGGAGCAATAATACTTTACTAGTTTATTAAGTTTATATAATTGTCATCATCAAAAAGGGGGAGAATGTTAGAATCTCGATTTTGATTATAACAACCTATATAAAATGATATGTGTATACTAACCATCTGTGCAGGAGATTTATTGCAGATTCATCTACAGATGTTTAAAGTTGTATATTATGTGTCTAGAGTTTGTACTTTACTTAGAAATTTTGTTAAAATCTCTCCTAAAACGATACACACACACACACACATGCACACACATGCTCATACATGCACAAAAGAGCAAACTCAGACGTCTGAAACCATATATTCAGACGTCTGAGTGCTAAAATAAAAATATTGTTTTCACAATATTCAGACGTTTGAACAAAAATATTCAGACGTCTGAATAAGGTCAGAAATGAACTATTTATTTGCTGTTTGCGTTTCAATCTAATTCATAAGTTTGAATTTTTTTATTCAGATGTCTGAATATCCCCAACTGCAATTTTCTTGAAAAGACACTTCTCTTCACCAAGACAAACATTCTTTTAAATCAACAGTTGCATCCGTTCTTTTCAATATAACTTTTCATTTAAAGATGCAACTCTTTATATACTATAAATAGATTATAGAATTCAACAAATAAATTACTAAATTTACTTTTATCACTCTTGAATTCTCATCTATTCTCAAACTTTCAAATTGAACTCAAATCACTTACATACTTTGATCTTTGATCACTTTATCTTCCACAATTCCCAAAGCACATCACTATATATTATTAAGCAGAAGATTATAGGAAGATTGTACTTAATTGACTTATCAGTATTATTTAAGAACACACTACAATCAGATACCTTTGTTATTTGTATTGAAGTCCTATTCGATTGCTTTGGCGGGTGAAGTCCTGTTCGGTTGCTCAAGCGGTGTAAACATGTTCCTCCGGGTTAAGTGAGGGTTGTTGTAGTTGAAATTTCATAAGGAGTCTGGGACTGGACGTAGAACGGGAAGTTCGAACCAATATAAAAATTCCTGGTGTGCTTGTTTTTATTTTTATTTACTTTGCTATTATCATCTGTTTCCGCATTTATATTTAATTATATTTTATATTACACGATTCTAAGTAATAGCTAGCCATATTGGTTACTTTCATAAATAAGACCGTAAGCCTAGCTATTTTTCTCATTCAGATTTTCTCCATGTAGGTTCGCTGCCTAATGCTGGATCCTAAAAGGAATATTTTTCCCAGGAGAAGATCTTTTTAAATTAAAATATTTTATACCCTTTAAGTGGATCCGGGAAGGCCAAGGGAAGAGCTTAGGACCACAAGTGAGTGTTTAAGTAATTATTTTATATTCTTAAGTAATTTAAAACAATATGGTTTCCAATAGCTGTAGTCTTTCTACAATTTGGGATAATCTTTATACAAGTTTATTTACATTTTAATTTAAGTAAGTTTTAGACTTGTTTTTATTCTATTTTCTTTTAGCTATTCTATTTCAATCATATACAAATTATTTATTGTTAATTATAACTTTTCCAATTATTTACATTTATTTATAGTATTTATAGTTATTTACTGTTATTTATGTTTTATTTACATCTATTCTACATCTGGGATTTCTTCTGTAATTGTCATTTTCTTTTTGATTTCCCTTTTTTACATGAATGGAATAAATTGAATAGAATAAATCGTGCATATGGACTAAATTATAAGAACACTGAATTTATAGAAAATGGGATGTAAAATAAGAAGGCTTTAATAAATTGGACTTAGACTGAAATAAGAAAATTTAAGATATTTGCAAGCTTAGTTATAACATATAATTTTAACTAAAAAGAAAAATAGAAGAAATGGCAAGAGTAGCTAATTTTTATACTTAGACCTTGGGTTAAGTTAATAAGCAGAATTATAACACACAGGTTATAATTAGAGATAACAGAAAATGCTTATTTTATGACTTAATTAAGTTAATAAGAAAATAAAGCGGAAATAACATAAGAAGCTTATTTTAATAAACTTAAATCTTGGATTAAGTTAATAAGCAAGATATAGAAGATCGGTCTTGTAGGCCCAATGGGGAAGTCCTTTACTGATATTGAAGATCTGTATTGTAGGCCTAAAGGGGTAGTCCTTTACTGATATAGACACTTATTTTTATACTAAGTTAATATGAAAAGATCAAAGTAAGTCCCATACCAGCAGCATTTCCTTTAGGACACGCTTATGCTGAGGTGGTGGTAAATAAGAAGTCAATAAATAGAAGTTCAAATCATGGGGATTTGGACAAGGGGCGCAAATAGATTTTGTTTGTTAGATAGGACCCGTACCAACAGCATTCCCTTTAGCAGACACGGGTAGTCACAATAACATAGGTGAGGCAAGGGCACGCTTATGCTGGAGTTGTGGTAAATAAGAGGTCAACAGAAGGGAGCAACAGATAGCGCGAGCCTAATAATGGTCGAGCGTGCGGCCTCAGTGCTAGCTGATAAGTCATTATTGAGTTCCAAGTGCTTAGTAAGCGTCTTCTGTGTAAGGACCAACACTGTCTACTCCCTAATAGGCGTAAGTGTCTTTTGTGTAGAGACAAACATGAGGGGTCTAGTTCGCATCCGTTGCGTAGGGACCAGGTCTAGTCCGTTGTAAGCACAATAGAGATAGAAGGCCGATCAAAGGGTAGAATTAAGACTTCAGCCTAACTAAAGTATGATTAGGAATCCAGCCTAATTAAAGCAGTTATCTAAGAAAAGTGCAAACAACCTAATCGAACTATCTAATCAAAGAGAACAATTAAACTGTATTTTATTCCAGCTTTATCTTTTCTTTTATTGCCTTCTGTACTAAACTGTTGCAAAGTCTATTATCTATACCTTGCTTAAGAATACCAGTAATTACTTTCATTCACTAGACTTTTAGTCTGACCCACTTTTATATTTCCTTTTTCCCTAATAGGCCAGCAGAGGCAGCAATGGTAGATTTCAGATTCCTTTGGAGTTCAGCTGCGGAGATTTATCTTCATGTATTCTTCTTCTTTTCCAGTTTCCTTTTTTGGAGTTTGGATGTACTGGTACTGTTGAGAGGGATGGTTTTGTTTATGTACTCTAATATGACTAAGATGGTATTTTCTTTTCATAAGCCATGCATTGGGTATTTTGAGACTCCTTGTATATTTGGTTTTATGACTCTACTTTATGAAGTTTGATTTTGAATAATAAGATTTCTATTTAATGTTTCCGTTGTTTTATTTATTTTGTCTTGTGAATCTTAGTCTCTATAAGTTTTTAGCTATATCTACTACGGACCACGTCTTTTAATATGCCTTTTTGGGTATACTAAGGGGTGTGGGGTGTTACATCATGCTCCTTTGATATTTTTTCCCTTTTATGTGACCATGCTAGTGAGCTGATTTTTGACTTGAAAGGGGTCCATGCATTTGAAAACGTGAATTTTTATGTAGAATTGGGTCAATGTAAGCTGTGCTTATTTGATTAAAAGTGTCGAGCTTTGAATTTACGTAACCGTGGTTGCTTGATTAGAACATAACTGAGTTGATATTCACGTTTTGAGAATAATGTGCAAATGTGACTGTGCTTCTGCTTTGATTTATTCGATGCTCAAAATATTGCACTCTTTTCTGCGTGTCATTTGAACCAATGGATGGCACAACCGATTAATTTCAACGTTGCACTTTGGAATTATAATCTATAAAACTACAACAAAATACCCATATAATGCCGTTTTATTAAAATAAAAATATACGAAACAAACGGTTTAAAACGCCGAAAAATACGTTCATCAGTGATCCCATGAAAACTATGAAACCGGACAAATAGTCCATAAGCTTTAAACAGGTTATTAGTCAGCCCATGAAAACTAATGGATTAATGGTGACCCTCGAAACTATAATTGAGGCAAATGGTGAAATAAATGGGGATGATAAATCCAATATATTTTGCATATTTACATATCACCATGATATTTTAAATTGAAATATTTTTAACCATTTTGGATGTAGGAGCACAGTATATGGTTATTATAATTTTTTTAGGTAAGATACTAGCGAGGGGAAAACCCATTCCATAAGCATGGTCTCACTAGATATCTAAATGGTTCAGGATGGTAGGTTAGTATTCATACCAAGCTTTATGTCTGACTCGAAGTTTGTGTTTTTCCCTTAAACTCTCCAGTGCTCAATTAATTTTGAGTAGTTTGAGAGTTGAGGTTTTCGAGTTCTCCTTTAGACGAATAAGCTTTCGAAGATGTGCAGGAAGCAAGCTAGCTAATAAGGAGTTCTTTTCTATTTAATTCTATTGTGTTTAGATGTAGAGGCAATGCTGTGTAATTGCCCATATATATATACTCTGATCGCCCAAGGAGGCATCTTCATATGTCGCTCTTGACATAGTTTGTAATAATTAAATTTTCTCTGAATGTGGTTCTCGAATTTGGGATTATGTAATGAATTTGAAATATGATTGAAATGGAATAAGAAATTTGTTTAATGGTTTAAAAAAATTCATATCCATATGTTTTTGTTGTATCTAACATTACCACATTTGGCCGCCGAGGATTAATAACCATGGACGACTGCAGCATCCGTAGCCGTTAGTTTGGGCCTTCAAGTGGGGATGTTACAAGTTGGTGTCAGAGCATAGCTTTATGAAAACTTAAAAGAAATTTCAAACTTAAATTGTTTTTTCGAAACATAATCTAATGAATAAGAAAATAAGATCAGGTTTGGGTTAACGCTATAGTAACGTATTTGTATTTGATACACACACACACACACACACACACACACACACACACACACATATTCCCCTCTCTCTTAGACTGTTCTTTTGTATCTTACTAAGGCTCTTATGCAGATTTACGGGAAATGAAGATATGGAGGAAAGAAGCGGAAGAGGAAATCTCGATGGAGGAAGCACTACAACTAATGGAAATGCTCGACCTAATACTAGGAGGAACCTGAGTTGATAGGCAAATGCTAATCAAAATGCATATGCCGACGTATGTGTTGGAAATCCGTCAGTAGATATAGGGATGATGTATCAGTTCTTCGTCAATCTGATGCAAGCTGGGGCAGCTGCTAGAGTAGTTGGGAATGTTTGAGGAGCTAATCCCGGGCAACAATTGGCAACAACTATGCTAAGTTGAGCAGAGATTATACCAGTCTTGGTGGGAAGCCGTTTTTGGGAACGGAGGATGCTATAGAAGTTGAGAATTGACTTTTTCATTATGAGAGAATCTTCACTAACTTGGGGTTGAATGATGAGCAGAAAATGAGGCTTGCTTCTAGACAGTTACAGGGAGCAGCGCTTCATTGGTGGAATAGTGTTACTATCGTTGTAACGACCTGTAAATTTCGTGGATTTAATTTGGTTAAATTTATGAGTTTTGTAATTAAATTTAGTAGAAATAAAAAAAAAACTTTATAAACAAATATTGAAATGAACGCTAAATTAAATTATATAAATGGTCACTTAAGACCTATTTACCAGCAATGTGAATAAATTTCGATAAATGAAATGGAGTAAGTATTATACCTGGATATAAAATTCATTTAAAGGAAATTTATTTATATGTTAATGTAAATTAAGAAAATATTATAATAAATGATAATTCCATTCGTATGTGTAAGCTGTTACTATAAGTTGCGTGTTGAAGAGGGTTGATTGAATTGAAATTTATATATAATTTAAATGGAAATATTAAAGGCTTATAATAACGGAAAATTTAGGTAATAAAAGTTAGCACAAGTGGATAAATAATAACCATATAAGGGAATAGCATTAATATAAATAGCATTAATATAAATTAAGTTGGAACAAATTGGATGTAGAGAAATAAATGTAAGCATTTAATATATTAATTAATGTTGGTTTGATGATAATGTTACTGGGTGATTAATTATATAGTAACGGAAGTGTGAACGTAAAGTAAATAAAGAGTAGATTTATGTTAAGTAATAATTTGTGTATACACAGGAGTTTAAACGGTGATTGTTAAGTAATAAACCCATAGAGGCATGTAAGGAAATGGGTAACAATCTATACGTTGTTTATTTTATTTAGTATGATAAATAAAGGTTGGAATTCAAATCGAAATTAAAGGAGAGTAGGTAGTACGTTATTAGGAAGTAAATATAAGGGTAGATAACAACTATTATAAATTCCCTAATTAATTGGTCGATAAATTTAGTTGAAATAGCGATCATTTGAATATGAGTAATTATAAGGTCGTATTTATTTGAAGCGTTACTTTAAAAATTATGATTTATTGTGAAATTAATACGAGAAGTATGTAAAGCAATAACAAAGAAAGAAATACGTTATAAATTGATTACAACCTAAACTTGCCTGTAAGGTTGAAATTGAATCTAATCCGTTTAATTAGAAACTTATTATAATAAATTGGATTCAAAGTGTAATAAAGGAATTATTTTAAGGAATTAAAATAAATAATATGATTGGTGAAATAATTTATGTTTTAAAATTTGAGATGAGAATTTGTTTAAGGAATTTTAAATCTATGAGTAAATCAAGGTGATAAAATTTAGGAATTTTAGAATTTGGATTTTTTTATCGTGAGCTAATTTATTTAATTTATAAAAGTTGGATTTATTGCAAATGAATAAAAATCAAATATGTAATTATTACGTTAATTTAAAAATTAAGTTGAAAACTGGAAATATTTATGTGATAATGTTAAACCCAATGGTAAACCTTTATATTTGAAATTTATGAATGGAATAAATATAGGTTAATTCAATTAAAAGGAAATTTTGAAAATTTATCTATAATTTTGAATTTTATGAAATCGAAGGTTTATATTAATTTAATCTTTAATAAATTGACATTTAAAAATTTGTTAAATCATTTTAAATGTTTGAGAATTATTAAGTGATAAAAAAAATTCCAGTTCTAAAACTGAAATATAAAAATTGGATTTATTTACTAATTTTTAATTTATTTAATTAATATAAAAATAGACAATTTTTCCACGATCTCGGATTTCGACGAAACCAGTTTCATCGGATCCGTAACAGTGAATTATTATAGAGTTTCAAGTTTCGTAGCGATCGGACTTGTCGTTTGATCGTACGAACGCGAAACGCCTTAAAATCAATTTAACTGAAATCAATTTGAAATCAATTTGAAAATATTGTTTCCAACATTACTTCTTCATACGATGGAATTTGGACGTGAAATATTTTCCATCGCGTTCAGAATATTTTTAAATACCTATTTCGATATATGGTTTTACCCAATTTCGTTCCGGGGTTAGAACGGGCTTTTTGGGCCACGCTAGCGTTAGAACGTTTGTTTATCCGATCCATCTATTCAAATTTCTAACCTACCTATATAAACACAATTATAAACCCTAGCCTTCATCTATTCTCATTTGTTTGTGCGTTCATTTCCTCAGCTCCTTCTCTTCCCAATGGCTGCAAAACCCTAGATCTAAATTCAAATTTCAAAAATCAAATGCAAAGCCTAAAATTTAAAGTCCTCAGAAAAATTCCAAAAAAATATATGCTGATGCTCTCGACGAGCGTAATTCAATGGTTTAATTCGTTTTTCGTTTCGGGTTGTAGTTTGACTAGAAATTGGACGATCATTTTCGGCCATTCATCATCGTGTTGGTCGACTTCTTCCGATCGACAAATCGACGTTACCATGGCATGGAGGAGGTCTAGCGGAGTTCATCGGTGAGTTTGGTTCGCAGGTTCAACGGCTAGATGAGGCGAATTAAATCAATTAGGGTTTAAAGTGGGAAGCGGCGGCTCATGGGTTTGGTGATCGATAGTCTCGGGGTTGGGGCCAAGGGGTCGGTTGGTGGAGGCGGTGACGTTGGTGGCTTCGGTTTGTCAAACGGCGGTCGTGATGGCCGAAGAATCGTGGTCAACGACAAGAAAAAGGGGCGGCCCAATTCGTTTGTTTTTGGAACTAGTATCGCGTGTGCCCTGTAGCGTGAGAAAGATTGGGATGACATGGCATACATTTTGTTGTGTAAGTTTACTTTGTTTTGTTTTATATTTAAATTTGTTTTCAATCGAATTAACTAGTATAACTTTCTCATACGACCTCGTCTTCACGCGCGGTTTTTTTTTGTTCGGATCGTAATAAAATTCCGGACGTTTTGACACTGGTTTGGAAGGATTTGGAGACTGTGAAATTTTTGGGTTTAAATTGGATTTGAATCCAGTTTAAATTCAAAAGGTGAGTGTTTTAACCCACTCACAATTTCTAAAATTTCCTATGCCTGTTAATTTGACTTAAGATATGAGTAGAAATTTATTTATGACTGTTTAGCATGTTTTATTCATCATCTCTGTTAAATCGCATTTATTTAATTTAACTGTTAATTAATTTTATTATTGCATATAAATTGACAGTTAAAATTTATTTATTTGCATATAAACTGATAGTTAAACAGTTAATAAATTTATTATTGAATATAAACTGTTAGTTAATAACTGTTATTTATTACCTGTTATATTTTATATGCTATATATTGACGTTTGTTAAATTGGATGATGATTGTAACAAATGGTTGATGATTGATGTTTGGATGAATGGATGCTATATTTTACATTTTATGAATTGCAAGTTATTATGCATTTTCATTTCATTCGAGATTGCGGTTTGAAATGATATACAACCGCATTTTATTTTTAAATTGCGGATTGAAATGATAAATATCCTTATCACTTGACCATAGGATAGAAAATGATACACAGGCACCGCGGTATATATTTATATATAAATATTTTTGAAATGATTTTTCTATGGTTTGGATAGGATACGGCTTAATAAATATTTAATGTTAATATTTTAAAAATCTTATTTTTATATATACATATATAGTTAAATTATTAAATTTAAGCTATGAATAATTTGTTAAATAAACTAAATAAGTTGAATAATGGAGTTTTAATGATTTAAATCAATCTAGATTGGAAGGTAAATTAAAAATTAAATTGGAATTGAGCGTATTTAAGAATTAAACTCTATAAGTGATGTAACTTATTTAAACTTGGAAATTTTAAAGGTAGGATATTAATAACTGGATTTTTGTTCAAGATAAATTTAATGAATATTTCTAGTATAAATAAAATTAAAGGAAATGTTTAATTGTTAGAAATTTTGAGTTTTATTTTATGGATTTATTTTATGAATATTTCAAAACTAAATAATAGGACAATAAATTGTTGAATAGAATGTCCAACCTTAAGTTTTGAAATTGTTAAATACTCAGAGTTAGGAATATATTGGAATTGAAGTGGTTATTTAATTGAAAGTGAATTTAAAATTTATGGATTTAGACTAAATTTTAAATGAATAAGATTGTAAAGTCGAGGAAATTATTTTATTTTATAAAGTAATTTTAAACTCAACTATTTTATTTTATATACCGTTGAATATCCAAACCATTCAAGTTTTAGAAGTTATAGTTTTAAAGCTATGAATTTTGAAGTATTATGTTTTGAAAGTTAAAATTCAGATGTCCAGTTTCTAGATATTAATTTTTTTAAAGCAGTATGATTTTGGAAAGGAAGTATATTTGAAATAAAATGATATTATTGATTTGGGTTTTATAAAAATAATATCAAAATGAATTGTTTTGGAAATGGAAATGATATCGTGTTTATGGGTTTGAAATGGATAATTATGTTCTGGTTTTAAAGTATAAACTATTTTAAAAAAAAACGCGGTGTTATAATAACGTTTGGTTGTTGAAGAGACCGAGATTGGAAGTTGTCATACTCTCTGCCAACCCCGAAAACCACTTTGACAACCGTGTACGCGGTGGAGATTCCAGAATGAAGTAGGATGGTGGTGGTGTTTCCTTTAAGGTAAATACGTGGACTCGACTCCCGTGAGTTGGCATAAGGTGGCTAAAACAGGAGCGATCGAAGGGTTAATAAGGTAGCACCTTTGATCGCACACATCCCTTCGATATTATACTTTGACTTTGGATTGATTCGGTGGCCACTTTTGATTTTATTTGGGGGTGTGGCTCGAGGTAGGCGGTAGCTGCGCGCTACGCGTTACCACCGACCCGGAAGCGTAATTGGTATATCTACCCTGGCATTGCCTAGTTGTGCTGTGTCACCTACCCTATCGCGCCTTGTACGAGTTTCTATTTGTGTCGTACCTATGGAGTATCCTCTGGTAGCCTCCCGATCAAGAGGTATTACGGTAATGTATAGACTATTGGCATTATTTGTGTTAAGGGCTATATGGGTAACCCCTTAACGCTATTTAAAAGTAAGTTTATTTTATAATTAGACACTATTATAATAACGCAATATACTACATAGTAAATAGTTTAACGGATCCTTGGGAGATCTTTTAGTTCTGACTCACATAAGATCTTTTAGTTCTGACTCGAGTGTTTTTGTCTTTTCAAATTCGCTCGGGTCAGTCCGAGCGTTTCAGGATTTGAAGATTTGCTCTGAAGGACGAAGACAAAGATTTGTATTATTATTATTTATGTTATTGCACTACACTCATACTGTTCCGCTGCATTATGATTGGTATGTGAACTCTGATATTTATTGTATAAAGAAGAATCAAATATTTTATAAACAGTTTTATGAACCGTATATTTTATTATTATATTTTATCCTTCCGCTCTGAGATTCTGTTTTCTTTTTATTTCTTTCTTGTTTTTTTCTTATTTACCCCATAACAATTCGCCCTTCCGTATGGTTTGAATTGGCACGTGTGTCGATTTAAAGCATGCGAAAAGGAGGGACGTTACATCTGATATCAGAGCTTTGGTTTAGCGATAAACCTTAGCTTTGTGGGGTTTAACTCTTTACTAATAGGGTAGAAATATGTATATATATGAGAGAGCGTATTTGTTAGTGTTATAAAAAGATTTTTATATTATGTTAATCTGTTCCGTTTTGTATTTATAAATTTTGGTTGGTGCATGGGACGCCGTGACATCAATAGGGATTTCTAAACACTTAATAGGACAGACCGACATAATATTTGTTTTTAATATAGGTGAATGAAATAATTTTGCCTATTATATTTTCTATATATAAATTTTTTTTTAATGATATCTATATTTGGCTGCAATAGATTGGTTGTTAGGTAATAAAGTGTATAAATAATAATAGAAATAAGACTGAAAAATGAAATAAATGAAGTTTGGAAATTTAAAACTAAAGTTCCGGAGTTTTAAAATTTCTTTCGAATAAGTTTTGGAATATAATAATATTGTTATAAGTATTTTCTGATACGAATATTTAATATAATTCGGAAGAATTGTTTCAAAGAAGATTTTGAAGAAAATAAGTTTTGTACTTTCCTTTTTATCGCTGGAAAATAATTTCGGTGATGGCGTCCGCATCATCGACTTTCATTTTCGAGTTTCGAAGGGAAAGGCCACTGCAGTAGTTTTACTGCAGATTCATTTTTGAAAAATATATAGATTTTGAATTGTTTTGAATATAATTATAATTAGAGATATATAAGTGTAAGAATATATTTATCTATTATTTTAAAACAAATTGAAAATTTAACCCGGTTTTAAATTCTTAAATTTTCGTCAATTAATTGTTTCAATTATTGTAGTGAAATGAAAGGTAAGTAATTAACAATTGAAACCTCTAATTTAGGTAAGAGATTTAATGCTAAGTTATTAATGGATTAAAAGAAATTTGAAATTGTAACTTATATAAGCAAAGGATAGTATTATTGAACTTTAATTTAATTTAAGGAAATAGAACAAACTTGTATAACTTTCAATTACGCCCTTAAATAACATATATATAACTTATCAAATATTAAAAGTTGAAATGTTTAATAAGAGATTGTAATAGAATATTATACAAGTAGAAATTTGAAATAGTAAAAGTATTCAATGAAATTGCCGTTAAATGAGAATTTAATGTTATAAACTTAAGTTATAATTGGAATTTTACCAAGTAAATATAATTAAAGGTAAGTATGACAAATAGATGATTATAAACTTAAGTAATTAAAGTGTAAATAAATGAGGTCATGTAATAATAAATGAATAATAGTAATTAGTAAATGAATGTAATAAATAAAGAGAAATTGTAAATTTAAGAAAAAGGGTTGAAGTTATTTCCAAATAAAATTGAAAGAAAAAAAATGAAAATAAAAAGATAAACCATTATATAAATGAAAAAAATCACTGAAATGAATGAAAGAAGGGAAATTAAACAACTAATGTATGAAATAAAATTAATAATAAGTAAAGTTGATTTGATTTGTGTTATTTGGTATGGTTGTTGGGGTAAGGATACTTTAGATTTGTATGGATGTGTGAATAAACTATTTTGATTTATCTAAGACTGTTGAGTAAATGATACGCTATTAGTTTATTCTTCATTCCGTATAATTTAAAAGTTTTGAAACCCGAACAATTATTTGTTGTTTGATTGAATGGTTGTTTTGTATTTGTTGTGTATGCTGTTTGTTAAAATTGATGTTTGTTGTATTGATTTGCTGTTAGTGATTGAAACCACTTAAATATTTCACTTTATATAAATTGTAACCCTTTTAGATTTTATAAGTGAAATGCAAGTTATGGAAGCAATTGCTACTGCTTTTGGTTCCATAAATTAAGCGTAAATTGCCCGACAAATAGGTACGTTTCGGATTACGGTTTATAGCGTTATTTTATATATTTTCCCGGGTTGGGATATAATATTCTGGATAATATATGTAATATGATTTTTATATTTTGATATTATATTTTCTCCCAAGCCTCTCCGTACAAGGGAGACTCTGCCGAAATTTTTCGAAAATTTTTGGACTTAGAAATTTTTCTGAAAATGTTTTTCCAAACTTTATAATGATTATAAAATGGGTATATTTTAGTTAAAGTGATAAATTTTGTAAATGATTGTTTATAAGTTAATATTTCAAGTAAGATATATTGATGCCTAATTCTTCGTTTCCCTTCTTTTCCTTTTCGGGGACGAAAAGTTTTGAGTGGGGGAGAGTGTCAAGACCCGTAAATTTCGTGGATTTAATTTGGTTAAATTTATGAGTTTTGTAATTAAATTTAGTAGAAATAAAAAAAACTTTATAAACAAATATTGAAATGAACACTAAATTAAATTATATAAATGGTCACTTAAGACCTATTTACTAGCAATGTGAATAAATTTCAATAAATGAAATGGAGTAAGTATTATACCTGGATATAAAATTCATTTAAAGGAAATTTATTTATATGTTAATGTAAAATAAGAAAATATTATAATAAATGATAATTCCATTCGTACGTGTAAGCTGTTACTATAAGTTGCGGGTTGAAGAGGTTTGATTGAATTGAAATTTATATATAATTTAAATGGAAATATTAAAGGCTTACAATAACAGAAAATTTAGGTAATAAAAGTTAGCACAAGTGGATAAATAATAACCATATAAGGGAATAGCATTAATATAAATTAAGTTGGAACATATTGGATGTAGAGAAATAAATGTAAGCATTTAATATATTAATTAATGTTGGTTTGATGATAACGTTACTGGGTGATTAATTATATAGTAACGGAAGTGTAAACGTAAAGTAAATAAAGAGTAGATTTATGTTAAGTAATAATTTGTGTATACACAGGAGTTTAAACGGTGATTGTTAAGTAATAAACCCATAGAGGCATGTAAGGAAATGGGTAACAATCTATACGTTGTTTATTTTATTTAGTATGATAAATAAAGGTTGGAATTCAAATCAAAATTAAAGGAGAGTAGGTAGTACGTTATTAGGAAGTAAATATAAGGGTAGATAACAACTATTATAAATTCCCTAATTAATTGGTCGATGAATTTAGTTGAAATAGCGATCATTTGAATATGAGTAATTATAAGGTCGTATTTATTTGAAGCGTTACTTTAAAAATTATGATTTATTGTGAAATTAATACGAGAAGTATGTAAAGCAATAACAAAGAAAGAAATACGTTATAAATTGATTATAACCTAAACTTGCCTGTAAGGTTGAAATTGAATCTAATCCGTTTAATTGGAAACTTATTATAATAAATTGGATTCAAAGTGTAATAAAGGAATTATTTTATGGAATTAATAATATGATTGGTGAAATAATTTATATTTTAAAATTTGAGATGAGAATTTGTTTAAGGAATTTTAAATTTATGAGTAAATCAAGGTGATAAAATTTAGGAATTTTAGAATTTGGATTTTTTTATCGTGAGTTAATTTATTTAATTTATAAAAGTTGGATTTATTGCAAATGAATAAAAATCAAATATGTAATTATTATGTTAATTTAAAAATTAAGTTGAAAACTGGAAATATTTATGTGATAATTTTAAACCCAATGGTTTATATTTAAATTTTATGAATGGAATAAATATAGGTTAATTCAATTAAAAGGAAATTTGGGAAATTTATCTATAATTTTGAATTTTATGAAATCGAAGGTTTATATTTATTTAATTTTAATAAATTGACATTTAAAAATTTGTTAAATCATTTTAAATGTTTGAGAATTTTTAAGTGATAAATAAAATTTCCAATTCTAAAACTGAAATATAAAATTGGATTTATTTACTAATTTTTAATTTATTTAATTAATATAAAAATAGCCAATTTTGCCACGAACTCGGATTTCGACGAAACCAGTTTCATCGGATCCGTAACAGTGAATTTTTGTAGGGTTTCAAGTTTCATAGCGATCAGACTTGTCGTTTGATCGTACGAACGCGAAACGCCTTGAAATCGATTTAATTGAAATCAATTAGAAAATATTGTTTCCAGCATAACTTCTTCGTACGATGGAATTTGGACGTGAAACTTTTTCCATCGCGTTTAGAATATTTTTAAATACCTATTTCGATATATGGGTTTACCCAATTTCGTTCCGGGTCAGAATGGGCTTTTTGGGCCATGTTAGCGTTAGAACGTTTGTTTATCCGATCCATCTATTCAAATTTCTAACCTACCTATATAAACCCAATCATAAACCCTAGCCTCCATCTATTCTCATTTGTTTGTGCGTTCATTTTCTCAGCTCCTCCTCTTCCCAATGGCTGCAAAACCTTAGATCTAAATTCAAATTTCAAAAATCAAATCCAAAGCCTAAAATTTAAAGTCCTCAGAAAACTTCCAAAAAAATATATGCTGATGCTCTCGACGAGCGTAATTCAATGGTTTAATTCGTTTTTCGTTTCGGGTTGTAGTTTGACTAGAAATTGGACGATCATTTTCGGCCATTCATCATCGTGTTGGTCGACTTCTTCCGATCGACAAATCGACGTTACCATGGCGTGGAGGAGGTCTAGCGGAGTTCATCGGTGAGTTTGGTTCGCAGGTTCAACGGCTAGATGAGGCGAATTATAGGGTTTAAAGTGGGAAGCGGCGGCTCATGGGTTTGGTGATCGATAGTCTCGGGGTTGGGGCCAAGGGGTCGGTTGGTGGAGGCGGTGACGTTGGTGGCTTCGGTTTGTCAAACGGTGGTCGTGATGGCCGAAGAATCGTGGTCAACGACAAGAAAAAGGGGCGGCCCAATTCGTTTGTTTTTGG
This sequence comes from Allium cepa, assembly GCA_030765085.1. Lineage (NCBI taxonomy): Eukaryota > Viridiplantae > Streptophyta > Magnoliopsida > Asparagales > Amaryllidaceae > Allium > Allium cepa. Next base: position 188,574,618 of record CM060943.1, read on the forward strand.
AACTAGTATCGCATGTGCCCTGTAGCATGAGAAAGATTGGGATGACATGGCATACATTTTGTTGTGTAAGTTTACTTTGTTTTGTTTTATATTTAAATTTGTTTTCAATCGAATTAACTAGTATAACTTTCTCATACGACCTCGTCTTCACGCGCGGTTTTTTTTTGTTCGGATCGTAATAAAATTCCGGACGTTTTGACACTGGTTTGGAAGGATTTGGAGACTGTGAAATTTTTGGCTTTAAATTGGATTTGAATCCAGTTTAAATTCAAAAGGTGAGTGTTTTAACCCACTCACAATTTCTAAAATTTCCTATGCCTGTTAATTTGACTTAAGATATGAGTAGAAATTTATTTATGACTGTTTAGCATGTTTTATTCATCATCTCTGTTAAATCGTATTTATTTAATTTAACTGTTAATTAATTTTATTATTGCATATAAATTGACAGTTAAAATTTATTTATTTGCATATAAACTGATAGTTAAACAGTTAATAAATTTATTATTAAATATAAACTGTTAGTTAATAACTGTTATTTATTACCTGTTATATTTTATATGCTATATATTGACGTTTGTTAAATTGGTTGATGATTGTAACAAATGGTTGACGATTGATGTTTGGATGAATGGATGCTATATTTTACATTTTATAAATTGCAAGTTATTATGCATTTTCATTTCATTCGGGATTGCGGTTTGAAATGATATACAACCGCATTTTATTTTTAAATTGCGATTAAAATGATAAATATCTGTATCACTTGACCATAGGATAGAAAATGATATACAGGCACCGCGGTATATATTTATATATAAATATTTTTGAAATGATTTTTCTATGGTTTGGATAGGATACGGCTTAATAAATATTTAATGTTAATATTTTAAAAATCTTATTTTTATATATACATATATAGTTAAATTATTAAATTTAAGCTATGAATAATTTGTTAAATAAACTAAATAAGTTGAATAATGGAGTTTTAATGATTTAAATCAATCTAAATTGGGAGGTAAATTAAAAATTAAATTGGAATTGAGCGTATTTAAGAATTAAACTCTATAAGTGATGTAACTTATTTAAACTTGGAAATTTTAAAGGTAGGATATTAATAACTGGATTTTTATTCAAGATAAATTTAATGAATATTTCTAGTATAAATAAAATTAAAGGAAATGTTTAATTGTTAGAAATTTTGTGTTTTATTTTGTGGATTTATTTTATGAATATTTCAAAACTAAATAACAGGACAATAAATTGTTGAATAGAATGTCCAACCTTAAGTTTTGAAATTGTTAAATACTCAGAGTTAGGAATATATTGGAATTGAAGTGGTTATTTAATTGAAAGTGAATTTAAAATTTATGGATTTAGACTAAATTTTAAATGAATAAGATTGTAAAGTCGAGGAAATTATTTTATTTTATAAAGTAATTTTAAACTCAACTATTTTATTTTATATACCATTGAATATCCAAACCATTCAAGTTTTAGAAGTTCTGGTTTTAAAGCTATGAATTTTGAAGTATTATGTTTTGAAAGTTAAAATTCAAATGTCCAGTTTCCAGATATTAATTTTTTTAAAGTAGTATGATTTTGGAAAGGAAGTATATTTGAAATAAAATGATATTATTGATTTGGGTTTTATAAAAATAATATCAAAATGAATTGTTTTGGAAATGGAAATGATATCGTATTTATGGGTTTGAAATGGATAATTATATTCTGGTTTTAAAGTATAAACTATTTTTTTTTTAAAAAGCGGTGTTATAATAACGTTTGGTTATTGAAGAGACCGGGATCGGAAGTTGTCATACTCTCTTCCAACCCTGAAAACCAGTTTAACAACCATGTATGCGGTGGAGATTCCAGAATGAAGTATGAGGGTGGTGGCGTTTCCTTTAAGGTAAATACGTGGACCCGACTCCCGTGAGTTGGCATAAGGTGGCTAAAAAAGGAGCGATCGACGGGTTAATACGGTAGCACCTTTGATTGGACACATCCCTTCGATATTATACTTTGACTTTGGATTGATTCGGTGGCCACTTTGTTTTTATTTGGGGGTGTGGCTCGAGGTGGGCGGTAGCTGCACGCTACGCGTTACTACCGACCCGGAAGCGTAATTGGTATATCTACCCTGGCATTGCCTAGTTGTGCCGTGTCACCTACCATATCGCGCCTTGTACAAGTTTCTATTTGTGTCGTACCTATGGAGTATCCTCTGGTAGCCTCCTGATCAGGAGGTATTACGGTACTGTATAGACTATTGGCATTATTTGTGTTAAGGGCTATATGGGTAACCCCTTAACGCTATTTAAAAGTAAGTTTATTTTATAATTAGACACTATTATAATAGTGCAATATACTACATAGTAAATAGTTTAACGGATCCTTAGGAGATGTAAATTCCGAGCATCTCTTGAGTTACTGCACTTATTTTATTTCTGTTAATTTAACTCATATAAGATCCTTTAGTTCTGACTCGAGTATTATTGTCTTTTCAAATTCGCTTGGGTCAGTCTGAGCATTTCAGGATTTGAAGATTTGCTCTGGAGGACGAAGACGAAGATTTGTATTATTATTATTTATATTATTGCACTACACTCATACCGTTCCGCTGCATTATGATTGGTATGTAAACTCTGATATTTATTGTATAAAGAAGAATCAAATGTTTCGTAAACAGTTTTATGAACCGTATATTTTATTATTATATTTTATCCTTCCGTTGTGAGATTCTGTTTTATTTTTATTTCTTTCTTGTTTTTTCTTATTTACCCCATAACAATCCGCCCTTCCGTATGGTTTGAATTGGCACGTGTGTCGATTTAAAGAGTGCGAAAAGGCGGGACGTTACAATCGTAGTTCCCGAGGAAGAGTTGACTTGGGTGGAATTTTAAAGAAGATTCGAGAAAAGGTTTTTGTCTGAAGTTGCCAAGTCGGTATTGCTAAGGAAGTTTATAGACTTGGTGCAAGGTGAGATGTCGGTGAATGAGTATTCCATGAAGTTTGATGAGCTATCCAGATATGGACATGCTACCACTGACAATGTCATCAAGAGAAATGAGAAGTTTATTCGAAGATTGAGACCTAAAATTGCTAGGGCAACCCTACATATCTTTGCGGTCCTTGTAATATTGTTCTGGAAATGGCAATCCGACATGAGGAGATGCTTGCTACTTATAGGGAGGCGAAGCAGGTTGAAACTAGAGTTTTCTTGGCAAGAAGAGGAAGTTCTTCAAGAAGAAGGGAACCCAGAAGGAAGAAACTGCCAATAAGGCAAAGGCTAATGGTATGCTATAAGTGCGACAAGAAGGGTCATTATTCTCATGAATGCCGAACTGGCAAGAGAAAGAAGGGGACAGACAAGAAGAGTGTGAAGTTATTTAATTGCGACCAGGCTGGGGATTATAAGAATCAGTGTCCAGAACCAATCAGGGCAGACAGGGGAAGGTCTTTGCTGTTGAACCATCGTCCACTAGGCCAATTGCAGCCGAGAAGGAAAGACTGTGATCGAAGGTACAATCTTGATTCAAAGTATGCCAGTTAGGATACTATTTGATACCGGTGCATCAAATTCACTTATATTCCAGTATTTGGTTGATAGGTTATGTTTAGAACCCACATACCTTGTTACTTCCTTAAGGATTGTGAATCCAATGGGAGGGTATGCACTCTGGGATTGAGATCTGACCAATTAGAACTTGATTTGTTAGGTCATAAGTTTGCATGCAGTCTATATGTCTTTGATTTTATGGATTTCATAATCATTTTGGCTATGGATCGATTGGATAAATATGGTGCTATGATATTTTGACAGGATAGGAAAATATCGTTGAGACACCCTGGCAGTCATAACCGAAATATATTCTCAATGAAGGATTCTGACCAGAGGGCTTGTGCTCTATTGAGTGCTATGGAAGTAGAAGAAGAGTTAAGTTGGGTTCAAGTAGCAAGATAATTTGCATATGTTTTTTGAACCGGTTATAGGATTACCACCAAAACGAGACGTTGAGTTTAAAATAGATCTTGTGCAAGGAGCTGAACCTGTAAGTAGACCACCTAGCACGAACACACCGACCAAAATGAAGGAAATGAAGGTGCAGCTAGTGGATCTGGAAGGGAGAAATTTTATTAGACCAAGCAGTTCACCTTGGGGTGCAGTCGCGGTGTTCATGAAGAAACCAGATGAGCCGTTAAGGATGTGCATTGACTATCGTAGATTTAAAGGAAAGACGATCAAAAATAAGCATACTTTGCCGAGAATTGACGATTTAATCGATCAGTTGTGTGGAGCCAAGTATTTTTCCAATTGGATTTGGCGATAGGTTTCCATCAGTTAAGAGTGGCAAAGGATAGTATCCAGACTGCAGTTCGAACTAGGTATGGTTCGTACGAGTGGTTAGCAATGCCATTCGGGTTAACGAATGCACCAGCTTTCTTTCGTAGATTTGATGAATCGAGTTTCCAGAGAGTACTTGGATAGGTTCGTATTGGTATTTATAGACGACATTTTAATAAACTTTAAAGATGAGAGAGAGCATGAAGATTATCTTAGAGTAGTGCTCGAGACGCTAAGGCGGAATTAGCTGAAAGTGAAGCTTTGCAGGTGTCATTTATGGAAGAAAGAGGTTAAGTTTCTTAGTCACGTGGTTTTAGAGAAGGGTTTGCCAATCGATCTAGATAAAATCGAAGTTGTTAATAACTGGAAGAGACCAAAGTTAGTGACTAAGATTATAAGTTTTTTATAGACTTGTTGGCTATTACTGGAGATTCATTAAGGCTTTCTCGTGAACAACAGCGCCTTTGACTAAATTAACCAGTAAGGTCATGAAGTTTATTTGGTTTGACATATGTAAGGAAGCATTCCTTAAGTTAAAGCATTTGTTGACAAATGCACCTATGTTAGTGGTTCCAGATGGAAACCAATGGTTTGTGGTGTATACCGATGTATGCTGAACCGGACTAGGAGCTATGTTGATGCAGAAGAGTAAAGTTATTGCCTACGCATCACGATAGCTTAGATCGCACGAGGTGAGATATCCTGCACATGATTTGAAGTTGGCTGCGGTAATCCTTGAATTTAATATATGGAAACATTATCTCTTAGGGGAGAGATTTGAGCTATACACAGATCATTAGTCTTTAAGATATTTATTCTGTCAAAAGGAGTTGAATACGAGACAATAGAGGTGGCTGGAGTTTTTAGCAGCTTTTGATTTTGGTATAAAGTATACACCAGGGAAAGGAAATAAAGTAGTGGATGCTCTTAGAAGAAAACATCGGAATGTGATGTTATCTATGTTAGCGGAGTTAAAAGATTTAGAAGCTTTGACTACTTGTAGTGTGCAGTTAAGATCGACTGCTAGTTCTAGTACCATGTTGTCCTGTTGGAAGTTCGACCAGCATTGATCGAAAGGATTGCTTCTAAGCAGAAAGAGGATCCATTATTAGCTGAGAAGATTAGCAGGTTTGAGGTTGGATCGAAGATTGATGATTTAAAGGATTTATTCTTGACCAGAGGGGATGGTTGAGAAAGAAGGGACAATTGTGTGTTTCAGTGTTGAGGATTTGAGAAACGAAGTTCTTAGGGAATGTCATCGATTCAAATTTATAATTCATCCTAGAGGAACTAAGATATTGGGATTGAAGAGGAGCTTCTACTAAGAAAGTATGAAGAAGGATGTTGGCTTGTGGGTTAGGTAGTGTGCGAACTATCAATAAATGAAGGTCGAGCGTCAAAAGCCGAGTGGATTGCTTCAACCTTTGGAGATTCCAGTTTGGAATTATCCATGGATTTTATAGACGGGTTCCAAGGTTGAATAGGTAAATTGAAAGTATATGAGTCATAGTGGACAGGTTAACCAAGAGTGCCCATTTCATTTAAGTTAAGTCAACCAGGATGACACCTGTGTTAGCTAAGTTGTTCATGAAGAATATAGTTAGACTGCATGAAATTTCTAGTAGTATAGTCAGTGACAGAGATGCTTTGTTTACTAGTGAATTCTGGAAGAGTCTACAGGATGTGTTGGGTGCCAAGCTCAAGATGAGTACTGCGTATCACCTTCAAATGGATGGGTAGAAAGAGAGAGTCAATAAGGTACTCGAGGATTTGTTAAGAGCTCGTATAGTGAACTTTGGTGGATATTGGGAAGATTGCCTACACTTAGTTGAGTTTTCCTATAATAATAGTTATTAGATTAGTACAAGAATGATGCCTTTTGAAGCTTTGTATGGAAAGCCATGCAAATCAACAGCATGTTGGTTGGAGATGGGAGATAGATTAGTCTTGGGTCCAGGTCTAGTTAGAGAGGTGACAGAGAAGATTGAGTTGATCCGAGAAAGAATGAAGGAAGCTCGGTCTAGATAGAAGAGTTATGTAGATAAGAGGCGTAAGATGTAGAATTCTCAATTGGAGATAGAGTCTTCATTAACGTATCACCGATGAAGGGTGTGGTACGATTCGGAATGTCAGGGAAACTGGCACCGAGATATGTTGGTCCGTTCCTAATTATTAAGAGGATAGGGAAGCTCGCATATAGAGTAAAGTTTTCGAGCAATATGGTAGGTGCCCATAATGTGTTTCATGTATCTCATCTCCACAAATATATACATGATCCAAAGACTACTATTCCTTTGACAGAGTTGGAAGATTTGATAATAGAACTGAATTTGACTTTAGTTAAACAACCATTTCAGGTTGTAGTGAGAGATGAGAAGAGGTTAAGAAACAAGACAGTCAAGTCGACGAAAGTTCAGTGGAGCGACAATGAAAAGGACTGTACTTGGGATACAGAAGATAAGATTAAAGATATTTATCCTCATCTGTTGTAAGGGTATGTTCTATATTTTCTTGGTATAGACTATTGCTAGTCAAGTAGGTTAGTATGATAGTTAGGGGATGTTACAAATGATTGCATGTGTAGTATTTATTCCTTACTGAATTTCAAGGAAGAAATTCTTTAAGGAAAGGAGTTAGGAGATGTTACAAATGATTGCTATGTGTAGTATTTATTCCTTACTGAATTTCAAGGAAGAAATTCTTTAAGGAAAGGAGTTAGGGGATGTTACAAATGATTGCTATGTGTAGTATTTATTCCTTACTAAATTTCAAGGAAGAAATTCTTTATGGAAAGGAGCTTGTAACACCATTAGTTTTAAATAACATTATTCAGGAGATTTAATTAGATAAATTAAATAGAATAATGTAAAAATTAAAGTGATAAGGGGATTGAGATTTGAAAATTTATTAGAGGCCATGCCTGACTAAATAAAAATTTAAAAAGAAAGGGTTTATGAAATATGGTTTTATAAGGTAACTAATAAGTGAATAAGGCAAGGGTATTATGGAGAATAGCCGTCCACCATATCCCTTAACCCCTAAATCCTTATTCCCATTTTCATTTTACAAGTTTATAAATCTAGAAAATAAATAAAAGAGCTCAAGCCGACCATAACCTAGGGGAAAAAGAGGAGTAAAAGCAATTAAAAGCTAAGGAATCAAGTAAGGAGAATTAAGCAATATCAAATCTCAAGTTCCTTGTCCAAAGTAAGATGAACAATAATCAAAACCATCTCATTTTCATTTTTAAAGAGCATTTGATTTCGGGTTTTAATTTTAAAACTTTTATGATGATTTTAGTGATGATATGCTTGAATTACATGATATGTTTGATAAATGTTTTATTCGATTTAAAGCTAAAATCATATGTATTGGGTTTCGAATGCCATGAGGATTTAATATGTTATGTAAAACGTTATTTTGGAGATGGGTTTAAATTCTCATAATTATCCATGCCATGGATAATTTATTATGAATTTTTGAAAGAAGAAATAATTGATTGGGTTTAAAATTTATTTCGACTATTATATAAAGGATTTTGGGTCCGAAAGTTATATATGTGTAATAACGTATAAAAATGAATTATGATGATTTTTGGGGATTTTTCCTAAGTAATTATCTATGAAAATTAAATTAATTAAGTTGTAGGACTTAATTTTTTTAATTGTTTTGTTAAAGGGAAGGGCTTCTTTGTTAATTATTTTGATTAATTCTGGATGAATTCGGCAGTCCTTTAGAAAGGATTTTAGCGAAGTTTATGGCAACCATTATATTTTTAGAAATAAGCAAGTTAGTTGAAAAGCATTTACTTAAAAAGACAACAAAATAGTTTTGCATAAAATTACTGCTTTGCCACTTCCAATTGCAACCTTTTGACTCATATCTCCACACCCAATTAAGTCAAAACCAATACACATGGTATCAATGCTTTGGTGTGTGGTGGTTTGGAGAAAATCGGTAGGTATAAAGTCGAAACCATGCTTTTGAAGGGGTCAAGGCCATTTTAAATAGCTTTCAAAGGCCTTTGTTTTGCTTTCCAAAGAGATGCCGCTTGCCTTACTTTTAATGGATGCTTTTGAAAGGGTTGAATTAATTTTATATAGCTTTCGAAGGGGTTGCCGCCTTTTTTTAAAGAGCTGCTTTCGAATGAGTTACCATGTTTTATGGTTTAAAAATGAAGCTTTCGAAAGGGCAGTTTTGAACCTAGTCAAAACCTAGTTGCTGTCTTCAAACCTTTCGAACAGGTTGAAGTTTTCAATGCATTCGAAAGGCAAGATTTTGTTTTATAAATAACATAAGTCGCTTCCCAATGCTTTTGAAAGGGCTCCTAGCCACTTATACTAAAGGTTTTGAAGGCAATGGCTTTGAATGGTTGTTTCGAAGCTATCCTTCTAATTGTTTTACTTAAAAGGTTAAAACTTTCGAAAGGATGGTTCCGAAACCATATGTTTTCCCTAAAAATTTTTACTTGAAGGTTAATGGTTTCGAAAGTGGTACTTTCGCTTATGTTTATTTTGTCCCAAAAATTATATTTAAGATCAAACCCAATGGTTTTGAAAGAGGTACTTTCAAATGGTTTTAAAAATGGTACTTTCAAATGGTTTTAAAAATGGTACTTTCAAATGGTTTCGAAGCTATGCTTCTATAGTTGGAAAGGTATGCTTTAATAATAATTTGAGAAGGAAGGTATAATGCTTTCGAAAGGAAGATTTAATGCTTTCGAAAGAGATATTTTAAAGTGTTTCGAAAGGCATATGTTTATGTGTTTTCAAAAGAAGATTGAATGATTTTGAAAGATATGTTTTAATGGTTTTGAAAGTAAAGTTCCAAGGTTCCGAAAGCCTTAGTTTTCAAAGCAAAGAACCCAATCTTATTTTTAAAGGAAAACCCATAGCAATATAAACGAGCTTTGAAATGGCTTTTCATTTTGGAGTTGTTGAAGAAGCTTTCGTTGATAAAAATAATGGGTTAAAGGGATTAACCATGTTTCATATGGGAATAATTTCAAGTATATTAAACTATAAATGTTGGTATTATTATTATGTTATGATCAGTTATTATATGTGCTTCTTCTATAAACATATTCACTGTATGATGGACCCATAACTGTATTTGGGGAGAAAGGGCAGAATAACCAGCTAGGATGACCCAATAGTGAATATAAAATCGAGTTAACTCCTGAATGGATAGAGCTGCATCCAGGAGCTCAGGTAGACTAGAACTTAGGATGCTCAAAGACTGACCAAAGAAGTTGTCAGAGTAGACAGGTTCATAGTAAACTCATGAAAACTATGTTTGGAAAGAATTATTGGCAGGGGCCATTAGGTTCGTAGTCAACCCATGAAAACTAAGATATGAGGAAAGTTATTGGAGATGCCAATAGGTTTAGGGAGAACCCATGAAATAATTGAATGAATTTATTGGTAGGGGCAATAGGTTCTTAATGATCCTATGAAAACTATGAACCCGGACAGATAGTCCATAAGTTTTAAACATGTTATTAGTCGTCCAATTAAAACCAATCGATTAATAGTGACCCTAGAAACTATAACTGAGATAGACAGTCGAATAAATGAGGATGGGAAATCCAAGATATTTTGCATGTTTACATATCATCATGATATTTTAAACTGCTATGTTTTTAACCATTGTGGATGTAGAGCACAGATATGGTTATTATAAAAAATTGGGTAAAATACTTGTGAGGGAAAGCCTGTTCCGCTAAACAACGTGGTCTCATTAGATATCTAAATGGTTCAGGATGGTAGGTTAGTATTCATACCAGACTTTATGTTTGGCTCGAAGTTTATGTTTTTCCCTTAAACTCTCGGATGCTCAATTAATTTTGAGTATTTTGAGAGTTGAGATTTTCAGGTTCTCCTTTAGGCGAATAAGCTTCCGGAGACGTGTAGAAGGCAAGTTAGCTAATAAGGAGTTCTTTTCCGTTTAATTCTATTATGTTTAGATGTAAGGGCAAAGTTGTGTAATTTCCCACATATATATATACTCTAATCATTTTCATATTCGTATGTCGCTCTTGACGCGGTTTATAATAATTATATTTTCTCTGAATGTGGTTCTCGAATTTAGGATTATGTAATGAATTTGAAATATGATTGAAATTGAATGAGAAATTTATTTGATGGTTCGAAAGGCCTACTGGGCATGATGATGGAAGCAAACAATAGGAAGCGGTAAAGTTGTAATTTGAAACAAAACTGATTTTTTGCCTTTAAAGGTCATTCTTTTCACCCTACTTGCCCAATTTTTCAAAATATGATTGGTTGCCATTTCTTTATCAAAATCCTTTTTTAAAAAAAGCTTCCGAAATTACAATTTAAACATTTTAATCAAATAAGTCATTCTCCTTAATATAATATATGAAACATTTAAGTCCCTTAACTTAAATAATTTCATAACCATAGTAAAATTCTTAGGAAATTTCCCATAAACTTCACAATAATACGCTTTTAATATGTTTTCTAACACATAAATTTCAAACCCAAAATTATTATGTAATTGCCTTAAATAATGTAAACCTAATTTTAACTATTTTCTCTTATAGAAAATCCATAATTACTTAGAAAATTTTGAAACTTGAAACACACTTCTAAAATAATATTTTTGGTCATATATCAAAACGCAACTCATTTGGACCTCATTTAATAGGTTTTCTAATCTAAACATATCATAAAGCCCATATAAAATCATATAATTCATCAACAAGTGTGTGTGTGTGTGTGTCTATATGTAAACAACCATAACATGGCATATTACTTGGGACATCCTCATGAAACCAAAACCATTATAAAAAATGGGACGTAAATCAATTTATTCACCTTTGCTAGGTGTTAAGAAGGTTGAGATTTGCCCTTCAATTAATTTCTTCAAGCTTTATACTTGATAGCTAGCTTATTTCTTTTTGATTTCTCTTAATGGTGGCTGACCGAGCTCTTTGGGTTTTAATTATTATTTGTGAACATTAGAATGAATATGGAATGGAGAATGGAAGGGTTTTGGGTATTAGAATGAAGGATGTTTCTATTTTACCCTTATCATATTTCTTCTACTTACTTATTATCAATTCTCTTTTCCTTATACATACATTAAGGCATAGCCCCTTATTAATTAAAAAATCTCAATCCTTTAACTATTAACATTTTTTTATTTATCCAATTAAATGTTCTAAATAATGTTGCTCAAAATTAAGGTCATTATAGGCCTCCTTCTTTAAAGAATTTCTTCCTCGAAATTACGATAAGGTACCCATAATAATCAAATATAAAGGTAAAATATACCATGAAAAAATTCAGGATAAGTATCTCCAATCCTTCTCTCTGTTTCCTAAGTACAGTCCCTCTCGCCGTCACTCTACTATACTTTGACTAATCTGAATGTCTTGTTTCTTAGTCTCTTCCCATCTCTCGTGACTTACGAACCAATTTTTCAACTATAGTCATGTCCGGTTCCACTACTAGATCATTTAACACAGTCGGTGCAATAGTAGTTTTTGGATCTCGAATATATTTCCTTAGGTGAAAAATATGAAAAATATTGAGAACTCCTACTAAAGTATTCAGTAGCTCTACTCTATACGCAAGTTTCCCAACCCTTCTATAATTGGAAACGGTTTAATGAATCTTGGTGCCAATTTTCTCGATTTTGCAAATTGGATTACACCTTTCATCAGTGACATCTTGACCAAAAAATTATCTCAACTGAGAACTTTAAGTCTTTCCATCTCATATCAACATAACTCTTTTGCCTAGACCCAGCTTCCTTTGTTCTAGCCTGTATTAACTCAATCTTTTCAACAGCTTCTTTAACTAATTCAGGACCAAGAATCAATCTATCCCCAGTCTCTAACCAACAAATGAGATATTTGCATGCCCTTCCATACAAATTTTCAAATGATGTTATCCCTATACTAGTATGATAATTGTTGTTATATGAAAACTCGAGTAAGTTTAGATGGTCTTCCCATGATCCTTCGAAATCTAGCACACATGCTATTAACAAATATTCTAAGACTTTGTTCACTCTTTCCGTTTTCCCATCTATCTACGGATCGTAAGCGGTACTCATCTTGAGCTTGGTACCTAAAGTCTCCTATAGACTCTTCCAGAGCTGACTAGTGAATAAGGAATCTCAGTCACTTACTATATTACTAGGAATTCTACGTAGTTTAACTATGTTCTTCATAAACAATTTAGCTAAAACAGGTGCCATCCTGGTTGACTTAACTAGAATGAAATGTGCACTCTTAGTCAACCTATCCACTATGACCCATATACTTTTATTTCCTCAATTCGGCCTTGGAAATCCGTCTATAAAATCCATTGAGATAGAATTCCATTTCCAAACTGGAACATCTAAAGGCCAAAGTAACCCACTCGTTTTTTGATGTTCGGCTTTTATCCACCGATAGCTCAAACAATGCATCACCCATAAGCCTACATCTCTCTTTATACCTTCCCAAAAGAAACTCCTTTTCATATCCTAATATATCTTAGTTCCTCCTGGATGAACGCTAAACTTCGAACGATGACATTCTTTAAGAATTTCCTTCCTAATGCTCCCCATATTTGGAACACATAGTCTTCCTTTCTTCACAACCATCATTTTTGGTCAAGACTGAAATCTTTCAAGTCATTGATCTCTGTTTCATTTCTTAACTTTCTGATTCGTTCAGCTAACGATGGATCCTATCCTTGTCTAGAAGCAATCCTTTCGATTATCACTGGTCGAACTTCTAAACAGGACAACATGACAGTTTCTTGACTAGAACTAGCCTCAGAACTCCATTGTATTCTACATAGAGTCAATGCTTCTAAATCTTTCCATTCAACTATCATTACCAATTATGCATTCTGATATTTTTTTGCTAAGTGCATCTGCAATCTTATTACCTTTTCCGGTGTGTACTCAATACCAAAGTCATAAGCGGCTAAAAACTCTAGCCACCTCTGCCGTCTCAAATTCAATTCCTTCTGAGAGAATAAATACCTTATGATAATCTGTGTACAACTCAAATCTCTCCCCTAAGAGGTAATGACTCCATACTTTCAGTGCAAAGATCACTGTTGCCAACTCTAGATCATGAGTGGGAATCTTACTTCATGCGGTCTAAGCAATCGTGAAGCGTAGGCAATAACTTTACCATTCTGCATCAGCATAGCCCCTAATCTGGTTCCACATGCATCATTATACGCTACTAATCCTTGATTTCCATCTGGAACTACTAACACATGTGCATTGGTCAGTAGATTCTTTAACTTAAGGAATGCTTCCTCACATTTGTCCAACCAAATAAACTTCACATCCTTCTTGGTTAGCTTAGTCAAAGGCGCTAATATCTGCGAGAAATCCTTAACTAATCTCCAGATATAACCAGCGAGTCCAAGAAAACTTCTGATATCAGTCACCATCTTTGGTCTCTTCTAGTTATAAACAACTTCGATCTTATATGGATCAACTAACAAACCCTTCTCTGAAACCACGTGACAAAGAAATTTAACTTCTTTCTACCAGAAATGAAACTTTGGAAACTTCGCCTTTAGTTGATGTCGCCTCAGCGTCTCAAGCATTATTTTAAGATGAACTTCATGATCCCTATCATCCTTAGAATATATCAATATGTCTACTATGAACACTAGTATAAATCTATCCAGATGTTCTCAGAATATTCTGGCCAACAAGTCCAGGAAGAATGCAAGAGCATTAGTTAGTCCGAATGGCATCACTAACCATTCGTACGATCCATGTCCTAAACACTGTCAAAGATATACTATCTTCTGCTGATGGAAACCTGTTGCCAAATTTAATTGAGAAAATACTTTGGCTCCACTCAACCGGTTGAACAAATCATCAATTCTAGGTAATAGATATCGGTTCTTTAACGTCTTCTCATTCAACTTATGATAATCGATACACAATCTTAATTATCCATCCGGATTATTTTGTAAACACTACGGTTGTTCCCCAAGGCGAACTGCTAGGTCTGATAAAGTTTTTGTCTTCTAAATCCACCAACTTCATCTTTAGCTCCTTCATCTCGGTAGATGTCATTCCACTTGGCGGCCGACTCACAGGTTCAGATCCTGGTACTAAATCTATTTGAAACTCAATGGCTCATTTCGACGGTAGTCCTACTACGGGATCAAAGACATCTGTGAATTCTCTAACAACAAAAACTCGATTCAACTCATCTTCTACCTCCACAACACCCGACAAAGCACTACCCTCAAAACTAGAGTTTTCTACGGAGTATATAATCCGATCGCTACAACTAGGGCGTTTAAGTGATATTTTCCTATCATATAAAAATATACAAGCATCATACTCACTTAACCAATCCATACCAAAATAGTTCTGGACCCTACAAAATCAAACACATGCAAACAACAAGCAAATATATGACCTAACAATTCAAACTCTAACTGGTCACATCTCATCCCAAGTGTAGCATATCCTTTTATTAGAGTCGCAACCCTTAAGGATGTAACTAGGTATGCAGGTTCCAGCTTAAGCTTGTCTACCAACTAATGAGATATAAAAGAATGTGATGCACAGGTATCAAATAGAACTCTAACCGATGCACCATGAATCAAAAGCGTACCTTCCAATACAGCTTCTCCTTTCTCCTTAGTTGTTGGTCTTGAGGTAACTAGTTCCAATGCAAACACTTTGCCTTTCCATCCTTGGCTGGTTCCTTGCACTGATTCTTATAATGTCCAATCTGAGCACAGTTAAAGCATATCACTCCTTTCGTGTTATAAATCTTCTTCCCTTTTCCTGTTCGACACTCATGAGCAAAATATTCCTTCTTGTTGCACTTGTAGCAAACCACTTCGGCCTTCCCTTTCTTGGTTGTGCCTCCCTTATGAATGCCTTGCTTAGGAAAAACTCTCTCATTTGGTCCTGCCCATTTTGAGTTTCCCTTGCTTTGTTACTATCATGGAAAGTGAGCATCACCTCAAGCCTCAAAGCCATCTTAACAACTACATCATACGGATCCCAAGTATATGGTAAAGTTGCCTAAGCAAGCCCAGGGTTCAATCCACTGATGAACTTCTTATTCCTTTTGATAACAGTATCTACTATACCATACCCATATCTCGATAATTCCTCAAATCTAATAGCATACTCAAGCAATGTCATATCTTCCTGCACCTACTCAACAAACTTCCTGAGCAGAGTTGACATGACGATCTTTGACATGAATCTTTCCTCAAATCTCCTTTTGAATTCCACCCAATCCCTGGTCTCCTCATTTACTCCTATAGTAACACGGTTCCACCAGTATTGTGTTGCTCCTTGCAACTGTCTAGAAGCAAGTCTTCTCTTCTGTTCGTCATTAAGCCCCAAATCAGAAAAAATCCTATTGCAATGAAGCAACCAATTCTGTATTTCTATTGCGTCCTCAGTCCCCATGAATGGCATCCCTCCAAGCCTAACATAGTCTTTGATTAGTACTGCATAGTTATTAACCAACGGAGCTTCCTAATTTCCTTTTCCTGCATTCCCTCTAACTAATCCCGCACAGCTCCAGCTTGCATCAAGTTGACAAGGAACTGATACATATCTCCCATATCAACTTGCAGTGCTCCAGCACCCACATTAGCAGCTGGTGCTCGACCTGGATTCCTTCTAGTGTTTGGTCTGGCATTTCCACTAGTGGTGGTGCTTCATACACCAAGGTTAACTCTTTCATTCCTAGCATCCGTATCTTATTTTCTTAAAATTTTCATTTGAGTCTTTGTAAGATACAGAAGAATAGTCTAAGAAAGATGAGAGAATAGAGATAAAGCGTATTCTTATATATAGCAAATATAAATATGTTAATACGACGTTATCCCATACCATAATCTTTTCTTTAATTTCTTAGGATTATGTTTTCAAAATCATTTTTGAGTTTAAAATTTCTTTTAAGTTTTTATAAACCTATGCTCTGATACCAAGTTGTAACACCCTCTATCTTGAGCCCCAAAGCTAAGTGCTAATGATGCTGCAGTCATCTTTAGTATTTAACTTTCGGTGACAAAATACGATTGTGTTAATGGTATCTACAATGTCAGAAGCACATAAATATGAAATGAAATCACAGATTTCAAAAATAAGTTTTCTGATTAGATTTCAAATAAACATTTCATACTCAGTTACATATTCCCAAAACGATTCGCAGGTTTCGATCAAATATAATTATTACAAATTATGCCAAGAGCGACATATAAAGATGCCCCTTAGATGATTAGAATACTAAATAGATAGACATATCAATCCTAAATACATCATCAGAAAAATACTACTAAATTACTCATACATAGCTAGCTTTGCCTCCTACACGTCTTCGGAAGCTTATTCATCCAACCCACTAAACCTAAAAATACCTTAATAATCTACTCAAATTAAATTTTGAGCATTTGAGAGTTTAAGGAGAAAACATAAACTTCGAGTCAGATATAAAGCCTGGTGTGAATAATACTATTACGTCCTGGATTACCGATATTAAGTGAGACTACGTCGCTTAGCGGAACGTGTTTCCTCTCACTAATATCCTTTTAAAAGTATATATATTTTTCAAATCAAAATTCTACAATCAAACTGATTATAATAGCAAGAGCAATAACATATATGCATATAAATCAGGTAATCAATGGACTATCTGTCCACATTATAGTTTTATATGACTAACTATTAACCATTGGTTGACTCAGGGCCTACTAGACAAGGTAAATAATCTAACATATGTAAGACAAAATACTGGGCCATCTGCCCTTAACTATCTTCTTATAGGGTCAACTGATCCTAACAGTTTTGCGGGCTCACCAATGACCTATCTTTACTATGTATGTTCCCTTCTATGTGTAACATTGTCCCATCTGTGATAAAGCCCTACACACTAAAATTTTGGACTTATTTTAGCTAGGGGCTATTAGTTAAAGTATAGGGCAAGACCCTATAACAGTCCCATCTGGTCATTTAACATCTAACTCATAAACTTAGGGTTAACTACCCTATTCAATTTTAATTTCCTTGTAAACAATATTTACAAATGATTTACCCTTGAAATCACATCATTATAAAAGAAGAAAATGAAGAAAATCATACTCTTTGCTTTACTCAAAATACTTATGCCATAATATATGCTTTACACAAAACAACGTTGATGAAATCTAATAAATGAGATTACCTATCCCTTCAAAATAAGTTAAAAACCTTTTTAAATTAGAAAACTTTAGGTCGTGAAGTCAAAGCAATACCTTCGAAACCCTTTTTTAAAACCTTAAACAATACCTTTCGAAATCATTAAAAACAACCATTTTGAAAGAACTACTTAAAACCTTAGACATCCACTTTTAGAACCATTTATAATTATCTTTCGTAAGCATTTGAACCTTCCTTTCAAAATACTTAAACCATATCTTTCAAAACATTCATAATATACCTTTCGAAAGCATTCGGCTCGAGTAAAGGATTGTGGAAACATTGCTTCGAAATCATTTAAAATTATACCTTTCGAAACTATTTAATCCAAGTAAAGGAATTGGGGAAGACGATGGCTTCGAAACCCAACCTTTCAAAACCATTGCCTCCGAAACCATTTAATAGTGGCTATATGACCTTTTCGAAAGCATCGAGAAAGTGGCTTCAAAGTTAAAAGGTGAAAGCACCTCTTTTGAAAACATTGTGATTAGCAAAATATGAATGTGGTAGCTAGATACCGAATTGGTTCAAATGCGGCTATCCTTTCGAAAGCTTCTTTTAAAACAAAAGCAAGCAAAAACTCTATCAAAAGCTCCTTTCTAAAAACAAAGGCACGTCGCAACTTATTCGTAAGCTTCTTTTTAAACAAATATAAGTTGATTGATTCTAAAGCTAGTTAAAGTAGCTTCAACCCCTTCAAGTGCATGCCTTCGACATGGTCCCTCTCGCCTTTCTCCCATGAACTACGTACTCATTGTTTGATACCATGTGCACTGGTTTCGAATGGGTTCGAAAGGCCTACTGGGCATAGTGACGAAAGCACACAATAGGAAATGACAAAGTTGTAATTCGAAACAAAATTGATTTGTTGCCTTGTAAAGTAATTTCTTTTCACCTAACTTGACCACTTTGCAAAGTATGATCGGTTTTAATTTTTTATCAAAATCCTTTTTTAAAAGGCTGCTAAATTCAAAATTTACAATTTAATTTTTTTTAATCAAATAACCCCTTCTCCTTGATATAACATATGTAACATTTGTTTTCTGCCTCGTGGTCAAGGCCCGGATATCAACAAATCGGCTAAAAAAGGATAGATATCAGGATTGGAGATCGATTCGAAACAAGGCTATGATTGATACCTTCAAAATTGAACCAAACTCCAATCAAGGTGGGATCACTGGGGAATGATAAACAAGGCTAGGTGAGGATACGGTTCAAATTTCAGGTCAAATGAAGCTCGTATGCTCAAGATATGGATGGATCAATACTCATGGAAAATCAGTTCGTATCGATACCTTCAGATTGATTGAAGTAGATTTGTTTGTTTGCTTTGGATCGATGGGTTTTGTATCGATGCATTGCGGATCGACTAAATGGATACAGCAAGGCATGTTGGCATGCTTTGTATCGATCAAAGCTTGGATCGATACGAATGAAGCAGGACTTGGATGGATATGGACTTGATAGATACGAAGTCTTATGCTTCACCAAGACACTCGGGATCAATACGATAATAGGTGTATGGGATGGATACGAAAGGCAGCAATCAGGGATCGATACGAAGGAAGGCATGTGTGGATTGATACGAAGAACAAAGTTCTGGATGGATATGGAAGATTCAGGAGCCATTTTCGTATTGATCGATAAGGAAACGGTCAAGATGGCGCACAAAATATGGATCACAGCGTGAGAACCGGATCAATGCGAAAGCTATGGACACGGGATGATGGACAAGAAGACTCAGATCAATGCAAATTAATGGATACGAATCATGGATACGAAGTCATCAGCTAGCACTGGAAGATCGAAAGTTGGATTGATCATATCTCAAAAACTACACACTGGAATTTCATGAAATTTAGAGAGCAAGGATTTTGCACTATCATCTTTCACCATGATCGATCTCAACTCATTTGGAGTGATTTTTGATCGATATGAAATCCTTATGGATCGATCCCATACCACTTTAGATCGATATGTGGGCCCACCTGCACATGAGAAATGTTATTATGAGTTTTGGGGAATTTTTCTGCAGATCTATTCTTATAAATAGCAACTCCATGATGGCTGAAAATGGGATCATCTTCTTCTCTTTTCATAAAACTCTGTAATTTTGGTTATTCAAAGAATTGAAACTGTAGCTACAGTATAAAATGAATAAAAGGATCAATTCAAAGTGGACGTAGGCTGAAGATAATTGAAAAACTATAAATCTTATGTCTTCTCTTGCTTTGTTTCATTATAATTTTGTTATTTCTTCATTTTTTTTCTCTCTACGTTATCTCGATCTATGATATATGCTTGGAAATTGAGGATTGGTATGTTATTACTAGTGCTTTCACTACTTCTGAGGTTTGTGAACATTTTTAGTGCAAACACTTTGGTGCTTTCACTGGGAAGGCTAGCACCCGCTATACCAAATTTGGAGTTCAGATTTGGAAAGCTAAAGTATCGGATCAAGGAGGAACCATGGTTAAGCCATCGATAAGGAGGCAGGTGATAGAAAGGAGCCATCAAAAGGGAAGCCAAGAGGCTTCCTTCGGAGCTGGATCAGATCAAGCATCCATCTACATCATGAGGGATGAGATGCAGACCCTGATGGATTCTATGCAGGAGCAGCTAATGAAAAGGCAAGAGGAGATGGTGTAGAGCCTTCTCTGATAGTTTGGACAGGTTGAAACAGCAGGAGCTGTTGGTAGTCAGATCCATGGAGCTGGATCAGAGGGGCTATACAGGCAACCGGATAGAGCAGTTCAGCAGGGGCAGCCCCCAATCACCACACAATATCAATCTGGATGGATCTAGGATGCCAGTCGACGTTGCGCAACCCGACTCTAGTAGAAATGCAGGAGTGCGTGACGAGGAGTACGTACCAGAATTCCCTCGATGATTCGGGGAGCAGTTAAAAAATAAAGGTGGGAGGCAACCCTTGGTGGATAACACTGGATTGGCTGAAATTATCAGGCAAACAATGCATGGTGATATGAAAAACTAGGATCTGGAAGGAGTAAATAGGAGTCCATTCTCCCATAACATCAGGATGGCCAGGAATCCACCAGAGTTCAAGCTACCTACTCTGAAAGTATATAACGGTACGACAGATCCTACCGATCACTTGATGAGGCATACAAGACACATGGAAGTGCTGGGGACATCGGGGGAGGTTATGGTTCAGTGTTTCCCCCACACTTGACGGATATAGGTGCCATGTGATTCAGGCAGTTGGAAGATGGATCTATTAGGACATGGACAAAATTGGTGGATAGGTTTCTGAAGTAGTTTCAGCTTCATATCAAGATGCCAAAAAATGTGATGATGCTGACGTCAGTAAAACAAAGGTAGGATAATTGCTCAAGACTTTCTTAACCCGGTTTAATGCAGGAGTTGCTTCGATGGATCTGCCGGACCCATTGATGGTTTTAATGGTGACTGTGTTAAGAGTCAGGGATAATTCGGATTTTAAGATATCGTTGGTACGGGATCCACCAATGGATATCAGGTAATTCTTTCATAAGGCCGAGATATTTCTTCGGCAAGAGGATGCAAGCTTGAATATGAAATCGAAGGAAGTAAACATGGCTAAGGATAGAGGACCATCCGGTGAAAGCTCGGGTAAGGATAAGGATAAGGGGAAGAGGAAGTTGGATGACGATTTTGTCAGGGCAAGGAAGCGCTAGGGAGAACCAAAATTCTCCACTTACATCGGACTGGACGAGGCATTGGAACGTATATACATGGAAACTCGAGATTGCCTTCCTTATCAAAGGCCAGCAAGGATGGAACCCTCGAAACGCGAGAAGGCATCGGAAAGGCACTATCTCTTTCATGACCTGGAAGGACATGATACTAACAACAGCAGGCATCTAAAGAATATAATCGAGGAGCACGTAAGGAATGGTCAGTTGTAGCAATATGTCGGGACTCGGATTGCGGTAGTGGAATAGGAGCAGCCACCGTCTACCTCAAACGACAACAGCGCGAGGCCTAGGAATGATGGTCGGTTGGTCATCAACTAGTCGAGATGGTATGGAATAAGTAGCAAACTATGGGAAGATGGCCAAGTCACTTACACATGTACGGGGATAGAGATGGCCCCTAGGCATGCTCTGTTCTAGTTTGTAAAACCTGCATTTTCTTTCTAGTTTGGACATTTGTTTTTTTTTCTAGTTTGGCTTTGGAGTTTGGTTTGAACTCTTGGTTTTGTTGGTTTTCTGGTTTGGATTTTGGTTTGGATGCTTGTTTTTTGATTTGGATCTTAGTTTGTATTTTTGATATGGATCTCTGGTTTAATCTGGATTTTGGATTGAATTTTGATTGAATTTTTACCCGGTTTTTGGTAAATGGTCGTCGGGTGTGGATTTTGCCTGGCAAGGGGTAAGTCGCTTCCTCCAAACGTGTTAAATCGACTTATTCAGGTTGTCGAGCATGGACTATGCTCGACAAGGGTCCGGAGAGACCAGGATTCGACCTAGTACTTAGGCCCATCATTATCTATCATTTACTGTTTGAGGTCGTCAAGTATGGACTATGCTCGATAAGGGTCCGGGATGACCAGGTTTCACCTAGGACTTAGGCCAGGATTTATTACGTAGAATTTGGCACACGAGTCGTCGAGTATGGACTATGCTCGGCAAGAACCCAGAGATGTTATAGATTCAGATATTGGCTATGAACGGCTAGGGATTTGGGCACGAACCTAGAATGGTTTCGGATTTGACTAAGGTTCTGACGTGGTCCTGGATTTGGATATCGACCCGGAAAGGTCATGAATTTGGTTATTGGTTACCAGATATGGATGTATTATAAACTCGGATGTCGGGTTCGTATGGATTTGGAATTGGCTAAGGATTAGGTTACTGGATGCAGAATCAGATATCGACTCAGAGTAGTCGCAGATTTAGATAAAGACATGTCTATGGTACTTGGATGGAATGGCTTGGTAATCGATTGGACTATGGATCGGACGATATGGCCATGGATGGATATGGAATTTGGATGTCGGATTAAAAGCTATTCAAAACACGCCTTCCTACCGTAAGTCATGTTTTGGGGGGAAAATGTTACCCCGCCCCTCGGTCAAGGCCGTGATATCACAAATTTGCTTAAAAAGGATGGATATCAGGATTGGAGATCGATTGCAAACCAGGCTATGATCGATACCATCAAAATTTGACCAAGCCGCAATTAAGATGGGATCATTGGGGAATGATAAACAAGGCTATGTGAGGCTACACTTTGAATTTTAAGTCAAACAGAATTCGTATGCTCAAGATATGGATGGATCAATACTCATGGAAAATCGGTTCGTATCGATACTTTCGTATCGATCGAAATTGACTAGGTTGTTTGCTTTGGATCGATGGGTTTCATATCGATGTAATGCGCATCGACTGGATGGATACGGCAAGGCATGTTGGCATGCTTCGTATCGATCAAAGCTTAGATCGATACGAAGGAGGCATGACTTGGATGGATACAGACTTGATAGATACGAAGTCATATGCTTCACCAAGACACTCGAGATCGATACGAAGATAAATATAAGGGATGGATACGAAAAGCAGCATTTAGGGATCGATATGATGGAAGGCATGTGTGGATCGATATGAAGAACAAAGTTCTAGATGGATATGGAAGTTTCAGGAGCCATTTTCATATCGATCAAGTTCGCATTGATTAATACGAAGGAAACAGTCAAGATAGAGCATGGAACATGGATCACAGCGTGAGAAGCGGATCGATGCGAAAGCTGTGGACACGGGATGATGGATACGAAGACTCGGATCGATGCGTAAGTGATGGATACGAATCATGGATACAAAGTCATAAGCTAGCACTGGAAGATTGAAACTTGGATTGATCACATCTCAAAAACTACACACTGGAATTTCATGAAATTTGTAGAGCAAGGACATTGCGCTATCATCTTTCACCATGATCGATCTCAGCTCATTTGGAGTGATTCTTGATCGATACAAAATCCATATGGATAGATCAGGGATCGATCCCAAACCACTCTAGATCGATCATGTGGGCCCACCTACACGTGAGAAGAGGTATTCTGAGTTTTGGGGCAGATTTTTCCAGATCTACTCCTATAAATAACAACTCCATGATGGCTGAAAATGGGATTTTCTTCTTCTCTTTTGGCGAAACTCTGTCATTTTGGTTATTCAAAGTATTGAAACTATGACTATAGTATAAAAGGAATAAAAAGATTAATTCAAAGTAAACGTAGGCCGGAGATAGCCGAACCACTGTAAATCTTGTGTCTTCTCTTTCTTTCTTTCATTTTAATTTTGTTATTTCTTCATTTTTTCTCTCTACATTATCTAGATCTATAATCTATGCTTAGAAATTGAGGATTTGTGTGTTAACACTAGTGCTTTCACTACTTCTGGGTTTGTGGCCATTTTTCTCGCAAACAACATTTAGGTCCCTTAATACTTAGGAAAATTCCCCAAAAAATCACAACCACTTACTTTTAATATGTTTTCTAACATAAATAATTCAGACCCAAAATTATTAAATAATTGCCTTAAATAATTTAAACCCAATTTTAACTATTTTCTCTTATAGAAAATCCATAATAAATCCACAATAACTTTGAAAATATTGAAAATTGAAACCCACTTCTAAAACAATGTTTTTGGTCATATATCAAAAACACAACTCATTTAGATGTCACTTGTAACATCCCAATATTTCGTGCCATTTGCATCCGCACATGTCGGACTTAAATTGCTTAAAATATTAGATTGTTAATTTATATTTGGAAAAACTCAGCATATACAGTAAATAAACAAATAACAGAATCATGGACACGGAGTAATATAACAATAAGCAGTGGAAACAAAAAAATAATAGTTCATGAAGCTAATATATATATATATATATATATATATATATATATATATAACAGAGTTAAAACAAGATAAAATAGAAGTCTTGGATACATAGAAGTCTCAATACAATAGTCAAATACAAGATAAGAATATATCATAGGAGTCAAATGAATAACTACAAGCCGAATAGATGGATGGACCTTCCAGTAAGCTCCAACTCTAAAGGTAAGTCTCAAATGCTGTAACACCCAGTCTGACTCGAGCGTAAAGCAAAACACAAACAATCGAGTCAGGATTAACATTCTTATATCAATAAATCCAACTCAACTGAAATACAAGTAATACAAAGGATGTTTGGGATAACCATCCTTTAAGGATCCGTGGAACTATCTACTATGTAGTAATATATGCCATTATAATAATGTCTAAAGTAAACTATTAAAATAGCGTTAAGGCGTTACCCTTATCCCCTTTAACACATTTTATAGTACCAATAGTCTATACAGTACCGTGATACCTCCTGATCGGGAGACTACCAGAGGGCACTCCATAGGTACGATACAAAACAAACTCGTAGTAATCTCGATATGGTAGGTGACACGGTACAACTAGGCAATGCCAGAGTAGATATACCAATTACACTTCCGGGCTGGTGATAACATATAGTCGCAACTATCGCCCACCTCAGTCCACACTCCTAAATCAAAGGTGCGCACCAAATAAATCATAAAGTAATAGAATGGAAATGGAAGAAATGTGTCCGATCGGAGGAGCTACCTCACTTGGCCCATCGATTGCTCATGTTTTATCCACCTTATGCTTACTCACGGGAGTTAGGTCCATGTATATACGTTATATAGGATCGTCGCCACCATCTTACTTCATTCTGGAATTTCCACCGCGTACACGATTGTTAAAATAATTTTTGGCATTGGCGGAGAGTATGACAATAACCGATCCTTATCTCTTTAACAACCAAATGTTATTATAACACCGCGGTCATTTCAAAATAGTTATACTTCAAAACCAAAATATCAAATCGATTCAAAAATCATATCGATACGAAATCATTATTCCCTTAAAAGATATCCATTTCTAAATCATAGCACTTTTAAAGTTATAACACTTTCAAAATGACAAAATTTCAAAATTATAACACTTTGGAAATCATAATACTTTAAAACATAACTTCCCACTCAAACCATTTAGATATAGAGAAATAGTGTATATATATAATAAATTAGTTTATAAATAAAAAAGTTTATATGTTAAATAATTTGTATATAAAATAGTTATAAGTTAAAATAGTTTATATAAAATAAAATAATTAGAATATTAAAATAGTTTGTATTACAAATAGTTTTATATTAAAAATAGTTTATATTAAAAATGATTTATATTAAATAGTTTATATTAAAAAAATTATAAAGAAAAATATATAAATAGTTTTAGATATAATTTTAAAATACTTTATATAATAAAATAGATTCCTCGAATTTCACAAATCAATTCAAATTAACATGAGTTCTCAAATTTAAATTTAATTCAATCTCAATTCATCAATTTCAATTCAATTTAGTTTCTCAATAACCATTTCAAATTTTATCGATTTCAAATACAGATTTGAACCACAAAATAAACCATTTCAATTTCCATATAATTCAAACCTTCATATATTCAATATTTCAAAACTAAATTTGATAATTTCATATATATCTTAATCTAACTTCATTATTATTTAGTTTTGAATTATTCACTTAATAAATCCAATATCATTTAAACAAAACCTCGCATTACAGATAAATTAAATATTTCCTTCAATTTATTTAAACTTGAAATATTTATTTAATCACCTTAAGTAAAATCAAGTTATAAAATCATAACCTTTAAAAAATCTCAAATTCAATAAGTTTCAAATCGGTTTAATTAAATAAATTTTTTGATTAAATATAATTTTAAATAAATTCAAATTTATCTTCCCAAACTTAAATTTTAAAAATCATTATAAAAATCTATTTGTAAATATAAATTTAAATAAATACTTAAACATATTATATATTAATTAAATCAAACTTTATTAAATTACATATTATTATTAAACCTATTTTATATTAAAACTAATTTATACATATTTTAAAATAGTAAAATTGTAAGTAAATTCTTAAAATTTATAATTTCGAAACTAACTTATAACTTTAAAATTTTCAAAAACGTATAATTTTAAAAATCAAGACTTTAACTATATAAAAAATAACATTTATATATAAGATTAAAAATCAATATTTATATAAAACTATATATATATATATATATATCTTTTTAAACGTTGGAAATCATTTCAAAATATATCTATAGACCAACGGTGTCTGTATATAATTTTCTGTCCTATGGTCAAGTGAAACAGATATTTATCATTTCAATCCGTAATTTAAATATATATGGGTATATATCTTTTCAACCCGCAATCCCAAATTCAATATCGATGAAAATCGCTTGGGTTTGTCATTTCAACCCATAACGATTTTATCCTATTCTACAAGATCGTTCGAATATGTATAATTTAAACCCATAGGGAATTCTATACTAACCAGGAACTGCAGAGTGAGAACAGTGACGATAAAAATATAACACATCAAACATGCATATATCATCAATATAAATAACAAATAATGGTATCAGATGTCACAGGTGAATAGATACAGATGATAACATATATATATATAGAAATTAAAATAACTAACTAGCATATTTCAATTGTCGTTTCGATTGAAATCAAATTTAATAAATATAAGAGCGTTAATCGTGAGTGATTGCTCGCCTTTGAGGCTAGAGATGAAAGATGATGAGATGAGCTACGATTTCAAGTACAAATTCCAAAGAAAAGCAAGATTGGCATGAATTTGACGAACAGAGCTGATAACAGGAATCGATGAGAACAGATTAAATCAACTTGATATAAATGGAATATATATATATATGTATATATATTCTATTTTAAAACAATACTTATCTACTTATGAATATAAACAAATGTATAAACATAGGTATAAACGTACATACATACTATATTTAAAAATCAATAATTATAAAAGAATTCAGTATAATTTAATATATGTGAACCCAAAAAATCATATATAAGCTATATATATATTATTAAAAATCATTGTTTAAATTAAAGCACATGTAAAATTAAAAGTCAATATAAGTTTACTAAATCATAGTCAAATCATTCTGTATTTCTAAACTCAACCAGATCTTATATATATAGACTATGCAACCTAAATATACTAATAGACTGCACATAACTTATGTGCCTATTATATTTAACAATATTTATTATAAAACAATACAAACTTACTATATTATTATATCTACACTTTAAACAAATCAAAACAAATCTGAATAAACATATATTATACACCCAATAGATTTCATATATAAACATATATATAAACAACTTTATAACATATAATACTTCTTTGACAAACGATGTACTATATTGAGTAAACAGAACAACTTTGATTCTATATATATGTATACACACACACCTACAGTATAACAGGTAAAATAATAATGTATACATACTAACACATTATTGTACTTCAGCAAACAAGTCATATATTAACTAATATATATGACAACTTGTACAATATAACCTTTAAAACAAACAGACTAGTATATAAACAATCTCATAATATAATAAATAATACTGCTTCTATTATAATATATAACATATATATATAATACTTTAAATATACATCAAAGCCTCAACAGATCTTATATATTTAATATATATACTAGTAGAACTCTATAGGCAATGGACAGCAAAATATATAGACTAGCTTATGCAACTTATATGGTACTGCGACATATATATAATAGACTTTTGTAAAAAAAAAATAGCTTATATGTATACATAAAGTAAACGACTCGTACAAACTGCATATATATACAAACTTATAATTATAATATATATACACCGTAATACTAGAGAGGCCGCACGCACTCAGGGAAGGAGGGGTGGAGCATGGTTGATGGAGTGGCGAAGGCCAAGGCAAGAGGCCGGGAAGGCTTGAGCTTGGTGCGATGCAAGGTGTGGCCAAAGCGAGCATGGATGGGAGGATGAGATGAGAGGAATATCGGGTGGCGAGGTCGGCGCGAAGGTTATGGGGTGGGCAATTGTTGGCTGTTCGAGAGACAGAGAGAAGAGCTGTTGCGGAGAGAGGATATTGGTTGGAGGTGAACACAGTTGCTTGTGGTTGTCGATGGGATGATGGCTGACTGTTGCTTGAGCGTGAAGGGTAGGAGTTGAGCAAACTTGTCAGGTTGATAACGAACAGGGAGAGGGAAAGAGCATGGCAAGAAGGAGAAGCAGGTTTCATGAATAAGATGGTGAACAGTCTTGAGGAGATAAATGAATGCAAAGGTGAAATGATATATTATATATTTTTAGATTTAGAATGACAGGGAAGAAGCAATGAATAGACATTAACGAAATAAGTAATATAACTATAGGAATTGTAAAAGATTCATTAAAATTTTTGGGAATTATTAAAGCCTATGGGCTATTTGGTTTCAATAGATGGATAGATGAAAGGTCGTAGGAAATTCAAAAGGTTCAACACGCTACTGGTACTGCAATTTGTTTCATCGATTCCGTCGTGAACCAAACGCCGAATCACAGAAAGGCATATAATACGGCGATCAGCATGACGCGACGAACAGAATGGTACACATAAATCAGTGGTACAATCATCCTACAAAAGTCGATAATCGGTATTGAAAAATGCTGCTAAAACGTCGAAAATAAGATAAACGGATCAATAGTGGTTTTGAAGAAACGAAATATGACGTCCCACTCAGAAGATGATTTACAATTTATTATATTTTTTTTTTTGGTAGAATAGACGTATATATAAACCCAAAACAAAAGCTGTCAACAAGCCTGACAGGTAACCAGAGTACCAAAAAGTGGAATACAAAACCGAGGAAACACACAAGTAATACAACGGTACAACCAAAATGGGAAAAGCAATAGACTCTGGCGAGAAGGAGATGCAAAGGACCTCTGGGACCAGGCACATATCAATCTGGATGAGCTCCGGAAATCCACCGCCCATCCAACATCGTAATCGAGCTCCGGCAAGGCCATTGCCCGATGACGATGTCGAGTGACAACCGTGCAAAGTAAGAGCAATCCCATCAGACGAACCACCAAAATAGAAGAAAAAAGCGGACAACATCCCAATAGCTGAAAGGCCGACAGCCGATAAAGAGAAACGAAATTCCTCTAGGCAAGCTCCAAACAGAAGGAGGAATGAAAAACAATATCCAAACCAGAAATACCAGATCCTGAAAGCAAAAGCCACACAGTAAGAAAACAAAAAGGGGGGGGGGGAAGACGGTCAAGAAGGAGACGAGATAGCCAGAACCACCAGTCTCCAGATCGGGAATCATCCAATTCCCGCTCTATAAGAAGACTGAGAGCAGGAGATAGATAACAAATCCACAAGGCGTCCTGAACGAGCATTGACCGCTCCTATGAAAGGTCTGCGACGAAACGCCAAGTAAACATCATTTCTAACCTGCCGAATAATGGAGAAGGGATCCATAGGAGTCTCCTCAAAAATTTCCTTATTCCGCGCACACCAGATGTGCCAGCATATCAGACAGGGAATCAAGCGAAAGATGATAGATCGAAGAGATTTACATATCTACCAATCCACCAAGAGGTCAGTAAATCATTCGGCGACGAGATGGTACCACGGACACCCACTAAATTACCGAAGTAATTCCAGCAGGATCTGGCATAACAGCCAGAGAAAAGCAGATGATCCACCGATTATGTTTCCCTGTTGCCGCAGCATCTACAACGGGAAACAAAAGGAATGCCAATCTGCTGAAGGTTCTCATCAACCGGTAACCCATTATGAAGGGATCGCCACATGAGAAGAGAAAATTTAGGAGGGATTCGAACGTCCCAAATGAAGGAAAAGATTGGAAGGACTGGAGTGGGGTTTCTAGAAGAGTTCCAGGCCTTAAGAATAGAGAACAGACCGCCATCCCATCCGGAGTGGCCGTCATGAGAATCAGCGAGCAATTTGACCGATTGCATATGCTTCCAAGTCTCACTGGCGAACGATGGAGAACCGGAATAGCCAGAAGACGCCAGTCTCTGGTACTTAGCATGAAGGAACTTCGCCCATAAGGAGTCGTTAGTCCCAAACCTGTACCACAACTTGCAAGCGAAAGCCGAACAGATGTCCTTCGGATTACACAAACCTAACCCACCCTCACTCTTAGGACGGCAGATAACGTCCCAAGACACCCAGTAATGTCGGTGATTGTCAACCTTCGATCCCCAGAAGAAGGAGGATGCCAAAGATTGGAACGACCGAAAGAAGGAGGAGGTAGGGGTCATAGCGGCGAAAATATGCGTGCCCATGGAACTTAAAACAGATTGGATGAGCACTAATCTTCCTGCCTGAGGCAGAAGAGACGCATTCCAACGGATAATCTTTCCCTTTACTTTGTCCGTAAGTGGATCGAAAGGGCATTTAGTTTCCTTCCTCTATAGAGAACAATACCCAAATAAGGCAGAGGAAGGGAAGCTTTCCTGAACCCGGTAAAAGATTCCACCCTAGAAACTCTCGAAGGGTCCATGTCCTTCGCGTGAACGAAGCAACTCTTCGCAGAGTTGACCAGTTGGCCCGAACACCTCTCGTACAGATGAATGAACTGAATCAGGCGGCGAACAGAGGTCCGATTTCCGTTGGAGAAAATGACAATGTCATCCGCGAAGGAAAGAGAAGAGACAAGCAGACACCCTCTCGGAAGTCCAAAACGGTGAATTTGACCAAATACCGTTAAGGTGTGGATACCACGAATGAATGCCTCGGCCGCAATAACGAAAAGAGAAGGAGATAGAGGATCACCTTGACGAATACCTCTACCTGCTCTGAAAAAACCCTTGGCCGATCCGTTAATGAGAACAGAAAACCAACAGTTGGATATGAGCCTCCACACCAAATCGATAAGGGTTTCAGGAAACCCGAAGGCACGAAGAACCTTGATGATGAAAAACCACGAAATACGGTCGTAGGCCTTTTCCATATCAAGTTTGAAAATAATGTTAGAACTCCTGACCTTACGGTCAATCTGAGAGACAAGTTCTTGGGCTAAAAGGACGTTATCAGTGATCAAACGACCTTTTACAAAACCCGCCTGAGAGGAGGAGATAATACGATCAAGGAACGGAGCCAAACGAGTGGCCAGAACCTTAGAAATCACTTTGTTGGCGAAATTACACAGGCTGATCGGACGGAAATCCGTGCACGCCCGAGGATTATCACACTTGGGAATGAGGACCAAGTTAGTGGATGACCAACTAATGGGAAGAGTGCTCCCGGAAAAGAAATGTTGAATTGCAGAAATCAGATTGGATGATATGCCAGGCACTTCGAAAGAAGGAACCATTGAAACCATCCGGCCCACTAGCACTATCCTTGCTAAGAGCAAAGACACAGGCACGAATCTCATCCGACGAAGGCAGATAAGCTAAAGCGTCCCTTCCTTCCGAAGGAATCAGCTGAGGAATGAAAGACAGGAGGTCCGAGACCGGATCAGACACAGAGGGAGAACCCAGATATGATTGGAAATGAGACACTATTACCTCTATGACTTCAGACGGAGTCGAAGCCACAGATTGATTCGATCTCAAAATCTCACGAATAGAAAGCAAATTAACTTTCTTACGAATAGAAGAATGAAAGAATTTGGAATTTGCATCACCTTCGACCACCCATTTGATCCTCGCCTTTTGGCGGAGGTAGGAGTTTTCAATACGAAGTTCTGAAGAGAAAGCCAATTGAGCAGAAGCCCAATTCTCCTTGTTTTCGGCTGAAGGACTCTCGTCGAACAAAGATTCTGCAAGAATTAGGGACTCTTCTGTCGCTCGAACACGGTCGAAAATGTTCCTGAAAACAAGGGAATTCCACGTCTTTAGGCATGCCTTAAGATGCTTCGGTTTACGAGAGAAAGCCCCCATGGGAGCAGCCACAATGGGAGAGGTCCACGATTCCTCCACCACCTGGAGAAAACTATGGTGAGAACTCCACATACTAAGGAAGCGGAAAGAAGAAGGGCCCGTCAAAGACCGCGAAGCGCACCGTAAAAATAGAGGCGCATGATCAGAACAAGATCGATGAAGATGAGAAGTAGAGAAGGTAAATGGGAGGTTAAACCATTCAGCAGACCCAAAAATCCTATCCAACCTGGAGAGGATCCGATTCGGACCTTCCTGGTTGTTAGACCAAGTATAAGAAGAGCCCACGAAAGGAATTTCAGGTAACCCGGAGCTCACAATGAAAGAATTGAAATCAGAAACCGAGTGTCGATTGACGGCCACCCCGCCTAATTTTTCAGCCTGATTAGCGACAACATTGAAATCACCACCCACCACAGAAAACGAGAACCCGAAGTCAGCAAGTGACAGAATGTCATCCCATAGAGATAATCTGTCTAACCGGTCACGCTTGGCGTACACCGTCGAAAAAAGGAATAGTTGCGGGAAAAAGGAAGAGGAACACGAAACAGAGAAAAGTTGAGACGAGTCGAAAACATGGCGAACAACGCAGTCTTTGGACCAGAGAATCCAGATCTTACCCGATACATTTTTCAAAGCACCGCCAAAACCAAGCGACAGTACTGCCTTGGTAACCTCTCCAGGACCCACAAAAGGTTCTAAAAGAGCCACCAAGCCAACGGAATGCTTACGGACAATCCTCTTAAGCCTAGCGGAAGAAGCTTCATTGCCAATACCACGAATGTTCCAGAAGAGAAAGTCCGACATGAAGGCAACTACAAACGGAGAGAAAGAGAACAAGCCAAGAGAGACAACCCAGACGCAAATCAGATACGATACAAGGAAGAAAGAGAAGACCTATCGATCTGCTCAGTCGTCGCTATAGAGCGAGTACGGATAGTGCGGGGGATGACGGATGAGCCACGCGATCTACGTCGAGAGGACCGACGCAGAGGCTGATGCAGTGGCTCGGACTTAAACTTTGGGGCCAAGGGAACTATGTTTCTCCTGGCCTTTGGTTAGACTGGTTTTATAGTGCCCAGACCACTTATGTCTCATTATTGTGGCTGCTGGGAATCGATCCGGTGCCACTACAACACAATGTAGCAACATCCACTATGTCGAAACCACTAATTTACAAATTTATTATGTAAAAATATCCAAGTTTGGAAAACACTTTATTATCATCTAATATTAAATGATTTAAATTGACATAAAATTACATAATAAAATAAACTTGTATATTATTGATGAAAATTTACCATTTTCTATGTTTAAATAGACGCATACCAAATATCAACTTTTTATTTCCAAATTTGATTATTTAAAATTTCATAAAATTTCAGTAAATTATGTTATAAAAATCATTAAAATTTACGGGTCGTTAGTTTTCTAATCTAAACATATCATAAAACCCATATAAATCATATAAATCATCGACAAGCATATATTTTTATTTAAACAACCATAATATGACATATTACTTACAAAATAATTTGGACATAATCATGAAACCGAAACCATTATCAAAAATAGGATGGAAGTCAAATTATTCACCTTGGCTTGGTGTTAAGAAGATTGAGATTTGCCCTTTGATTCATTTCTCCAAGCTTTCTACTTGACTCCTAGCTTATCATCTTTTTTATTCCTCTTAATGGTGGCCACTCGAGATTGTAGGGTTTTAATTTTTATTTATGAATGTTAGAATGAATAAGGAATGGAGAATGGAAGGGTTTAGGGTATTTGAATGAAGGATGTTCCCATTTTACCCTTATCATATTTCTCCTAGTTATTTATTTTCAATTCTCTTTTGCTTATACATTCATTAAGGCACATCCCCTTATTAATTAACAAACAATCCCTTAACATTATTTTATTTTATCTGTCCAATTAAATGTTCTTAATAATGTTACTCAAAATTTGGGTCGTTATACGCTCCCCTCCTTAAAAAATTTCGTCCTCGAAATTATGATAAAGTACTCATAACAATCAAACATAAAGGTAAAACGTATCATAAAACAGGTCAGGATAAGTATCTCCAATCCTGCTCTCGGTTTTCCAAGTACAGTCCCTCTCGCCGTCACTCCACTGGACTTTGACTAATCTGACTATCTTGTTTCTTAGTCTCTTCTCATCTCTTGCGACTTATGAACTGGTTTGCCAACAATAGTTATATCTGGTTCCACTACTACATCATTTATAACATAGTGGGTGCAATAGTAGTCTCAGGATCTCGAATGCATTTTCTTAGGTGAGAAATATGAAAAATATTATGGATTCCTACCAAACTATTCGGTAACTCTACTCTATACCTGGATATCCTGACCCTTTCTACAATAGGAAATGGTCCAATGAATCTCGGTGCCAATTTTCCTGATTTTCCAAATCGGATTACACTATTAATCGGTGACACTTTGATGAAAAAATTATTTCCAACCGAGAACTCTAATCTTTCCATCTCTTATTAATATACCTCTTTTGCTTAGAGGGACCTTCCTTTATTCTAGCCCGGATTTACTCAATCTTTTCTACAGCTTCTTTAACCAACTTCGAACCAAGAACCAATCTATCCCCAGTTTCTAATCAACAAATGAGAGATTTGCATAGCCTTCCATGCAAAGCTTCAAACAGTGCCATCCATATACTAGTCTGATAACTGTTGTGATATGAAAACTTGATTAAGTGTAGATATTCTTCACATGAACCTCCGAAATCTAGCACATAAGCTCTTAACAAATCCTCTACGACTTTGTTAACTCTTTCCATTTACCCGTCTATCTGTAGATGGTAACCGGTACTTATCTCGAGCTTGGTACCTAAAATCTCCTGTAGACTCTTCCGGAACTCACTAGTGAATAAGGAACCATTGTCACTTACTATACTACTAGGAATTCCATGTAGTTTAACTACGTTTTTCATAAATAATTTAGCTACTACAGATGCCGTCCTAGTTGACTTAACTGGAATGAAATGGCAACTCTTGGTCAACCTGTCCACTATGATCCATATACTTTCATTTCCTCGATTAGACCATGGCAATCCGTCTATAAAATCCATTGAGATAGAATCATATTTCTAGGTTGGAACATCTAAAGGCCAAAGTAACCCACTTGGTTTTTGATGTTCGACTTTTATCCGTTGACAGTTCAAACACTGCCTCGGCCATAAGCCTACATCTCTCTTCATACCTTCGTAGAAGAAACTCGTTTTCATATCTTGATACATCTTATTTCCTCCTTCATGAATGCTGAACTTTGAATGATGGCATTCTCTAAGAATTTCCTTCCTAACGCTTTCCACATTCAAGATACATAATCTTCATTTCTTCCTCAACCACTCATTCTAGTCGAGACTGAAATCTTTCAAGTCATCGTTCTCCATTCCATTCCTTAACTTTTTGATTCATTCAGCTAATAATGGATCCTCTACCTATTTAGAAGCAATCTTTTCGATCAACACTGGTCGAACTTCTAAACACGACAACAAGGCAGTTTTTCGACTAGAATCAGCCTCGGATCTCCATTGTATTATACATATAGTCACTGCTTCAAAATCTATCCATTCGGCTATCATTGCCAATACTGCATTCTGATGTTTTCTGCTAAGTGCATCTGCAACCTGATTACCCTTTCTCGGTGTGTACTCAATGCCAAAGTCATAAGCGGCTGAAAACTCCAACAACCTTCGCTATCTCATATTCAACTCATTTTGAGAGAATAAATACCTTAAGGACTTATGATTTAGGTACAAGTCAAATCTCTCTTCTAAGAGTAATTTCTCCATGCTTTAAGTGCGAAGATCACCGCTTCCAACTCTAGATCATGCGTAGGAATCTCACTTCACGTGGTCTAAACTATTGTGAAGCGTAGGAAATAACTTTACCTTTCTGCATCAACAAAGCCCCTAATCTGGTTACACATGCATCAGTATATACTACTAATCCTTGATTCCTATTTGGAACTACTAACACAGGTGCATTGGTCAACATATGCTTTAACTAAAGGAATGTTTCCTCACATTTGTTTGACCAAATAAACTTCGCATCCTTCCTGGTTAGCTTAATCAAAGGCGCTGCTATCCATGAGAAATCCTTAATGAATCTCCAGAAATAGCCAGCGAGTCCAAGAAAACTTCTGATCTTAGTCACCATCTATGGTCTCTTCCAGTTGTTAACAGCTTCGATCTTGTCTGGATCAACTAACAAACCCTTCTTTGAAACCACATGACCAAGAAATTTAACTTCTTTCTTCCATAAATGACACTTCACAAACTTTGCCTTTAGTTGATGCTGCCTTGGCGTGTCAAACATTATTCTAAGGAGAACTTCATGATCTCTTTCATCCTTAGAATATATCAAGATATCGTCTATGAACACTAGTACAAATCTGTCTAGATGTTCTCAGAAGATTCTGTTCATCAAGTCCATAAAGAATGCTGATGCTTTAGTTAGTTCGTAAGACATCACTAACCATTCGTACGATCAATATCTTATACTAAATGTCATCAAAGGAATACTATCCTCTGCTACACCAAGCTGACGGAAACCTGTTGCCAAATCCAACTGAGAAAATTCTTCGGCTCCACTCAACCAGTCGAACAACTCGTCAATTCTAGATAACGAATATCAATTCTTTATCATCTTCTCATTCAATTTATGATAATCAATACGCAATCTTAATGATCCGTGCAGTTTCTTTATAAACACTACGGCTATTCCTTAAGGCGAACTGCTTGGTCTGATAAAGTTCTTACCTTCTAAATCTACCAACTTCACCTTTAGCTCCTTCGTCTCGGTAGATGTCATTCTACTTGGTAGCCTACTCACACAGGTATTGGTCCTGGTACTATATCTATTCGAAACTCAGTGGCTCGTTTTGGCGGTAGTCATACTACCTGGTTAAAGACAACTACGAATTCTCTAACAATGAAAACTTGACCCAACACATCTTTTGCCTCCATAACGCCCAACAAAGCATTACCCTCAAAACTAGGGTTTTCTATGGAGTACATAATTCGATTGCTACAACTAGAGCGTCTAAATGATATTTTCCTATCACGGAAAAATATCCTAGCATCGTACTCATTTGACCAATCCATACAATATTGACCCTACGAATTCAAATATATGCAAACTACAAGCAAATATATGAGCTGACAATTTGAACTCTAACTGGTCACATTTCATCCCAAGTGTGGCATATCCTCCTATTCGATTCGCAACCTTTGAGGACATAACTAGGTATGTAGGTTCTATGTTTAGCTTGTTTACCAAACAATGAGATATATAAGAATGTGATGCACCACTATCAAATAGAACTCTAACTGATACACAATGAATCAAAAGCATACCATTCAACACAGCTTTTCCTTTCTCCTCAGCTGTTGGTCTTGAGGTAGCTGGTTCCAATGCGAACACTTTGCCTTTCCATCCGTGGCCGGTTCCTTGCACTGATTCTTATAATGTCCAATCTGATCACAGTTGAAGCATCTCACTCCTTTCTTGTCAATAGCCTTCTTCTCTTTGGCTATCCGACACTCATGAGCGAAATTACCCTTCTTGTTGCAGTTATAGCAAACTACTTCGGCTTTCCCTTTCTTGGTTGTTCCCCTCTTCTAAAGTGGCATTCTTAGGAAAAACTTTCTCTTCTGGTTCTACCCATTTTTAGTTTCCCTTGCTTTGTTACTATCATGGAGAGTGAGCATCTCCTCATGCCTCAAAGCCATCTCAACAACTACATCACAGGGATCCCTAATATGTGGAAAAGTTGCTTTAGCAAGCTCGAGGTTCAATTCACAGATGATTTCTCATTCCTTTTGATAATGGTATCTACCATAGCATACCCATATCTCGATAATTCCTCAAACTGGTAGAATACTCAAGCACTGTCATGTCTCCCTTCACTAACTCAACAAACTTCCTAAGCAGAGTTGAGTTGGCGATCTCTAACATGAATCTTTCCTCAAATCTACTTCTGAATTCCGCCCAAGTCTTGGTCTCCTCATTCACTCGCACAATAACATTGTTCCACCAGTATTGTGCTGCTCCTTGCAAATGCCTGGAAGCAAGTCTCCTCTTATGCTCATTATTAAGCTCTAAATCAGCAAAAATCCTCTTGCAATGAAGCAACCAATTCTCTACTTCTATTGCTCCACAGTCCCGATGAATGGCTTCCCTCCAAACTTAGCATAGTTTCTGCTTAGGTATGCATACTTATTGACCACCGGAGTTTCCTGATTTCCTTCTCCTGCATTTCCTCCAACTAATCCCACAGCAGCTCTAGCTTGCATTAGGTTGAAGAGGAAATAATACATAGCTCCAATATCAACTTGTAGTGCTCTAGTAGCCACATAGTAGTTGGTGCTGGACCTGGATTCCTTCTAGTGTTTGTTCTGGCATTTCCACTAGTGGCGGTGCTTCCTCTACCAAGGTTAAGTCTTTCATTCCTATCATCCATACCTTACTTCCTTAAAATCTGCATTCATGTCTTTGTAAGATACAGAAAAATAGCCTAAGAAAGATGGGAGAATAGAGATAAAGCGTATACTTATATATAGAAAATAAAAGTACATTAGTATAATGTTATCCCATACCCCAATCCTTTCTCTAATTCCTTAGGATTATATTTCCAAAATCATTTTTAAGTTTAAAATTTCTTTTAAGTTTTCATAAACCTATGCTCTGATATCAAATTGCAATACCTCTTATCTTGATGTCCAAAGCTAAGCGCTATAATGATGCAGTCATCTATAATATTTAACTTTCGGTGACAAAGTACAGTTGTGTTAATGGTACCCATAATATCAAAAGTACATGAATATGAAATAAAATGACAGATTTCAAAAACAACTTTTCTGATTATATTTCAAATCAATATTTCATTTTTGGTTACATAACCCTAAAATGATTCCCAGGTTTCGACCAATGTAATTATTACAAATTATGCCAAGAGCGACATATGAAGATGGCCCCTTGGATGATCAGAGTACTAAATAAATAAACATATCTTCCTAAATACATCACAGCGGAAATACTATTAAACGACTCCTACATAGCTAGATTTGCCTCCTGCACGTCTTCAGAAGCTTATTCATCCAACATACTAAACACGAAAATACCTTAACAATCTACTCAAATTAAATTTTGAGCACCCTGGAGTTTAAGGGGAAAACACAAACTTCGAGTCAGACATAAAGCCTAGTGTGAATAATACTATTACGTCCTGGATTATTGATATTAAATGAGACTACGCCGCTTAGCGGAACGTGTTTCCCCTCACTAATATCTTTTTAAAAGCATATCTTTTACAAATCAAAATCCTACAATCAAACTGATATTAATAGCAAGAGCAATAACATATATGCGTGGAAGTTAGGTAATCAACGGACTATCTGTCCATGCTATAGTTTTATATGGCCAACTATTAACCACTGGATGACTCGAGCCTACGAGACATAATAAATAATCTAACATTTGTTAGACACAACACTGGGCCATCTTCCCTTAACTGTCTGCTTCTAGGGTCAACTGATCCTAATGGTTTTATGGGACCACCAAA
The DNA here is from genome assembly GCA_030765085.1 of Allium cepa. Classification (NCBI taxonomy): domain Eukaryota; kingdom Viridiplantae; phylum Streptophyta; class Magnoliopsida; order Asparagales; family Amaryllidaceae; genus Allium; species Allium cepa. The sequence goes on from CM060943.1 coordinate 188,614,656, forward strand.
AACCTATCTTTACTTCGTATATTCCCTTCTATGTGTAACATCATTTTAGTCCCATCCGTTGGGAGAATTCTCACCACCGATCCAAGGCCCCACCGAACCAAGTCGTCACCGGACCGAGACCACCAGATCAATACCAAATCCCCACTCACCTACCACTGAACCATCTCCTTTCCATGTCCCTACCAAACCAACCAACTACCGGACCAAAGCCTCTCCAACTAAATACCGAACCAAAGCCTCTCCAACCAACTACCGGACCAAAGCCTCTCTAACAACCACCGGACCAACCACACCAACCACCACCGAACCAACAACTACCGGACCAAGACATGGCCGAACCAACACTGCCAGGCCAGATTGCATCAGCCCAGACCCACCATCAGCTATATACATCCAAGACCCCTGCCCCAGCCTCACTCTATAAATAGAGGGGCAGGGGTACAACAATGGCAGACAAGTTTGAGAGCTCAAGCACGGATAGAACGTTCAAACAACTTTCATATACTTGTAATCAAAGCTTTGTACTTGTAATCTGGTCAGAAAAGGAGAATAACATATGAAGTGGACGTAGGCACATTCTGGCCGAACCACTATAAATTTGTGTGTCTTTACAGTTTAGTCCCTGCTTTTTACATATTTGCATAAATCAACCAAATCGCTAAGAACAACATAAAATCGAATAAATTATACGACTTGGAGGTGTTTGCCCAATTTTTGTGCAAAAATTTTTGGTGCTTTCACTGAAAAATCGAGCTAGAAGCTTCAGCTTCTCCCACTCAACCTTCTTCCTAACAGCATCGCTCATTGCTTGGAAAACATGCCTCCCAGGCAAAGGAAAGATGTTAGCAAAGGAAAGAACATCACAACTAGCAGTATCCCAGATCTAGTAATCGCATATCAAGGGAATCGTTCCGTTCCAACAACAAATGGAAATCAGGCAAATCCGACAGCCCCTGCCATGGAGCAACCAATTACTAGGGCAGATCTGGACAGGGTTGTGGCTGAAGTAACTAACCGATTCACATCCCAACAAGAAGCCTTGGTGGACCAACTCATGTCATGCTTAAGGGATGCTGAAAAATCCAACCGCAACACTGAATCATGGGGTGAGTCCCAGTCTGGAGGATCTGGGAGGCGACAAAGATCTTTCTTCTTCGAAGAGGCTAACAACAGAAACAGCAATGGTAGGAGCCGAGCCCGCACTCAGCCCGAATTCCAACCCGAGGAAACACTTGGAACCGAACCCAACGGGGGAGGTACCAGGCAAAGGTCGGATATGGTTGAGCCTGTCATGCCACCTAACCATGGGAACACCAATGGACTAGGCCGAGCTGGAGTCCAGCCCGAAGTTGGACCCAAGGGAATGCTTAGAGCAGAGCCCAGCAGGAGAAGATCGAGGCAAGGTCCAACTGTGGCTGACCCTAGCATGCTCTCAGAAGACCGAAGACCGTCACCGAAAAATGTTAGGAGTAATAGACGATACCATCCCTACAGGTCATTTGGACGGGATCAATCCCGCAGAGAAGAACCGAACTCATTTCTATCCGCTCCAAGTTCTGATGAAAGGATGGCGCGATTGTTCAGAGAGTGCGTCCAACGGGACCAAAGGGATCGAGGGATAGGCGCTAGGGTAACCAGCCCCTTCACTCGCAATATCGAAATTGCCATCACCCCCCGAGAATGGAAAATGCCAACAATGGAGCCTTACAAGGGAACCTCTGACCCCGTCGTACACTTACAGAGATACACACAGCATATGCTCATGAGCGGAGCGACAGAAGGAGTATTATGTAAATGCTTTCCACTCTTCTTGGCAGATCTAGCTACCTCCTGGTTCTGCCATCTACCCCAAGGGTCCATCAGCTCATAGGAAATGTTGAAAGAAAAGTTCATCAGCCAATTCCGCATTCACGTGGAACAACCCAAGGATGCTTATTCCTTATCCAATATCAAACAAAAGCCCGGAGAGACAGTGCAACAATATCTAACCCAATTCAATGCCGCAGCGGCCGCAGTCCAGGATGCCGATGAGAAACTTATCCTAATGGCCCTCTGCAGTGGTGTGCATCCGGATACTAAATTTGCTAGAAGACTAACGAAAGAAAAGCCAGCTACCTTACCCGATTTCTTCCATGAAGCCGGAAAATATATGAGACTTGAAGACGCTGCCATTGAAAGGCAGACAAGGCAACTAACTAAGGCAGCTCATGGCAACACACCCGCAGTAGCAAAGGACGTTCGAAGAAATGACTCCAGAGATAGTGCTGGGGGCAAGAAGGGAGAAAAGCGTTTATATAGCCCAGTACCGAGATTTGACTCTTACACTCCTTTGAATGAAACAATCGAAAACATCTTCTTGGCCACCCAAGACGAAGTTAGATACAAGCTCCCACCACACAAGAAGGAATCAGATAACGCAGTTAAGTCTGGAAAGTTCTGCCACTTCCACGAATCTCATGGACATGACACAAATGAATGCCATCACCTCCGAGACTTAATTGAAGAACACATCAGAAGGAAGAGGCTGGAGCGCTATGTGAAAGGTCAGAACAGGACTTTAACTCCTGCCAATGATAACCCAGGGCTACCCCTCCCAGAAGTAGGCGGAGGAAATCGCAACACCAGCGGCTCTAGTCAAGAGAAGATAGTGGTCCATACCATATCAGGAGGGCCACACATCGCCGACGGAAGCTGGGCAGAGATGGAAAGATACGGTAAGTCACTGAGAAATGATAAAGGCTACGTTAATTCTGTTACGGGAGAACGCCACCCGAAACGGAAAGAGAATGATGACATCACATTCAGTAGGCGTGATCTAGAGGGAAGGCAGTACCCACACATGGATCCTATGGTCATCTCTGCCTGGTTCGGTCCAGCCAAAGTTTTTCGAATTCTAGTAGACACTGGCAGCTCAGTAAATATCCTATTTAAGCATGCTTGCGACAAAATGAAGCTGTCAATGAAAGATGTGTCTTCCAGCAACAAACCACTACACGGTTTCACAGGGGATGCGAAGATGCCCCTCGGGCAACTGGACCTCTTTGTCGAAATAGGAAGTCATCCCCGCTCCATTGTGCGGAAACAAACATTTGTGCTGATAGAAAACCACTCGGCCTACAACGCCTTTTTAGGAAGACCAGCCTTGTCTGACTTCCAAGTTGTCTTGGCCCCATGGTGCCTAAAGATGAAATTTCCAACAGACAATGGAATAGGGGAGATAGAGGGAGATCAAGACGCTGCTCGAGACTGCTATGTAACTGAACTTCGCAATAACCGCAGAAGGGATAAAGGGAAGAATGTAGAGACTACTCTCTGCATGAAAAGCTTGGAAGCATAGCAACTAAAGAGAGCCCCTCCTTTTCGATATACCAGTGATCCTTTCAACGAATTAGACACCAGGGACAAAGAGGAGGAGGCCGCCGCCGAGCCTGCAGAGGCTATGGAGTTTGTATCTGTAGACAAACATGACTCAAGTAGACTATTAAAAATCGAATCTTAACTAAGAACAGAATTGAGGGATCAACTCATTGTTTTCTCCGCCACAACCTGGATGTATTTGCATGGACGCACGCTGACATGACTGGAATCTCCCCAGACATTGCATGCCACGTACTAAACATCGATCCTACCAAGGCGCCAGTAAAGCAGAAAAAGAGAAGCATGGGGGCATAACGATCAGCAGCCTCGATGAAGAAGTAAAGAACCTGCTTGCCAATAACTTCATACGAGAAGCCATCTACCCAGAGTGGATCGCTAACCCGGTACTAGTAAAGAAGGCTAACGGGAAGTGGCGAACATGCATTGACTTCTCCAACTTAAATGACGCTTGCCCAAAGGATTGCTTCCCCCTCCCTCAGATCGATCAGCTTGTGGACAGCACAGCCGTGCACGAACTCTTATCTTTTATGGACGCATACTCAGGATGTAACCAAATTCCTATGCACGCCCCCGATCAAGACCACACTAGTTTCATCACTAACCGAGGATTGTACTGCTATAGAGTAATGCCTTTTGGACTTAAAAACGCTGGAGCTACTTATCAGCGCCTCGTCAACAAGATGTTTGCGGAACTAATAGGACGAACCATGGAAGTTTATGTGGACGACATGCTAGTAAAGTCAAGAAAAGCCAACGATCACGTAAGCCACCTGGACGAGATGTTTCAAGTACTTCGTCGATATGGAATGAAGCTGAATCCTCTAAAGTGCTCCTTCGGAGTATCATCGGGAAAGTTCTTAGGATTCATCGTCCATGCCAGAGGAATTGAAGCGAACCCTGAACAAGTTCGGGCTCTGAAAGAAATCAGGATACCTTCCTCTCGAAGAGAAATGCAAAGCCTAAATGGGAAAGTGGCCGCCTTAAGAAGATTCATCTCTAAAGCAACTGACAAGTGTGTCCCCTTCTTCGAAGCTATAAAGAAAGGCAAGGGAAAGTTCGAATGGACCGACGAATGCGTAACAGCCTTCCACAACCCAATCGAACACCTCCAGAGACCACCAGTACTCTCAACTCCAAATGAAGGCAAAGAGCTATACCTATACCTTGCTGTGTCATCTCATGCTCTAAGCACCGCTTTGGTAAGATAGGACAACCGCGTGCAGCGGCCAATATACTTTGTAAGCAAGAGGTTCACGGGGGCAGAAGCCAGATATCCTAAACTTGAGAAGTTAGCATATTGTTTACTGATCACATCACGGAAATTGCGACACTATTTTTAATCCTATTCCATCAGAGTTCTAACCGATCAACCGCTAAGGCAGGTACTCCATCGTCCCGACACCTCCGGGCGACTGCTTAAATGGTGCATCGAGCTAAGTCAATATGATATCACCTACCATCCTCGCACCGCCATCAAGGGACAAGCCATGGCCGACTTCATTGCCGAATTCACTACCAACAAAGGTAAGGAGCCATCTGAAACAACAGAAGACATCAAGTGGAATCTCTTTGTAGATGGAGCATCAAACGAACAAGGCTCGGGGGCAGGTATTGTAATAATCACTCCCAGGGGAAGGAAGCTACGCTATGCTCTAAGGTTGGAATTCACTGCCACCAACAACGATGCAGAATACGAAGCGGTGATAGCCGGATTAGAACTTGCCCTAGAGATTGGAGTCGGTTCATTATGTCTCCATAGTGATTCTCAACTTATTGTAAATCAAATACTGGGAGAATTTCAGACTCGAGGAGAACGAATCACAGCATATCTAAAGAAGACCAAGCCGCTGCTCGATCAATTGGATCACTATTTAATCAAACACATTCCTCGAGAAGAGAATCAGGAGGCCGACGAACTGGCGAAGCAAGCTAGCATGAAGGACGACACCACTTCCGGAACAGTAACCACCTCAAAGCAACTAGCCTCGAGTTTCGAGCAAGTGAATCTGGTAGCTGCAATCGAAGAGGAAACTTGGATGACTCCTATCCGGAAGTACTTACAAAGTGGCACACTACCCGACGAGGGTAACGAAGTTAAGAAAATCTTGAGGAAAGCTTCCCGCTACATAATATAAGAAGGCATCCTCTATCGACGTGGCTTCTCTAACCCCTTATTAAGGTGTGTCGCTGGAAGGGAAGCCAAGGAAATCTTATCCAACATCCATCAAGGGAGCTGCGGAGATCACACTGGTGGGCAGACTCTGGCAAAGAAGATACTCCGATATGGATATTACTGGCCCATCTTAAACAAAGACGCCTTGGACTTCGTCAAAAGATGTGACAGATGTCAGAAATTTGCTAAGATTCCTCGACTACCAACAAGTGAGATTGCTCAAATGACCAGCCCTTGGCCCTTTGCAGTATGGGGAATTGACTTGATTGACGAAATGCCAATGGGCCGAGGCGGAGCAAAATATGCTATAGTGGCAGTCGACTATTTCACCAAATGGGTGGAAGCGGAACCTTTGAATAAAATATCTTCGGCAAAAGTTATTAATTTCTTGATCAAAAACGTTCTATGCAGGTACGGGGTCCCACTCAAAATCATATCGGACAATGGACTTCAATTTGACAGCGAGGAATTCATCGACTGGTGCCAAGAGCACGGAATTCACAAAAGCTTCTCATCTGTAGCTTATCCCCAAGCAAACAGACAAGTCGAAGCTGTCAACAAAATTCTCAAAACTCTAATCAAGAAGAAAATTGAAAAGTCAAAAGGCGCTTGGATGGATGAACTTCCTACGGCACTTTGGGCCTACCGCACATCTTACAGAACATCAACAGGGCATACTCCTTTCTCTTTGGCATACGGATCAAAGGCCATGCTCCCAGTTGAAACTGTAGTGGCTTCCCACCGTAGGATCCACTACAACCTAGAAGATAACGAAGAACTCCTCCACATGTCTTTGGATCTAATTGAAGGGAGAAGAAACGATGCAGCACCCAAAGCGGCAGCTCACAAGCAAAATGTGCCAGCGCAATACAACTCCAAAGTCAAGCGCCACAGCTTACAAGAAGGAGATCTTGTCCTCAAGCGGATCTTCCCGCGCCCCAGAGCGCTAGATCCAATCTGGGACGGACCCTATGTAATTCATAAAGATCTCCACAACGGAGCTTATATTTTGTCAACAGTGGACGGAGAGGTGTTCCAGAGGGCATGGAACATCCAACACCTTCGTCGATACTTTTCTTAACTTGTACTGCCCATATGAAGTGAATTAACAAAGAGAATCAGTGGACGTAGGCATTTTTGTGCCGAACCACTTTAAAAATCTTGTCTTTTTTTAACTTGTTCCTTTATATCTTGGCTGCTTGTTAAGCTTTATCCTTTTCTGTTGAACGAAATCATGTGTAATGGCATTTCCATTCTGGACACTTCACGGCACAACCTCACCTGGACAAGACCTAACAGGTACTATACGAATCTATGCCCTCCCCAATGAGACACTTTTGCTCCAGCATCCCTCTGCTGCGGGTTAACTCATTGCTCGCGACGGCCCTCAAAGCGAACTGTAATGAGCCGATTATAAGCCACCGAGGAGGCCGAAAATAGCCTAGGCAGCTCATTACGGCGTTCGGCTCGCCGGCAACCGTGAACCGATTATAAGCCCCAACATAAGGCGTGGCCAGCCAGGGGCAGTTCACAGTTGACGATCGGCACCCGCGCTAGCCGACCATGGTAAATCGAATAATACTCATGATTACGGGCAATAATGGCCCGAGTAGTTACCGTGCGCGATCTCGGCTCCGATGTGTCTTAAGTGCGGCTGTGCTAAAAAAGAAAACTCCCCGCAGAGGCATAAGATGGGTGACAAATGTCTCCAAGACCCACAACTAGGGAAAGTGACTATAAACCCGTTTGCCATGAACTTAAGCACATCAAAGGCCTTCCGTGATTGGAAGTTTTACTATTTCTTATATTTCCATTTTATTTATAAAAACTTTCCTCCTATCCTCTATAACGATCACTAAAGTACAGGACACAAAATAGAAGACACTCGCTAATGGGAATAGGAACTCACAGCTGGATGGCAGGTCATTCAGCTGCATTCCATATTCGATTACACAAGGCATTCAAAGCTACTATCTACAGCTAAAACTTGAAGGGTGGTATTTTCTTCTCTTGTACATAAATATGTAACTATAATTTATTCGCACATCACACCAACATTGCAAGACATGAAATTATGTTTTAAGCAAGAACTTAGCGTCAAACACAATTGAATCACTAACCCATGCATAGCTATATTTTATGCAACACATCAAAATAACGACAGCATTCTAACATAACAAAATCAGCTTATGTTATAAAGTTACATGCCAAAAATCAAGTTGTTCATTAATTACAGCCTGAAAATTACATTAATGTTTTAAGACTAACATAGACAGCAATGTCAAATAAGCTGAAAAATATCCAGATCAAGCCAAGGAACCTACTGCATCGAGGCTTCGCCTCTATCCTGCTGGACCTCCGAGGTCTACTTAACCGCCGGATCAGAGCTCCCAGCATGCTGACCAGAGGTAGTTGGCGCTTCGGAGGTCCCGCCTGTCCAATTCAAGAGAAGAATTCATTGAATAAATAATAAGCAACCAAGCTATGAAAAGGCTAAAAGGGAAGACTTACCAGCATCTGTTCCTTCATCATCATCCCCCAACTGCACACCTACCTCCTCAGCAGCGAGCAGCCGCATGCCCTCCTTCACCGCCACTTTCTCCTCCTTAGTGAATTGGGCCGTAACCACATCCATTCTGAAGGCCATGCCACCATCCTTATCCGCATCAGCCTTGACCTCCTCCAGAGCCAAGAGATAAATCCTGGCCATGATCTGGGGGTAATCATCCATCCAGGATAAGTTGTCCTGCTTCCAAGTACGGAAATACATATCCTGTAGCATCTCATCCATCATCCCCTCGTTCTCCTCAAACTCCCTCATTCGGACCTCAGAAGCCAATAGCTTTGCAACGGCAGCATCCCTCTCCGATCGGTATCGCGAACGGTCAGCCTGAAGGGATTTCCTCATCACCTCCATCTCCTCCTTCAGCTTGGCTTAAGCAAGCTCCGCGGTTTCAAGCTTCTCAGATAACTCCTCTACTCGCTCGAGATCCGCTTTCCGAACCTCATCCACCGTTGCAATGGCCATATCGATCTGTTCCTTGCAGATGGCCTCCATTTTCCACAGCTCGGCTCTGCTAGCCTCTTCCATGGTTTTCTTTAGCCGTCTGGAGGCAGCCTCGTGCTGAGAGATCTGCATGGCCTGATCGGCAAGTTGCTTGGCCTGGTTGGCAACCACTAACCACAACCTTATGTTGGCACTCCCAATTTCCTCCCCGGCCTTGACCAGTCGGGCATGATGCCCCATCAACTTCCTAGTCTCCTCAGCAACCCGGTCGATATCTGCCTTAGCTTCATCCCCCATAGTTACAATTCGAGTAGTAAGCAAATCAAGGTCCAAAGACTTGGCCTCATCAAGCACCCTTACCATAGGGTTGCGAGGAAGAAGGTGCTCACCGGTAATCTCGTCAAAGGAAATATCATGAGAACCCGGGTCTAGGTCTGGATGACCCGCAAATGGATTACGAGCAAAGCCGGGATGATCAATCTGAGTAACGGTAGGATTCTCAGACGGATGCAGAGAGGGTATGAACTCAGTATCCTCCCCCGTGATATCATGAATAAACTGGGTTGGGGGCTGTGGACCAGGTGAGGGTTCAAATAAGGAGAGACTCCTCCTTTTCTTTTGAATATCCTCTTCAATAACTCCGAGAAGAGGACGGTAGCTGACTACGTCCCCGGAACGGTTAGCCGGAGGCTTTGGTTTAGCGGAAGCTTTGAGGAGTTTGAATTGTTCGAGACGGTGCCGAATGTCTGATGTCTTGGTCACCTTACCCGTTCCTGGAATAAAAACCAAGTGTTATGAGCATGCATTGAATCCTAATTCAAGAAATATATATGGTGAAAAAGAGACGGGAGCTGGCCATGAAATATTCCTAAGTACTTATCATAAATGGAGTCGGCAGGAGTCAAAAATTCACTTTGAATCGCCGGAGTTGTGCTAGCTGAAACACTCTTAGAAGATAGATCAGCACCAGTTCCGGCCTTGTTAGCTTTCTTCGTCTTCTCCACCATGGCCAATCCTTCCCCCAACCCCTCAAAATCCTGGTGGAAAGCCTCATTTGTCCACTCTTGGATGTCACATACTTGCCCAGAAGACAAAGCCCCGGTGCCATCACCACTCTGTCCTTCACCACCATCATCGCCGTGATGATCGCCATCACCTTCTCTACCACTTCCACTCTCCGCCTCGCCTCCTTCATCCTCACCTCTCTCCTCCTCCACGTTTTCCTCCTCCGGAACATCTGGACATGTGCTAGGGGAGGGTCCATCGGATTTCTTGAGCTTCTTCCCCCCGGCGCCTGGAGGTATCGAGAAGGGTTTCCACTTGCTGCTCTTCGTCGTGACCCCTCCTTTAGCTTTGGCAGCCCTCTCCTCAGCTGTATCTCTCTGCTTGACCACAGACTGATGTGGTAGAATCAAGTTGTGCTGCAGAAGAGTAGCATTCCTGATCAGGTAAGAAGCTGACCTCTCCCTTCTCGAAATGGCTTCTATCTCCGCAGCCATCTGAACCAGGCGATCGTTCTCCACGACCGCAAAGCCACCTGTCGCTAGCAAGAAATAAAAACACATAAGAAGAAGCATTGCAATTAGAATGGAAGTTATAAATAAGATTCAACCTACAGCCAGAGGTGAAGCGACGGATAGAAACAGAGTCATCCTTGACAAAAAACCATTCTTTCTTGAACATGCTGAACTTCGAATATAAGTCCAGGACCGGCTTGAAGGACACGGCCGATTCCAAGCTGATGTATGGAGACCCCTTCTTGTAGCCTCTCAAGTTGTACAAATATCGGATCTCCCGGTTGGAAGGGGGACGCCCGTAATTTCTCTGAAAAATGATGAATAGGCTCACCAAGATAGCTTAAGAGTTGGGCTGAAGCTGGAAAGGGGCCACCTTTAGGTAGGTGATGAAGCTGACTATCCAAGCATTGATCGGGGGAATGGCCCCACACATACAATGGTACCTGCTGTAAGCAAAATATCCTTCAGGAGGGTCATACGGCATAACTCCATTCCCTGGCAGCACCATGTGTGCTCTATCAATCTCGAAAGAACGAGATATAACATCAAGCTGCTCCTCCTTGAGGGAGCTAGGAAAGCAGTCAGGAGGAGAGTTCAAGAGCTCCTGAGGGCCATATCTATCCACTAGTGATCTCGGGGTGGGTCCCTGTCGTCCCGGTCCTGGCTGGGCTGGGGGCACAACGAGGGACTCTCTTCTGTCCGTAGATTTCCTCTTATCTGATCGAGTTTCCACTTTATGAGACATTTATCTGCAACACAAGAAAGTACATCGTTAAGACAGAAGATATAGACAAGCAAGCGTATGTAGTCTTGAATTTCACTCATAATTCAAAATATAAAAGAACATTCGGCGGTTCAAGGCCAAAAGGTCATTCGGCACCCAAACTCCCGAATCCATTCGGTAAACCAAGGCAAAAGCCCATTCGGGCTTATACTCCCCAAGTTCATCCGGTAATTCAAATGTTTAAGTTCATTCGGTATTCAAACTCCTCTATCCCATTCGGTAGTGCAGCCATAAAAGTTCATTCAGCAGAAGGAAACTTACCTGGCTCGGCAGTTATGTGTGGTTCGGTACTCGGTTGATTCGGCTGTTTCGAGTAGTCAAGTTTGGTTCGGCACTCAATTGGTTTGGCTATCTCAAACGGTAAGGGAGTAACAGTGGCATGATGCCCTTACTTATAGGCGAGCGCAGGATAACCGGACCAAACGGTTCGGCACTTAGAACCGAAGGAAGCTATCCCAACTGTAAGAAAACAAAGCGCGACACATGCGGGCATGTGCCCCACTTTGGGGGGGCAAATGTTGGGCGAATCCTCACCACCAATCCAAGGCCCCACCGAACCAAGTCGTCACTAGACCGAAACCACCGGATCAATACCAAATCCCCACTCACCTACCACCGAACCATCTCCTTTCCATGTCCCTACCGAACCAACCAACTACCGGACCAAAGCCTCTCCAACCAACTACCGGACCAAAGCCTCTCCAACCAACTACCAGACCAAAGCCTCTCCAACAACCACCGGACCAACCACACCAACCACCACCGGACCAACCACTACCGGACCAAGACACGGCCGAACCAACACTGCCAGGCCAGATTGCATCAACCCAGTCCCACCAGCAGCTATATACATCCAAGACCCCTGCCCCAGCCTCACTCTATAAATAGAGGGGCAGGGGTACAACAATGGCAGACAAGTTTGAGAGCTCAAGCACGGATAGAACTTTCAAACAACTTTCATATACTTGTAATCAAAGCTTTGTACTTGTAATCTGATCAGAAAAGGAGAATAACATATGAAGTGGACGTAGGCACATTCTGGCCGAACCACTATAAATCTGTGTGTCTTTTACAGTTTAGTCCATGCTTTTTACATAATTGCGTAAATCACCCAAATCGCTAAGAACAACATAAAATCGACTAAATTATATGACTTGGAGGTGTTTGCCCAATTTTTGTGCAAACACCATCTGTGATAATGCCCTACACACTGGAATTATGGAATTATTTTAGCTAGGGGCTATTAGCTAATTTATAGGGCACGACCCCCATCTAGTCTTCTAATATTTGAGTCATAAACTTAGGATTAACTATCCTATTAAATTTTTATTTCCTTATAAAAAATCTTTACAAATGATTTACCCTTGATATCATATCTTTATAAAAACAAGGAATCATACTCTTTGCTTTACCCAAAATACTTACGCCATAATATATGCTTTACACAAAACAATGTTGAATGAAGTCTAATAAATAGGAATATCTATCCCTTCAAAATAAGTTAAAACCCTTTTTAACTTAGAAAATTTTAGGCCCTGAAGCCAAAGCAATACCTTCGAAACCCTTGTTTAAAACTTAAACAATACCTTTCGAAATCATTGAAAACAAACATTTCGAAAGCATTACTTAAAACCTTAGATCTCCTCTTTCTGAACCATTTATACTTATCTTTCATAAACATTATAACCTTCCTTTTGAAATACTTAAACCATATCATTCAAAACATTCATAATATACCTTTCGAAAGCATTGGGCTCAAGTAAAGGATTGTGGAAACATTGCTTCAAAAATATTTAAAATTATTCCTTTCGAAACCACTGGGCTTAAATTTAATATAACCATTGGGTCAAAGAAAACAGAAGCAAAAATACCCCTTTTGAAAGCTTTAATCCAAATAAAGGAATTAGGTAAGATGATAGCTTCAAAACTCAAGCTTTCAATACAATTTCCTCTGAAACCATTTAAAAGAGGCTATTTGACCTTTTCGAAAGCATTGAGAAAACGACTTCAAAGTTAAAAGGCGAAAGCACCTCTTTTGAACACATTGTGCTTTGAAAGGTATGAATGTGGAAGCTAGATATCGAATTAGTTCAAATGTGGGTATCCTTTTGAAAGCTTCTTTCAAAACAAAAGCAAGCATCAACTCTTTCGAAAGCTCTTTTGTAGAAACCAAGGCAAGTGGCAACTTATTCGTAAGCTTCTTTTTGAACAAAGATGAGTTGATTGATTCGAAAGCAAGTTAGAGTGGCTTCAACCCTTTCGAATGCATGCCTTCAACATAGTCCCTCTCGTGTTTCTCCAATGCACTATGTACCAATTGTTTGATACCATGTGCATTGGTTTTGAATGGGTTCGAAAGGCCTACTAGGCATGGTAATAACAACAAACAATAGTAAGTGGCGAAGTTGTAATTCAAAACAAAACTAATTTTATGCCTATCAAAGTAATTTCTTTTCACCTAAATTGACCAATTTGTTAAAATATGATTGGTTGTCATTACTTTATTCAAAATTGACAATTTAAAACATTTTAATCAAATAAGCCCTTCTCCATGATATAACGTATGTAACAGTTAAATCCATTAATTTAAATAATTTTATAACCATAGTAAACTAATAAGGAAAATTCCCAAGAAATAACAACAATTCACTTTTAATATGTTTTCTAACATACATAAATTTCAGACTCAAAATTAGTATTTAATTGCCTTAAATAATAAACCCAATTTTAACTATTTTCTCTCATAGGAAATCCATAATAAATCAACAATTACATATAAAATTTTAAAACTTCAAACCTACCTCTAAAATAATCTTTTTGGTCATACATCAAAAATGCAACTCATTTAGATGTCATTTAATAGGTTTTCTAATCTAAACATATCATCAAACCCATATAAAATCATATGAATCATCAATAAGCATATTTATCTATTTAAACAACCATAACATGGCATATTACTTGCAAAATAATTCGGACATAATCATGAAACCGAAACAATTATCAAAAATGGGATGTAAATCAAATTATTCACCTTGGCTTGGTGTTAAGAAGGTTGAGATTTGCCTTTGATTAATTTCTTCAAGCTTTCTACTTGATTCCTACCTTATCTTCTTTTTTATTCCTTTTAATGGTGGCCGGCCAAGCTCTTAGGGTTTTAATTTTTGTTTGTTAATGTTAGAATGAATAAGGAATGGAGAATGGAAGGGTTTAGAGTATTGTAATGAAGGATGTTCCCATTTTACCCTTATCATATTTCTACTCCTTACTTATTTTCAATTCTCTTTTGCTTATACATTCATTAAGATACGACCCCTTATTAATAAACAAATCTTAATCCCTTAACTATTAAAGTTATTTTATTTTATTTATCCAGTTAAATGTTCTAAAAAATGTTACTCAAAATTAGGTCATTGTAGATGGTGATGGATGTAGAGAGGTCGGTGTGTGGAGTTCGTTGCAACAATCGGTTGAGCGTTTTGTTGAACGATATATTGGAAGTTAGCATGTTCATTAGTTTCACTTATGAGAGTATCAGGTAGGAGTTTTATTTTGGAGAAGTAGTTTAGTTGAAGGGTATACTTAAGTATGTAATTAGTTGAATTAATTAATTTAATTACCTTGTTTTGTCATAAGATATCTTGCTCGTACGAGGTCGGATTTGGACACGGTTAGTTGCATTGAACTCGTAGGAACGATAGCTATGCGTTGAAACTAGTTTCGTCAAATTTGGAGAAAGTGTACATTTGGGATAAAATCGAACATAGTTCGATTTTAGTTTAAATCGAAATGCTTTGGCGTCAACTGAAATTTCTATGAATTTACTCACCTTTAAATAAACTATATGATATCTATGTTACTATAGATTATTGTTGAATACTTGAATGATAGCTGATAGTTTTAAATAAAGTATAAATTGGTAATAAAATTATATTATTAAATTTATTTACGTTTAACGTAGTTACATTAGTTATACTTTGTTTGGGATACCTATTTAGCAGAATAAAACCCCATCCTGCTATACTTAAATTGAACGGATTATTTAGACATACATCGAGCAAAATAAATCATCGCTATCTGCTTGCAAAGTAAAAATTATTATTACTTGATTATTTGTTTGGATTTGAATTCCTACTTGATAGCTTATGACATAAATAACCATTGTTTTGCAGACGACAAAAAAGAAGAACTCGAAGTGTTTGTAGCGAATAGGTTGCTACAGGACACTTCGAAGTGCATATGTGTGTGTGTGTGTCTATATATATATATATATATATATATATATATATATATATATATATATATGAGATTTACATGGGACTTTTGTAGAATACCCTAAGGGATTAATCGTCATTATTAATTTTCTATAACATGCATTTTACTTATATTCTTATGCTGCAAAAATTAATGTTTGGTTGAAATATTTATGACATGCGGTTTGAATTGTGTAAGTGTCGTTAGAGCGATTTTCGTTATACCGTCACTTATGAAATATCATCTCCTCAAACCTTTATGTGTTGAACCTGTGGTTGTATTTTTACAAAAAAATGTTCGGTCGCATTTTTGCACTTTGAAAGTTGTTTTGACTACATTTTCAAATATTATGAGAATTTTGAAAATAAAGGATAAGTATTGATTAAATTTATAAAAGAAGTTATAAAATTTATTAATTGCCTTACGGGATAATTAAAGTTGTTTCAAATTATAAAAAGGATTTCATATTTGAATTTTTTTTCTTTGGAATAATTAATGTTGTTTACATTTGTAAAAGATTATAAATTTGATTTACTTTCCTTTAGGATAATTAATGTTTTTTTAAATTCATAAAAGTTAATAAATTTAATTTATTTTCCTTTGGCATAATTAATGTTGTTTCAAGTTATAAAAGATCATGAGTTTGATTTATTTTCCTTCGGGATGACTAAAATTGTTTAAAATTTTAAAATAGATTTCTTATAAATGAGAAAATTCTTTAAAAAGGAATATTTAAAAATAAAACTAAGAGTTAATTATTTTACGTTTTGAGTAAATAGTGTTTACCGACAATTGATTTTGGCCCTTCTTTTTAATACATACAGAAATATAATTTGCCCCTTTAAAAGTATATTTTATAAGAGTGTTTTGTAGTATCTTACAAATAGTTATGATGTGAAAATAAAGCACAAGTAAGAATCAAATGTTTTAAATCTTGATTCATTTATCGATTACGAGGGTATGCGATATAATTCCCATATACAATCATTCATTTACTTATGATAGTTGATTTCTTAACTATCGATTTTGGTATCATTTATTGTGCTTCGTTAATCTAAGATGATTTATCGCTTATTTTGAGCATTGGCATCCAACACTACAAATAACTAAAACTAAAGTACAAGTGAGAGCCAAGCCACGTGGATCGCATCCATTAGGATATATTCACATTTATCTAGAGAAGTTTGATAGTATACATGCATTGATGTGAGTATATTCGAATGCTCATGCAAGGCGGGTTCAAGCTTTGAAGTTCCCATGAGTGATGCGTGTTTGGCTTTGGCTCTTAAGTATATTTTATATAGAGGTATACTTTCAGCATAGAGGGATGCACCTTCCTAGTCATGTTGGATAAATTCATTCCCTTGTTTCAATTTTAACCTTGGAATTTATCTTTCCTTCTTTTGTGTTTCGTCAATCCAAGAAGATTTGTTGCTCATTTGAGCATTGATATTCTTTGTCGAAGATTACTAAAACCAAGAGCGAGCGAAAGCCAAGCTATGTGAGGTTACTCCTATTAGGGTATCTTCACATCTAGTCTAGATTGGATTCAACAGTATGCACTCGAAGATGTGAAATATTCAGATTCTCAGTTAGGATGGCGGGGGTCCAGGTTGGACGTGTCTGAGAACCATTGTAGTTCTCATGTATATTTCTAGACGTATACTTTCGGTTAGCGGGGTGCACTATGTTAATAATTATTGGAAATTTCCCCTTTTTTGTTTGATTCAGATCTTTAATTTTTTTTCTTAACTGCATTGAGAAGTGTCTTGAGCTCTTCTCGATGTTTAACTATCTATATCCATTATTTAAGTTTTGATTTAGACTTGTTTATACCCATTCTTACAAGTTGGAATTTGTTCTAATTGTTTCCGTTCTTTCATCTATGGATGTTTTTCTTGCAAGGTAAAAATCTGTTCCGCATTTCACGACATAGTCTTAATTATTATTATACGCTCATCATATTACTTGAGTTTTCTCATGCTACTTTTCTAGACTAATCCAGGTGGTATTTTATTATAATTGTCGGGCCAGACCATGTATTTTTTCAGGTTGTCATTGTTGGGACATGAGCTTATGGAGTAGAGTTGGACGTTCACCTACCATAATATTCTTATTTTCTATTGTAGTATTATATATACCCATCAGTGATTGTAAGGTCTTAAATTTGTAAATGTCCAACTGTTGATGTCTGTTTTTAACTCTGATGTACCTTGTATTTTGGAGTGACAGTTTATACTGTCTTTATTATTTTATATGTTGTTATTTCCGCTGTGAGATTCTGTTTCCCCTGTTTTTTATTTTTATTTTACCTACTAATCTGCCTTTTCAGTGATTGTATATTCGACATTGGAATACCGTGGATGTATTTGGTGCCAATTTTCAATAATCGAAAAGGCGAGTCACTACAGTTGGTATCAGAGTTGAAGGTTAAGAGAGAACTTTGACTTTGGTAGGGTAAACTCATTAGAGATAGGATAAGTGACACCCTAGAATGAGTTGAGAGTATTATATATACGAGAGCGTATTTGTTATTTCTATAAAACCATATTGTGTTAATTGGTCTATTGAGTTGTTTGTGAATTCTGGTTGAGATTTTGGATGCCACAGTGTCGAAAGTAATTTCTAAACACTTGAACAAGGAAAAATACATTATATTGATTTTTCAAAAATTTGGTAAATGAAATATTTTACCTAGGGTTATATATCTTATATATAAAATAATAATTTTCAAGTTTATGTAGTTATTTATGGCATGTTTATTTGTTGATGATAATATTTATTTATTATCGTTGTTGTTTGATTTGTTATGCTCGAGTAGTTAGGAGCATTGACTATCGTTTGTTGATTATTAATTTATGCTTGATCACTTTATGGGTACTTATCGTTACGATAATTGTGAGTATATTAGAACGAACCCCTTATGAATTAAGTTTAACAATTTGACTATAAGGTGTTTGGAGAAAATGTTAAATTAAATGTCATTTTGTAACGATGTTGAGTTAAAGGTAAAACTTTTAATAAAAGTTTTTTAAGGTAATCTAAATGGGAAGATATGACATTTAGAGGATAATTTTTTAGAAAATTTCATTATAATAAAGGAGAATTATTATAATATGAGATGAATTTATATAAAGAAAACTTTATATAAATTTTGTTTATAAAATGTATTCAAAAAAGATTTTTGAATTTAAATCCCAAAGTTGTTCGAAAATAATTCCAAAAGGATTTTTGAGAAAAGTAATAGTAGTCTTACTTGGAAGTATTTAAAAGTGAAAATATTTTGAAAGAGAATTTTTAAGTGGAATGCATTTTCTTTGGATAGTTCAGGCAAAACATCTCGATTAGTTTTGTGGTAATTTGAATAATCATCCAAGTGACGATCGAATGATGATTAGGCAAACATTGTAGTGCACTTAGTAAGTTATTCTTATTATTATTGTGCGATCGAAATGAGTAGCCGAATAAACCTATAGTGAGTTTTAGTGAATAAAGTATTGAAGTTATTTCATATAGAAATATATGTAGCATGTTTTCCAAAAGGTATTTTGAAATTAAAACCGAGTATTTAGTTCTAAAAATTTATCTTTCGGAAGAAATTTTTTTTGATGCTTGGTATTCTAATACAGAGTTTCTCTATACTTACATTGCATATGGTTGTTATATTGTTCATGTTTCTAGTGTATTTCTCTTTGTCAGCATGTTTCTCTTCTGAATTATGTAAGTACAGGGAAGCAAGTGATTACTATTTGATTTCTTATGCACCTGCATTCGCATCGAGATAGTAAGTTCCTTGCAAATTAAAAGTCAAACGCAAAAGAGGTACGTAGTAGATACAAATATTATTGATTGATTTATGATTTTATTACCCATATATAAGAGACCACTTGGCTTGCTTTCTTTTGGTTGATTTGGACCAGCTGTATCAAGTTGTAGTTTTCCCAGATCAGCCATGCAAAGGAGGTGCTGCCGAAATTTTTCGTAAAGGACTTTAAAAGTTTAATAACTCATTTTAATTAATATTTTTAAACCTTAAGGGTTTGGGTACATTTCTTCATTTGGAAATTTCGACGACGAAATTCTTTTAAGGAGGAAAGAGTGTAACATCCCAGAATTTTACAGATTTAATTTTAAATATGTAAATAATCGGTGTTTAAAAATATAAATAACATATATTCCAATATAGGTGTTATCCAAAAATTTGAATTTTGGATTAAATATTAATTAAATGGATTTAATAACTTCTTTTAGTTAATTAATAAAAATAGCGAATTCATTTTGTAAATTTATTTACAATAGTAAATGGTTGAGATAAACAATAAGAGAAATCAATTGTTAATATAAATGATTCAATTTAATTATAATATTTTTATTTGAATTTATTTGATTTTTTCCATAATTTTTAATTTGAAAAATAATTATTTTTTTGACATAAATAATAAACGATGGTATCTTTGAAATTTCACAAAAAGAAACAATCTGTGTATTTTATTATTGATTTGCGATCCTGTCACATTCGGTGTATGATCGTATTTTTATTTCAGTCATTCACGGTTTATAAGTGGACGGAATATTGCGTAGCGGAATACCGCGAAACCTTCTTCTAATTTTTTTTTACAAAATTCAAATTAGTCAACTGAGATGTGACGTCGAGTTGTGAATATTTGTTTGCTTGAAATGTTGGTTGTTGTGGAAGTAAAGAATATTGCTTTATTTATAAAATCAAAAAAAAGAATTCAACATTTACCTATTTTTATCCTTTTCATTTTCAACTTTCTCTCATTCTTCATGATTTCATTTCCCTCACTCCTTACTTAAATTTCCAGTAAAAGGAAAATGGCATCCACCTTCTAAAATCAAAACAAAATTTTCCACTCAATGAAAAATAATAAATCAAATTTCTTTGATCTCATATTGATGAGATCTTCAATCCTATATGCTTATGTTTGGGTGCGATCGTGTTTTGGTGGAGGCCGATGTTAAGTAGGCAAACTAGGGTTTAGCTTTGGCTTTGATTTCAGTGTTAGGAAATTTGGAGGGTTTGAGTATGTTTCTCATGTCGAGGGGCTCTTAGTGGTGAAGTTTGGCGCGCTCAGTTATGGTTTGGAGATTGCAACCTGTAGGGATGCGTAAGTGTAGGTGTTCGGTCACTTTTCAGTTGGGGAAGTCGAGCCTGGTTTGATGGTGATGGAAGCGGAAAGGTCGAAGCGTGGAGTTTGTTATAACAATTAGTTAAGCGTTTCATTGATCGGAGAAGGAGGAATCAATGGTGGAAGTTAGCGTGTTCATGGGTTTCACGTATCAGAGTATCAGGTAGGATTTTTATTTTGTATAAGATAGTTTAGCTGAAGGGTAACTAACAAAAGTATGTAATTAGTTGAATTAATTAATTTTATTAACTCGATTTCTTATAAAATCGATGTCTTGCTAATGTAAGGTCGGATTTAGGTGCGGTCAGTTGTGTTGGACTCATAGCAATGTTTGCTATGCGTTGAATTTTTTTTGTTAAATTTGGAACAAGTGGAATTTTGTGCTAAAATCGAACATCATTCGATTTTAGTTCAGGCCGGAATGCTTCGACATCAACTGGAATTTCTGTGAGTTTACTTACCTTTAAATAGACTCTACGATATTATGATGCTATAGATCATTGTTGATTTCTTGGATGGTAGTTGATAGTTATTAATGAAGTATTATAGAGATTAAATCTAATTACATTTAATGAGGTTAAATTAGTTATACTTCGTTTAGGATATCTATTTAGCAGAATAAAACATCCTATTATAATTCAATTGAATAAATTATTTGGACATTTATGAAGTAGGATAAATCACCGTTTTGTGCTTGCACAGTAAAAATATTATTATTATTTAATTATTTGTTTGGATTTGGATTCCCACTTGATAGTAAATGACATAAATAATCATTGTGTTGCAGGGGACAAAAGGAAAGATGTCGAAGTGTTTTCGTAGCGACCATGTTGCTATGGAACATTTTAAAGTGCGCATATACATATGTATGTGATTTACATGAGACTTTTGTAGAGAGACCATAAGGTGTTTCTTGCAGTTAATAATTTACTGTTATATGCAATTTACTTATAGTCTTATGCTACTTATATTGATGTTCGGTTGAAATATTTATGACATACTGTTTGAATTATGCATATCTCATTATAGCGATTTTCGGTATACCGTCACTTATGAAATATCATCTCCTTAAACTCTTATGTGTGTTGAACTTGTGCTTGTATTTTTACAAGATAAAAGTTTGGTCGCGTTTTCGGACTTTGAAAGCTTTCTACTATATTTTCAAATATTTTGAGAATTTTGAAAATAAAGGATAATTATTGATTAAAATTTATAAAAGAAGTTATAAATTTGATTAATTATCCTTTGGAATAATTAAAGTTGTTCCAAACTATAAAAAGGATTTTGATTTTGATTTATTTTCATTCGAAATAATTAATGTATTTTAAATTTGTAAAAGATTATAAATTTGATTTACTTTCCTTGGGATAATTAATGTTGTTTTAAATTTATAAAAGGTTATAAATTTAATTTATTTTCCTTCGAGAAAATTAATGTTATATCAAATTTATAAAAGATTATGAATATGATTCATTTTCCTTCGAGATAATTAACAATGTTTAAAATTTTAAAAAAAGATTGTTTATAAATGAGAAAATCCTTTGAAAATGAATGTTTAAAATAAAGCTAAGTGTAAATTATTTTGGGTTTTGAGTAAATAGCATTTCTGACATTATTTTTGATCCTTCTTTTAATACACTTAAAAATATAATTTGCCCTTTTAAGAGAATATTTTTGAAGAGTGTTTCTAAATGTTTTACAAATAGTTATGACGTGAAAATCAAGCATAAGTAAGAATCAAATATTTTAAATCTTGATTCATTTATTGGTGATGAGGGTATGCGATCTAATTTCCATGTACAATAATGCATTTACTTTCGATAGTTGATATCTTAACTATTGATTTTGATATCATCCATTGTGCTTTATAAATCTAAGACGATTTGTCGCTCATTTTAAGCATTGGCATCCAACTTCGCGGATAACTAAAACCAAAGAGTGGGTAGGAGCCAAGCACGTGGGTCGCACCCATTAGGGTATGTTCACATTTATCTAGAGTATTGTTAATAGCATGCATGCGTTGACATGAGTATACTCGGATGCTCGTGTGAGGCGGGGTCCAGCTTCAAAGTTCCCGTGAATGATGCATGTTTTGCATAGTCTGTCAAGTATATTTAATCTAGAGGTATAATTTCGGTGTAGAGTGCAACCTCCTTGTCATATTAGATGAATTCATTCTCCTTATTTCAGTTCAAAATTTGGGATTAGTTTTTTTTCATCTTTTGTGTTTCGTCAACTAGGAAGATCTGTTGCTCATTTGAGTGTTGATATTCTTTGTCGGAGATGATCAAGACAAAAGTGCGAGTGGAAGCCAAACTATGTGGGGTTACTCCCTTGGGTATCTTCACATCTAATATAGATTGGACTCAATGGTATGCCCTCAAACATGTGAAATATTCAAATTCTCCATAAGGTTGGCGGGGTCGGGCTTGGACATGTCCGAGAGCCAACGTAGTTCTCAATTATATTTCTAGAGGTATACCTTCGATAAGGTAGGCACAACCTCCTAGTCATTGTTGGAAAATTTCCCTTTCCTTATTTGATTCAAATCTTTAAATTGTTTTCTTTACTGCATCGAGAAGTGTTTGGAGCTCTTCTCAATGTTTAATTATTTATGTCCATTATTAAGTTTGGATTTTGATCTTGTTTATACTCATTCTTACAAGTTGGTTTTTGTTCTACTTGTTTCCATTCTTTCATCTATAGATGTGGTTCTTATGAGTTAAAAACTCATTTCATGTTTAGCGCGTGGTCTCACAAAATTATTATATGTTCATCATATTACTCAAGTTTTCTCACGTTGGTTTTCTAGACTGACTCAGGTTTTATTTATTATAATGCTTGGGTTAGACCGAGTATTTTTTCAGGTAGTCGTTGGTGGGACATGGAGCTCATGGTGTAGAGTTGGATGTTCACCTGCTGTGATATTCTTATTTTCCGATGTATTATTATATATACCTATCAGCAATTATTAGGTTTGATAACTGTCCAACTATTAAGGTATGTTTTTAACTCTGATGTACCTTGCATCATGGAATGATAGTTTATATCATCTTTGTTATATTATATGTTGTTTTTCCTGCTGTAGAGATTCTGTTTCCTGTGCTTGTTCATTTTATTTTACCCTAACAATCTGCATTTTCGATGATTGGATGTTCGTCATTGGAATACCTTAGATGTATTTGGTGTCGAATTTCGATGGTCGAAAAGGCGAGTCATTACAAAACAAAAGTTTCTCCTTCTTCACTTTCAAAACGAGTAAAACAAAAACCAAAACAAGCGAAAAAAAGATCCAAATTTTCAGTGTCCAACTCAGAAAAAAAGAGCAAAACGAAAGAAATAAGATAAAAGAAACATTGACAAAAAAGATGGAGAAGCTCCTCAACCTAAAAATATATCAGACCAAAGCACAAAAATTTGATTAATAAAATAAGAAGCAAAGTTATTGGTTCAAAAAAGCAAGCTTGGAAGAAAATGGCTCATAAATGAACGGATTCATGAGCTTAATGGTTTTTATGATATAGATGGAAATAGGTAATTTATTTACTACATAAAATGCAAATATACAACAGACATATAGAACTGTATGTATGCCTAGCAAATATGTGACCGCAAATTATTGTCTAGCAAATATTTGACATGCAAATAGTTGCTAGTCGATTGTTTTCCAGGAATACACATGTCAAAAAATATATTTAAATAAATAATATTCACATACTAAAGTGTCAATTTCAGACACAAACCATAATTAATGTTTGTATATTATATTCTAACCTTCTTACTATCATACATACTAATATAATTTACCTATTATTAAACAGTAAAGCTACGTACTATAACCTAAACAAAGATATTGAAATAAGAGGAGTCAATATTTCTGACATGTTATCCAAGAGCTCAAAATATATAAATCAATATAATATTAACTGAAACTAACAAAATTAATATATAAAATCTAATTTCTATACAGGTTATAGACTTGTACCCAGTGATAAAACTGAAGAAAAATCACAAAGACATCATAGACTTAAAATCCTATGCAACGGTTTTTATATTTAAAATTGAAAATAAATACTTTAAAGTTTGAAAGCTAATTAATTTGTAGTCATAGGTATCAATAATTCAAGATTACAATCCAGCATATAAACCATTAGTATACACTAATGGAGTTCAACGCTGTCGACAAAACTTGGAAATATTATGATTCCAAATGATCAAGAAGGAAAACTTTGACTGCCCACACAAATATCAAGCAAAAAAATGATAAATTTTAAATATGCTAATATTACCGTGACAAATATTTGCTAGTCAAATGTTTTCCTAGTGCAAATATTTATTCACTTAATTGACTTAATTATTTTTTTACAAAGAAATAGAATAATGGATGTTTTGAAGTCATCTTATGCATGGGAACCATCAGATTTTCAAGAAAAACCAGTAAACTTTGTGAATAGTCCACGGTAAAAATACTATTTGTAAGTATAAAATTTTATTTTATAAAAGTAAACTTAATAACATCAAAAAAAATCTTTTTTAGACTGATGTAGAATTGATTGCACTATATTTGTTATTTGATGTATGGAAGACCTATCCAATGACATACAAATAGAAGGAAAGGTAGATTTATATGAAGATGAAGAAATGTAGAAGCTAAGAGCTCGTATCCTATATCAGATCCTCATAGATAAAAGTCATGGCTGGAAATCAAAACCCGACACTGTCAAATATTATTGAAGATTGTATAGATACA
This sequence comes from Allium cepa, assembly GCA_030765085.1. Lineage (NCBI taxonomy): Eukaryota > Viridiplantae > Streptophyta > Magnoliopsida > Asparagales > Amaryllidaceae > Allium > Allium cepa. The sequence goes on from CM060943.1 coordinate 188,639,669, forward strand.
GAAAATTTTAATTAAATGATCACAGTTTATCTAACTTGACTGAAAGTATTAAGCCTGGATGATAAATGTTGGATGCTAGATATGCAATCTTACTTGAATATATTGAACGTTTAAAAAACATTTTTGGATGATTGATAGAAACTATTATCATAATGTAATGTCTGAACTGCAATGTCCTATATAGAAAATATGGTTGGTATAATGTATAAATTTAATGTTTAACTCAACTATATTGGATATTGAATGCTACATACTTTTAACATGATGTAATGTACAATATATTATATCTGAAATGTAATGTACTATATTCAAAGGAAATTTTGTCAATCTTATACAGTATAGCATTCCCTAATATCTACACTACACTCAAATATGTGGCAAATATTTTGCCAAGCATATATTTTCCAAGCAACAATTTCACAAGCAGTAGAAGTAATGACGTTAAATATTATTATATTGGATAACTAAGGTTATAGAAAAAACCATAACATAATCAAATACATACTCTAAACTAATATCAAAGAAAATATATATAATTAAGATATATTATTTGACCAAATAAATCGCTAGATGCAAAAGTTAAACAAATGCACAACTTAATCAAATACGTATAGATACAAAAGCTAACCAAATGCTAAATTTAATTGGATATTTAAGGAAGCAAATGCCAACCAAATGCAAAACCTAATTAGATGCATAAGGATGCAAAAGCCAACTGAATGTCAAATATAATTGGTTATGAGCTCGTTTATGTGCTCAATTAGGGGCTCATTATAGGTTCTGTTATGGGCTTGGTTATAGTCTCGGTGACGAGCTCGAACATGGGCTTGGTCATGGGCTCAGTCATGGAATCATTTATGAGATCAGATATAGGCTCGGTCATGGGATCAGTCATGGGCTCGATTATAGGTACATAACCGAGATATATTGTTTAACCAAGCATACCATTAAATGCAAAAGCCAACCAAGTGCCAAACCTAATCGGTTACATATGAAAATCACTCTATACCCAAGATGCATAGTTTGACAGAGCATACAATGAAATGCAAAAGCTAACTGAATGCAAAACCTAACTGGGTACAAATGGAATCAAAAGCCAACCGAATGCCAAATCTAATCGGGTACGTATAGAAGTAAAAGGAAACCAAATGCCAAACATAATCATGTACGTGTGGATGCAAAAGCCAATTTGAATGCCAAAACTATTTGGGTACATATAAAAACCAATCTATACCCAAGATAAATTGTTTAACTGAACATTTCATGGAATGCAAAAACCAACCGAATGTCAAACTTAATCGGGTACGTATGAAAGCAAAAGCTAATTGAATATCAAACCTAATCAGGTAATTATTGATGCAAAAGCCAATTGAATGTCAAACCTAATCGAGTACATATGAAAACAACCTATATCAAAGTTAAATTGTTTAACCGAGCATACTATGGAATACAAAAACCAATCAAATGCCAAACCTTATTGGGTACATATGAAAGAAAAAGCTAGTCGAATGCCAAACCTAATCGGATACGTATGGAAGTAAAGCTAGTCGAATCTCGAACCTAATCAGGTACATATGGATGCAAAAACCAACCGAATGCCAAACCTAATCGGGTATATACGAAAACTAATCTATACTCTAGACAAATTGTTTAACCTAGCATTACATGGAATGTAAAAGCCATCGAATACCAAACCTAATCGGGTATGTATGGAAGCAAAAGTTAGCCGAATGTTAAAGTTAATCGGGTGCCTTTGGATGCAAAAACCAACCAAATGTCAAACCTAATCGGGTATATATGAAAACAAATCTATACCTAAGATAAATTGTTTAACCAAGCATACCATAGAAAACAAAAGCAAACCGAATGCCAAACCTAATCGGGTACGTATCGAAGCAAAAGCTTTTCAAATGCCAAACCTAGTTGGGTATGTATGGATGCAAAACCCAACCAAATGCCAAAACTAATCGGGTACATATGAAAACCAATCTATACCCAAGGTAAATTACTTAATCGAGCATACCATGGTATAATGATATGTCTTTTCGAACCTCAAAAGTCGACACTAATATATCAACGGTATTCACATGCCAAGCATCCAAGTACCGAAAAGGCAAATTGGTGGGATGAAAGAAAGAAAAGACAGAACAAAATCTCATATCGTGACAAGTAATATATAATATACAACAGATCTTTACAAAAAAACTGTAATATACCTAAATCAAACGAAGTAAACTAATCTATCATCAGCCTGGATAGTTATAACAACCTGTACTCACAAATGCTGATAAATAATAAACAACAAATGTGAAGAAAATATAATATACATGAATATGTATTGGAGGCATCCGGCTCGTCTCCTTAAGATTCAAAGCATGCATAACTAAATCTGGAACACTCTAGCTGATCCAACCATATAAGAAAATAACGTCCGGATCAGTCTGGTAAACTAGCATGAGAAACACAATCAAATAGATTTTTAATGTCATAAAACCTTTCAAAAATAAGGGTGTCTCACTAGACCACGACGCATATAAACACAGACTGGTTTTTATCTCAAGAAAACCAAACAATTTTATTAAAATATCCAATTAAATTATAATAATATCTAGGGTTTAAAATAAATATTGAATCATAGTCAAAATAGTTACATTAATTACATTTCAACATATTAAGTATACAATCAAGTCCGAAAGGCACATATCGGAGAATTGACTACATATAATGACAAAGTAAATGGCTACCTTCCGTATAATACATCTTTAGATAAAATATACCAGGGCAAACCTATCAACCTCTACCAGCATAGAACCGACATACCCTTACTGGATAGTACCAAATATGATTATCACCTTGGTCATCACCTAAATAAACTGTTTTCGTGGCCACAAACATACATGAACCGAGAATATTGACCTAGATACAAGTGATGACAATACCCTAATGAGAGTGACCCATATAGCCCTACCATATCTATCCTATTTTAACCATTCCCGGGTAGTAAGGCTTGAGTTTACGTTTTACCTGTAATGACTTGGGATTTCGAACCGTTCAAATCGACAATCATCCACTCATGTCAGACTTGAATTGCTCAAAACAATAAATTATTAATTTATATCTGGCAAAACTTAGCTATACAGTAAATAAATCAATCACAGAATCACAGAGTAATGTAATAATAAGCAGCAGAATAGATAAATAATAGTTCATGAAGCTACTATATAAACATCAGAGTTAAAAAAAATATCCAATACATAGAAGTGTCAATACATAGAAAAATGACAAGTCTACACAAAACAACGGGAAACAACTGAGAAGCTGAATAGATAGAGATGGATCTCCAAGCAAAGCTCCAAACTTCAAAGGGGATTCACAAATGCTGTGACACTTAGTCTTGCCCGAGCATAAAAAAAAAAGACAAAACACTCGAGTCAGGATTAGCATTCTTATATAGTAAATTCAACTCAAGTGAAATGTCAACTAAAATACAAATAACTTAAAGGATGTTTGGGATTTCCATCCTCTAAGGATCCGTGGAACTATCTACTATGTAGTAATATACGCTATTATTATATGTCTATCAGTAAAGTATTAAAATAGCGTTAAGGCGTTACCCATATCCCCATTAACATAATTTATATAATGCCGTAGTCTATACAGTACTATAAACTCCACCAAACCGGTGTGTTATAATGGAGCACTCCATAGGTACGACACAAACCAAAATCGTAATGGGCTAAATAAGGTAGATGACAAGGCACGAGGCTATACCCTAGGTAGGATTCTACCAATTTACACTTCCGTGCTGGTGGTCACGCATAGCCGCAGCTACCGCCCACCTCGTACAACACTCCTAAAATCAAAGGTGCACCCAATCAAATCACAAAGTAATAAAATGGTATTGAAGAAGTGTGTCTGATCGGAGGAGCTATCTCACTTGGCCCGTCAATTGCTTCTGCTTTAGTCATCTTATTTAGGGATCATTTCATACCTCAATGCAGCAACGTTGTCAAACCATCCTACTTCATTTTGGATTCAACACCGCGTACATGGTTGTTAAAGAGGTTTTCGGTATTGGTAGAGAGTATGACAATATCTGATCCTGGTCTTTTTAACAACCAATTGCTTATTTCACACCATGGTCACTTCATTTCAAATAGTTCATACTTCGTATCAAAATATCATATTCATTTCAAAACCATATCAATTCGATATCATTATTTACTTTAAATAATATTCATTTCCAGAGTCGTAGCACTTTACATATTATAACACTTTCGAAATCATAACACTTCCAACTTAAATAGTTTAAATACTGAAAATAGTATATATACATATATATATATATATATATATATATATTAAAATAGTTATAAATTAAAATAATTTATGTATTAAAATAGTTATAAAATAAAATAGTTAATATATTAAAATAGTTATAAATTAAATAGTTCATAGATTAAAATAATACATATATTAAAATACTTTATATAATAAAATTAGTTTCCTCCAATTTCACAAATCGATTCAAAACAACTTAAATTCCAAAATTCAATTTAATCAATCCCAGTTCAACAATTTCAGTTTAAAGGGTTAAAGATTCAATTCAAATTCTCAATAAACCATTTCAATTTATATCGATTTCAAATCCAGGTTTGAACAACCACTGCAATTCTAATAAGATTCAAAGTTTAAACATTCAAACATTTACAATATAAGTTTCATTTATATTTCAACATTTAATTTTAATTTTATTCAAATTGGAAAATATTCACTTAATCATTTTTGATAACAATTAAATAAAATCACTTTTCATCAAATCAAGTTATAAATCATACCTTTCAAATCTCAAAATCAATAAGTTCAAATAAATTCTTATTTAAATTAAATTATTAACCAATTTAAATTTCAAATCAATTTTACTTTATTTTTCCAACCTCTATTTATTTAAAGTTATTACAAAAATCTTTTTAAATATTAATATAAATTTAAATAAATACATAAACATAATTTACATACATATATTAGTTAAATTAAAATATTATTAAATATTATTATATAATTTTTTTAGATTAAATCTTATTTTTATATATATATTATATTAAATCTTATTTTTATATATCCAAAATATATAAAATAACTTATATTAAATTTTAAAATTTATATTTTCAAAACTAACTTATAAATTTAAAATTTTCAAATATAAAATTTTCAAATATAAAATTTTAAAAATGTAAAAATTTTCATATGTTTAAAAATAAAAATTCATATATTATATTTAAAAATCAATATTTATTAAAACCCATATATTTCCTTTCAAAACTTTGGAAATCATTTTTCAAAAATAGACCAATAGTGTTTGTATATAATTTTCTATCATATGGTCAAGTGTTATGGATATTTATCATTTCAATCCACAATTTAAATTTATTATATATGAGTATATATCATTTCAACCCGCAATCCCAAAATTTCAAAATCAATGAAAATCATTTGGGTTTATCATTTCAACTCCTAACGATTTTCCTTTAATCTATAATATTGTTCATGTATGTATCATTTCAACTCATAGGGATTTCTAAACTAGTAGGGAACTTGCAGAGTGAGAACAAATACGACAATAATATAACATATCAACAACAGACATATATCATCAATAACAAATTCAATCATAATATAAATAACATATTATGGTGTCATATGCAACAAGTGAACACTTACAAATAATGACATATCATATATATTAAATAATTAACAGTTCAAATTTAACAGCATATTTCAATTGTTATTTCAAGGTGAGTTAAATTTACTAAATATAAGAATGTTAATCGTGAGTGATTGCTCACCTTTCGAGGCTAAAGAAATGAACGAGAATGAAAGTGAATGGACATGGACAAACACACGGATCGAACGAGTAGGACAGTGACAAGTTGGATTGTTGTTGTAAATCTGAACAGCAGCGAAACAAAGCAATTTGAACTTAGATGATGGAACAAAATATATAAATTCTAAACATATCATATATATAGAATTATTACAAAATTTATAACATAACTTCAATAAATATTTAAACATATTTATTTTTTTAAGAGAAATTTTATAAATATAAATATACCTCAAAAGCCGCCAACAAGCCTGACGGGTAACATGATAAGAAAACCAAAAAACCGTCAACAAGTCTGACGGGAAACTAACGTTGAAAACCAACAATCCCGGACGAAAGAACAGAAGAATAAATCGAAAAGCAAAAACCCAGGCAAACAAAAAAGAGGAAAACAAGAAACCGGACGAAACCCAAAAACGATAGAAGATAAGAGGTCCGAAAGAAAGCGATCTGAGCTATCCATCGCTCCGAACCAGATAGTAAGAAAAAGCAGCTCCAGCCAAACAAGAGAAACCTAAACCTAAAACCAATAGCAGCGAAGTAAGATGTAAAGGGGGGGGGGGGGGGGAGGGGAAGGAAGAGCCAGAAAACACCTGGCCCGCAACCGAGTCTCAACCAATTCCCGCTCTAGCGGAAAGCCTACAACAAGAAATAGACAGAAGAGGCAGAAGAAGGCGAGATATATATAGACAGAGGGGGCAGAACAAGAAATAATATTTAAACATATTATTTATATAAAATTTGTTGCTAAAATTGATTCAAAATTTACAATATAAATTTAAATAAATACAACTCTTACCAGAACCCATTTTCAAAAAAAAAAAAAACTCTTACCAGAAAGATATATATAAACTTCTTTAAACATGTTATTTATAAACAAGATAGCTTATATATATAACTATTGGTTCAAGACAACAAAAACATACATATGCAATATATTAAATACAACTTACGTATATTACATAAATAGGAGTCGAATTCCCAAAAGGCATCTAAGAAAAGAAAAGCAAAATATAATATAAAACAATATATATACACTGACATATGTGAGTAACTTTACTTATAAATATAAAACAGTATATTATATACAAAGTCAGGGCTCTATTGTCGAATACCAATATAGGATCAGACATCCAACTTTAAAATCGCTATGTGTATATATATATATATATATATATATATACACACACAAACCACCTTGGAGCTTTGCTATGTAGTGGTGGCTCGGCCTGAGTGTTGAACGGGCTGTTGCGGCCATGTTCCTGGGGTGTGGTGCGAGCGAACAGGTGAGGGTGGGTTTGCATGGCGTTGTGAGGAGCAAGAGGGCGGAGAAGATGGACACGGCTACAGGAAATCATGTAAGCATAAATTTATTTATAAACAACACTGTTGCATGGTGAGGCGAAAGAGGAGGAAAGGGCTACAGTCTGGGTGTTTTCGGGTTAGTGGGCATTGGCGGAGAGATGTCAATGGAGAGTTGATCGGAGATTCGGCGACTGCTAGGTGGCACTGTGGCGGATGTTCGTGCATATGAGCTGTCATGGTGATGGGGTGTGGAGTGGAAGGGGTTGCATTTTGGTGGAGGAGAAACAAGTCTTGGTCGTGACATGTGGAGGGTTTGGCGATCTAGAGGGGAAAGTGGGTTTCTATAGTGATGGGCGGACATGCTTCAGTAGGTGAAAGGAAAAACTCGGGCATGTGGATGGGTTAACACGAGAAACAAAATGAAGGCAACTGAATAAAATAAAACTTACATTACAAATTCTCTCGAAGAAGACAGGGCTGTGACTAGGAGGAAGACACGAGCAGGCTCAATAAAGGATTCAAGTGAAAATATATGTTTCTCAGGCGAATATGCGAGCAACTTTTTTTTATGAATGGACGAACAAAAGAGGAGAGAAAGGAAGATTAAAACGAAAATAGTATAAGGTGAAAAGGTGGAATAACAAAAGTCAGGTACAAATTTTTGGAAATATTAAAACAAGAGTCTGTTGGTATTACAAGTTGGGTAATGAAAGGACACAGAAAGCCCAAAAGGTTAAAATTGGTTACGGGTACGGCTAATCGTGTTTTATCGATTCATCATGTATTGAACTCCAAAATTAACAAACAAATATACTGTGAAGATCAGTACGACGAGACGAACAGAATGGTACATTAATATAAACGATACGACCATTCTATCAAAAGTTGATATTTCACTGCCAAACTGCGGCAAATTCGTTGAAAATAATATAAATGGAGGCAGAGAAGTTCAAATTTGACAAAACGAAATATGATGTCTCACTCGAAAAATAATTTACATTCTTATTATATAAAATATTTAGATTTCAAAAATATTTTATTTCCATCAAATTTTAACTGATTTAAATTGAAATAAATTACACAACAAAACTAGCTTTCATATTCACTGATAAAAATCTGACATCTGCTACGTTTAAATAGACGCATTACAAATATCAAATTTTCATTGCTAAATTCAATTGTTATTTTTCAAGAAAAATTCAGTTAATTACGTTATTTAAACCGTTAAAATTTATGGGTCGTCATATTACCTTTTAGAAAATTCTACTTGAATGCTAACACAGCCCTTTAAGGCAACAATGTAATGCCAGCATTCATCCATATAAGTTGTTTTACGACTAAACAAAGCAGGGACACTACTTCTACCACATCTACAGAATTAGTAGCAAATAACCCTTACACTTCGAAGAACTCCAACTTCGATCATCATCTTCAAGATGATCCAATTCGAACGCTTATGCCGGTTCAAAGTGGTTTTTAAATATCATATCTGATCCTTGTCTCTATAAACCAACAAACGATAGTTTTCAAAACGAACCAATATTTGATAGTCGGTTATTTAATTATCAAATTGACAAACAATCAAATCCAAGATTTAATTCCAAATGGAAACCAAGCATGGTTAAGCCTATAAGCAACCACTAAGCCTCTTTATCTAATTCTTTTATTAATTAAAATCACATTTCAAATATTTATAATAAAATACCTTTTTTAGAAGATATATTCCCAAACTCTATCTCTGTTGTTTTTAATACTTGAAAAATATTCATATACTTATCTCAATACTTATATCAGTGTTAATTATATTCACAAAACTTAAGAAAGATTTCACTTTCAAACCACACTTATTTGGGTTAAAACAAATATCGTTAAAAACATAGATAACAGTAAACCCAAAACACTTTTGGTGTAAGTAAATGTGTTATATAAAAAATAGACCAAGTATACTTAACATCATTTACAGTTTCTACGATACTATCCCTCGATTAACAATGAAATCAGACAAGTTAGAAAACAATACCTGCATCGTCACACATTCTTAATTCTTAGGATAGAGACGAGTTTTCATACCTAGGAATTTGGTGTTAAGTATGAAAAGAATACTTTTCACGTCCTCATAATTTAAAAAAATCAATTGTGGAAATCAAATCGCATTTTATTTTATAAAATTCCTTTTTATAAATCTCTTTATCTTTTACAAACTCCTTTTATAAATCTCCTTACAAACTTCATTCTACTTCTAAAACTCCTTTTATAAATCTCCAAATACAATTATAAAATTCCTTTACTAAATATCATTTCTAAAATATCATTTATTTTATAAACCGCTTATCTATTTTTAAATTTTCTTTTATAAATTCATTTCTGTTTATAAACCTTCTTTTATAAATTTTCTAATTTTAAATCTAATATATTTATCATAAACCTTCAATTTCAAAATAGGACTAAAAGTTTTCCAAAAAATGGTCATTCCATATATCACTATAAATTCACGAATGTGACTTACGTTCACAATTTATCATAAATGATTTAATTTCCCTTTTATAAAATATGATTTGTAAATCCATTCTTTTATTTATAAAATGCCATTTATAAATCTATCCTTCTATACAACATTTTATATAAAACATTTCACAAATATTTATTCCCAGATATTTCTACCTTCTTTTGAAATAGAATCATTTTATTATAAAGATAAACCCCCATTTTTCTTTAAAATAAACATCCGTTATTATATTAACTTTTTTATGAAATAATTGCTTCCCGAATTTTTTTAAAACTTCATTAAAAAAGTTGGAGTAAAATAGAGAAGTTAAAAAACACTTCTAAATAAAGTGCCATAGAAATTTCCAAAATTCACATTTAAAATCATTCTTCGAATTAAAACCATTACAAATCAAAAACAGCAAATATTAGTATTTTCGAAATACTATAATGGGGCCAATAGTTATATTGCACTTAACCAATGCTATTACTACCTTTGTCACTAGAAAGGTCCAACTTTTAACATATATCAATGCCCTATCCGGTATGGCTAACTACCAAACTTTGATATTCAATATTCTATATAATAGGTATATAATTGTAATTAAGATCAATAATAATGAGGAATCTGGATTCCTATATGAAATTCCCTACATTTTATTTTATATGTCATTCGCTTAAGTGGATATTTAATCAAGGCAAATCAATAAATCATCCAAACATAAAAACAATAATTTATATCTATTATATATCATATAGTATTCATCTAGAGGTGAGATAACTCACCAAAATTCCAATTGACCTTAAACGTTCTATTTCAATCCTTCGATTTTGGCTTAAAATTTCACTTGCTTCAAACTCGATGAAACCATTTCCAATGCATAGATATTGCTCCACGAGTGTAACACAAAAGACCGCATCTCGTTAGGACCTTGCATGAGTAAGATATTGCTTTTATAAGATTTTGATTAATTAAATCAATTAATTACTCGATTAATTTACAAATTACCCAAATTATCACCTTCTTCCCCTTACCAATCTCCTTCTTGTACATGCATAGGAATGTCCACCGTGCACACCCAAAGCCGATAATCTCTCCCCCCTTTTACTCTCTCGTTAGTCCATGAAACCACACAACGTCAATTCCACTCCGCTCCTCTTCGCGAGTGCTTCAACCTTGACCTAACTTTGCAACCCTTGAACCCCTCGACCTTGATGGGACCTGGAACACTCGGCCGCAACTGTAGTTACGTCGCATCACCTAAAGCTAGGCCGCACCTCACCAAAACGCACCCATAAGCATCCCTTCGCATGAGCAACCCAAATCCATAATCCGTTCTACAAATCATCGCCTAGAACTTCGCATATCTATAACCCTAGCTTTTCCTTGAACTGTCCATCATCTACAGTCAAAGCCATACCTAATAAAACTTGTATAGATTTGAAGATCTCATTACTACAAATTTAGTGGATCTAATTATATATTTTTTCATTGATTGAATCTTTTGACTTTTATTTTTCTTTGGAGGAGGTTATTTTATTTACAATGAAAAGATAAGGAGGGAAATTGAAAAGAAGAAAGAGGGAAAAGTCAAGGTGTTGAAAATTTTAAGTGTAAATGTGTGTTAATTTTGCAATTTCCGGCATCTCGCCGCACACCAGTTTGTTTGCATACGAACCGCAAATGACAAAAATAAAAATACGATCGTGCACAAAATTGCACCACGATCTCAAAACAATAATAAAATACACAGGTTATCTTATTCCGTTTAATTTCGAAAATACCGACGTTTACTGTAAAATACATCAAATGATTATTTAAATATTTTCTAAATTAAAAATTATGGAAAAAACATCCTATATGTTAAATTAAAAATACCACGCTAAAAATCGGGTCGCTTTATTAGCAATTTATTTTCTTATCATTTATCACATTTGAGTCAAATTTGAATATTTAAATAAATTAAATATACCAATTCGAAATGTTAGAAATCCCGGTTCATTACATTCTTCCCACTTAAAAAAAATTCATTTTTGAAATTCTCAAAGGAAGAAAAATTCTCAAACCCTTTGGTTTTTTAGATCAATTATGTTATGAAAATATTTGGTAGCACCTCCTTTGCGCGACTCGATCTGGATAAATTATAACTCGTCACAACTGGCTAAAATCAACAAAAAAGCCCAAATGTGGCCTCCTATATCTGGTGCATAAAATCGTCAACAACATTATATATATATATTTATGATATATCTTAGAGTGTTTATGTCATATAGAAAAAACACTCGGTAAGCAATTAACATGTACTTATTTGTTAGGAAACAAACTGTACTCATGAAACCAAAAGAAGCAAGCCAGCCTTTGCTTCCATATACCTGTATCTCACTTACAAATTCCATCAAACCATTTAACTTGCATTTCTAAAGAAAGAAGCATACAATACTAAAGCTCGTACGATGTACATATGTCCTTTGTATGTAATATCAAATCTAATCACTCCCTCGATCACAAAAAATTTCACTTTTGAACTAGTATCGCTCACTGGACCACCCTGGTGAAGACTCTGATCAGGTTCCTTGATTAGAAACCTCTGTTCTTCTTGCATAGATATATATATTATGATAGAAAACTTCAGAATCATATCACGAATCCATATTGAGTGTTCGCCATCAACAATTAAGTGAAAAATCCTCACTTGGACCAGTGGAAATCACCTGGAAATCATATACCCGAATCTAGATAAAGGATAGTTATGCGAATAAAATGATATATGTAACATCCCGCATTTCGTACGCTTTAAATTAATGATAAACCACACACGTCAGACTTAAACCATACAAAAGGGCGGATTGTTATGGGGTAAATAAGAAAAAGTAGAGAAAGAAAAAACAAAATAGAATCTTGCAGCGGAGCGATAAAATATAATAATCAAATATACAGTTCATGAAGCTGCTTTTCAAAATATTCGATTATTCTTATACAATACATATCAGAGTTACACTTACCGGAGAATATTAATAATAATGCAGCGAAAACAGTATGAATATGGTGGAATACTATAATAAATAATAATAATAAATCTTCGTCTTCGTCCTCCAGAATACGGAATTCCAAATCCTGAAATGCTCAGGCTGACCCGAGCGAATTTGAAAAGACAAAACACTCGAGTCAGAACTAAAATATCTTATGTAAGTTAAATCAATAATAAACAATATGAGTGGAGCGACGTCAGAGATGTTTACGGGATTTGACATCTCATATCCATTGTCTAACGTGAGTGCAGTAACTCAAGAGATGCTTGGGATTCACATCTCCTAAGGATCCGTTAAACTATTTATTATGTAGTAATATTTCGCTATTACAATAATGTCTATTAGCACAATAAACTTACTTTTAAATAGCGTTAAGACTTTACATTTTCCACCTTAACACATAAATAGTGTCAGTAGTCTATACAGTACTTGCATATCTCCTAATCGGGAGACTACGAGAAGATACTCCATAGGTACGATACAAATCAAAATCGTACAAGACTCGCTAGGGTAGGGGACATGGCACAACTAGGCAATGCCAGAGTAGATATACCAATTGCTATCCGGGTTGGTGGTAACGCGTAGCAACTACTACCGCCCACCTCGAACAACACCCCTAAAATCAAAAATCAAAAGTGGCCACCAAATAAATCCAAAAGTCAGAGTATAATATCGAAGGAGTGCTTCCGATTAGAGGAATGACCTCATTGGCCCGAGAATCGCTCCTGTTTTAGCCACCTTATGCCAACTCACGGGAGTCGGGTCCACGTATTTACCTCAAAGGAAACACCGCCGCCATCCTACTTCATTTTGGAATCTCCACCGCGTACACGGTTGTCAAAGTGGTTCTCGAAGTTGGCAGAGAGTGACAACTTCGATCCCGGTCTCTTTAACAACCAAACGTTATTATAACACCGCGGTCTTTTCAAAATAGTTTATACTTTAAAACCAGAATATAATATCCATTTCAAAACCATATAAATACGATATCCTTTCCATTTCTAAAACCAAATCATTTTGATATCATTTTTATAAAAACCCAAATCAATATAATATCATTTTATTTCAAATATATCCTTTTCAAAAGTCATAACATTTTCAACATTTAACACTTCGAAATCAAAATACTAGAAATATAACCCTTTCAATTTATTCTACCTCGCAACTCATAACTTCCACCACTTATGTGGTTTAAATATTTAAAATACTTTATATACCCAAATAGCTTCTTTAATTTTCACAAATCAATTTCAAAACTCGAATTTCTAGATATTGAATTTAATCCAAATCCCAAAATAATACACTTCAATTAAATTCAGTTTCCAAATAAACTTTTCCAAATTTTGTCGATTTCAAAGCTGATTTGACTCACAACATAGACCCTTTCAAATTCAATATATTTCAAAGCTTAAATATTCAATATTTCAAAACTAAATTTTATAATTCATATATATATATATATATATATATATATATATATATATACACCAAATTCACTTTACTATTATTTTGTTTTGAAATATTTACTTAATAAATCCAATATCCTTTAAATAAACTTCAAATTTCAATAATTGAATATTCCTCAATTTATTTAGACTTGATGTATCCACTTAAACCACCTTTACCCCGAATTTAGTTATAAAATCATATTCCAATGGATTCTTATTTAACAAAATTCTTAATTAAATAAGATCTTAAGTCAATTCCAAACTATCTTCTCAACCTTGATTATAAAAATCAATATAAACTCTATATTAAAATATAATTTGAGTAAATACCTTTCCATGTTATATTTTAATAAATCAAACTTTATTATTAAACTTATTTATACTTTAAACAATTTTACACATAGCTTAAAATCAAAATTTAACAATATATAAAATACATTATACAATATCCAAATCCATACCTCATAAAACCGTATATTTCTTTACAAACCATAGAAAATCATTTCAAAATATTTTTATATATAGACTGCGGTGCCTGTATATAATTTTCTATCCTGTGGTCAAGTGATACGGATATTTATCATTTCAATCCGTAATTTAAAATAAAATTGCGGTTATATATCATTTCATACCGCAATCCCGAATCAAAAAGAACTTGCAGATTATAATGATATAAATAAACATCCATTCATCCATCATAGAATCATACATCCATCACAATCATCATCCAAAACAATCAATCAATATCAATATATAACTGATAATATTTAACGGGTAATTAACTGGCAGTTATATTCAATAATAAATTAAATAACGATTTAATTTAAATAAATGCAATTAACTGAGATGATGATTAAAATATACTAAACAGTCATAAATAAATGCATAATCACAACAAAAATTAAATTTAACAAACATAAGAAATTCTAGGAGTTGTGAGTGGGTTAAAACACTCACCTTTTGAATTTAAATTGAATTTAAACCCAAAAATCAAAGAGCCTCAGAATCCGTCCAAACCAGCGCTAAAATATCCGGAATTCCAATATGAACCTAGCCGTGAAAACCGCGCATGAATTCGACCTCGTAGGTGAAAGATACAGTGATTAGAACAATTTCGAAATTAAATTTTAAATTAAAAATAACCAAAACAAAACACATCCCCCACCTTCCTTTCATGGTATGCAACGTCACCAAGTGAAAACGCGAAACCCTCGTTTGCACGTCAAACATGAACAAACCCTATTGAAGCTTCAAACAACCGGCCGCCACGCTTTCTTGAATTAACGATGCTGCCACGTTCAACTAGAGCAAGATCCACGGCCACGGTTGAACCCAGCAGGCCGAGCCGTCCCTACGCCGTGAACGTTGCCCCTCTCGGTTGCCGTCCACGCACGGCACCGTCGCTACTTTCATCGGCCAATCATGGCTTGACGCAACCCTGCTGAGACGAACGAATGCCTGATCTAGGACCTGCACGACACCACCTTCCCAACGCCACCCACCGATCGCCCTACCGTCGCAGATCCGTCGTTGGATCATCCAAAATCCAACACGAACGGCCAGAATTGATTTGCGATTACAGGGCAAATGATGCATCGAACTGAAAAACGAATCATAGAATTGAGATGCGCTCTTCGAGAGCTTCAATATATAATTTTTCTGAATTTTTTTGAGGAGTTTGAAATTTCACTTTGGATTTGAATTTGATCTGTATTTGGATCTAGAATTTGTTTATCTGCCATTGTGGAGGAGGTGAAGAGGGATTGTGCGTACATACAAATGAGAAATAGAGGTAGGCGAGGATTTATAACAGGGTATTTATAGACAAAGCTGAAACAGAATAGATGGACCTGATTTATAAACGCGCTGAACGATGAATGGCCCGAAAAGCCCGTTCTGACTCCAGAACGAAATTGGGTCAACCCGTATATCAAAATAGATGTTTTAAAATATTCTAAACGCAATGGAAAAGTTTTCAAGTCCAAATTCCATCGTATGCAGAAGTTATGCTAAAATCAATATTTTTCAAATTGATATCAATTGATTTCAAGGCGTTTCAAGCCCGTACGATCAAACGACAAGCCCGATCGCTACGAAACTTGAAATCCTACAATAATTCACCGTTATGGATTCGATGAAACTGGTTTCGTCGAAATCCGAGTCAGTGGTTAAAATGGCTATTTTTACATTAAATAAAAAAATAAAGAAATTAACAAATTAAATCAAATTTTCAATTTCAACTCTATAATTAACAAATTTCATCATTTTTTTCTTAATCATTTACACTAATTTAACCAAATTCAAATGTCAATTTAGGGTTGATTAATTTATCAACTTCAGTATTAACCTCATTTTCATTAAATTCAAAATTCAAAATTTAATTTCCAAAAATTATACTAAATTTACTTTTCATTCTATTTCCATTTTATTATTAACAAACGGACGAAATTTACATTGGAATCAAAACCCATTACAACAACATTCTCGCATTTCACAACATTCTCGCATTTCATCTAAATACCCATTTACATAATATTTAAATAGTTAATTTCATTTAATTGCAGTTAATCATATTGTCATACACTAAATTCCAATATATTGACAAAACTTTTTTTTGCATTCCTTTTACTCAACAAACTGTCATTTTATAAATAAAATTAACCTTATTTTCGATTATTACTTTAATTTATATTAACAAAACATTAATTTTAGATTTATTACAATTAATTACAAAAGTTTATTTAACCCATTAAATAAACAAGCAACCTATATAAATTGTAACCTATTTGCTTTTAATTGCATTAATAAGTTCGTTACTTATCAATCCAGATTATAATCCTATATATAACGCTAATTTTATTTCATTACATTAATATGCGCCTATTTACATCTTAATTTGAATAAATATTACATTTCTAAATGTGTACTTCTATTAATTGAACACATTAATTAAGGTTTTAAAACCAATAAATGAATTTACCTTAATCCCATTCTTATACCAGTTTATTACTTTAAATACATTACGTATTTATTCATCAATTAACATACTCTGAACTTATTTTCCAATTCACCAATTTCTATCTTAAAATAAATTTACATTTCTATTAAATTTACATTCACACTTCGTTGTTTTATTAATTACTATTAAGGTAACATTTATTATCAACAACAAACATTATAATTACTTATCTACATTGATTGTATAAATTTTCAGTTTATTACGTATTACTTCATTGGTTAATATAACTTTGAATTCATTCAATCACCACTAATTAAGTCAACTACTGCATTTGCTTTCAAATTAAATTTTTATGAACTAAACAAATCGGTAATTTATACAATTATAACCATTAAAAATTTAATTAACTTTATATTTACTACTTTCAAACAAATAATATGATTACTTACAGAACATTGACCTTTTATTCAATTACCATTTATTGAAATTCAAATTCATTAATTAATTTAATGCTTACATTTATTTCCATATATCCAATTTGTAGCTAAGTATAACATCTACATTATTTCCATTGATTTGAATTAATTCCCAAGTGCAACAATTTACACTACTTCATTTTTTTTCTCAATTCAATTGTCAAAAATTAGTTTCTAATAACCATTGCTACAATTCATTCTAAACATTTACTTAATTATAAGTCATAAAATTTTTATTTCTTTCTAAAATTTAATTACAAAATTCTTATAATTCAACAAATTTAATTATCAAAATTTTCAGGTCGTTACACTCTCCCCCACTCAAAACTTTTCGTCCCCGAAAAGGAAAAAGAGGGAAAAGAAGAATTAAGAAGTCAATATATCTTATTTAAAATATTAAATTTATAAACAAATAAATTTACAAAATCTATTAATTTAAATAAAATATACCAATTTATAACCATTAAATCTTTTATACTCAAATTAATAAAGTTTGAAAAACATTTTTCACTTATATAATCCAAAAGAGTTAATAACTATATAAAATGAAATATTTAAGGTTGTTTTAACTACAAACCCTCAATCAATACATACAACAATCACTTGCAACCAGGTATACAACCAATACATAAAAATCAACACAAATCAATCATTCATTCATATCAAACAAAACAAATAGTTGTTCGGGTTCAAAACTTTAAATTGTACGGAATGAAAAATAAACTACCAAGTGTACCCTTCATTCAACAGTCTTAGGTGAAAATAAATAAATTATTCATTCATCCAAACAATTTTAAAGTATCCTTACCCAAACAACCATAAACCAAAACAAACAACAACAATTTCAAACAATAGATTTAGTTTATCCTTATTAATTCCATTCATACATTTGTTGTTTGATTTCTCTTTTTCATTCATATAATGGTTTATCTTTTAAATTTACATTTATTTCTTACAATTTTATTTAGAAATAACTTCAACTTGTTTACTTAAGTTTAAATTTTTTTGTTTATACTACTTATCTTTCTATTATATTTAATTATAGTAACATTTCCAATTATACTTAAGTTTATAATAACTACAACATCAACTTCTTATTTATTGAAGAATTTCATTATTTACTTTCATTACCTCAAGTTTATTTTTGGTATAGTATCTATTACATTTTCTTATTAACATTTCAACTTTTTATATCTTTGGTAAGTTATATATATGCCTTTAAGGATGTAATTGAAAGTTATACAAGTTTTTCTCAATTCTTTTAATTAATTTAATGTTCAATAATACAATCCTTTGTTTTATATGTTACAAATTTAAATTTTCTTTTTATTTAATTTATAACTTAGCATTAAATCTCTTATTTCCTTTAGAGCTTTCAATTATTAATTACCTACGTTCCAATTCACTACAATAATTGAAACTGTTAATTAATGGAAACTTAAGAATTAAATACCGAGTTTAAATTTCAAATTATTTTAAAATAATAGATAAAGGTTTATACTTAAAACTTATATATCCAATTATACTTAAAACAATTAGAAATTTATATTAGGTTTATCAAAACAAATCTGCAGTAAACTACTACAGTGGCCTTCCCACTTCGAAACTCGAATATGAATGTCGATGATGTGTGCACTCATCACCGAAATTATTTTCCAGCGACAGAGAGGGGAGTACAGAATTTATTCCTTCCAAATTTCTTTAAGTAATTCTTTCAAATATATTGACATATTTATATCAGAAAATACTTATAAATAATATTATTATTATATTCCAAAATCATTCGAAAGAAAGTTTCAAAATACCGGAACTTAAGTTCCAAATTCCCAATTTTGATTTATTTTATTTTCGATCTTATTTCAACTATTATTTATAAATTTCATTACCTAGCAACCAGTATATTACAACCAAATATATATATCCTTTATAAAAAAATTATATATAGAAAATATAATAGGCAAAATTATTTTATTCACCTATATTCAAAACAAATATTGTGTCGGTCTGTCCTATTAAGTATTTAGAAATCCCTATTGATGTCAAAGCGTCCCATGCATCAACAGAATTTATAAATACAAAACGGAAAAAATTAACACAATATTAAAACCTTAACACAAACAAATACGGTCTCTCATATATATACACTCAGCGACTCATCATAGGGTAGCACTACCTTATTAATAAAGAGTCAGACCCCACAAAGCTAAGGATTATCGCTAAACCAAAGCTCTGATACCAGATGTAACGTCCTGCCTTTTCGTACGCTTTAAATCGACGATAAACCATACACGTCAGACTTAAAGCATACAAAAGGGCGGATTGTTATGGGGTAAATAAGAAAAAGTAGAGAAAGAAAAAACAAATAGAATCTTGCAGCGGAATGATAAAACATAATAATCAAATATACAGTTCATGAAGCTGTTTTTCAAAATATTCGATTATTCCTATACAATACATATCAGAGTCACACTTACAAGAGAATATTAATAATAATGCAGCGGAAACAGTATGAATATGGTGGAATACTATAATAAATAATAATAATAAATCTTCGTCTTCGTCCTCTAGAATACGGTCTTCCAAATCCTGAAATGCTCAGGCTGACCTGAGCGAATTTGAAAAGGCAAAACACTCGAGTTAGAACTTAAAGATCTTATGTAAGTTAAATCAACAATAAACAATATGAGTGGAACGACATTAGAGATGTTTACGGGATTTGACATCTCCTGTCCAGTGTCTAACGTGAGTGCAGTAACTCAAGAAATGCTCGGGATTCACATCTCCTAAGGATCCGTTAAACTATTTACTATGTAGTAATATTTCGCTATTATAATAATAACTATTAGCAAAATAAACTTACTTCTAAATAGCGTTAAGGCTTTACATTTTCCACCTTAACACATAAATAGTGTTAGTAGTCTATACAGTACCTGCATATCTCCTGATCGGAAGACTACGAGAAGATACTCCATAGGTACGACACAAATCAAACTCGTACAAGGCTCGCTAGGGTAGGTGACACGGCACAACTAGGCAATGCCAGGGTAGATATACCAATTGCTATTCGTGCTGGTGGTAACGCATAACAGCTACTACCGCCCACCTCGAACAACATCCCCAAAATCAAAAATCAAAAGTGGCCACCGAATAAATCCAAAGTCAGAGTATAATATCGAAGGAGTGCGTCCGATCAAAGGAATGACCTCATTGGCCCGAGAATCGCTCTTGTTTTAGCCACCTCATGCCAACTCACGGGAGTCGGGTCCACGTATTTACCTCAAAGGAAACGCCGCCACCATCCTACTTCATTCTAAAATCTCCACCGTGTACACGGTTGTCAAAGTGGTTTTCGGAGTTGGCAGAGAGTATGACAACTTCCGATCCCGGTCTCTTTAACAATCAAACGTTATTATAACACCGCGGTCTTTTCAAAATAGTTTATACTTTAAAACCAGAATATAATATCCATTTCAAAACCATATAAATACGATATCCTTTCCATTTCTAAAACCAAATCATTTTGATATCATTTTTATAAAAACCCAAATCAATATAATATCATTTTATTTCAAATATATCCTTTTCAAAAGTCATAACATTTTCAACATTTAACACTTCGAAATCAAAATACTAGAAATATAACCCTTTCAATTTATTCTACCTCGCAACTCATGACTTCCACCACTTATGTGGTTTAAATATTTAAAGTACTTTATATACCCAAATAGCTTCTTTAATTTTCACAAATCAATTTCAAAACTCGAATTTCTAGATATTGAATTTAATCCAAATCTCAAAATAATATACTTCAATTAAATTCAGTTTCCAAATAAACTTTTCCAAATTTTGTCGATTTCACAGCTGATTTGACTCACAACATAGACCCCTTCAAATTCAATATATTTCAAAGCTTAAATATTCAATATTTCAAAACTAAATTTTATAATTCATATATATATATATATATATATATACCAAATTCACTTTACTATTATTTAGTTTTGAAATATTTACTTAATAAATCCAATATCCTTTAAATAAACTTCAAATTTCAATAATTCAATATTCCTCAATTTATTTAGACTTGATATATCCACTTAAACCACCTTTACCCCGAATTTAGTTATAAAACCATATTCCAATGGATTCTTATTTAAAAAATTTCTTAATTAAATAAGATCTCAAGTCAATTTCAAACTATCTTCTTAACCTTGATTTATAAAAATCAATATAAACTCTATATTAAAATATAATTTAGGTAAATACCTTTCCATATTATATTTTAATAAATCAAACTTTATTATTAAACTTATTTATACTTTAAACAATTTTACACATAGCTTAAAACCAAAATTTAACTATATATAAATACATTTGTACAATATCCAAATCCATACCTCATAAAACCGTATATTTCTTTACAAACCATAGAAAAATCATTTCAAGATATTTTTATATATAGACTGCAGTGCCTGTATATAATTTTCTATCCTATGGTCAAGTGATACGGATATTTATCATTTCAATCCGTAATTTAAAATAAAATTACGGTTGTATATCATTTCAAACCGCAATCCCAAATCAAAAAGAACTTGCAGATTACAATGATATAAATAAACATCCATTCATCCATCATAAAATCATACATCCATTACAATCAATCAATATCAATATATAACTGATAATATTTAACGGGTAATTAACTGGCAGTTATATTCAATAATAAATTAAATAACGATTTAATTTAAATAAGTGCAATTAACTGAGATGATGATTAAAATATACTAAACAGTCATAAATAAATGCATAATCACAACAAAAATTAAATTTAACAAACATAAGAAATTCTAGAAGTTGTGAGTGGGTTAAAACACTCACCTTTTGAATTTAAATTGAATTTAAATTCAATTTAAACCCAAAAATCAAACAGCCTCAGAATCCATCCAAACCCATGCTATAACATCCGGAATTCCAATACGAACCTAGTGGAGTAAACCGCGCGTGAATTCGACCTCGTACGTGAAAGATATAGTGATTAGAACAATTTGAAAATTAAATTTTAAATTAAAAATAACCAAAACAAAACACAGCCCCCACCTTCCTTTCAGGGTATGCCACGTCACCAAGTGGAAACGCAAATCCCTCGTCTGCGCGTCAAACATGAACAAACCCTACCGAAGCTTCAAACAACCGGCCGCTGCCCTTTCTTGAATAAACGACGCTGCCACGTTCAACTAGAGAAAGATCCACGACCACGGTTGAACCCAACAGGCCGAGCCGCCCCTACGCCATGAACGTTGCCTCTCTCGGTTGCCATCCATGCATGGCGGCGCCGCCACCTTCATCGGCCAACCACGGCCTGACGCGACCCTACCGAGATGAACGAATGCCAGATCTAGGACCTGCACGACACCACATTCCCAATGCCACCCGCCGATCGCCCTACCGTCGCAGATCCGCCGTTGGATCATCCAAAATCCAACACAAACGGCCAGAATTGATTTGCGATTACAGGGAAAACGATGCATCAAACTGAAAAACGAATCATAGAATTGTGATGCGCTCTTCGAGAGCTTCGATATATAATTTTTCTGATTTTTTTTGAGGATTTTGAAATTTCACTTTAGATTTGAATTTGATTTTTGTTTGGATCTAGAATTTTTTTGTCTGCCATTGTGGAGGAGGTAAAGAGGGATTGTATGCACATACAAATGAGAAATAGAGGTAGGCTAGGGTTCATAACATGGTATTTATAGACAAAGCTGAAACAGAATAGATGGACCTGATTTATAAACGCATTGAATGGCCCAAAAAGCCTATTCTGACTCCGGAACGAAATTGGGTCAACCCGTATATCAAAATAGATGTTTTAAAATATTTTAAACGCAATGGAATAGGTTTCAAGTCCAAATTCCATCATATGAAGAAGTTATGCTAAAATCAATATTTTTCAAATTGATTTCAATTGATTTCAATTTCATTGATTTCAAGGCATTTCAAGCCCGTACGATAAAACGACAAGCCCGATCGCTACGAAACTTGAAACCCTACAATAATTCACTGTTATGGATCCGATGAAACTAGTTTCGTCGAAATCCGAGTCAGTGGCCAAAATGGCTATTTTTACATTAAATAAATAAATAATAAATCAGCAAATTAAATCAAATTTTCAATTTCAACTCTATAATTAACAAATTTCATCATTTTTTTTCTTAATCATTTACACTAATTTAACCAAATTCAAATGTCAATTTGGAGTTGATTTATTAGCAATTTCAGTATTAACCCCATTTTTATTAAATTCAAAATTATAAATTTAATTTCCAAAAATTATACTAAATTTACTTTTCATTCTATTTCCATTTTACTATTAACAAACGGATGAAATTTACATTGGAATCAAAACCTATTACATTAACATTCTCGCATTTCATCTGAATTCCCATTTACGTAATATTTAAATAGTTAATTTCATTTAATTTCAATTAATCCTATTATCCTACATTAAATTCCAATATATTGGCAAAACTTTATTTTGCATTCCATTTACTCAGCCAACTGTCATTTTATAAACAAAATTAACCTTATTTCCGATTATTACTTTAATTTACATTAAAAAAACGTTAATTTTAGATTTATTACCATTGATTACCAAAGTTTATTTAACTCATTAAATAAGCAAGCAACCTATACAAATTGCAACCTATTTTCTTTTAATTGCATTTATAAGTTCGTTACTTATCAATCTAGATTATAATCCCATATATAACGCTAATTTTATTTCATTACATTAATATGCGCCTATTTACATCTTAATTTGAATAAATATTACATTTCTAATTGTGTACTTATATCAATTGAACACATTAATTAAGGTTTTAAAACCAATAAATGAATTTAGCTAAATCCCATTCTTATACCATTTTATTATTTTAAATACATTACGTATTTATTCATCAATTAACATACTCTGAACTTATTTCCCAATTCATCAATTTCTACCTTAATACAAACTTACGTTTCTATTAAATTTACATTCAAACTTTCGTTGTTTCATTAATTACCATTAAGGTAACATTTATTATCAGCAACAAACATTATAATTACTTATCTACATTGACTGTATAAATTTTCAATTTATTACGTATTACTTCATTGGTTAATATAACTTTGAATTCATTCAATCACCACTAATTAAGTCAATTACTGCATTTTCTTTCAAATTAAATTTTTATGAACTAAACAAATTGGTAACTTATACAATTGTAACCATTAAAAATTTAATTAACTTTATATTTATTACTTTCAAACAAATAATATGATTACTTACAGAACATTGACCTTTTATTCAGTTACCATTTATTGAAATTCAAATTCATTAATTAATTGAATGCTTACATTTATTTCCATATATCCAATTTGTAGCTAAGTATAACATATATATTTTTTCCATTGATTTGAATTAAATTCCCAAGTGCAACAATTTACACTATTTCATTTTATTTATTTATTTTTCAATTCAATTGTCAAAAATTAGTTTTTAATAACCATTGCTACAATTCATTCTAAACATTTACTTCATTATAAATCATAAATTTTTTATTTCTTTTTAAAATTTAATTACAAAATTCTTATAATTCAACAAATTTAATTATCGAAATTTTCGGGTCGTTACAATATACGTACAACTTATGCACTTATTCCATTGGTTTCTTAATTGCTCCAATTTCTTTTCATTTTATATCACATTCATTTTACAACAATAGTATTTCATTTAATACTAAAATTATTTATGAACCATTTCTTAAAGCATTACTTATGTTTAAAAACATTCTATAACTAAATTTTATATTCATAAAACTCTTCTACATCCTAAGAGTATAGACACAACATCTGATTTGTTTTACTTAACTAGGATGTTCAACAAATTTAAAAGTTATTTCAACTTACTATCTCCTTAAAATTTTATGTTACGAAACTTATTTTTTATAATATCACAAACATTTAGCTTCAAGTTTTCAACTAATTTGAAAATTTTGTCTGTCCAAAATAGTCGAAAATTCCATTTCATTTCAACAAATGAAGTTTTTTAAAGAACATATCAAAATGAGAATCGCATCCTAAACTACCCTAATGCACATGATACATGAGTCCATAATATAACTTAATAGAAAACTTCAGAATTAAATACCTGGGTTTTATTTCAAATCATTTTAAACAATAATAGACAATCTCCTTTTGTATATCAAATCCTATTTTGAGATTAAATCAAAGTCTATTTTACCAAAACAATTATGAAGGAAAAAATACTATGGTAGAATTTTCCCACTTAGAAACTTGAAAATGAAAGCCAAAGATACTGCAGTCATCACCAGAATTATTTTCCAGTGACAGAAGTGAGTTTAGTGCTTTCTATCTCCTTTAACATCCTTGTAAAATATTTCTATTCAAAATTATTTTCAAATAATACCATTAGCATTTTCTCCAAAACTTTGAAATACAATTTTCAAAAATACGAAGATTTAAGTTCTTAAATTCTTAGCTTTAAATCCTTTTTATTTATAAAGCATACTTATAAATCATACTTATATAAATTCACTTCTTATATAAAATCATTTCACAGATGTTTATCTTTGTTTAGACTATAGCAAACAACTTTTATGAAAATTAAATTTTAATCCAACATTATCTCCGAACACCTCATTGTCAAATCGTGAAATTGAATTCACAAGGTGTCCATATTTAATTTAATCAAACATTAAATGCTCATAACTTGGCTGAGCACAACTAATCAGACATAAACTGATAATAATGAAATATTATCATTTCCTAACAAATAAACACATCATAAATAACTATATTAATTTTTGAAAATTATTCTTTTATATATAAAAATGATCATAGGTAAAATTATTTCATTTACCAATTTTCACCAACAATACCATGTGAGTTGCCTTATCCAAGTGTTTAGAAACCTCTACCGGTACCATCACGTCCTATGTATCGTCCAGAATTCATAAATCACTTAACAAACCAATCAACAAAATATAAAACAATTTATAGCGCTAACAAATATGTGCTTACATGTGTACAATACACTCAACTTATTCTAGAGTGTTAATACCCTATTTCCAATGTGTTTATCGCACTAAAGCCTAGGTGTTCGCTCAACCTAAGCTTTGATTCCATGTATAATGACCCACCCCTTCGACCCTCAAAAGTCAATGTTAACACTTCCATGGTATTCACATGCCAAGCATCTGAGTGCTAAAAGGATGGATTGTTGGGATGAAAGAGAGAAAAGACGGAACATAATCTCATACCATGACGAGTAATATATAATATACAATAGATCTTTACAAAAAAAATGAAATATACCTAAATCAATCAGAGTAAACTAATCTATCATCAGCTTGGACAGTTATAACAACTTGTCCTTACAAATGCTGATAAATACTAAACAACAAATGCAATGAAAATAAATATACGTTAATACATCTTGGTATCCAGCTCGTCTCCTTAAGCATCAATGCATCCATAACTAAATCTGGAAACTTGTTAGGGCTCAGCTGAGCTTATGTAAAAATAAGGTATGTATCAGCCTAGTAAACCTTCGTGAGAAACACAATCAAATAGGAGCGAACCACATAGCCTTTTCGCATCTACTCTGTTTTAGCCCTTCCTAGGTTGTGAGGCTTGAGTTTACATTTTACATTTTATCAAATTCCACTTGGAAATGCTAAAACTGCCCATAACGCAATGCCAGCATTCATCTATACAAGTTGTTATGGGACCGAACAAACCGAAGGGACTGCTTCTATTATATTCTCGGGATTAGTAGCAAGTATCCCTTGCACTTCAAAGAACTCCGTCTTTAATCACCATCTAAAAGATGTTCCAATTCAAATTCTTATGTTGGTTCTAAGTGGCTTTCAGGTAACATATCTGATCTCGGTCTTTTCGAATCGACGAACGATAGTTTTAAAAACTAGCCAATATTCGATAGTCGGTTATTTAACTATGAAATAAACAAACAATCAAATTAGAGATTTAAATACAAATGGAAACCAAGCATGGTTAAGCCCATAAGCAACCATAACATCTTTAATTAATTCTTTCATTAATTAAAGTCACTTTTCAAATATTTATACTAAAATACCTTTTTCAAAAGATATATTCCCAAACCCTCTTTATTCATTTTAATACTTAAAAAATATTCGAATACTTATCTCGATGATATAAGTATATTCAAAAACCAATTAACTTTCAATACTTTGGAAACTTTTGCATATCTTATATCAACGTAAATATATTCATAAAACACTATAATTTCAATACTTAGAAAACATCTCCCATATACTTATCAATGGTATAAGTATATTTACAAAACTTAAGAAAGATTTACCTTCCAAACCATACTTATTTGGGTTAGAAAAATGTCGTTAAAAACATAGATACCTGTAGCACTTTGGTGCAAGTAAATGGATTGTATAGAAATTAGACCAAATATACTTAATACCACTTTCCAATTTCAAATTGTGCTATCCCTCGATTATCAATGAAATCAGACAAGCTAGAAAACTGTACTTGCCTCGACACACATTCTTAATTCTCAAGATACCGACGAGTTTTCATACCTCGGAATTCGATGTTAAGTATGAAGAGAATACTTCCCATACCACCATAATTAAAAAAAATCATCTATGGAAATCCTTATTTTCTTTTATAAAATTTCGTTTTATAAATCTCTTTGATTTTTACAAACTCATTTTATAAATCTCCTTATAAAAATTCTTTGTATTTATAAAACTTCATTTATAAATCTCTAGTTATAATTATAAAACTCAGTTACTAAATATCATTTACTTTATAATCCTCTTATCTATTTATAAAACTTCTTTTTATAAATTCATTTCAATTTATGAAACTTCTTTTATAAATTTTCCAATTTTAGATCTCATATATTTATCACTAATCTTCAGTTTTAAAATAGGACTAAATACTTTCCATAGAACAATCATTTCATATATTATTATAAATTCACAAATGTTTTTCCCAATTTATCAAAAATAATGCAATTTCCCTTTAATAAAATATGATTTGTAAATCTATTCTTTTATATATAAAATACCATTTATAAATCTATCCTTCTATACAACATTTAAAAAAACGTTTCACAAATATTTATTCTAAAATATTTCTACTTTCTTTTAAAGCAGAACCACTTTGTTAAACTTATTTTTTTTATGGCAAAGCCGACGGTTTTATAGTGGACCGACCACTTTTTATTACGAACGTAATAAAGATGAAGTACAGGAGTAAGGTAGAGGCACCTTAACTACTATGAAAGAAAGATATAAAAAATACAGCACATGAGTATGACAGGCACGTCACAGCTACTAGAAATAAATATCAAGACTAGTTCTCCTCCGAAGAGGAAGAATCACCAATACCTTCATCAACCCGGGAAGAAACCAGAGCACCTCCCCCAAGAATACCAAAAAAGGGGCGAAAATGAACAGCAAGAGAAGGATCATAACAGTCAATGTCAGAAGTGTAAATAAAAGATCGATCCCATGCAGAATCAGCCAGAATAACAGAATTGATCTCAGCGTACAAACCATCCAAGTCAAGAACCAAGGAATCACCAGAAATACTATAATATAGGCAGCGAAGGTCCAATAAGTCATCAGATACATATCTAAAATAGGAGTCATCCACAGGGTTGAATCTCATATCTGAACGACATTCAACCCAACAATGTTCAGTCTCAGCCCAAACAACAAGCGGCGGAGAGAGAACCGACTCAGCAGGGAGAACAGCAGGGACATCACCAGGATCTGGGGAAGCAGGATGCACTAAGGAAAGGGATGGACCAGAGACAGTAGCAACGGCTTTGGGAACCCATTTTCTTAGCGGAGGCCGAGGCAGAGGGATCTTAGGGGCAGCAGCAGGAACAATAGTCCGCACACAGGAAGAGGCAATATGACCAAAAGAATGACAGGAGGAACAAATGTCAGGGACCCATCCATATCGAACACGAACATCCACCACGTGACCAACAGCTAGCTGGACAGGAATGGAGGTTGGGAGAGGCTTATCAGGAGAAATCTCAATCAGAGCCTTGGCGTATACCAGCTTATCACACGCTACTGTATTCGAGTCAAAACATTTCAATTTACCTATATTGCATGCAAGCCAATTCAAACCAAGCAGTGGTTGAAGAGCAGATGGAATTTGAGAGAAATATACCCAGACAGGGATAGAAAAAACTTGTTCGCGAACACTAGCTACCGTCGGAGACCAGGGGGTAATAATAAAAGGCCGTCCATCAAAGAAGGAAGGCTCAGACTCTAGAACACGACTACGTTCCTCAGCGGATGAGAACAATAGGAAGTACAAGGAGTCTACCAACTTAACTTTAAGCCCACCCTGAAGTCTCCAGGCCCTACGACAAACAGCAGCCATATCATGAAGACGATGATTAGGGTCCAAGAAGAAGCCGACTACGTAACCTGACCAAAAGTCCAAACCGGCTTGCATAACACTGGGGGGAGGGATCATCACTCCGTTTTCCTCAACGATGTCGAACTCAACAGGTTCATAACCTCCCGCGTTATGGGGCATGGATGTAAATAGTGAAGTCCATGATTTGGTTACAGGTAGGCAAGGAACTGCAGGGCGACACTCCACATCACCAGAAGAGGCCACATTCACAGCCGAAGGAGGCCCACGATCCACAACAGATTGCAGAACGTGAGTAGCAGCAGCCAATTGCTCTTTCAAACAGGCAACACTCGTAACAGGGCAAAGACCCTCTGCCGCATTAAAACAAACACTGGTAGTGCAAGGCTTAGGATCAACAGTCTCCACCAAGCCAACAATACAATCAGACTGACCACTTAAAACACTCACATCGGCCAAAGAAACCAACGCTTGTTTGCCCATCTCGCAATTGGGTTTTTCAGGGAAGCACAAATTGGATCCAGACGAAGGAAGTTGTCTCAACATACCTGAACACAGAGGCGAATTCACTCCAGAAAGAACACAGGAGGCGACAGCAGAGACTGCTATCAAGCAAGGCTGAGCACAAAGGTTACTGGGGGACTGGTTGAAAGAACCTAGGGGAGGAAAATCATCGGAAGAGAGAAGGTTGGGGAGAGCATTATCAGCGGAAGATGAGGATCTATAACATCGGCCTGATCGAGTTGACGAGGAAGAGGGGAGACGCGTTGGAGAAGAGGACATTCACGCAGGGGAAAAGGGAATCGCTAAACAAAGAAACGCCTGGAACAGGTCGCCATTATTTGTTCAAAGTTGGTGGTTATGTTTTTTTTCTTTAAAGTAAACATTTGTTATTATATAACTTTTTTGAAAAACAAATGCTTCCTTAAAATACTTTTAAAACATTTTCAAAAAATATGGAGTGAAATAGAGAGTTTAAAAAACCATTTCTAAATAAAATGCCATAGAAAATTCCAAAATCCACATTTTAAAACCATTCTCCAAATTAAAACCATTTTAAATCAAAAACAACTCAAAATACTATAATGAAGCAAATGGTAACCAGTGCTCTTAACCAACGCTTTTACAACCTTTATCACTAAAAAGGTTCAATATTTAACATATATCAATATCCTATCCAAAATAGCCAACTATCAAACTTTGATATTCAACAATCTATATAATAGGTATATAATTGAAATTAAAATCAATAATAACGAGGAATCCGGATTCCTCTACAAAAATCCATTTTTCCATTTTATATGTCATTCACTTTTCGAAGCGAAAATTTAACCAAACCAAAACAATAAATCATCAAACATAAAAACAAGAATTCATGTATACAATATATCATATAATATTCATCCAGAGGTAACATAACTCACCAAAATCCCAGTTGATGCCGAAACATTACGGTTTGATCATGTTTGGTTTTAGGTCAAAATTTCACTTGCTACAAACTCGACGAAACTAGTTCCAACACACAAATATCACTCCTAAGAGGGCAACATAAAGTACGCCTCTCGATTGGACCTCGTGTGAGTGAGATGTTGATTTTATAAGATTTTAATTAATTAAGTTAATTAATTACTCAATTGATATACAAATTACTCAAAATTAACATTTTCTTCCCCTTACTAATCTCTTACCTGTATATGCACAGGAATGTCCACCGTGCATGCCCAAAGCCGATCATCTCTTTCTCCTCTTTACTCTCTCATTAGTCCATGAAATCACACAATGTCAATTCTACTTTAACCCCAACAACACTTTTAAACTTAGACAAAGCTTGATTATATACATCTATTGTAGCTGCATTAGCAACTCGGTTAATCCTTTTCTTTTGACTTTATAGACAACTTTATATTAAAAAACTCTTAAAATTATTCTTCAAATGATAGTAACAAGAACTATAAGCTGAATCTGAAAAAACTTGAGGAACAACAAGCAAAAGACCAAGATGCCGATTAGATAGAAAGGTGAAATAATGATCTTTATGACATAACATTTCCCAAGGCTTCATAAAAAACAATACCAATTAGGTTCATTCTCACTAGATAAAACCCTAAAGCCAGTGGAAAAACCTAAAATAAATAAAAATACATTAGTCACATAATCAAAATTGAAATAAATGCACAGAATGTACAAACTGCAATATATCAAGTATGTCAAATATTTGCCATATGAATATGGTAAATATTTGGTAAATATTTGACATTAAAATATTTAACGACCTAAATCATCCAATATAACCAAAAAGTTAAGCCATTCAAAAAAAGTTTGGCAAGTAAGTGAAATAGCATATATAATACTAATTTAACAAATAAAATAACAAAATAAACAAATATGAAATAACATAGGTATGTCGAATATTTGCTAACATGGTAAACATTTTCCATAAAACATAGTAAATATTTGACATGCAAATATTTACCACAAAAATATGAAAATATTTGGCATGCAAATATTTCACTAACTGAAATATAAATTAATTATATTATAATTTTTAGAACTAAATCATACCTTGATTATCATTCATAGCCATAGCAGACATAATACAACTGTTTGCGCCAAAATTGGCCACAAATCCCAAATACCGTGAAAGCACCAGTGTATGAATACAACTCAGCAATATTCAAACACAAATCACAGATCTCAGCAAATATCCCAAAAATGTTTGCACAAAAAATGAGCAAACACCTCCAAATCGTATGATTTAGTTGATTTTATGTTATTCGTAGTGATTTGGGTGGTTTACGCAAATACGTAAAAAGCAGGGACTAAACTGTAAAAGACACACAGATTTATAGTGGTTCAGCCAGAATGTGCCTATGTCCACTTTATATGTTATTCTCCTTTTCCGATCCGATTACAAGTACAAAGCTTTGATTACAAGTATATCAAAGTTGTTTGAAAGTTCCTTCCAGGCTTGAGCTCTCAAACTTGTCCCCCATTGTTGTACCCCTGCCCCTCTATTTATAGAGTGAGGCTGGGGGCAGGGGTCTTGGATGTATATAGCTGCAGGTGGGTCTGGGCTGAAGCAATCTGGCCTAGCAGTGCTGGTTCGGCAAGGCCTTGGTTCGGCGGTGAGTGGAGTGTTGATTGGATCGGTAGTGAGTAGGGGAAGATGGTTGGTGTTGGACCGGTAGGTGTTGGTCCGGTGGCATGTTGGTTCGGTGGCCTGTGGAGTGGCGTTGGTTCGGTGGGAGTTTGGTCCGGTGGAGGAAGAGGCAGGTTGGTTCGGCATTGGGTTGGAGAGGCTTGGTTCGGTGGTGTTGGACCGGTAGTGCATGGAGTTGGTCCAGTGGGGTTGGTTCGGCAGTAGGAGGGTAGAGGAGGTTGGTTCGGTAAGACATCTTTGGGTCTGATTCGGCAAGTAGGGGAGCCAGGGATGATTCGGCAGGTGTTGGAGTTGCATTTTTGGAGATGGAGCTTGGACCGGCATTGGTGCCCAGCAGATTATATCTCCTTCATACGAACTCCGATCATCTTGAAGATTGAAACATAGCCTTTCCTAGTCCTTATCATCATTTCCAATCAATCTCGTCCCGATCGGAACTCGACCAAATTCTGATAATATCGACCGTAGCCTAGATTCCAATCGATTTCCAATCCCGACATCCATCATTCCTTGCCAATTTGTTGATATTCCAGTTTCGACCAAAAAATGGGATAACACTTTGCCCCCCAAAACATGCCTTGTGATAACAAGGCGTGTTTTGAATAGTTCCGAATCCAATATCCAAAGTCCATAGCCATATTGCCAGGGTATATCATCCTTGACTGCTCCGAGTCGACGTTCAATTCCGAATCCAATAACCAAAGCTTGAGCCAATTCCATGTCCATCCGAACTCGGCAACCGAATCCCAAACCATCCTTATCCAATAGCCGATAACCGAATCCAGGACCTCTCCGGGTCGATATCCAAATCCATAATCTCTCCGGGCTCTTGCTAAGCGCAATCTACACCTGACGGTCGTGATCCAGTGTCCCTGGTTGTTAAGCTAGCCTCATCATGTTCTTGTCGAGCGTAATCCACACTTGATGATCTTGGTCCAGTGTCCCTGGACGTTGAGCTAACCTCTCCGGGTTCTTGCCAAGCGTAATCCACACTTGACGACCTTGGTCCAGTGTCCCTGGACGTTGAGCTAACCTCTCCGGGTTCTTGCCAAGCGTAATCCACACTTGACGACCTTGGTCCAGTGTCCCTGGACGCTGTACGATGCCATGGCTTAAGTCCTAAGCCGAATCCTGGTCCCTCCGGACCCTTGCCGAGCATAGTCCATACTCAACGACCTGAAAATTACAATTGATAATATAGGGCCTAAGTCCTAGGCTGAATCCTGGTCACTCCGGACCCTTGCCGAGCATAGTCCATACTCGACGACCTGAATGAGTCAATTTACCATGTTTGGGCAAAGCGACTCACCCCTTGCCAGGCATAATCCATACCCGACGACTGTTTATCAAAAATAGATAAAAATTCAATCCAAATCCAATCCAAAATCCAAATCAGGAATCCAAATCCAAAACCAGAAAACCAGAAATCCAAACCAGCATCCAAAACCAAAAACATTCATCCAAAGGAAAATCTAAATCAAAAAGCAAGAAAAACCAGGAGCTCAATCCAAGCTCCAAAACCGAAAATCAAAAAGAAAAGCAGTGTCCAATCCAAAGGCAAGAGATAAATTTCACAAACCATAGCATTGCAGTTTATCATCATTCAGAGCATGCCTAGGGGCTATCTCCGTCCCCGTACATGTGTAAATGACTCGGTTGCTTGCCAATAGTTCGCTACTTATTTCATATTAACCTGGTCAATGGATGATCAACCGACCATCATTCCTGGGTCTCCCACCATCGTAGCTTGAGGTAGGCGGCGGTTGCTCCTGCCTCGCCGTTGCATTCCGAGGTCCAACATATTGTGGCAGCTGTCCATTCCTTACATGCTCCTCAATTATGTCCTTTAAGTGCCTGCAGCTGTTGGTGTCGTGTCCATCCAAATCATGGAAGAGACAGTGCCTTCCTGATGTCCTTTCCCGTTCTGTTGGTTCTCTCCTAGCCGGCCTCCGGTAGGGAAGGCGATTCTGAGTATCCAGGTATATCCGTTCCAGCGTCTCGTTCAATCTTGTGTATGTGGAAAACTTTGGATCCTTCCACTGCTTCCTAGCATTTCCAGAACCATCGTCCAACTTCCTTTTTCCTTTGTCTTTATCCAAACCTTTGCTGGATGGTCCTCCAACCTCAACTGCATTAACCTTTTTCAACTTTAAATCCGTACTCGCATCTTCTTGTCGAAGAAACCTTTCTGCCTCGTGAAAGAATTCGTCGAGATCCCGTGGGGGATCTCGTATCAGAGATACCTTGAAATCCGAATTCTCCCTGACTCCTGATACTGCTGCCATTAAAACCATCGATGGATCGGGCCGATCCACCGAAGCAACTGCGGCACTGAATCGAGTTAGAAAAGCTCTAAGCGATTCATCCATCCTTTGCTTTACCGATGTCAACGTCATCACGTTCTTTGGTCTCTTGACATGAACCCGAAACTGTCCCAAAAACCTTTCCACCAATTCCCTCCAAGTCCTGACAGATCCTTCTTCCAGCTGCCTAAACCACATCGCAGCTAAGTCCGTCAAGTACAAGGGGAAGCATCGGGCCATCACTTCCTCCGATGCCCCCAGCACCTCCATGTGTCTGGTGTACCTCATCAAGTGATCCGTAGGGTCTGCCTTGCCATCATATACCTCCATGCTAGGTAGCTTGAACTTAGGTGGATTCTGAGCCATCCTTATTTCCCAAGTGAACGGACTCCTGTTCACTCCTTCCAAGTCTCCGTTGGTCAAACCACCTCGCACAGTCTTCCTGATTATATCTACCAATCCAGCGTTGTCTGTCGGGGGTGGCCCCCGAGGGAATTTCGGTACATACTCTTCATGTGGCTCGCTAGCAGCAACGTTGGTTCCAGCCTGTTGAACTCCTTCCAAAGGTCCTCCTGTGTTAGATCCTGCGGGCCTGCCCCCAAGCCCTTGTCGATTGCCCTCTGGCTCTGCATCCTGTCCTCCATTGGGTTCCATAACCCTAGCTTCTTGTCCTGCATCCACGGCTGCTGTAGCTGTTCCTAAGTTCTGGGTCCCTGCAGCTCTCATTTGCTCCAAGAAAGTCTGCATCATCTCCTGTTGACTCTTCAACAACCTCTCTTGCAGTGAATTTGTTATGGCTTCCATTTCGTCCCGGGTTATGTAGATCGAAGCCGGTCCTTCCTCTGCTCCGGAGGATGCTTGTTGACTTCCTTCCGGTTGGCTTCTCTCAGCCCTTTGCCTTCTACTATTTTGCCTAGTCATTGTCTTCCAAATCCAAACTTCTATCGGATGTAGCGGGTGCTGGTTCTTCTCAGTGAAAGCACCAAAATGTTTGCGCCAAAATTGGCCACAAACCCCAAATACCGTGAAAGCACCAGTGTATGAATACAACTCAGCAATATTCAAACACAAATCACAGATCTCAGCAAATATCCCAAAAATGTTTGCACAAAAAATGAGCAAACACCTCCAAATCGTATGATTTAGTTGATTTTATGTTATTCGTAGTGATTTGGGTGGTTTACGCAAATACGTAAAAAGCAGGGACTAAACTGTAAAAGACACACAGATTTATAGTGGTTCGGCCAGAATGTGCCTACGTCCACTTTATATGTTATTCTCCTTTTCCGATCCGATTACAAGTACAAAGCTTTGATTACAAGTATATCAAAGTTGTTTGAAAGTTCCTTCCAGGCTTGAGCTCTCAAACTTGTCCCCCATTGTTGTACCCCTGCCCCTCTATTTATAGAGTGAGGCTGGGGGCAGGGGTCTTGGATGTATATAGCTGCAGGTGGGTCTGGGCTGAAGCAATCTGGCCTGGCAGTGCTGGTTCGGCAAGGCCTTGGTTCGGCGGTGAGTGGAGTGTTGATTGGATCGGTAGTGAGTAGGGGAAGATGGTTGGTGTTGGACCGGTAGGTGTTGGTCCGGTGGCATGTTGGTTCGGTGGCCTGTGGAGTGGCGTTGGTTCGGTGGGAGTTTGGTCCGGTGGAGGAAGAGGCAGGTTGGTTCGGCATTGGGTTGGAGAGGCTTGGTTCGGTGGTGTTGGACCGGTAGTGCATGGAGTTGGTCCAGTGGGGTTGGTTCGGCAGTAGGAGGGTAGAGGAGGTTGGTTCGGTAAGACCTCTTTGGGTCTGATTCGGCAAGTAGGGGAGCCAGGGATGATTCGGCAGGTGTTGGAGTTGCATTTTTGGAGATGGAGCTTGGACCGGCATTGGTGCCCAGCAGATTATATCTCCTTCATGCGAACTCCGATCATCTTGAAGATTGAAACATAGCCTTTCCTGGTCCTTATCATCATTTCCAATCAATCTCGTCCCGATCGGAACTCGACCAAATTCTGATAATATCGACTGTAGCCTAGATTCCAATCGATTTCCAATCCCGACATCCATCATTCCTTGCCAATTTGTTGATATTCCAGTTTCGACCAAAAAATGGGATAATAACAAACTTATCATCTACCTCTCATAAAAGTCACATCCATAAAAATTAAAGGATGACAATAATCAAATCCATATTTGCATGCTTCAAATCTAATGAAAACTCTTTCAAATTCATGACTAACAGAATCACCTTAAAGTTCAACAGTACTACCGGGATTACACTCAACCACGAATTGCATAATGGTTTCAAATGATGATATGAAAGCAAATCATTCCCATGTATTTCTTCCAAATCCAATCTTTTCCCCATATAAGCAAAATGGTAATTTAACTCAATATTGTACTCAATCTAAAACAAATGAACATCTTTCAATTTCATAAGAGGATTTGAACAAATAAAATTAACAACCAACATCTTAACTAATCTACTAGAAATAGATGGATAGTAAACATCTATAATACCAACTTAACATGAATGATTAGACTACATAGTTTTGATAACAAAAAAACCAAGTAGGTTAAACTTGTGAGAAGCATGAATATGAAAAATACAATGTTCTCGTGAAAATATAGCTGCATTTTCTCCCTATCATTTTAAATAACATTAACCTTATAATCATTCTTAATATAGTATATTATAAGATACAATCGGAACTCCTCAGCGCTACCAGTAAATCTTTGACCAACATCAATAACCACTGGATTGCTAAAACCATTTTTTAACAACTGTTTTGAAGTAGATTTAGAACCAACTACAGAACAAACCATTGAAGAAGTAGATGAGCCACATTCACCAAAAGAACCAACAAATGAAGAACTATAAGAGCCACCATCAATCAAAATACTTTTACACTGCTTAGATGTAATCGGAACAAGTGGAAAATCATTACAGCTATAAGCAACAGGCAATAACATACTATGCAAATCAGAATTAGTTTCAATTACTCTTTTCTTTACATCTCGTTCATAAACTAATTTAATAGAACCGAGTGTTGATTCAATCAATGTTCACAAATATCATTTCTTAATCTCAACACACAATCGCTCAGACCAAGACACCTACTATATGTATCATTACCCAATAGAAAAGTGACAAGAACATCAATAGAATCATACCTGAAAAAAGAAATATATTATTAGAATAAAATTACAACAACTTAACAAATAGTAAAAACTACCATAATAACTATTTACTAAATAGATATTATTATGGTAAATATTTGCCAGACAAAATTTATGGATAAATATTTCTAATGAAAACAATATCCTGCATAAAACTCCATTGCCACAACCCATTAATATCATATAATCCAGTAAACAACATGAGCATTACAACTAGTTACAATGATAAAAATAACAAACATAGTAAATTCAAAAAACATAAATATATACCATACAAATAGTTGCCTTCATATCATAAATAATAACAACAAAGTTCAAAATTAAAAATGCAATGTAATTAATAATAAATTAACAACAAAATGTGTAAAATTTAATTCAACATAATCCTATAACAAAAATTAAGCAAACAAAAATAGTTATGACTAAACAAACTAACCTCGAACTCATATTTTTATGCAGAACATAATTTAATGAAAAGCTGAACAGATAGAGATGCAACAAAAACTGATCAAGATGTATCAAAAACCTATCGAATCGAATAAGATGCTAGTCAAGATCTATACAAATCTTAGATATAGAGCATGAAATTACATTACGTAAAGTCGGCACCAAAATTCATGTTGGAAGTTATTTAGCAAGAAGTCGAAATTAGGTATACATAGAAGGCTAAAAATGTAAAGACGAACATAAAAAATAAAAAGAGGGATGTAAAATATAAGGAAAATTAGGAGGGATATATTTTACAAAATAATTAAAAATAAGGATATGCGACAAATTTCCACTATTTTAAAATATATACTGCAAAATTGAAGGAGTATTTCTATAAAAAGATGATTTAATAAAGAAAATATTTTAATGATAATAAAAAATTTAAAATGTTCTGGTTAGTAGTACATTTTAGGGGAAGTGAGCATCCTTATTTTGAAGAAAAGAATATTTTATTCGTTACAACGAATGTTATGTGATTTTGAGAAGTTTTATTTTAAATGATATTGTACAAAAAAATTATTTCCATAAAAAATTATTTTATTTTGAAGAAATTATTTTCTCAATAAGAAGTATTTGAAGAAATACGCAGTGGAAATATTTTTAAATTGGGAAATCATATTACTGGAGGAAATATTTAGAAATAGTTTGATGAAGGTATTTTTAAAAAGTGACTTTATGGGGTAAAGAATGTGCTAAAATATTTATTTTAGAGAACAATTTTATCAAAGGAGTTATTTGATTTTAGAAAACTTTTTTTAGGAACAGATCGCTTTTGTAAGGATTAAAGGGTGCTTTGATAAATGATGTTTTAAAAAAAAATAACTTTTTTGGATATAGAGTTTTGTTTAGAAGAGACTTAATTTGAAATTTTTTTATTTGAGAATATATTTGGACATATATTTTACAAAAATGATGTGTTATAAAATATCTAATTTTACAGTATCTTAAGGTAATATTTTACTAAGATGGGGATGATTTGATCTGAAAAGTAAATGGTTGAAAATGTAAAATATTTAATTGAATAATAAACCTTAGAGGTGTTTGTTTAAAAGGTATTTTATTAAAAAGATGTTTTATTTAGAAATTTTGATTGAGAATGGTAAAACTATACTTGGTCACATGGGTTGTAAGACGAGGGGTTAAGATGTGTTTTGAGTTTGCTCGATTCTTATTATGACGATGTCACTTTTATGACTATTATGTGTGATTTTCCCTTATGAGCAGTAGGGGAATCTAGTTATTCTCTTTCATGGGGAAGAGTTGGCATATGACGAAGGGACTCGCATTTCGATGTTCGGGATAGTAACCTTTTTGATTATATTTATTTTCTTTTGTTGAATTGTTTGTATTGCATTGTTTTTTTGTTAGATTAATTGCAGTTAAGAAAAATTAGCTGTATCATGTGCTCGTTTGAATCAATTTCTTACGATTGTATCATGTGGATTTGAAAATAAAAATGTTTGGTGAATGTTTTTCTTTTAAGGTGTAATGGAATTCTTCTTGCTACCAAGTCTCACTTTGGTATTTTGGATGGCTTATTCTAGTCAGTGGATAGAGAAATAACCATGTAAGCTGAAACGAGGATAGGTTCGAGGAAGAGAGCTGGTAGAAAGAATGAGGAAGGGATCTATCATGGAAAGTGGAATGAGGAAGAGTTTTATTATGGACAAAAGAATGAGGTATGACTCGATTATGTAAAATGGAAACAAATGAAGGGAGGAAGGGCTCGAAGATGCATGTAAAGGGATCATTGATACTCAAAGTGTCTTGAAGCATGCTCGTAAAGCAAGGGTATGTGAGGAAATTCACTAAGTATTTAGGACGTGTACCTTAGATCATTGAAGGGATATAGTGTCTAGCATCTTTATTGTTGGTGTTCGAGCACATATAAATTGTGACGCCCCACCTCTATACCCACGCTAGCCAAGAACACTACGGTGTAGTGCTGTCAACTAGCACGAAGAATAAGGCTGTTGAGGAGCGACCATCCATGTAATTGCTTATCACACGGTGGCTATAAATAATCTTCGGAAACAAACATAGAAATAAGCATAACACAAATCAGTCACAGTCATCCATATCACAAAGGCGGAAGAAGATATGAATATATAACTAACACATGAAAGTGTACATCAGAGTAGTGGTCAAAAAGATCCACAATAATACAAAAGAATAGCATCACGTGCTATACAAAAGAATACAACTATGAGTCTATATCTCAAGTGTATACAACAAAAACTCCTAATCTAAATAGTTAGACAAAAGTCAGGGTAGCAAATCCGGGAGGAAGTCAAGCAGAAGCACCTGTAACATTTCGGTCTGACCCGAGTATTATTTAAGAAAATAATAAACGGATCAGTCTAGCTATAAATATCAGATGACATGATATAAAAATAAAAGATATGGCATAAACATAAAATATCCATACTGACATACTACTATAAGTATGCAAATGATGATCAACAGAAGATCAATCAATATCACAAGAATCTTCTCAAAGATCCAAAGAGGGAATCATACCCTAAACTTGTACTCATAACAAGTCAATGACATAAATTCCAGAAATCAACACAAGAAATCCAAAAATCACAGAAAAAGGGAAAGAGGCCTATCACATGACGGTCCGAAGACCATGGGGAGCTACCCCATATGGGTGAGTCGGAATCACCCAGATGAGGTCTAGGCTAACCAAAAAGCATAAAGGTATGTGTGAGTGGAATCACACAAATGGTGTCTAGCCTAACCTCGCAACAAAAAGGTATGTGTGAGTGGAATCACACAAATGGTGTCTAGACTAACCTTGCGGACAAAGAGATATGTGTGAGTCGGAATCACACCAATGAGGTCTAGTCTAACCTTGCAAACAAAGAGACATCGCACAATTGCTAGTCTAAATCATAAAATGATCATCATGATCAACGAGAAGTGTCAATTACACTAAGTTAGTAAAAATAAAAGTTTAGTTTCATGTCCCATAACCACTAGCTTAACTTAAATATTTACGAACATGCTGTAAATCTTCACTAATAAAATTGTCACTAGAGGTTCAATCGAACAAGTCCAAGAATTAACCGACGAAGCAAACGCAAGGGTTTCATACCACTTGTTTTACTAAGCCGTTTAATTAGATTTCTCATCCGAGTGAGGTAAAGGTTTGTATATACTAATAGATTGGAAAACGGGTTAAGAAATGAGCTTTGTTATTAAAAATAGAGTTGAAATCATTTTTTTGAAAGAGTTTTGATATTTACTACTAGTATTGAAACCTTTATATTTTAAAGTGACAAATCACAGAAGCGATTGTAGAAACAATCAATCACAAAAATCACATTCGAAGATGTGATAAAAATCCAAGGAAATCAGCTCAATAAGTTCTGTTGAATGTTTTTCAGATAAGATCCCCT
This sequence comes from Allium cepa, assembly GCA_030765085.1. Classification (NCBI taxonomy): domain Eukaryota; kingdom Viridiplantae; phylum Streptophyta; class Magnoliopsida; order Asparagales; family Amaryllidaceae; genus Allium; species Allium cepa. Next base: position 188,682,240 of record CM060943.1, read on the forward strand.
ACGGAGGGGGGGTCCAGGGGGTGGTAACCCCCCCAAGGTGGGGGTGCGGGGGCAACGCCCCTGCTACGGGGTTCGACCTGCCTGGTCAGGTCGCGGGGGTCGAGGGGGCAGCGCCCCCGGCGGGGTGCGGGGCAGCGCCCCGTCCAAAACGGTACGACCTAGTGAAGACCAAAGGGAGGATAGGATCGAGCGACCTAAAGAGGCGAGCGACTTAAGGGACTCGCGGGTTAGAAGAGGTGAGCGACTTAAGGGACTCGTGGGTTCGAAGAGGTGAGCGACCTAAGGGACTCATGGGTTCGAAGAGGTGAGCGACCTAAGGTCTTCACGGCTCGCGACCTAAGGTCACACGACCTAACGGCCTAAGGTCACATGACCTAACGACCTAAAGTGTAACGAGCTAATAGGTAGCGACTTAAGGGATGAAGGCCAAGCTGCATCGTTGAACGACCTAACGAATGAAGGCCGAGCGACCTAGCGACCTATGCGCGCAAATGACCTTATGGTTCATGCGACCTAACAGAGACGAGCGACTTAAGGGACTCGCGACCTAACAAGGTAATAAGGTCGAGCGACCTACGACTTAACGAGGTAAAGGCCTAACAGCCTAGTGAAACACGCGACCTAAAATAGACGCGACCTAAAAGAGGCACGCGACCTAACGTGGGAACGAACCAAAGAGGCACGCGACCTAACGACCTAACTAGTTCGAGCGAGTTAAGTGGGGGCGAGTTATCTGCCGAGCGACTTAGTGGGTAAACGACCTAACGAATGAAGGCCGAGCGACCTAGCGACCTATGCGCGCCAACGACCTTATGGTTCATGCGACCTAACAGAGACGAGCGACTTAAGGGACTCGCGACCTAACAAGGTAATAAGATCGAGCGACCTACGACTTAACGAGGTAAAGGCCTAACGGCCTAGTGAAACACACGACCTAAAATAGACGCGACCTAAAAGAGGCGCGACCTAACGTGGGAACGACCCAAAGAGGCACGCGAGCTAACGACATAACTAGGTCGAGCGAGTTAAGAAGGTCAACGACCTAATGGCTTAAGCAGGGTCGAGCGACTTAAGGAAATAGGCATGGCCGAGCGACCTACGACCTATCTTCCCCACGACCTACGACCTAACTTCTCCATGGCCTACGACCTAACTTCTCCACGACCTACGAGTTAGCGACCTAACTTCGAACGAGGTAAAAATGGCCAGAATGACCTAGGGTTAACTCGTAAGCGACCTACGACCTATGGACGAGCGACCTAACTCCGAACGAGCTAAAAATGGCCAGAACGACCTAGTAGCATTTTTTCACCAAAATCACTAAAATTTGGAGTTTTTCGCCAATCCAATCCAAACCAAATGCAAATGTGCATACTAAAGTGATAGGGAATCATTCCCAACAGTCCAATAGATATAGACTAGATTTGTGGGATAAAAATCTCACCTTTGCAAAAAAATTTATGAAGATGAAGCTTGAAAGCAAGGAGAAGCAATCCAAAGCTTGAATCCAATATCTTCTACTTGAATTTGGAGTTGAATGTTGGATTAGCAATTAAATTTGAGCTTGGCGTTTTAATTTCCCATTCTCTTCACCATTAATGCAAATCTTGAGTTAGTTAGGAATTTATGAAGAGTGAGGAGAAGGGGTTGGGACTTGGGTTTTAATGGGCTAAACCAACCCAAAGTCCAAAGCGGGAAAAGTTAGTGAAATTCCACCGACTCCAAACATATCGATGTTTATACTTAAAAAAGTTGTAAACGGCATTTCGAACTCAACGGAAGTGGTCTCGAGTCCTAATTTGACCATTTGCAAAAAGTAGCTTTTCGGACCAAAATCCGATTAACGATATAATATATAAATAAAATATTTAAATATAAAATCGATAAATATGCGGGTTGTTACAGACTCCCCTCCTTAAAGAAATTGCGTTCTCGCAATATATATAAGATGGAAATAGAAAGTAACAACCATAAAAGCATATCAACACAAAAGAAATTTGAAATAAGAAGTTCACCTCAAAGAGCAGGAGTAAGCAAGTCCGGATGTGTACGCTGGATGAATTCTCTGGATTCCCAAGAGCAATCCTTAGGATTTGAGGACCATTGAACCTTCACCAGTGGAACATCTTTATTTCGAAGCCGTTTAACCTCCGAAGCAGTAATTCGAACAGGATGTTGCTCATAAGTTAAATTCGGCGAAACTTCAATTTCTTCCACAATAGCAGGCTCAAGAATGGAATCGGAATCCCGAAAGGCATTTCCGTAATTGAGAAACGTGAAACACGTCGTGCATAGCAGAAAACTGAGCCGGTAACGCAAGGCGATAAGCCATGGAACCAATACGTTCAGTGATAGGGAACGACCCAATATATCGAGGCGCTAACTTCCCCGATCGACTGAAACGCACAACACCCTTCATAGGTGAAACACGAATAAAAACATGATCTCCAACAGAAAATTCTAATTTCCGTCTTCGATTATCGGCATAGGATTTTTGTCTACTCTGGGCTTCTTTCATCCTATGTCGAATAAGTTCAATCTTTTCTGTGGAATCACGAATAAAGTCTGGACCTAAAACCAGCTTCTCACCGGCCTCAAGCCAACAAGAAGGAGATCGACATGGCCTTCCGTAGAGTGCCTCGATAGGTGCCATACCAATACTAGATTGGAAGCTATTATTATAGGAAAATTCAACAAGTGAAATATGTTCTTCTCAATTTCCACCAAAATCAAGCACACAAGCCCGAAGAAGATCTTCAAGAGTTTGATTCACACGCTCGGTTTGTCCATCGGAATGGGGGTGATAAGCGGTGCTAAAATTAAGCTTCGTTCCCAAAGCTTTTTGAAGACTCTTCCAAAATCCACTAGTAAACAATGGATCATGATCGCTAACAATAGAATTAGGAACTCCATGCAATTTAACAATTTCTTTGATAAAAAGTTTGGCCAAAAGAAGAATGGTTCGGTTAGACCGAACGGGAATAAATGGGCGGATCTAGTAAGTCTATCAACAATCACCCATAAGCTATCATGACCCGAACGAGAACGGGGAAGGCCATCTATAAAGTCCATGGAAATTTGATCCCACTTCCAAATTGGAATTTCTAAAGGTTGCAATAACCCACCAGGCCTTTGATGTTCGGCCTTGACAAGCTGGCACGTCATGCAACACTTAACAAAGTTAGCAATATCTGATTTCATTCCCTCCCAATAATAAAATCGCTTCATATCAGCGTACATTTTACTACTACCAGGATGAATGGTGAATTTAGAACGATGGGAATCTTCTAAAATATCTTTACGAAGATCACCAATATTTGGTATGATAAGTCTACCAAATTTTCGAATGCCGCCATGAGAATCAATATCAAAGTCTTTCAAACCTTCAATATCAATTTTATCCTTAACATTTTTTCCAAGAAGAGCCAATTCAGAATCTAGCCCTTGAGCTTCAAGAATGCGGTCTAAAAGAGAAGGATGAGCCTCAAGTCTACATAAAACAAGTGATGAGCACAAATCGGATACGCGCTCTCGAATCTCACAAGTGGATAAAATCTCAAGATCGTTCCATTCGGATATCATCATAGAAACAACTGCTTGTTGTTTATGGCTAAGAGCATCGGCGACACGATTACCCTTACCGGGGGTATAAAGAGTATCAAGATCATAAGGTGCAAGGAACTCGAGCCAACGCTGTTGACGCAAATTAAGTTCCTTTTGAGAAAATAAATATTTCAAAGACTTATGATCCGTGTAAAGAATAAATTTCTCTCCTAATAGATAATGACGCCAAATTCGAAGGGCAAAAACAATAGTCGCGAGTTCTAAATCATGTGTGGCATATCTAGTCTCGGCCGGCTTCAATTTCCTAGAGGCATAAGCAATAACACGTTCTTTTTGGATAAGAACGGCACCCACACCAATGTGACTAGCATCAGTATAAACAACAAAATCTTGATTCCCTTCGGGAATAACAAGAATAGGAGCATCAGAAAGGAGTTCTTTCAATTTCTGAAAAGAGGCTTCACATTTGTCCGACCAAATGTATTTAACTCCCTTCTTAGTCAAGCCAGTAAGAGGCATGACAATCTTAGAAAAGTCTTTAATAAAACGACAGTAATAACCCGCCAATCCGAGAAAGCTACGAATTTCTGTCACACTCTCCCGTCTCTTCCAATCTTGAATCGCTTCAACCTTTGAAGGATCCACGGAAATTCCGGATTCGGAAATAATATGACCAAGAAACTTCACACGAGATTGCCAAAAGTGGCATTTAGAAAATTTCGCCTTTAATTGATTACTCCTAAGAGTTTCCAATACAATCCGAAGATGCTTTTCATGCTCCTCCTCGGTTTTAGAATGCACAAGGATATCATCAATGAAGATGAGAACAAAGCGATCGAGGAAATCTTTGAAAACTCGATTCATGAGGTCAACGAAATAAGCTGGAGCATTCGTTAACCCAAATGGCATAACAAGCCATTCATAAGATCCATATCGAGTATGGAATGATGTCAAAGGAATGCTATCCTCTGCGGTACGAAGCTGATGGAAACCAGTAGTCAAGTCCAATTGTGAAAAGACCTTAGCACCACTAAGTTGATCGAATAGATCATCAATCCGAGGTAAAGGATATTTATTTTTAATAGTCAGATCGTTAAGCTTGCGATAGTCAACACAAAGCCTAAGCGTATTGTCGGATTTCTTCACGTAAATAGCCGAAGCTCCCCAAGGCGAGGAACTAGAGCGAATAAATTGCTTCGTCTCCAATTCGGACAACTGTTTGCGCATCTCCTCATTTTCTTTATTGGACATGCGATAAGGAGGACGAGTAATAGGTTGAGCCCCAGAAACAAGATTAATTCTGAACTCAGTTGCTCGTTTAGGTGGTAAACCTAAAACGGGCTCGAATATGTCGGAAAATTCACGGACAACGTGAATTCGAGAAATGACGTCTTCCTCATCATCATCATCATCGTCTCGAGGATTTAAAGAATATAAAGATGCAGTCAAAGAAGAATCCGAATCTTTAAGAATAATAGAAATCAGATTTACAGATTGCGGATGTCGGAGATAAATAGTCCGCTCAGGACATAGGATATGAGCTTCATAATGGTTAAGCCAATCCATACCCAATATCATTCCAAAGCCTAAGTAACGCATAACATGCATATCAGCTAGGAAAGAAAAATGGCATAAAATAATCTCCACATCTTTACAAAGCAAACTAAGAGTTGCGGATCCACCAACAGGATTCGCAATTTTTAAAGAAGTCATTAATGCAGTAACATTTAAGGAAAAAGTGTCTACCAGTTCCTTTGATATAAAAGAATGGGATGCACCCGTATCAAAGAGAACTCTAATAGGTTGATCATGAAATAAAATAATACCATCAAGAATGGAGTAAGAAATACCTTGGCCACGAGATGTGTTGCCAGGGGCTTGAGCCACATTTAACTTTCCTTCCTTCTTACCTTCACGTTTGCGGCATTGATGTATGTAATGATCTGGGCTTTTACAATAGCGACAAGATTTGGGCTTCGAGCACTTATTCGCAAAATGATCCCCAGATCCACAGTTGAAGCATCTCGCACCACTAGGAGAAGGAGCCTTTACAGCAGGAGTTGCTTGCTTACCCTTTTTGTTGGGATAAGGACCCTTGAATTTGTTTGGCCTCTTCTTATTGTTGAAGTTTGGTTTAGCGCCTTCCACTTCAACATCACTCTCTCTATCAGCCTCTTCAAGACGAAGAGCGATATCGACGAGTTGATCAAATGCGACTTCTAGTTTCAGGAGTAGTGGCTTCTTAAGATTCTTATTTAAGCCATAAACGAACCTCTGGTCCTTCTTCAATGGGGTGTTGATGTATTCAACCCCATATTTGGAAAGCGACTCGAAGGCTGCGACGTAATCAGTCACAGAGGATTGACCTTGAACAAGGTCTATAAAACGTCGAGCCAAGGTTACTTTCCCAGCTTCTGGTACAAACTTTAACTCGAAGCGTCCCTGAAATTGCTCCCAGGTGAGATCCGCTTCATTAATTTCTGAAATAAGGAGTTCGTACCAATCCAATGCTCTCTCCTGGAGCATGCTGGAAGCCACCTGAACGCGGTGGTTCATGCGAGAAAAGATTCGATCGCATGAGTTTAACCAAGCCTGGACCTCGATGATAGTTTCCGAACCTTTGAAGGGCTTCCCACCCAAGTTGGTATAATCGCTACACAAGCGTGCAAATCCCGACTTTGGGTGAGTAGGTTCCGGGTTAGCTCCAGCTACTTGAGCATTTGTTACTAAATCAAGAAGCGGTTGAGCAGTCATAAAAACTCCATCCTGGGGAGCAGCACTAGATGATCCAGTTCTGGGACGGCCTGGTCTAGACATTCTCTTCCTTTAAGAAAAAAAGAAGAGAAGGAAGAAGGTTAGTCACCAATGAATATCAAGCAATCTTGATAGATGAAACAAGGAATCATAAAGGAAATAGGATGAATCGGTATGAAGACTCGAATTAATCCTATGGTATAACTCCTAGATAGACTTAGGACGATGATCCTTGTTAAGTTATTCTACATTATTCCGAAGTTTGGCTCTCATACCAACTGTGACGCCCCACCTCTATACCCACGCTAGCCAAGAACACTACGGTGTAGTGCTGTCAACTAGCACGGAGAAAAAGGCTGTTGAGGAGCGACCATCCATGTAATTGCTTATCACACGGTGGCTATAAATAATCTTCGGAAACAAACATAGAAATAAGCATAACACAAATCAGTCACAGTCATCCATATCACAAAGGCGGAAGAAGATATGAATATATAACTAACACATGAAAGTGTACATCAGAGTAGTGGTCAAAAAGATCCACAATAATACAAAAGAATAGCATCACGTGCTATACAAAAGAATACAACTATGAGTCTATATCTCAAGTGTATACAACAAAAACTGCTAATCTAAATAGTTAGCCAAAAGTTAAGGTAGCAAAACCCAGGAGGAAGTCAAGCAGAAGCACCTGTAACATCTCGGTCTGACCCGAGTATTATTTAAGAAAATAATAAATGGATCAGTCTAGCTATAAATATCAGATGACATGATATAAAAATAAAAGATATGGCATAAACATAAAATATCCATACTGACATACTACTATAAGTATGCAAATGATGATCAACAGAAGATCAATCAATATCACAAGAATCTTCTCAAAGATCCAAAGAGGGCATCATACCCTAAACTTGTACTCATAACAAGTCAATGACATAAATTCCAGAAATCAACACAAGAAATCCAGAAATCACAGAAAAAGGGAAAGAGGCCTATCACATGACGGTCCGAAGACCATGGGGAGCTACCCCATATGGGTGAGTCGGAATCACCCAGATGAGGTCTAGGCTAACCAAAAAGCATAAAGGTATGTGTGAGTGGAATCACACAAATGGTGTCTAGCCTAACCTCGCAACAAAAAGGTATGTGTGAGTGGAATCACACAAATGGTGTCTAGACTAACCTTGCGGACAAAGAGATATGTGTGAGTCGGAATCACACCAATGAGGTCTAGTCTAACCTTGCAAACAAAGAGACATCGCACAATTGCTAGTCTAAATCATAAAATGATCATCATGATCAACGAGAAGTGTCAATTACACTAAGTTAGTAAATGTAAAATTTTAGTTTCATGTCCCATAACCACTAGCTTAACTTAAATATTTACGAACATACTGTAAATATTCACTAATAAAATTGTCACTAGAGGTTCAATCGAACAAGTCCAAGAATTAAGCGACGAAGCAAACGCAAGGGTTTCATACCACTTGTTTTACTAAGCCGTTTAATTAGATTTCTCATCCGAGTGAGGTAAAGGTTTGTATATACTAATAGATTGGAAAACGGGTTAAGAAAAGAGCTTTGTTATTAAAAATAGAGTTGAAATCATTTTGTTGAAAGAGTTTTGATATTTACTAGTAGTATTGAAACCTTTATATTTTAAAGTGACAAATCACAGAAGCGATTGTAGAAACAATCAATCACAAAAATCACATTCGAAGATGTGATAAAAATCCAAGGAAATCAGCTCAATAAGTTCTGTTGAATGTTTTTCAGATAAGATCCCCTACGGAGGGGGGGTCCAGGGGCGTGGCAACCCCCCAAGGTGGGGGTGCGGGGGCAACGCCCCTGCTACGGGGTTCGACCTGCCCGGTCAGGTCGCGGGGGTCCAGGGGGCAGCGCCCCGTCCAAAACGGTACGACCTAGTGAAGACCAAAGGGAGGATAGGATCGAGCGACCTAAGGAGGCGAGCGACTTAAGGGACTCGCGGGTTAGAAGAGGTGAGCGACTTAAGGGACTCGTAGGTTCGAAGAGGTGAACGACCTAAGGGACTCGTGGGTTCGAAGAGGTGAGCGACCTAAGGTCTTAATGGCTCGCGACCTAAGGTCACACGACCTAACGACCTAAGGTCACACGACCTAACGACCTAAGGTGCAACGAGCTAACAGGTAGCGACTTAAGGGATGAAGGCCAAGCTGCATCGTTGAACGACCTAACGAATGAAGGCCGAGCGACCTAACGACCTATGAGCGCCAACGACCTTATGGTTCATGCGACCTAACAGAGACGAGCAACTTAAGGGACTCGCGACCTAACAAGGTAATAAGGTCGAACGACCTATGACTTAATGAGGTAAAGGCCTAACGGCCTAGTGAAACACGTGACCTAAAATAGACGCGACCTAAAAGAGGCGCGATCTAACGTGGGAACGACCCAAAGAGGCACGCGACCAAACGACCTAACTAGGCCGAGCGAGTTAAGTGGGGACGAGTTATCTGCCGAGCGACTTAGTGGGTAAACGACCTAACGAATGAAGGCCGAGCGACCTAGCAACCTATGCGCGCCAACGACCTTATGGTTCATGCGACCTAACAGAGACGAGCGACTTAAGGGACTCGCGACCTAACAAGGTAATAAGGTCGAGCGACCTACGACTTAACGAGGTAAAGGCCTAACGGCCCAGTGAAACACGCAACCTAAAATAGACGCGACCTAAAAGAGGCGCGACCTAACGTGGGAACGACCCAAAGAGGCACGCGACCTAACGACCTAACTAGGTCGAGCTAGTTAAGAAGGTCAATGACCTAATGGCTTAAGCAGGGTCGAGCGACTTAAGGAAATAGGCATGGCCTAGCAACCTACGACCTATCTTCCCCACGACCTATGACCTAACTTCTCCACGACCTACGACCTAACTTCTCCACGACCTACGAGTTAGCAACCTAACTCCGAACGAGGTAAAAATGGCCAGAACGACCTAGGGTTAACTCGTAAGCGACCTACGACCTATGGACGAGCGACCTAACTCCGAACGAGCTAAAAATGGCCAGAATGACCTAGCAGCAGTTTTTCACCAAAATCACTAAAATTTGGAGTTTTTCGCCAATCCAATCCAAACCAAATGCAAATGTGCATACTAAAGTGATAGGGAATCATTCCCAACAGTCCAATATAGATATAGACTAGATTTGTGGGATAGAAATCTCACCTTTGCAACAAAATTTATGAAGATGAAGCTTGAAAGCAAGGAGAAGCAATCCAAAGCTTGAATCCAATATCTTCTACTTGAATTTGGAGTTGAATGTTGGATTAGCAATTAAATTTGAGCTTGGAGTTTTAATTTCCCATTCTCTTCACCATTAATGTAAATCTTAAGTTAGTTAGGAATTTATGAAGAGTGAGGAGAAGGGGTTGGGACTTGGGTTTTAATGGGCTAAACCAACCCAAAGTCCAAAGCGGGAAAAGTTAGTGAAATTCCACTGACTCCAAACATATCGATGTTTATACTTAAAAAGTTGTAAACGGCATTTCGAACTCAACGGAAGTGGTCTCGAGTCCTAATTTGACCGTTTGCAAAAGGTAGCTTTTCGGACCAAAATCCGATTAATGATATAATATATAAATAAAATATTTAAATATAAAATCGATAAATATGCGGTTTGTTACAGGCTTCATAGGGAATTGTCATATGAATTATCATATATCCAACACACGCAAGTGATGTAAGGATCGATGAACTTGTAGCACAAGTGGATGGCCAAATCATTTGAAGAGTGTAGCCATGACTAGACACATACGATTTTTAAGGATGTGACATAAGTATGTACACTTTATATTTTGGATGATATAGGGATGGTACATCAATTATCTTGAGGATGGGACTATGAGGAAGATTATCAACAGTTTGAGGACATGCGTATTATGATAGATTCATATTTAGCATAGAAATTAACCACACGTACTATTGGTTGATAGGTTAGTATGATGCTTGTTTGCAACCAAATTGGTCACCAACACCCGAGAATAGATTTAAGTAGTGAAATGAATGAAGAGATTAAATGGAAACTAAGGAATAACACTAGATATTAGGGAAATTATTATAGAAAGAAAAAACGATAAGATTTATAGTGGTTCGACGCTAATTGCCTTCGTCCACTTTGAATACTTTCTTTATTGCTTCACCACTCAATTGATAACAGTTACAATCAACAAGAAATAACTTGAGAACAAGTTCGAAAAAAAGAAACTGATTACAAAAATGGCATAGTTTCAATTATCAGCCCCCAAAAAGAGAAGTCCCCTAAAATGGCCCCCTGCTTCTGTATTTATAGAAGAAGGCAGCCTCCAACCTGACTGACATCCCGAGATCTGGGACCCCTCGACCATTTAGGCCCATCGTAGAGAGGGCCGAGCCCAACTCTTCTATGGATAAGGGTTGGCACCGAACCCTCCAAAGGTTGAGTTCGGGGATAGCGACCCCTATGATGGCCCTCTTGTGGCACACCATTATGGTACTTCAAGCATTACGACACTTGGATATGTGAAGCTATGGTTCTGATAGTGCTTTGGTTCGAGTTATAAACTAATCAGGGAAATATCGACCCCTTCTCCTCCAAAACTATTAGGCCGACCCATAACCTAGAAGGACACTATACCGGCTCTTCCATGCTGCATCCATATTGTACCAAGCGCGACTCACTATGTCGATCCATATCATCATGCCGATCCATATAATCATGTCGATCCATATTATCATGCCAATCCAACTAGGTATACCGACCTCATTATTTCCACATCCTATGTCGATCCTTCCATTTTCACATGTTATGACGATCCCATTATTCCATGCCGACCCTATATTCATGAATACATCATGCCGACCTCAATCATTCCATGCTGACCCAAGCCATTCTATGCCGACACCATACTCGTGAATACCTCATGCCGACCCAAACCATTCCATGCCGACCCGTTTGGGTCTCACTCAATTTGTCTAACATCCACTCGGGTCTCTATTTCAACCAAACCAAATTCTAAGACTTCGACATCTGGTATTATCTATATGTCAACCTTATTTACCTTGGGCTGGATATAACTGTTCAAACATTATACTTTGGTCATGCGGATTCTCGTGATCATCCTTCCCATCAACAGTCAATTTTGAACTTCATGATCAACCTTACTTAGCCAGACCAATGTACCGGGTAACAATGCTGATACCACATTATTTTGAATATGTCTGTTTATTTGGATGAGATATGCTGATTATTAATTTATGTTTATCTATTTATTTTCACATCCATGTTTGGATCAACCTATGTTTTACTATGGACTATATTTAAAGTCAATTATGATTGACTTATTGAAATACATGAGACAAATTAGCCCATGGTTTATATTATTTCACCTTATAAATGAAGTGTTATTTTTCATATTATAACATGTGTGTGTAGAAAATTACGTTTAGTTTATGGATGAATTTCATTTTTTTATTATAACATCCCCCACTTTGAGGCCTAAAAATAGACGTCGATTATGTTGTGGTCATCACCAGGATTACTTTCAAGTGGCAAAGTGAGTTCAGTATTTATTGTAACAACCCGCACCCAATGCGCCTGAATATTCGTTAAATCGAAAACCCAAATCCACCAAAGTATGGATCATTAGGTTGGCATCCTACAAAAAAACAAGAGAATGCATACCAAAGCACTAACAATATAACTTATAACAAACTAACAAAATATAATTGTTGATACGATATATTTTGATCAATGACAATGTGCTTCAACAAAAAGGAAGAGATATGTGCAAAGCTAAAGGAAGAACGATGAAACCAAGGATAAACATCAGTATGATTTCTATATAGGTCTTAGTTTAGATTTATTGTTAAAATCTATCCTCAAGAGGCTTGCACAAACACTAGAACATGTTTTATAAACTTCGTTTTCTAGAAAAAAAATTCACCGTGCAAAAATCAAAAGTTCAGTCGACTGAACAGGTATGCCCAGTCGACTGAACCTGTTACACATACACAAACATGCACAGTTCCAGTTGACTGAAACACCCTGCTCAGTCGATTGAATTTGTTCCTGAAAATTTTACTATACATTTCCAGTCGACTGAAATCCCTGCTCAGTCGATTGAATTTAAACCTGCGAATTTTTCCTGAAAGGACACCTTCTTCCTCCCAAGAGTTTCAACTGTTCTCCAATGGAAATGGAAGCATCTATTGTCTGCATCTCTAGCCAACAAATGCATCTCTTCTACACATATAAATACATGGTTCTAACATCTTCAATTTACCAATTTTCTTATGCTTTAATCTCACTACTTTCTTGAACATATTTTATATTCTCTAAAAGTTTTCAAAACAATCATCAATCTATTGCTTGAATCTCTGCTTTGTTTATAACATTCGTTTGTTCATAGCAATTCACATTTCCTAAATCTTCACAAACACATTGCATACTCTCGAGGATAAGATTATAGGAATATTGTACTACGTTGGACTCATTAATGTTGACAAGAACACAACAAGTCGATTAATTGTTTTTAGTAATTAAGTTGAAGTCCTCTTCAGTAGTTGAGGCAAGAAATCACGTTCGGTTGTTCGGGTAAGTTGTAAACCTATTCCTTCGGGTTAAGAGAGGGTTTAGTTAGTAGAATTCCTAAGTGAAGCTTAGGGACTGGACGTAGGACTAGAGGTACAAACCAGTATAAAATCCTGGTGTCTACTTTACTTATTGCTTGTTGTTATTTACCTATACCATCCACTATTCTATATTATACGATCCTACCGCATAACTTCTTTCAATAGGTATCAGAGCAAGGCCGTCCTATAACCATAACTCCGTTATTAGACATATTGATAATATGGAAAATAACGCAAGTACAAGCACAAAATCTGCCTATAGTTCTACATTTGCGGAAGGACAATCTACCCAAAGACCCCCCTATTCAATGGACTAAACTATAACTATTGGGCTATAAGGATGAGGATTTATATGCAAGCAACAAGTTTCGAAGCCTAGAATGCCACTCAAGCAGAGTTCGTTGTACCCACGACCGATTATCCTACATGGACATAAACTCAGAAGAATGAAGCTAGTGCAAATGTCAAAGCTATGAATATGCTATTTTGCGCCCTGGATAGAAATGAATTCAACCGTGTTAGCATATGTATTACTGCATATCAGATATGGGAAACACTTAAGAGTCATACATGAAGGCACAAACAAGGTCAAACAAACAAAGATATCCATGCTGAAGAACCAATTCCAAAACTTTAGAATGTGACAAAATGAATCCATCAATGACATGTACTCGAGATTTCAAGACATTCATCATGCCTTAATAGGACTAGGAGAAAAATACACGGACTTTGACATTGTGTCTAAAGTTCTAAATTCACTCACTGATGAATGGGAAAGAAAAGTACTAGCAATCGAGGAAGCAAATGATCTATCTACAATGAAACTAGAGGAATTAATTGGAAATCTTATGTCGTATGAAGTAAATATGCAAGCTAAGAAAGATCAAGCTCAAGGAAGAAAGAATGTAGCTTTTCATGCGGAAAAGGAAGAATCAGAGTCTGAAGATGAGGATTTAGCATTTATAGCCAAAAATTTCAAGAAATTCTTAAGATATAGAAAAAGAAATAAAAACGGATTCAATAAGAATTTCTTGAACAAACCTACATCCTCGAATATAGAATGTTTCAACTGTCACAAGAAAGGTCACATGCACAAGGATTGTCCAGAGCAAAAGAAGGAGAATCAAGTAGCTCTCAATAATAAAAACAAGAAAGAGAAATTCAAAAAGAAGGCATTCACTGTAACATGGGACGATTCAGATTCTTCTTCATCTGAAAGTGAAAATGATAGCGACAATGAACGGGCGAATGTATGCTTTATGGCTCAAGAATCCGAGGTTAGTAATTTAACTTTCGATGATTTAATTGAAGTAAATACTGAAATTTTGAGCACAATAAAAAGTCTTAAAAAGAAACTCAAGGAAACTCGTGAAAATCAAAACAAAGCTGAATTTGAAAGGGATATGTTAAAAGATGAAAAGAAAATTCTAGAAGAAGAACTTGAAAAAGTTCAAGAATCTCATTCAAATTCGGAAACTCAATTATCACTTTTAAGTCAAGAAACTGAAACTCAAAAGACAAAGAATGATATAATTGTTTCTGAAAATCATGAGTTACAAACTAAGATTAGACAAGTTGAGTTAGAAAATGATAGTCTTCAAGCTAGATTAGAAAACATCACTAAAAATGTTTCTAACTTTAACAAAGGAAGAGAAAATTTATCTAAGATTTTAGAAAATTCTCAATTCTCTTCAAATAAACGTGGATTAGGATATAAAAAGGAGTCAAAAATTCCTAAAAAGAAAAATACAAATTTTAAGAGGAATATTGATTCAAAACAACAAATGTTATTAAGAGAACCTATTAAAACAAAAGTAGAAACCAAGATAGTCAAAATTTGGGTTCCAAAAACTAACAATATTTTAATTAGGAATAAATACATGAAAACATTTATGGATAGTGTTCATAATAATAAAAACTATATTTATAAAAAGGATACTGAACCGAATTGGGTTTGGTTTCCAACGCTCTAACTTTTAGGACCCTATTAAAAGGTGGTTACCAATAATTTCGTATTTATTTTCAGGTCCCACTCAAAAAGAAGAAATGGATACTAGACAGTGGTTGCTCAAAACACATGACCGGAGACAAATATATGCTTACAAACATCACATACTTTGATGGTGGCTCAGTTACCTTCGGAGACAATTCAAAAGGCTATATCATTGGCAAAGGAGATGTGAGCAATTACGGTACATCAAATTTACCTTTTATTACAAATGTTTCATTAGTTTAAAATCTAAAACATAATTTACTTAGCACAAATCAACTTTGTGACAAAGGTTTTAAAATAACTTTTTCGGAAAATAAATGTAGTATTTTTGATCAAAACCAAAATCTTGTTTTTGAGGGAAATAGAAATAGGAATATTTATGTTCTAAATATGAAAATTAATCATAATACAAATATGTGTTTACTAGCCAAAGATAATGATCCTTGGTTATGGCACAAAAGATTTTGTCATATTAATTTTAAAACTATTAGAAAACTTTCTAAAAATGAATTAGTAAGAGGTTTACCCAAGATAAACTTTAAAATAAAAAATCTTTGTGATGATTATCAAAAAGGAAAATTAACAAAGTCGTCTTTCAAATCTAATAAAAATATTTCTACTTTACAACCACTAGAATTACTTCATATGGATCTATTCGGACCAACACAGGTTCAATCCATTAATTATAATCGATATGTATTTGTAATAGTTGATGATTTCTCAAGATATACATGGACTATTTTTATGAAAAATAAAAGTGATACTTTGGAGCATTTTAAAACATTTGTCAAAAGAATTCAAAACACTAAAGATTTGAAGATTAAAAATATATGAAGCGATCATGGAGGCGAATTCGAAAATGAAGCTTTTGAATCTTTTTGTAAAAAGAAAGGAATAAATCATAATTTTTCATTTCCTAGAACTCATCAACAAAATGGAGTTGTAGAAAGAAAGAATAGAACATTACAAGAATGTGCACGAACATTATTAAATGGAAGTTTTCTACCAAAACATTTTTGGGCAGAAGCCGTAGCTACTGCATGTTATGTATTAAATCGTATATCAATTAGACCATTAACTAAAAATACTTCATATGAACTATTTAATAGCAAAAAGCCAAATATATCTTTTTTTAAAGTATTTGGATCAAATGTTTTATTTTAAATACAGAAGATCAACTAGGAAAATTCGATCCAAAAGCCGACGAAGGAATTTTCGTAGGATACTTAGAACAAAGTAAAGCATATCGAATATTTGATAAACGAATAAGCATAATTGAAGAAACTTTACATATATCTTTTGATGAAAATTTTAATAAAAATTTGAGTATAAAAGATGATGAAGAATTTATAAAATATAGAAAATACAAACCTTGAAAATTGTAATAATGAACTAAGATCTCCACCAAGAATATTACAAGATCACCCAGCACAAAATATAATAGGTGAAATGAATTCTCAAGTTAAGAAAAGAAGTCAACTAAATCAAATGGCACATGTTTCTTTTATTTCAACAATAGAACCTAAAAATCCTAAAGAAGCATCAACAGACGATTATTGGATTGTTGATATGCAAGAAGAATTAAATCAATTTGAACGTAACGACGTTTGGGAGTTAGTTGCCCGTCTGAATAATCAATCAGTTATAGGAACAAAATGGGATTACAAAAATAAAGTAGACAAACAAGGTAATATAACTAGGAATAAAGCTAGACTAGTAGCGCAAGGGCATAATCAAGAAGAAGGTATTGATTTTGAAGAAACTTTTGCTCAGTTGCAAGACTTGAAGCAATACTTATTCTATTAGCCTTCGCATGTTTTCACAATTTTAAACTTTATCAAGTGGATGTTACAAGTGCATTTTTAAATGGTTTTATAAAAATGTATACGTAGAACAACCTCCTTTATTTATACATGAAAAATATCTGGATCATGTATATAAATTAAAGAAAGCACTATATGGTCTTAAACAAGCACCTCGTTCTTGGTATGAAAGACTTAAAAGTTATTTACCAAATTCGGGATTTCAAATTGGAAAAATAGATCACTCTTTTCATTAAAAATACTACTAAAGATATTCTAATATTCGAATATATGTAGATGATATTACATTTGGTTCGACAAATGAAAACTTATGTAAAGAATTTTCAAATATAATGACTAAGGAGTTCGAAATGTCTCATATGGGAGAATTATCCTATTTTCTCGGACTTCAAATTAAACAATTAACAAATGGAATTTTCATAAACCAAGAAAAATATTGTGCTAATCTAATTAAATGTTTCGAAATGGAAAACACTTCTGCTAAACCTACTCCTATGAGTACCACTACTCATCTCGATCGAGATGAAAAGGGCAAAAGTGTAGACAAAAAATTGTTTAGAAGTATGATAGGCTCCTTACTTTACTTAACCTCTAGTAGACCAGACATAATGATGAGTATATGTTTATGTGCACGTTTTCAATCTAACCCTAAAGAATCACATTTAAGAGCTGTAAAACGAATTATGCGATATCTTAACAATACTAAAGATTTTGGTCTATTCTATCCAAAAGAGTGTCCATTCGAGTTAGTATCATTTAGTGATGCTGATTTTGGTGGATCTCGAACAGATAGAAAAAGTACAAGTGGTACGTGCCATTTCATTGGAAAATCACTTGTATCTTGATTTAGTAAGAAACAAAATTGTGTTTCGCTTTCCACGTGTGAAGCGAAATATATATCAGCCGCCTTTGCATGTACTCAAGTCATCTATATGCAACAAACACTTAAAGATTTTAATATAAATCTAACAAATTCTATAATATATTGTGATAATACAAGTACAATAAATTTATCTAAAAATCTGGTAAATCATTCTCGTACAAAACATATTGATATTCGTCACCATTTTCTACGTGACAATATCGAAAAAGGAATCATAAATTTAGAACATATTTCTACCGAAAATCAGATTGCCGATATATTTACTAAACCTTTATTAGAAAAATCATTTATAAAATTACGACGAGAGTTAGGAATAATTTATTTTAAAGATGTTTTATAGCAAATATTATAAAAATTATAAAACTCAGTCGACTAAACAACTCTGCCCAGTCGACTGAATAACAAAAACAAAATTATTCAATGTATATGTTTCAATTCAGCTACATAATACATAATATATTAAAGGATGTCTCTATTCCATCCATTTCTATCCAATTTTTTAAACTAATGAAACAATGATTGGTTCTAAAACCGTATTAATTTACCATCACATTTTTCTTAGCATTTTTATACTATATATATACGTTTATACATATGTTATTTTTAAAAATAAAAAAGAATGAAAATTCTACACAAAAATGTCTTCCAACAACTCATACTCTCCAATCAACATCATCTCCTCCGTCGATAACTAACCTACATCACCAAAACTTCCTACGCCAACACCAAAGCATGAACCGGTTTATAAATGGGAAAACTATTGAACTGGCTACACACCGAAATCGAAGAAGGCAAAATGTGGACTTTTTATCTCACTTGATACTAAAAGAAAGATTGATGAAATTCATCATTTTCAACAACAACAAATTGACCTTCAACGTGAATTATATTTTGAACAAAAAGTAACGGCTAGACGATTAAGCTTTCTTGAGCAATTCGGTTTACGTTTTTGTTGCTCGAAGAAAAACGATGTGACTGTGCCCCTACCTCGACCAGTTAGTTCGTATGATCCATCTTCGTCATACCGTACACCAGTCGATCCCGTGAATCCTTGGATGTCGGCAAAAACTCCTCAATATAGTCCAAATTCATGGGACACAAACTATATGGCGAATGAAGGAAATAAAACGCAAAAGAAAAATAGTCCATCTCCAAAGAAATGATTATCTTTAAGGTCAAATCATGTTGTTACATTATAATATATCTATATAATTGTAAAAATTTCTTTCAATAAAATTTTTTCTTTGAAAATTTAAGGAGAACATAAAAAACACAAGGTTCAGTCGACTGAACATTACTGCTCAGTCGACTGAATCTAAGGCATAAAACAATTATCCAATAGTTCAGTCGACTGACTCCTTCTGCGCAGTCGACTAAAATTACCACAGAAACTTTCAGAAAACAGTTCAGTCGATTAGAAACACTGTTTAGTCAACTGAATTTAACACAGAAAATTTTCGGCCTTCAATTCAGTCGACTGAACAGAATTTTCAGTCGACTGAACGCCAATTCCCAAGCTACTTTTTGCCTTTTTATCACCAATTTCTACCTTCACTCTTCACTTTTACCATTCCAAAAGCAACTTCTTCCCCATTATTCTTCAAAACCCTAGCCCCCAATCCTTCTTTTTTGTCAAATTACTCTCAAGACACTCACAACAATGGCTCCAAAAAGATCAAGAGCTTCTACTTCAACCTCCTCCGAGACAATTGATGCTCAAATTGCTCAATGGCTCTATGATGGAGTGGCGGTCACACGGTGGAATAAAATGAAGAATTCTCGGATCTTTGAACACTCCTTCGTTGATTTTCAAAGTGTCCAAACATACAACATACAAACCTTGACGGATCAAGCAGGTTTAACTTCTCTCTTAGACATAAAACGAAATGACCATGCAATCAATCACATTATGGTCAAATTGTTCTATGCAAATCTTAACCTTGGACACCAAACTCCGAGAAATCCAAACGATAGTGTTTGGAGTATGGTGTGTGGCAAAAATGTATGGTTCTCCCTAGACCGAATTGCACACATCTTAGGATCTCCTAACATGGGAAGGAAGCTTGAAGAAATAGAATTTAATCCACATACCCGAGACAACATAAATCATCAATTTTTGGATGATAACATCAACATCCGAGATATTAAGTCAACGTCCTTACGACCAAGAGCAAGACTTCTCCACAAAGCTCTTATGCGGACAATCACTCCTCGAACGGGCTCATATGAAATTGTATACCCAAACAATTATAGAGCACTATATGCTATTTGGGGCAATATTCAAGTCAATTGGGTCCAACTAATTCTTGATGAATTTCTTACTTTCAATAGTGGCAAAATGCGAACGATATATTTTGGAGAGTATATCATGCGACTTCTCCTCAATGTTGATATGCCATTACCGAAGTCCGAAAATACTATGGTTCATCAAATTAACCAACGGACTATAAGCCTTATGCAACTCCCGGCTAGACCTCCTCGCATCATATATCTTGCCGAATGGGAAGCTAGACATCAAGAACCGCAACAACCTCCTCAAGCTCAACATGAAGAACCTTTGGACCAAGATGATGAAATTCGTATCATTGAACCAAGTTTTACTATCAATCAATCGTTAGGAATTTTATCAAGAAATCAACAAATTCGTGATAAACGCCTCAAGAAGGTAGACCACAAACTTGATAGAATTAAAGGTTTCTTCAATAAATTATGGGATGCCATCTCATGCACGAGCTCCACTACTGCTTCAACCTCCCGTGGCAAGCGTCCGACACCAACTTTCACATGGACATCATCCGAAGAAAATCCAAGCAGCAGCACAAGTGGGAATAGCAGTGGTCAAGGTGGAGGACCTTATAGACCACCCACAGGTGGACCCGTTATTCGCGAACCGGGTGGAGGGAGAGAAGGCTCATATGATTGGGATAAAGATGAATAACTCTCTTATGGTTTGAATTTCTATTTAAAAAAAAAAACACTATTCAAAAGGCTTGTATAAATAGCCTTCTATGTTTCATTTATTTATGCTACATTCTAAGTTTTTGAAACTATAGTTATGCATATCAGTGATTGTTTTGATAATATACTTCTGCAATTATTACTTCCTTTTTGTCGATGACAAAGGGGGAGAAATCTATGTTACTAACCTTGTTTTGAAGGAAAGAAAGTGCATATGTTCAAGGGGAGGAAATAATTACATCTCTACAGGTTTCAGTATTGTCATCAATCAAAAACGGGATTGATACGCTATATTTTGATCAATGACAATGTGCTTCAACAAAAAGGAAGAGATATGCGCAAGGCTAAAGCAAGAACGATGAAGACCAAGGATAAACATGAGTATGATTTCTATATAGGTCTTAGTTTAGATTTATTGTTACAATCTATCCTTAAGAGGCCTGCACAAACACTAGAACACGTTTTATTAACTACGAGTTGTTATGCATTTCATTTCAGTCGGGATTGCGTTTGAAATGATATGTAACCGCAATTTTATTTTTAAATTACGGATTGAAATGATAAATATCCGTATCACTTGACCATAGGATAAAAAATTTTATACAGACACCGTCAGTCTATATATATATAATTATTTTGAAAATGATTTCTGTGGTTTGGATAGGATACGGTTTAATAAATATTGAATTTTGATATTTTATAAATATTATTTTATATACATCTATAGTTAAATTGTTGAATTTAAATATGTATAAATCTGT
Source organism: Allium cepa (assembly GCA_030765085.1). Lineage (NCBI taxonomy): Eukaryota > Viridiplantae > Streptophyta > Magnoliopsida > Asparagales > Amaryllidaceae > Allium > Allium cepa. The sequence goes on from CM060943.1 coordinate 188,703,631, forward strand.
TAAATAAAATGAATGAGTTGAATAATGGAGTTTGATAATTTATATTATATGATTTAGTACCGGTTTAAGATATTGTATATAGATAGAGTTTTAAATGATTCAAATTAATTAAGATTGGAAGATAAATCGGAAATTTATTTGGAATTGAGCTTATTTAAAAATTTGACTCCATAAGTTGATGTAAACTTATTAAGATTCGGAATTTAAAGGTATGATATTTATAACTCGATTTTTATTCAAAATAAATCAAATGAATATTTCTAGTATAAATAAATTGAAGGAAATTCATAGTTGCTAGAAATTTGAGTTTTATTTTATGGATTTATTATGTGAAGATTTCAATACTAAATAATAGGACAAAAAATTGTTGAATAGAAATTTTCAACCTGAGTTTTTAAATTGTTAAATACCCAAAGTTTGAAATATATTATTGTAATGTCTCGGAATTTCCAGGAGTTTAAAATGTTGATAATCTCTTAATTTAATTATTTGAAATTTATAAAATGTTATTTTCAAAAAAATAAATAACCAAGTAATAAAATATAATGTCTTAATTATGGTTATAAATTGGTATATTGTTTTTAAAATTTATAAGTGTGTTTAAAATGCATTTATATCTGTGTATTTATATCTGTGTGTTTTAAATTGATTTTAAAATAGAATATATTATTTGTAAATAATAATAAGCTTATTTAAAAATAGATGTTTATATTTATTTAAATTTATTTTAGATTTGGATTTTTAAATTGGACTTTGAAAATGAATACAAATTTGAATTCAAAGAAATACATACATCTTAAAATATAATAATAATATGGTTTGGTTTTAAATTATATAGGTAATGTTTTTTAATTAAAACAAGATTTGTTTTATAGAAATTTGGAATTTTACTTATCTTTACTATTAATAATGATAGTTCGCCGAACACAAAATCAACCGTGTCTTTTTGAATTTCCCATTTTGCCCTTCTTATGTTTTAACCGTGCTTTTTCGCTTCTGCCTGCTTACTCGAACCTAAACAAACTCTAACTCCAGATCCAAGGCGATCCCAGACCCAAGCGATTCCACACCCAACGACTTCTCCAACGAACAGGATACTTCGATGCGATTCCACAGCCATCGCCATGTCAGTCACGATGTCTTCTCCAACGCACCGCAGAAACTAAGGTTGACTACGCGCTATTCCAGATCCAACGTCAACTTCGCTGTACGATTTACACTTACGGATTGATCGACGGTCGATTATGGTAAGCTCACTGATCTGCTATTCTGGATTTAAATTCTACTGATACCATGCGTTTCTCATTCATAATTTCACTCAGCAGTATTTCGATTTTCAACTTCTGTTCTTCCCTTTCTTATACTCATACATTGTGCAATATTCTGTTCTTCGGAATTGATTTGGTTACTGTAGTTTCAAAATTTATTTCATTTCAATCTGGGTTACCGTAGTACATTATGTAATATATAATACAATGCATTATGTAATCGTACATTACAAAATCATTTGGTTGCAAACTGTAATAATCTGGGCATTTTATGTAATATATACTACAACGCATTATGTAATCGTACATTTCAAAATCATTTGGTTGCAAACTGTAAAAATCAGGGCATTTTATTGATTTATTTTGTAATTTGATTTACTTTTGGTCCTTAACTTGGTAGATCTGAACTTTAGATTTCTGTAATTTGATTTATTTTGTAATATGACCTTTGATTACTTTAAATTTGTATTATTATTACTATTTTAGTACGTTCATGGGTCTGTCCAAGCATTGCAGGAGGTATAAACTATGGATTTAGTGTGTACCATGTTTTATATATCAAAGTATAGTATGTTCATGATTATACTCATCTAAAACTCAATTTATTCCTGTTGAAGATATCAAATTAAATGGTTTATATAATTTTAGTTCCATAGTACGTCCACGAACTCTTATTTGATGATTTGATAGTGATAAAATTGTTTGAAATTATAGTAAAATAATTTGATATTTGGCTGTGAAAAAATAGTTTGAGAATTTATCAACTATCAATTAACAAATATCAAATGGTTTTTCTGATGATGATTTTTAACAAATTATATAATGCTTTGATTCTCTCATACATATTTCCTTACGTTTTCGCCACGTTAGTCATTGCAAAAGGAATGAAAACTTAAAATTATATAATGGTTTAGATTCTCCCACACATATTTAAAATTCATGGGCTACTTTAGTACATTATGTAATCTACTTTAGTACATTAATTAATCTACATTACAATATCATTTGTTTGCAAACTGTCAAAATCTAGGCTACCTTTTATTGACTTATTTTGGTCCTCAAGTTAGTAAAACAATTTCAGAACTTGAGCATGATGCAACCTGAACTTTTTAATATGAGCTTTGGTTGCTTTAGATTTTTTTATATTGATATTTTGGTATATTCATGGGTTTGTCCATGCATTGCATGGGGTATAAATTATGGACTTAGTGTGTTTCAGAAATTAATGAACATGTATCGATTGATAATAGAGTTTTTACATAATAGTCAATTAAGGTTTTACCTAACTCTTTTCCAATGCATGGACGAGTACTTCATATTGAGGAGAATCCTTTGAAAGTGTTTCCTAGGCATATAGCTAAAAAGGGGACATAGATAATTCTTTTTATGATTGTAAACAAACCTTAAGAAACAAAAAACATGAACTGAAGAGGAAATTATAATGGGAAGTAAAAAAACAAAGCATTACTAAAAAACTTAAACAAAAAATTTTGTGGAAACATGGAATTTGACGTAGCATGAACTCAAGATTCAAATAATGTGATTTTTCTTTCTTTCTGAATTTTGAATTTTGGGTCCCAAAAAGATCACGAGAAGTAGGATTTAAAGAAAGAATGCAGAGTCCACTTTTGTTTATCAGAGAAAAAACAAGGGTAATTTATTTCTTATATACAACAGTGAACATGGATGATCCCCCCTCTTAATTAATAACTTTCAGACTATGTTAGCAACTTTCATTTTATGAACATGGATGATGTTCTGAAAGTTTCATACAATAATGAACACGCAGACTATATTAGCAACAGTAAACATGGATGATGTTCTGAAAAATACTAATATAGTTTGCATGTTCAGATTTAAAGAAAGCATGTGGAGTCTTAAAATTGCTAATTATGTCATGGACTTACGTAAAAACTGAAAAATCAATCTGTCCATGTGATGGTTGTCAAATTAAATGGTGTATACCATTTATGTCCATTTAATTGGCAAATATTTTATATATCATTACGTGCAATCAGCTGTGGTAGCATATTTCTTATTTTCTTTAAAGCTTTCGGTCATTTTATTCTTCATTTGTCAATTTGTATTAGTCAACTGTAATGTGCAAAGGTGCAAAGCTCACTATGTCATCATATTCATTACTTTTATGAAATGATAAAAGGATCAAGATTTGCATTTTATCTCAGCTCCTAAATTTCATGGTCTGGCCCTGAATTCTGCGAGGGTTGGTGAACTATAATTTATGCATATGATAGTACAAATATTAAGTGTTGTTTATTTTCGTAAATCAGTTTGTAGTATAACAAAAAAATAACAACCCAAATATATTTTTTCTATTGTTTTTTGTATTTGTTTTTGTTTGTCTTTCTTTTCTTTTCTTTCTTTTTTTTCTTTTTTTGAAAAAAAAACTTTAGGAATGATGAGCTTTGTTTTTCACATATATGGTTAAATTGCACAGGAACCTTATGAGAACTTTCTATAGAGAAACTGGACAGGGGCCCGAAAGAATTATATTTTACAGGTTATTATCAACTCTCTTTATGTTGTGTACACTATCTGATGTTTCATTCCTTGCACAAAATGCTTATATTACACATTTTCTATGGATGGCGTCGGTGAGGGGCAATTTTACCAAGTGTTGTTGCATGAGATAGATGCTATTAGAAAGGCAATCTCATGGAGTATATTTCCTGAATAATGACTATAATACTTCAGACTGACATGCATTTTATAACTATGGATTGTTTGTGTCAGGCATGTGAATTTCTTAAGCATAATTATCAACCAACGGTAACTATTGTGCAAATGAGTACATGGATAATCATTATGTTGATAAAAGTAGAAACATCTTGCTAGGTTAGCGTACAATTCTTAAAAAAGAACTCTTCAGAGTGAGCTTGGGTTTTCTTTTTGTCTTAAGAATTCAACATCAGGATATTTGTATATAATTTAGTAAAACAAAATCTCTTATTTTTCTTAAGAGTTCACGTATATTTTAGTTTGTTAATGTTACAAGTAGATGTGGTGATTAGTATTGTGCGAACACAATCCTTATCCATTGCGTGATAAATTCCTTAGAGCTTTGGACCTTTGAAATAACATATAAAGATTGATACTTCAGGAAAATGGTGGTTACCTAAATGATGGTTATGCCCTGCTACCTTGGTGGCCTTTGAAATGATGTTGAATTTATCATAAATATTTCAATTCTGACCCCTGACGTTGAATTTATCATAAATATTCCAATTTGTACTGTAACATCCCGAAAATTTTGAATTTGAAATTTAGTAATATATTTGAAACTTTTTGAAATTTAAATTGAAAAGTTATAAAGAAATAAAATATGAACAAAGTTTAGTGTTTTTAGTTAAAACTTTTAATAGAATTAAAACAAATATTGTAATAAAATCACATAGTTATTTAATGTTAATAACTAAAACCACTTTTCTTTTTAACAAAGTAAAATAAGAAATTGTGACAAAGTAAAATAATAAATTGTGGTAGATGAGCTTTTAATAGAAATAAAATTGTTAAAATAAGTTATGATAAATTTATAAAAAAATATTTAAATCACATAATTATAATCTAACATCTAAACAAATAAACAAATAATTAAACAAATAAACAAATAATGTAACATCTAAACAAATAAACAAATAATTAAACAAATAAACAAATAATGTAACATCTAAAAAAATAAACAAATAAACATGTTACTAAATCAAATCAGGTAAGTGTAAGAAACTAAAACAAAACATAACATGCTGAAATTAGCAAAGTAACTACAAACAACAACTAACAAAAGAATATGAAGGAATATAAAACTGTAAAAGGAAAAAAAAAATCAAACAACACTATGCTGTAAGTATAGAAAGAGGCAAAGGAGCATTGTATACATGCTTCCATTTAATGCTTGCATTTAATGCCTATCCTCTCAGCACTACTTGATACCACCTCAGCCGAAAACAAGTATTGCTTAGTCAACAAAAGGAAATAAACCCATACCTGATCACACATAACATATTTGAATAACACTGTTTTCTTCTATCTATATATATGTAAGCAAGGCACCCTATTTTAGTTCGTCCAGAAAATTTTAGCAAAGCCTGAAAACAAAAGCAAGCATTTATTTTGTAAATCCACAGCTCAGTTATACAACCAAACAAAGGATCAGAATAGAAATAAAAAAGAAAAGAAGTTTATCACCTTATATTTCAAGTTGAAAGGCAAATCTCTGAAGGAAATTCAAACTGCAGTTGCAAACACATTTATAGTCTCTGCTCATTCATTATACAGGTGAGTAAACATGTTTTTGTAAAGGATTTTAAGTTTGTTTAAAATAGTTTAAACTTCAATTATAAACTGCTTTGGTTCATGCTTCACTATGATGATTTCCCAGTGATGCTCTGTCTCTGTAAACCTTTATACAGGGATTTTATTTGTTTCAAAACTGAAGTCTATTTGCTTTAAATCACTGACAAGCTTGGGTTTTCAAATAAGTCAAGTTGTTTTAATCCTCCAACAAGTTTTTGTAAAGTTGTTTGAACCTACTGTACATTATCTTCCACTTGAAACATGTTTTATAAGTTTCAAGTTGAAATTTGATAAAAATAAAAGGTTGTAAAACATCGATTCAGGATTTTAATCTGAATCTATACTTCAATCCATGATTTTTAAAAATAAAGTGAGGATTTTTAGTTGTTTTTTTCAAGAGCATTCAGTATTTGAATAAAAATGGAACTTGTATGAATTTATAATAATCGATTCAATTATAAATGCTAAAAATGGGTTTGTAGCAAGCTTGAACGTCAGAGGCTTCGAGAAAATTATCGAAGGATTTTTCTATTTCGTGAATTTGGAGTTTGAGATCAAACTAGGGTTTTAGTCTCGAAATGTATACGGTCTGGAAACGCGATGTGTACGCCACCTCTGACGCATCGAGTTAGGGGATTTTGAGGGGAATGATGGCATGAGGTGTGGACGTGATGGTGACGAAGTTCGAGCTGCTCCGATGGTTGGAGCAACGAGGGCAAAGCGAATTTGTTGGTGAGGATGGGTTCGAGTTTCGAGCTGGAAGCTCGATTTCGTTGTGGGGTCGTTGACATTGAATTGATCATCGTTTTCGAATAGGGGAATGGAGCGCGATTTGCTGACGATCGCGATGGCCACCGGAGTGGCACCGCGATGATGTGCACGTGCACAATATTGTTCTGGTGTCAGTGAGTTGCTGGGGGAAAGGTGAGTTGAAACTTTCAGAAAAAATGATGTATGGCTTCAGGAGGCAACTCGAGAATATTAATTCACACTCTGTTATTCTTAGTTTGAAATTTAATAATTATAACTTAGCTTAGAAAAAAAAAGAGAAAGAAACAAACTGGAAGGAGATAAGAAACTGGGATGAGGAAAGAAATGGGAAGTCTCGGGGAGAAGACGTGATGGAACCGGGGGTGACGCGAGTGAAACGCTGCTTTTACTCGGGTTGTTTTATATGGGCTAAGCCCATTCAAATCTTTAAGTCAACAATGTTAATAAAAATTTTGTGTTTTGCAATATAAACAGTTAGATTTTGTTAAGTTAAATTTTTAACAAATGCTTTAGAATTTGAAAATTCTTTAATTAGTAAAGAAAGTTAAAAATCAAAATTTAATTAAATGATTAAATTTTAAAAGAAGAATTTTAAATAAATTTATATTAAAATTCCAATGTAACAATAAATTAATTTTTAAAGTATAAAATAGATTTTCAAATGGAATTAAGGTAAATAATTTTTATCAATAGTTTTGATAAGGAAGTTAGAATGATTTAAAGTTTGGGATTAAAATTGATTTAATAAACAATTAAGTACTCAAATAAATTTATAATTAAGAATTTATTGATTTGATAAAGCAAGTTAATTAATTTAAATGGGCAGTTAATTAAAATAACTAATTAAGGAAAATCAATGTATCAAGATGATTAAGATTAATTTAATTATCATTAAGAATAATAAATCATTGATTGAATAATCAATAAAATAAATATTTGGTTAATTTATCTCATTCGTTTTGATTAGTAAATAATTAACTATTGTTGTTAACTTATATTGATATCTCTGTTCTGTTTGTAATTCTGTATGATGTAATTGCCATGTTATTGCACTGTGATTATGATTTGTTCTGTATTGATGTGAAAACCCTTGTTGCCGTAAAACGACATTTAAACTTCGATGCGACAGGGAATCGGATTTCAGTTGGTTATCCGAAACCCACATCGAACCTGTGAATATTTGTGAATGACATCCACATGTTTTAAAATTTGACACTCACTATTCGAATTAGCCGGGAAAGGACCTTTGTGTCATATAACCCATTTCGAATATGTGATTCGACGTTATGGTTAGCAATCGAAGACCGGTGTTGAAGACCGGGTATTTGCGAGAGCGATAGGATAACCTGTCGATTGACTCTGCACCGAGTTGCTCCGGTATAGAGTTCTCCATATGTGATGGGGAATCCGATCAGGATTGTGGATATCCGGATTGCAAGGACTTCTTTAGAAGTGCCTTCGGTTCTGTTCGAGCCCGGAACAGACTTGTATGGATAGTATCTCAGACATTACAAATTGAGATATAAAGTCGATTTCTTTCAAATATATTTCTGTTGGTGGCGGAGAATTTATTCTTTTAGCTTAACACCCTTCTCTGAGACGTACGAGCTCAGAGGTTATATAGTTGAAGGTTATCAGCGATATATTCCCAATTTGGTAATGTGACATGCTGAGTGTTGCTGTGAAACGATCATTGTGTTGATCATTTGTGATAAGATCATTTGTTTGATCGTTTATCTTTGTGATCATTTCTATGATCATTTGTTGACCCAAAGCACAGCTTTTGTATAAAGCGTGTTTTTGTGGGCGAGACTTCGTCGAGCCTCACACCCCGAAATGGTCGAAACAGGAAAGATGCAGCAAGGTTATTGGGGGTAGCACCCCTTAGGGTATGTACATTTCCTTCTGGATAGAAGTGGTATCATGGTATGGAGCCCAGATACTTAACTTATGTTGATATCGCAGATATATATATATGATTTTGTGATTTGTTGCTGGGGCCCCGGTTAAAGGTTGGTTACAACCGGGAGATGGCATACTCGTGTCAGTAGTTACCCAGTTAGGGGTAACCCGGCCTTGTGTTGGTAGAGATCCGGTTTGTTTCTCGGGGACGTCCTTCCAGAGGCGTTCTCATGTGGCAATGGGAAGTTCCTTGGCCTGACCATTTGTTGGAAATCCAATTCCCAATACGAAACCCTGTACGGTTTAGTTGTAGAACCTACCATCTAATATGGTAGCTATAGTAGGCATAGTATAATGGTACCTATGTCGGCTAAGATTAATATTCTAATTTCGAAATGATTTACTTCACTATGCACTAGTGTAATATCAAAGAATTCTTTTCTCGTACCAAGCATATTTAACTATCATAAGAAGAAATCTCCTCCAATTCTGCGTTTGCATTGTGTGTGTGGCGGGAGGTCTTATGGTAGTTCCATTTTTAAAAGCATACCGAAAATTCTTTTATAAATCTTGTTTTAATTAAATGCAACTGTTTTTGTTTACTCATACCAGTCCCATGACTAATCCGGAGTTTATTGTTTTCTTTCCTAAACTCTGGGTGCCCATTATTTCCACACGGGCAGCCTAGTAGCAGGTTTCTGTATTTAAAGTAGTAGTATTTTGGAGCTCTTATCTTGGAGATATCTTAGGAGCTTTTGGAGATTACAGGTGTTTAGCTTTTGGGAGTTCGTAATCATCTCTCTCATTTGAGAACTTTTGGATATATGTTCACTGTTGTATTATCATGATGTTGTATTTGGAGTTGTAGTGTATGTATTATGTACTCTGTTGCAGTATGGATATTATGTTGATGTTGTAACAGTGATGTTATTTATGATATTGATTCTGTTCCGCTGTTTTATATTCATCTAATTGTTGTTATAAGCTCCGGCGATGCAAATTTGGTGTTATTTATCGAACATCGAGTTTGGGTCGTCACAAGTGGTATCAGAGCTGTTGGTTGAGTAAGAACTTTAGCTGCGGAGTATAACACATTAGATGGCGCATTAGAGATAGGGTGAAGTATACCCTAGAATGAGTATAACCAAGACTGAAACTTTAAAATTTTCTTAGTCTATTCCTTTTTACTGCTGATATTCCTTAAGATATCTCGTCTGCATATCTAAATCAATTTTCTTACTAATCTCAGATAGTGAAAATGAGTGGACGCAGAGGAAGAACTAGGGGTCAAGGCAATGCCGCAGCACCCAATCAAATTCCCCCAGCCGCAGAAGCAGTAACAGAAATTCAGCAGCAGCCGGACTTGGCTGATTTATATAAGAAGTTCGAAAATCTTGGTGGCAAACCGTTCATTGGCAAAGAGTCAATTATTGACGCTCAAGCTTGGGTAAGATCGTGTGAAAAGATTTTTAAAGGGCTAAAACTGCAGGATGAGCAGAAAAGACTTATAGCTTCTTGGCAACTCCAAGGAGAAGCTTCAGCTTGGTGGGAAACCATCATTATAGATGAACCCGAGGAAGAATTTACTTGGGATCGTTTTAAGGAAGTGTTTGAGAAACGTTACATGCCATCGGTAGGAGTTTCCAGAATGTATCAGGAATTTCTGGATTTGAAGCAAGGAAGTTTGTCGTTTGAAGAATATTTGAATAAATTCAGCGAACTATCTCGGTTTGGCCCAGAATTGCTAAATACACCTCTTAAGAAAAACGAAAGGTTTATCCGGGGAATGAACCAGAAATATCATGGAAGAATGACAGGTCATGTTAAAGAATCTTTTTCAGATTTAGTAGATATGGGGTACAGGTACGCTACTCTTGATATGCAAGAAGCAACTGTGGAGAAAGGTAATTCAGGTAGTCAAAATTATAAAAAGCGAAAATTCGGAGGCAAGAAACCTTGGCAAGGCAATGAGAAGAAGAGGAGCATTCAAGCAAGCGCAACAGAAAATGTCACTTGTTACAACTGCAAAGAGAAAGGCCACTATTCAAATGACTGCCCAAAACCGAAGAAGCCAGCTAAAGAATGTTACAATTGTCATAAACCGGGACATTTAGTTAAAGATTGCCCAGTGATGAAGCCAGCGCAGGTGGCAAAAGTTTATGCGATTAAGAAGGACCCCTCGACTTCAAAAGCTGATAAGGGAAAAAGCGTTTTGGAAGGTAACCTTACTATTAATAATAGAACTGTTAGAGTTTTATTTGATACAGGAGCTTCACATAGCTTTATCTCCCAACAAACCGTAAATGAATTAGGACTTGAAACTAAATTTGCTAACGATCTTATTTGCGTGAAAAATCCGGTTGGAGGTCCCGCAAATCTTAGTTCATATTGTAAGAGAGTTCCTATTTCATATGCTAGCTATAAATTTCCTATCAACCTTTTTGTCCTCGAATTTAATGAATTTGAAATCTTACTCGGTATGAACTGGTTATCGAGATACGCAGCTATATTGGAGTGTAGTAATCGGACAGTTTTAATCAAAACAAGCCTTGGAAATTTTATTGAAATCTCTTGTGAAGATCCAAGTCCAAGGAGAGATAGGTTGATGTATACTTTGGGAAGTCTTGAACCCACTTTGCAGTCTATACCTGTTGTTCGGGATTTTTCCGACGTATTTGAAGAAGTGAAATCTTTACCTCCTCATCGAGAAATAGAATTCCGAATCGATCTTGTACCTAATACTCGTCCTGTTGTCCACGCAAGTCGCAGGATGGCACCCAGGGAAAAGACTGAATTGGTTCATCAAACCGATGAGCTACTAGCAAAAGGATTAATTCGACCCAGTGTTTCTGAATGGGGCTCAGCCGTCGTATTTGTTGCCAAATCAGACGGATCTTTGAGATTGTGTGTAGATTACCGCGATCTAAATAAACAAACTCTCAAAAATAAATTTCCACTGCCCAGAATTGATGATTTATTTGATCAGTTGCACGGCGCTCGTTTCTTTTCAAAGATGAATCTAGCCCAAGGATTCCATCAATTACGAATCGCCGAAGATTGTGTCCATTTGACTGCTTTCAGAGGTCCTAATATGTTCTATGAATGGTTAGTTATGCCTTTCGGGCTAACCAATGCTCCAGCATACTTCGTGGATCTTACGACTCGTGTGTTTCGGGAAGTTTTGAATAAATTTGTGCTAGTATTCATTGATGATATTTTGATCTATTCTAAGACTAAAGAAGAGCATGCCGAACATCTTAAAATCGTATTGGAAATATTGAGGAGAAATGTTCTATATGCAAAATTTTCCAAATGCCACTTCTGGGTCAATGAAGTCAAATTCCTTGGCCATATTGTTAATGAAGAAGGAATTTCAGTAGATCCTAGCAAAATTTCCGCTATTCTTGATTGGAAACAACCCACTACTCCAAGAGAAGTTCGAAGCTTTTTGGGTTTAGCAGGCTATTATCGGAAATTCATTCAAGATTTTTCTAAGTTAGCTAGTCCGCTGACTAAGTTAACAATGAAGAATGCAAAGTTCATTTGGACTCCAGAATGTAAAGAAGTTTTTCAAGAGTTGAAAAAGAGATTGACCACTGCTCCTGTTCTCACTATTGTTAACGGGAACCAAGGCTTATCTGTCTATACTGATGCATGTGGTGAAGGGGTAGGTGCAGTATTAACGCAAAATGGAAAGGTGGTTGCCTACGCGAGTAGACAATTACGTCCGCATGAGAAGAACTACCCAACGCACGATTTGGAACTTTTGGCTATTGTTTTCGCTTTGAAAATATGGCAACACTATCTTCTGGGTAAGAATCTTTTCGGCTTTCTTAATAATTTGCGAAATTAACTAAAGAAATATACTTAATAAACTCTCTTTATTTTAGGTGAGAAATTCGAATTATTCACCGACCATAAATCTTTGAAATATCTTTTCACCCAGAAGGATCTGAATCTGCGACAACAACGTTGGTTGGAATTTCTAGCATCGTATGACTTAGATAATCTGTATACACCCGAAAAGGCCAATGTAGTTGCAGACGCTTTGAGCAGAAGTTATGCTGTTCTTGCTTATCTGGTTATCACTCCTACTCTTCTTGAGAAAATCGCTAGTAAGCAACATGAAGACAAATTTCTTCGAGGTATTTATGGAAAAATTCTTCGAGGCGAAGATACAAGTTTTGAGACAAATCATAGTGGAGTTATAAGGATGAAGGGCAGAATTTGTGTCCCTGACATTCCAGAATTGAAACGTGAAGTATTGGATGAATGCCACAAGTCAAAATTCAACATCCATCCAGGAGTCAACAAAATGTATCGAGATGTTAAAAGAACATTCTGGTGGAAGACGATGAAGAGAGACATATCTATTTATGTGAGTCGTTGTGCTACATGTCAGCAAATCAAGAGCGACCAAAAGAAAGTGGCCGGTTTACTTCAACCTTTGGAAGTACCGAAATGGAAGTGGGATCAGGTATCGATGGATTTCATTGATGGATTGCCTCGTACCAAGAAAGGCAATGAAGCGATTTGGGTTATTGTGGATTTCTAACCAAAAATGCTCATTTCATTCCAGTTACATCTACTCGGACTGCAGCAAGCTTGGCAGGTATATATATAAAGGAAATTGTTCGCCTCCATGGTATTCCCAGTAGTATAGTGAGTGATCATGACCCGATCTTCACTAGTAGATTTTGGGAAGCATTTCAAGACGCTTTGGGAACGAAATTAAATTTCAGCACTGCTTATCACCCACAATCTGATGGGCAGACTGAGAGAGTTAACCGAATTCTAGAAGACCTACTGCGTGCTTGTGTTCATGATTTTGGTGGTTCTTGGGAGGACCATTTGCATCTGGTTGAATTCTCATATAACAACAGTTATCAGGCCAGTATTGAAATGGCTCCTTTCGAAGCTTTATATGGTCGTCCGTGTCGATCACCAACATGCTGGATCGAATCAGGTGACAGACTTGTTCTTGGACCGGATATGATAAAAGAAGCCACTGAGAAGGTAAATTTTATTCGAAAGAAATTATTAACTACCCAGAGCCGTCAGAAGAGCTATTATGACCGTCGAAGAAGAAATTTAGAATTTCAAGTTGGAGATTATGTATTTCTGAAAGTATCTCCGATGCGGGGTGTATTGAGATTCGGGAAAACTGGAAAGTTGGCACCGCGTTATATTGGTCCTTTTCCTATTCTGGAAAGGATTGGTTTTCTAGCATATAGAGTGTAGTTACCCAGCTGGTTGTCTGGCGTACATGATGTGTTCCATATTTCCAATCTTCGGAAATATGTGCACGATCCAGATGATATAATTGAAGAAGCTGCTCAGCAGGATCTTGAAATCACTCCCAACTTGGCAGTTAGAAGGGAACCGATAAAAATTGTTGATCGTGATGAGAAGCGATTGAGGAACAAAATTGTGAAATTGGTCAAAGTTAAATGGAGTGGCGATCCAAAGGACTGTACTTGGAAGACCGGAGATAATATGAAGAAATCATATCCCAAATGCAGAATTGACATCTCGACTTAAAACTGTAAGTCATTTCCTTATTTATAAATTCGTCTATTCTTTGTTTTCGTTTCTTTCTCTTTCAATTTCGAGGACGAAATTTTCTTAAGGAGGGGATATTGTAACATCCCGAGAATTTGAATTTGAAATTTAGTAATATATTTGAAACTTTTTGAAATTTAAATTGAAAAGTTATAAAGAAATAAAATATGAACAAAGTTTAGTGTTTTTAGTTAAAACTTTTAATAGAATTAAAACAAATATTGTAATAAAATCACATAGTTATTTAATGTTAATAACTAAAACCACTTTTCTTTTTAACAAAGTAAAATAAGAAATTGTGACAAAGTAAAATAATAAATTGTGGTAGATGAGCTTTTAATAGAAATAAAATTGTTAAAATAAGTTATGATAAATTTATAAAAAAATTTAAATCACATAATTATAATCTAACATCTAAACAAATAAACAAATAATTAAACAAATAAACAAATAATGTAACATCTAAACAAATAAACAAATAATTAAACAAATAACAAATAATGTAACATCTAAACAAATAAACAAATAAACATGTTACTAAATCAAATCAGGTAAGTGTAAGAAACTAAAACAAAACATAACATGCTGAAATTAGCAAAGTAACTACAAACAACAACTAACAAAAGAATATGAAGGAATATAAAACTGTAAAAGGAAAAAAAAATCAAACAACACTACGCTGTAAGTATAGAAAGAGGCAAAGGAGCATTGTATACATGCTTCCATTTAATGCTTGCATTTAATGCCTATCCTCTCAGCACTACTTGATACCACCTCAGCCGAAAACAAGTATTGCTAAGTCAACAAAAGGAAATAAACCCATACCTGATCACACATAACATATTTGAATAACACTGTTTTCTTCTATCTATATATATGTAAGCAAGGCACCCTATTTTAGTTCGTCCAGAAAATTTTAGCAAAGCCTGAAAACAAAAGCAAGCATTTATTTTGTAAATCCACAGCTCAGTTATACAACCAAACAAAGGATCAGAATAGAAATTAAAAAGAAAAGAAGTTTATCACCTTATATTTCAAGTTGAAAGGCAAATCTCTGAAGGAAATTCAAACTGCAGTTGCAAACACATTTATAGTCTCTGCTCATTCATTATACAGGTAAGTAAACATGTTTTTGTAAAGGATTTTAAGTTTGTTTAAAATAGTTTAAACTTCAATTATAAACTGCTTTGGTTCATGCTTCACTATGATGATTTCCCAGTGATGCTCTGTCTCTGTAAACCTTTATACAGGGATTTTATTTGTTTCAAAACTGAAGTCTATTTGCTTTAAATCACTGACAAGCTTGGGTTTTCAAATAAGTCAAGTTGTTTTAATCCTCAAACAAGTTTTTGTAAAGTTGTTTGAACCTACTGTACATTATCTTCCACTTAAAACATGTTTTATAAGTTTCAAGTTGAAATTTGATAAAAATAAAAGGTTGTAAAACATCGATTCAGGATTTTAATCCGAATCTATACTTCAATCCATGATTTTTAAAAATAAAGTGAGGATTTTTAGTTGTTTTTTCAAGAGCATTCAGTATTTGAATAAAAATGGAACTTGTATGAATTTATAATAATCGATTCAATTATAAATGCTAAAAATGGGTTTGTAGCAAGCTTGAACGTCAGAGGCTTCGAGAAAATTATCGAAGGATTTTTCTATTTCGTGAATTTGGAGTTTGAGATCAAACTAGGGTTTTAGTCTCGAAATGTATACGGTCTGGAAACGCGATGTGTACGCCACCACTGACGCATCGAGTTAGGGGATTTTGAGGGGAATGATGGCATGAGGTGTGGACGTGATGGTGACGAAGTTCGAGCTGCTCCGATGGTTGGAGCAACGAGGGCGAAGCGAATTTGTTGGTGAGGATGGGTTCGAGTTTCGAGCTGGAAGCTCGATTTCGTTGTGGGGTCGTTGACATTGAATTGATCATCGTTTTCGAATAGGGGAATGAAGCGCGATTTGCTGACGATCGCGATGGCCACCGGAGTGGCGCCGCGATGATGTGCACGTGCACAATATTGTTCTGGTGTCAGTGAGTTGCTGGGGGGAAAGGTGAGTTGAAACTTTCAGAAAAAATGATGTATGGCTTCAGGAGGCAACTCGAGAATATTAATTCACACTCTGTTATTCTTAGTTTGAAATTTAATAATTATAACTTAGCTTAGAAAAAAAAAGAGAAAGAAACAAACTGGAAGGAGATAAGAAACTGGGATGATGAAAGAAATGGGAAGTCTCGGGGAGAAGACGTGACGGAACCGGGGGTGACGCGAGTGAAACGCTGCTTTTACTCGGGTTGTTTTATATGGGCTAAGCCCATTCAAATCTTTAAGTCAACAATGTTAATAAAAATTTTGTGTTTTGCAATATAAACAGTTAGATTTTGTTAAGTTAAATTTTTAACAAATGATTTAGAATTTGAAAATTCTTTAATTGGTAAAGAAAGTTAAAAATCAAAATTTAATTAAATGATTAAATTTTAAAAGAAGAATTTTAAATAAATTTATATTAAAATTCCAATGTAACAATAAATTAATTTTTAAAGTATAAAATAGATTTTCAAATGGAATTAAGGTAAATAATTTTTATCAATAGTTTTGAAAAGGAAGTTAGAATGATTTAAAGTTTGGGACTAAAATTGATTTAATAAACAATTAAGTACTCAAATAAATTTATAATTAAGAATTTATTGATTTGATAAAGCAAGTTAATTAATTTAAATGGGCAGTTAATTAAAATAACTAATTAAGGAAAATCAATGTATCAAGATGATTAAGATTAATTTAATTATCATTAAGAATAATAAATCATTGATTGAATAATCAATAAAATAAATATTTGGTTAATTTATCTCATTCGTTTTGATTAGTAAATAATTAACTATTGTTGTTAACTTATATTGATATCTCTGTTCTGTTTGTAATTCTGTATGATGTAATTGCCATGTTATTGCACTGTGATTATGATTTGTTCTGTATTGATGTGAAAACCCTTGTTGCCGTAAAACGACATTTAAACTTCGATGCGACAGGGAATCGGATTTCAGTTGGTTATCCGAAACCCATATCGAACCTGTGAATATTTGTGAATGACATCCACATGTTTTAAAATTTGACACTCACTATTCGAATTAGCCGGGAAAGGACCTTTGTGTCATATAACCCATTTCGAATATGTGATTCGACGTTATGGATAGCAATCGAAGACCGGTGTTGAAGACCGGGTATTTGCGAGAGCGATAGGATAACCTGTCGATTTACTCTGCACCGAGTTGCTCCGGTATAGAGTTCTCCATATGTGATGGGGAATCCAATCAGGATTGTGGATGTCCGGATTGCAAGGACTTCTTTGGAAGTGCCTTCGGTTCTGTTCGAGCCCGGAACAGACTTGTATGGATAGTATGTCAGACATTACAAATTGAGATATAAAGCCGATTTCTTTCAAATATATTTCTGTTGGTGGCGGAGAATTTATTCTTTTAGCTTAACACCCTTTTCTGAGACGTACGAGCTCAGAGGTTATATAGTTGAAGGTTATCAGCGATATATTCCCAATTTGGTAATGTGACATGCTGAGTGTTGCTGTGAAATGATCATTGTGTTGATCATTTGTGATAAGATCATTTGTTTGATCGTTTATCTTTGTGATCATTTCTATGATCATTTGTTGACCCAAAGCACAGCTTTTGTATAAAGCGTGTTTTTGTGGACGAGACTTCGTCGAGCCTCACACCCCGAAATGGTCGAAACAGGAAAGATGCAGCAAGGTTATTGGGGGTAGCACCCCTTAGGGTATGTACATTTCCTTCTGGATAGAAGTGGTATCATGGTATGGAGCCCAGATACTTAACTTATGTTGATATCGCAGATATATATATATATATATATATATATATATATATATATATATATGATTTTGTGATTTGTTGCTGGGGCCCCGGTTAAAGGTTGGTTACAACCGGGAGATGGCATACTCGTGTCAGTAGTTACCCAGTTAGGGGTAACCCGGCCTTGTGTTGGTAGAGATCCGGTTTGGTTCTCGGGAACGTCCTTCCAGAGGCGTTCTCATGTGGCAATGGGAAGTTCCTTGGCCTGACCATTTGTTGGAAATCCAATTCCCAATACGAAACCCTGTACGGTTTTAGTTGTAGAACCTGCCATCTAATATGGTAGCTATAGTAGGCATAGTATAATGGTACCTATGTCGGCTAAGATTAATATTCTATTTTCGAAATGATTTACTTCACTATGCACTAGTATAATATCAAAGAATTCTTTTCTCGTACCAAGCATATTTAACTATCATAAGAAGAAATCTCCTCCAATTCTGCGTTTGCATTGTGTGTGTGGCGGGAGGTCTTATGGTAGTTCCATTTTTAAAAGCATACCGAAAATTCTTTTATAAATCTTGTTTTAATTAAATGCAACTGTTTTTGTTTACTCATACCAGTCCCATGACTGATCCGGAGTTTATTGTTTTCTTTCCTAAACTCTGGGTGCCCATTATTTCCACACGGGCAGCCTAGTAGCAGGTTTCTGTATTTGAAGTAGCAGTATTTTGGAGCTCTTATCTTGGAGATATCTTAGGAGCTTTTGGAGATTACAGGTGTTTAGCTTTTGGGAGTTCGTAATCATCTCTTTCATTTGAGAACTTTTGGATATATGTTCACTGTTGTATTATCATGATGTTGTATTTGGAGTTGTAGTGTATGTATTATGTACTCTGTTGCAGTATGGATATTATGTTGATGTTGTAACAGTGATGTTATTTATGATATTGATTCTGTTCCGCTGTTTTATATTCATCTAATTGTTGTTATAAGCTCTGGCGATGCAAATTTGGTGTTGTTTATCAAACATCGAGTTTGGGTCGTCACATGTACTCTACAAATATAGCACATTTCATACAGTGCTTCATCTCATGTTCTATGCAGTTGCACTGATGTTTTGAAGGCGTGTTCATTTATTATACAATTTGCAGTTTCTAAACTAAGCAGATATATGATTCACACAAAGATAATATTAACATTTCTTTTTTACCATTGTTATTTCCCTTATGTTCCACAAACCACTTATACCATCCATTGCAGCAAAGAAAAGGAAGTTCAGAGATTCAAAACATGAAATGGACAAACTGTGCCTATCAAGCATATACATGCTGCACAGTGCAAAAGAGTATAGGATTCGCTCATTTCATATTTAGCTTGGAATAGTGAATTTATTTTTACATGTTTTACAAAAAATATTGTATTGTAACATTTAATATTCGTTGGCTACTGTAATATTGATAGCTGTAACATTTGAGTTTTCCCTGGCCTGAAATCTTGCTTTTCTCTGTTCGTACTATTTCCGTACATTAATTTACCAAATAATTGATGTAACTGGAAGAGCCAATTGGAATTGACTTGATATGCTATATATGATCTGCAATTTGGCACATTATTGCCTATTTCTTCCATAAGGTTTTGTACGTATGTTACATTTTTCGTTATTAGTATTTTATGTTGCTATCGAGGGATGTTATTATAGCTTTCAACACAACCATGCATTCATAGTGGTCTACAATTTTAGTAACTAAATTTTTTCATTTTTTGGTTTATTTGATGGACATATGACATGGATGAAACATGATTTTCTATTAAATTGCATCCCGCCTGGAATCTAGAGGTACTCTAAGTTTAACAGGAGGACAACCTTTAAGAGAGAACAATGTGGGATTGATACATGGAGTGATAATAGAAGTCCTTCAAGACAAAAAATTTGTTTCTCCCTTGCTCCTATAGGCAATATGGAATAGTTATTACACATAAATCCATGTGCATAGCAGGCTATTGTTTCATAAATGGTTGTGATAGAAATGTAATGTCGATGTCAGCATAAAGATGAAATCATTTCGTATCTATGTTAAGTGCACCCAAGTATCCAACAAATATTAAATTATAATTGAATTATTATGTTTCTCTTTCTTCCATGACACTAAAACAAAGTAAAAAAGGTAAAATGTAAGTTGACCATAGATTATATCAGAATTCATTGAGTTTTGCTCATTACTAATCTGTGGAATGATTGATTTAAATTTAGCCTTCAGTTGTCTTATACTAACACATATCACATATGACAAGTAAAAGTGTTTTCTTAGTCCATATGGATGATATTCTATATCCATCATAGATTTCTTACTTGGTTAATGATCAAGTCAATCAAATGGATTCAGTTATACCAATTAGAAAAATAGATTAGGTCGATAATGGAGTCAAAAATAATGAATGGATACTAAAATCTACTCCTCTGTTTTTCCCTTTATAGGCCTATGCTACACGAGGACTATCAAATACATGCATTTATTCATGCCTCACTTGCATCACAATATTGTTAACCCACTTAGGATGCATGATCTTTTCAACTTCGTCGCATCTACTTATTAAGTGGGATGCTCAAACAAATTATAGCACTGACGTTCTCTTCCCTTCTATCATTTTCCCTTCCCCTCCATTGTCAGCTATTCTGAAATGATAGACCGCTGAAGAGAAGAGAAAGGACAGAGGGTAAAATGAAAGCAGTAGCATTTTTCATTACGTCAAAACCCATTGTTTATGCAAATTTGAAATAAGCAAATATGCTTGGTAAGAAGGATTTTGCTACTATGTACAGAATCCAAATTTACAATCATAAATAAATATGCTATACACCTATCTAAGATGACTTTTTCTACCTTGGTTATGAAGCTTTTCTTCATAAAGAACGGAGATTATGTCTGTGTTAGCTTGCAAAAGTTACAAACAGTATATTTAGATACAATACATCAGTATACATTTCTTTTAAGCTGCAAGCTTGAAAGTTGAAGTAAGTTCTACTTCCTACAATATCCAGTACTAGAATAAGTTGAGTCTCATTCATGTATAGTCCTCCACATTCTCTGTAGAAGTGGTAAATGATAGATGGAGCAAGGATTTGATACTAAGGAATAAAAGTAAGAAAGTGGGTGGAATATCAATTGCAATGATGAAATGGTAAGGTAAGAAAGAAAAGTAATTAACATCTGGATGATTAAATGTAGTAATCATTAAATAGGCTGTAATTAGGATTTGGATAAACAACATTAAATATAATAAGCATTAATTAGGTTGAAATGAAGAGAAGAAAATAATGTGTTCGATGAAACAATATTGGATATGTTACAATATATAAATTCCAAATCCTAAGTGATCAATGGAAGTCCACGTGGACTTGCATATATACTCGTTTAATAAAGGATAAATACAAAGGCTTCTTAAAAATAGCACTTCTAAAAATAAGTTTGAAATATTGTATAACTTTATTTAAAATATAATTGATTTTTATTTTATGCTATTTTTTAAGATTTTATTTTATATAAATTTAGCATACATTTATAAATGTATAAGTGTATTTGTTTATTAGAATTTTAATTAGAAAGCATTTTTAAAATTTAGAAAGCACATTAGTAATTAGGGAAAATAATTTAAAAAGTCTTTTAAATTTCTTTTAAAATAAATACATAAAAAGGACGTGTGTTAAGTTTTAAAACACTATGATAACAAGTGTAAAACATTTGTGTAAGTAAAAAGAAAAGTGTCCATTTTTATTTCTAATTTTCTTTTTAATTTATTA
Organism: Allium cepa; assembly: GCA_030765085.1. Lineage (NCBI taxonomy): Eukaryota > Viridiplantae > Streptophyta > Magnoliopsida > Asparagales > Amaryllidaceae > Allium > Allium cepa. The sequence goes on from CM060943.1 coordinate 188,725,079, forward strand.
AATCTGAAAATTTTCCTATATAAACCCTTTTTCTCATTTTCTTTAAATCTTGGTTCATTTCTAAAAAGAAACCTAAAATCATCATGCAACCTTCTTTCACTCATCCAAAACCAAAAATCCTCAAAACAAAAACCTGATCAATCCTTAAAACAAAAATCTGCATCATTTTCTTGTGTATGCAAATCTGTTGCCAAAAGAATTAAGCATTTGCAAACTTTTACTCATCCAAAAAACCTGTAACCTTCCTCAAACCATTTTTCAAAACTCTGAAATTCTTTTCCAAACTGAAATCAAGCCCTGAATCATCTCCTCTAAAAACAAAGCTCAACCAGGAAATTTTCGAAACCTGTAGCTTTTTCAAACTACAATCTGGAATCTGCAAATTATTCAAATACACGCAAGCTATCAATTGAGATCTGCAATTACCCATGTCTGCATCAAATATTCTTATGCATGCAAGTGTTACCTGAAAACAAATTGTTGAAGAATACCTGAAGGTTTCTCTGTCTCAAATAAGCTTCATCATCAGTTCAAAGCATTTGCAAGTTTTCCAGTGTTTCACCCAGAACAATCCTCTGCATTTCTTTATATGGTGAGTAAACTTAACTATATTTTGTCTTAAATCTGGTTGCTTGATTTCGATCATCAGTGCCTGATACACATTGTTTGCATGTGTCTGGAAAATGAAGTGTGCATGCTATCTCTGTTAATTCTTTCACAACTATAATGAGTACTTTAAACTCTGGATTTAGAGCTGTTGATTGGAAACTAGTTTAAAGTAGGCTGGAAACTTTGTTTGCATGTATATGTTTATATAAATAGGGCCACTGTATATAGATGATTGAATTCATATGTGCATGTCTTATTGTATACCTCTTCTCTGATTTCTTACTTCTCCAGGTTACAATTAAAACTCAAGATCTTTATATTTAACCACTGTTTAGACTTAGATTCCAAACAAAATAGTTTAGTTTATTAAAAATCTAAGTACTAAAATTAGTTCAAGTATCTGATGTAAAAAAAAAAATTAAGTCTCTGGTTTTTGAGATGTACCTGGAAATCAAAAATGCAGTAACCAATTTATTAACAAATGTTGAAACCAAATGTTAAAATGTGATGAAATAACTATATGATCTAGATTGGCATTTGAAAGTATGAATTTTGGAAAGAAGTTTATAATTTTTAAAATTGTAGCGAGGGAGTATTTGGGGGTTTCCTGCAAATTGAGTTTTGGTCTTTAACTGATGATCCTTGCATCTGGAATGTTTGAGATGGTTAATGGAGTTAGGTGAAGCATCAGTAAGTATTGTAAAAATGGTTACAGAATTTATAAATCACTATGATGTTTGATTTTGTCAGAGATTGGTTGTAAACCTAGTTTGGGTTCTTACTGGAAAATTGATCACTGCATCCTCATAACTGCATCGATCTTGATATAATTCTAGGAGAAGAAAGTGCGGTGGGTCAGTAGCCAATGGTCGGAGTTGTGGCTTTTGTAGCTGATCGGAGTCGTGGAAATTTGGTTTACTGATGAGGGTGCCTGGGTTCTGTTTCACCTGAAAAGCTCGATTTTGAATCGAGGCAAGAGGTGATATTCTGTTGGTCGTAGAGGTTTGCGGGGTGTTTGGGTGACGTGTGGGTGGGTTCGCCGATGACCAGAGATGGTCCGGCAACGGTGCAGGTTGCACGGTGGAGTTGTATGTGTCAGGGTGATTTGGGTTTTATTTTGGGTTTGGATACTGGGATTTAGCTCGGGGGGAAGCTCGAGTACATCTAGTTGTGGCTCGAGTTATTACTGGGGTCAATTGCAAATTTAAGGAACTATTAAGTTTTAACAGTTTTAAAGATTTAAATCAAACAGTTTTAAAAATGAAATTAAATTGTTTTGATAATAAGAAGAGATGTAGATGTACTTAGTTTTATTTCAAGTACACATGGGTTAAACCGAAGTAAAATGTTTTAAACCGGTTTTTAAAATTTAATTGAAAGTAATTTTTTAAAAACTTAAATCAAGATAAATCATTTCTTGAAATTCATTTCTTTATAATAAATGTTTGAATAAATGATGTTGTATGATTTGTAAACTTAGATGTTTTAAGTAAATTCTTAAGTTATTTTCAAACTTAAGATTTAATTAAATAAGGAAATGTTTTATCCTAAAAACTTAAATAAAGTTTGATAATAAATGTAATAATTAAAAATGGTTTATTAATTGAATTATTTAAAGATTAATGATTTATAAATTAACAATTAAAGTTTTCAAAGTGGTTTATTTGAAATTAAGGATTGTTAATTAATAAAGAGGTAAGTAATTAATGATTACTTTATATTTTAAAATTTAATTAAAGATTTAATTAAGTTAAGATAGTTGTTAAGATAAAATGTTTTTAAAATAATTAAAGATAACGTTCTGTCTTAAAGGTAATTAAGTTTAATGAGTGATAATTGATTAAGTTAATTAAGAAATTTTAAGTCTAATTAATTGATTAATTAATTATTTTAAAAGGGGTAATTAAGTAATTAATTAAGGATAATTACTAATTTAATTAACTAATAATTATGATGGATTAATTAATGATTAGAGGTTAATTAATATGTAATTACAAATTAATTAATTAAGTAATTAAAGGAAATTAAACTAGTAATTAAGTTTAACTAGGTTTTCTTAATTAATAATTAAGAGGTTCTTAATCTATAATGCAAGTTAATTAAGAATTAATTAACTATTATTAAAGGTTAATTAATTATAATTAAGGGTTAAATTAATTGATATTTATGGATTAATTAATTTATAATTAAGGTTGTTAATTAATAATTAAGTTTATTAATTAATGATTAAGAGATAATTAATTGGTTAATTAATTAATTATAAAAAGTAATTAGTGATTAATTACTTTATTTTAAAGGATTGATTAATAATTAAGTTTAATAATTGATGATAGTTAATCTGTTAATTGAAGATTAATTTGGTTAACGAGTAATTAAGGGATAAATTACTCGATTATGTTTTATGAGATGAGTGAAATCAAAGTTAATTAATTTGTTAATTAATTAATGGTAGTCACTTGATAAAAGATTAAGTATGTTTACTTAATAAGTTTTGATAAGAGTGATTTCTTAAGATAAGTAATTAATAAATTACAGAGGTAATTGAGATAAGTAAAATTTCTAATTGGGAAGCAAATTTAAAAGAATAATTACTGGTTAAAGTAATTAAGGATTTATTACTTGGTGTAATAAATAAATGAATTTATGAAGGAATTAAGAAGTAATTAAGGATAATTAATTACTGTATTTAAGTTGCTTAATTAAAAGCAATTAATCTAAGCATGATTAATTAATTAAGATTCATTAATTGATATGATTAATGAAAATAATTAGGGATTAATTATTTGATTTAGAGTTAATTAATCAAGGTTGATTGATTAGGATAATGATTAATTAATTTATTTAATCAAAGAATAGGTAAGCAAGATATATTTGGATGAAGTAATTAATTTAATTTATTTTAAATTAATTAAGAGATGAAGTAATTAATTTAATTCACTTTAAATTAATTAGAGATAGAGATAGTTAATTTAATTCATTTTAAATTAATTATATTGTGGTATGAGTAAAACATTGCTTATGTATGAATGGATGACATTGATTGTCTTGAATGCTTTGTGATCTCAGTAATGAGATAAGTATGGTTGTATGATAAGAATGCTTGGTTGCATTTTGATGATTACATAGATTATCATTTGGGATGTTGATATAGGGATTACCTATTTTGATATTGATAATGTAGATATTTGTTATTTGATAATGTTGATTATCAATTATGATTTGTGAATTATCTATTCTGTGTGTATATAGATAGTTGAATTGATTTGTTTTAAAACCCTTAAAACAACTTGGACTTAAAAGACACGCTTTGGATTTCGATGAGACCGGGATCGGGTTTCCATATTTGGATATCCGATCCAAATAACGTTAGGTCGTGAGTCAAAGTGGAGCTTTGTGAAGACTCGAGGTGTAAGGACTATACGTCAGCATAACTCTGTGGGTGATTCCGTAATGAGTTTGACGGAATTAGTTCTTATAGATTCGAGATGGTGATTCAGAGTGCAAGGGTTATTGCCGTTAACTCTGAGGGTGATTCCAAAATGAGTGTAACGAGATAATGCCTTCGGTTTCTTTCGAACCCGGAACGAACTTGTATGGATTGAATGCTTTCAGAATATCGTCAGGTGGACGATGAGCATTCTAAGTGATGTGTCCTATAAAGGTAATCGTAGCCTCAAGCCTCATCAACCGGGAATGGATAAAACAGGGGAGGTGCAGCAAAGCTTCGTGGGTAGCCCCCACTTGAGAGTAAGATTTACCCCTGTCTAGAGGTCCCTTTTATTTCGGCTATGTGGACGGTTGAATAGCTACAACCGTCGGGGTTGTCTTATTTGGAACTGTTCAGTAAGGAATGGGTCCGGCTTTGTGTTGCAGGGGAACGGGAGTGGTCCTCGGTATGGTGATCTAGGCCACGTACTGTGACGGGGCGGTACCCCAGTAGCCCTGCCATTGTATGGAATCCAAAATCCAATAAGTGCCGTACGTATTAGTTGTGCCCAACTATGTCGGAACGTGAGATGTAAGCATTCCAGCTATTTCTGTATTTTATTCGAAAATCCTAGACACTATTATAATATCATTAGATTTCCTATCAAATGTTTTGGTTAGCGTAAGGTAAAAACTTTTCCATGTTTATGTGTGGAAAGTCTTACGTGATACCTTTTCTTTCAAAAGGTTTTTAAAGTTAAGCAAATTTAGCCGTTTGCTCACACCAGACCCATGTCTGACCCGGAGTTTATTCTGCTTTTCTTAAACTCTTGGGTACTCAAATTTTTACGAGTAGCCAAGGGATTCAGGTTAGGATTTTAGATTGGCTTGACGAATTCTGGAGGAGCAATGGAGCAGGAGGCTTCTGCATATAGCTATAGAGTATTCCGCTGTGTGTTCTCTGAGTTGTTGTATTGAGTTGTATAACTAGACAGGTGTTTATAACTATCTAGTATTTGTTGTTTTAGCTGTGTATCTCTCATGTATATGATACTATGTAATGTATTATGTGATTAATATAATTTATTCGTTCTGCTGTTTAGATTCTGATGTTGTTTCTTTCTTCTTCTCTATCTTTTCTCTTTTCTATCCCATTCTTTCTTAAAGATGATGCGATTTTCTGGTGGTAGAAAGTCGGGTCGTCTAAATTAAAATCGAAGTGTTTAATTGAAACCGAGAGTGAATCTAATTTGATGGGTTAGACTTAATTTAAAGTGAATAAATGGTAAAGGCGTGGAAATTATTTACTTTTTAAAGTAATTTAAAATCAACTAATTTACATACGGTTGAATATCCAAACCATTCAAGTTTTAGAAGTTATGGTTTAAAGCTATGAATTTCAAAGTATTATGTTTTGAAAGCTATAATTCAAATGTTTGGTTTTTAGAAACTATAAATTTTAAAGCAGTATGATTTTGGAAAAGAAATATATTTGAAATAAAATGATATTATTGATTTGGGTTTATAAAAATAATATCAAAATTAGTTGTTTTGGAAATGGAAATGATATCGTATTTATGTTTTAAAAGGGATAACTATATTCTGGTTTTAAAGTATAAACTATTTTTAAAAAAGACCGCAGTGTTATAATAACATTTGGTTGTTGAAGAGACCGGGATAGGAAGTTGTCATACTCTCTACCAACTCCAAAAACCACTTTAACAACCGTGTATGCGGTGGAGATTCCAGAATGAAGTAGGATGGCGGCGGCGTTTCCTCTGAGGTAAATACGTGGAACCAACGCCCGTGAGTTGGCATAAGGTGGCTAAAACAGGAGCGATCAACGGGTTATTAAGGTAGCACCTTTGATTGGACACTTCCCTTCGATACTATACTCTGACTTTGGATCGATTCGGTGGCCAGCTTCACTTTTTATTTCTTTGATTTGGGGGAGTTTGTCTGAGGTGGGCCGTAGTAGCAGCTACGCGTTACCATCGACCCGGAAGCATAATTGGTATATCTACCCTGGCATTGCCTAGTTGTGCCGTGTTACCTACCCTATCGCGCCTTGTATGAGTTTGGTTTTCTCTCGTAGCCCGTGTTGTATCCTCTGGTGGCTCCCGATCAGGAGGGACTATGATATTGGATGGACTACTGGGACTATTATTGTGTTAAGGGGGAGATTGGGTAACTCCTTAACCCTATTTAAAAGTAAGTTTATTTTACAACTAGACACTATTATAATAGCGAAATATACTACATAGTAAATAGTTTAACGGATCCTTAAGAGATGTGAATCCCGAGCATCTTTTGAGTTACTGCACTCATATTTATTTCTGTTAATTTAACTCACATAAGATCTTTTAATTCCGACTTGAGTGTTTTTGTGTTTTCAAATTCGCTGGGGTCAGTCCGAGCGTTTCAGGATCGAAGACTTTAGCTCTAGAGGACGAAGATGGAGATTTCTATTATTATTATTATTATTATTATTATTGTTATTATTTATTATATTCCACTACACTCATATGGTTCCGCTGCATTGTTATATGGTATGTGTAACTCTGATGTATGTTGTATAAGTATAATCAAATATTTTAAACAGCTTTATAAACTGTATATTTAATTATTATATTTTATCCTTCCGATGTGAGATTCTGTTTTCTTTTTATTTCATTCTTGTTTTTCTGATTTTCCCCATAACAATCCGCCCTTTAGTATGGTTCTAATTGGGACGTGTGTCGATTTAAAGCATGCGAAAAGGAGGGATGTTACAACATGGTATCAGAGCCAGGTTTAGCGATAAACCTTGGCTTTGTGGGGTCTGACTCTTTAGTGATAGGGTAGTAATACCCTATGGGAGTCGCTAAGTGTATATATGAGAGAGCGTATTTGTTAGTATTATAAAAAGGTTTTAATATTGTGTTAATCTGTTCCGTTTTGTATTTATAAATTCTGGTTGGTACATAGGACGCTGTGACATCAATAGGGATTTCTAAACACTTAATATGACAGACCGACATAATATTTGTTTTGTATAGGTAAATGAAATAATTTTGCCTATTATATTTTCTATATATAAAATAATTTTTTTTCAAATGATATCTATATTGGGCTGCAATAGATTGGTTGTTAGGTAATAAAGTGTATAAATAATAATAGAAATAAGATTTAAAAATAAAATAATTGAAATTGGGAAATTTAGAACTTAAGTTCAGTGGTTTTGAAATTTCTTTCGAATAAATTTTGGAATAAAATAATATTGTTTATAAGTATTTTCTAATATAAATATTTCAATATAATTTGGAAGAATTGTTTTAAAGAAGATTTTGGAGAAAATAAGTTTTGTACTTTCCTCTCTGTCGCTGGAAAATAATTTCGGTGATGGCGGCCGCATCATCGACTTTTCATTTTCGAGTTTTCAAAGGGAAAGGCCACTGTAGTAGTTTTACTGCAGATTCATTTTTGAAAAAAATAATATAAATTTTGAATTGTTTTAAATAAAATTAGAGATATATAAGTTGTAAGAATATATTTATCTATTATTTTAAAATAGATTGAAATTTAACCCGGTATTAAATTCTTAAATTTCCATTAATTAATTTTTTTCAATTATTGTAGTGAAATGAAAGGTAAGTAATTAATAAATTGAAACCTCTAATTCAGGTAAGAGATTTAAGGCTAAGTTATAAAGGAAATAAAAAGGAAGTTGAAATTGTAACTTATAAGGAAAAGGTAATTTTTTTTGAACAATGAATTAATTAAAAGAAATGGGAAAACTTGTATAACTTTCAATTACATTCTTTAAAAGCATATATATAACTTACCAAATATAAAAGGGTGAAATATTAATAAGAGGATGTAATATATATTATACAAGAAATAAACTTGAGGTAATGAAAGTAATTAATGAAATTCCTTAATAAACAAGGATTTGATGTTGAAATTGTTGTAAACTTAAAGTTACAATTGGAACTTTACTATATTTAAATATAATTAAAGGTATGTATCATAAATAGATGATTATAAACTTAAGTAAATGTTAAAGTTAATTATTTTAATAAACAGGAAGATGAATACTGTAATAATTGAAATTAAGTAATAAATAAATGAGGGCATGCAATTATAATGAATGAATAATTATAACGAAATAAAAGGAACTGACATGACCTGAGTTAATGGGATTGAATAATTGTAAGTAATAAGCGAAAATAAATGAAGCAAATATTTAATGAGTAAATGTAAATTAAAAAGATAAATCACTATATAAATAAAAAGAAAATCAAACAGCAAAGGCATGAAATGAAATTAATAATAAGTTAAGTTGATTGTTGTTTGGATTTGTTGTTGTTTTGTTGATGGTTGTTTGGGCAAGGATACTTTAAAATTGGATTTAGGTGAATGAATAATCTATTTTGTTTTATCTAAGACTGTTGAGTAAATGATGCGCTAGTAGTTTATTCTTCATTCCATACAATTTAAAGATTTTGAAGCCGAACAACTACTTATTTGTTTGATTGAATGGTTGCTTTGTTGTTGTGTATGCTGTTTGTTGAAATTGATGGTTGTTGTATTGATTTGTTGTTAGTGATTGAAACCACTTAAATATTTCACTTTATATAAATTGTTAACCCTTTGGATTTTATAAGTGAAATGCAGGTTATGGAAGCAATTGCTACTGCTGTTGTTTCCATAAATTAAGCGTAAATTTCCCGACAAATAGGTACGTTTCGGATTCCGGTTTATAGCGCTATTTTATATATTTTCCCGAGTTGGGATATAATATTTCTGATAATATATGTAATATAATTGTTATATTTTGATATTATATTTTCTCCCGAGCCTCTTCGTACAAAGGAGATTCTGCCGAAATTTTTCGTAAATTTTTGGACTTACAAATTATTTTGAAAATGTTTTTCCAAACTTTATTTAATTAAGAATAAATAGATATAATGATTATAAAATGGGTATATTTTATTTAAAATAATAAATTTTGTAAATTATTGTTTATAAGTTAATATTTTGAATAAGATATATTGATTTTCTAATTCTTCTTTTCCCTTCTTTTCCTTTTTGGGGACGAAAAGTTTTGAGTGGGGGAAAGTGTAACAACCCATAAATTTCGTGGATTTAATTTGGTTGACTTAATGAGTTTTGTAATTAAATTTAATAGAAATAAAAACTTTTTAAACAAATATTGAAATGACTGCTAAATTAAATTATATAAATGGTGACTTAAAACCTATTTACTGGCAATTTGAATAAATTTCAATAAATGAAATAGGGTAAGTATTATACATGGATATAAATTTCATTTAAAGGGAATTAACTAATATGTTAATGTTAATTTAGAAATATTGGAATAAATGATAATTCCATTCATACCTGTAAGCAGTTATTACAAGTTGCATGTTGAAATGGTTGATTGAATTGGAATTTTAAATTTAATTTAAAATATATATAGGTTTACAATAACGGAAATTTAGGAAATAAGGTTAGAACAAGTTGATAAGTAATAACCAAAATAAGGGAATAGTATCAATGTAAATAAAGTTGAAACAAATTGGATATAGAGAAATAAATGTAAGCATTTAATAAATTAATTAATGTGGATTTCAATAAATGGTAATTGAATAAAAGTCAACGTTACCTAAGTAAGCATATTTCTTGCTGGATAGTATTACGTAATTGATTGAATGTGATTACGAAATATAAATTTTATGTATACACGGGATTTTTAACAGTGATTGTTAAGTAATAAACCTATAAAGGCATGTAAAGGAAATAGGTAACAATCTATATGCTATTTATTTATTTAGTATGATGAATAAGGGTTGGAATTCAAATTACAATTAAAGGAGAGTAGGTTGCACGTTATTAGGAAGTAAATTTAAAGGTAGATAACAACTATTATAAATTCCATAATTAATTGGTCAATAAATTTATTTGAAATAACAATCATTTGAATGTGAGTAATTACAATGTCGTTATGGATTATAAGCGTTACTTTAATAATTATGATTAATTGAGGAATTAATACGAGAAGTATGTAAATAACTATGAAAGTAACACGTTATAAATTGATTATGACCTAAACCTAAGTGTAAGTTAATGGGTGAAATTGAATCTGATCCATTTAATAGATTCATCCATTTAATTGGAAACTTATTGAAATAAATTGGATTCAATTTATAATAAAGGGGTTATTTTAAGAAACTGAAATAAGTTCTATAATGGATGAATTAAGTTACTCTAAATTGAGATGGGAAAGGGTTTAATTTTTTTTATAAATTTATAAGTAAATCGAGATGATAAATTTATGAATTATAGAATTTGAGTTTTAATAGGGAGTTAATTTATTTAATTTATAATAGTTGGATTTATTGCAAATGAATGAAATCAAATATGTAATTATTACGTTAATTTAAAAATTAAGTTGAAAATCGGAGGTATCTATGTGATACTTTTAAATTCAATGGTAAACCCTTCTATTTGAAATTATGAATGGAATAATTATGGGTAAATTCAATTTAATGGAAATTTTGGAAATTTATCTATAATTTTGAATTTTATGAAATTGAAGATTTCTATTGATTAATCTTTAATAAATTGACTTTCAATTTTTTTTAAATAATTGTAAATGTTTGAAAATTTTAAAGTGATAAAGATTGCAAAGTTCAGAATTTTTAACGCGAAATTTGATTTAATAAATTTATTGTAAATTTATTTAATTAATATAAAAATAGCCATTTTGGTCACGGACTCGGATTTCGACGAAATCAGTTTCATCGGATCCGTAACAATGAATTATTGTAGAGTTTCCTAGCGATCGGACTTGTCGTTTGATCGTACGAACGCGAAACGCCTTGAAATCTATTTAATTGAAATCAATTTGAAAATATTGTTTTCAGCCTAACTTCTTCATACGATGGAATTTGGACATGAAACTTTTTCCATCGCGTTCAGAATATTTTTAAAAACCTATTTTGATATATGGGTTTACCAAATTTCGTTCCGGGGTCAGAACGGGCTTTTTGGGCCACGTTAGCGTTAGCACGTACATCTATCAACCCGATCCATATATTTATTTCAATTTTCCTATAAATACCCTACTAAACCCTAGCCTCCACCTATCTTCATTTATCTGCGCATAAAATTTCATCAACATCTCCTCTTCCTCAATGGATGCAAACCCTGGATCCAATTACAATTCAAAATCAAAGTCACAAATTCAAAGTCCTCAGAAAAATTCCCAAAAAATATATATTGAAGATGTCATCAACACGAATCTACGCGTAGCGTTGGTTTTTGCAATTGATGTTCGAGTCAACTGGAAATCGCGGTCAAACTTCTGAAATTTGAAACCCTAAGGTCGATTTGGGGCTTCCTGATTTCTTCATCAATTGACGAAATTGTTTTGCGGGTTTGGTGGAGATTTTCGCGTGGAGGCTAGGGATGATGTTCGTTCGAGCTGTATCAGGACGTTGTAACTGGAAATTGGGTTTTAGGGTTTCGACATCCCTAAATTTGGGCGGCGGCAGCGAGCACCATAGGTGGCCGGAGTTTGGCAATGTGATGAGGGAGGAGAAGCTAAGGCAACGACGGCCGAACCATCATCTACGGCGGTAGAGAGGAGGAGTTTTGGGAGGTCAAAGGCGGTCAACGGGCTGTGAAGATGGGTTTCGATCGCGGCCTGTAGTTGAGCACGAGAAGAACGTAGCTCTTAATGACGTGTAAAGTGTTATTTTTTTATTTTATTTAATTTCGTTTTAATTTAATTTCAACGCGGTATAATCCTTATAACTTTTGCGTATTGCATCCTTTTCACACGCGGTTTTCTTCGCTAGGTTCGTATTGGAATTCTAGACGTTTTGGCGCTAATTTGGACAAATTCTGAGACCGTGCAATTTTTAGGTTTAAATTGGATTTGAATTCAATTTAAATTCAAAAGGTGAGTGTTTTAACCCACTCACAACTTTATGTTGGTTAAATTGATTTATGATGTGTTTAAAATTTTATTTATAGTTGTTTGGCATATATTTCATCATTTTCTCAGTTAAATTGCATTCGTTTAATTTACGCGTTATTTAGTTTATTATTGCATTTAAAAACTGCTAGTTAATTGTTAATTAATATATTCATTGCATTTGAAACTGCCAGTTAGAATTTTAGCTATATTTTATTTTTGCATATAAACTATAGTTAAACAGTATTAAATTCATTATTGAAAACTTAACTGCCAGTAATTAATTATTATTTATTGTTGTGATAGTTTGAATTGGATGATAAACTGATGAATGTTTGATGATTGATTTTGATGGATGAATGGGTGTTTATTTATATTAACTACAAGTTGTTATGAATTTCATTTCATTCGGGATTGCGGTTTGAAATGATATATAACCGTAATTTTATTTTTAAATTACGGATTGAAATGATAAATATCCGTATCACTTAACCATAGGATAGAAAATTTTATACAGACACCGTCGGTCTATATATATATAATTATTTTGAAAATGATTTCTATGGCTTGGATAGGATACGGTTTAATAAATATTAAATTTTGATATTTTATAAATATTATTTTATATACATATGTAGTTAAATTATTGAATTTAAATATGTATAAATCTGTTAAATAAAAATGAATGAGTTGAATAATGGAGTTTGATAATTTATATTATATGATTTAGTACAGGCTTAAGATATTGTATATAGATAGAGTTTTAAATGATTCAAATCAATTAAGAATGGATGATAAATCGGAAATTTATTTAGAACTGAGCTTATTTAAAAATTTAACTCCATAAGTTGATGTAAACTTATTAAGATTTGGAATTTAAAGGTATGATATTTATAACTCGATTTTTATTTGAGATAAATCAAATGAATATTTCTAGTATAAATAAATTGAAGGAAATTCTTAGTTGTTAGAAATTTGAGTTTTATTTTATGGATTTATTATGTGAAGATTTCAAAACTAAATAATTGGACAATAATTTGTTGAATAGAAATTTTCAACCTGAGTTTTTTAAATTGTTAAATACTCAAAGTTTGAAATATATTAAAATCGAAGTGTTTTATTGAAACTGAGAGTGAATCTAATTTGATGGGTTAGACTTAATTTAAAGTGAATAAATGGTAAAGGCGTGGAAATTATTTACTTTTTAAAGTAATTTAAAATCAACTAATTTACATACTGTTGAATATCCAAACCATTCAAGTTTTAGAAGTTATGGTTTAAAGCTATGAATTTCGAAGTATTATGTTTTGAAAGCTATAATTCAAATGTTTGGTTTTTAGATACTATAAATTTTAAAGCAGTATGATTTTGGAAAAGAAATATATTTCAAATAAAATGATATTATTGATTTGGGTTTATAAAAATAATATCAAAATGAGTTGTTTTGGAAATGGAAATGATATCGTATTTATGTTTTAAAAGGGATAATTATATTTTGGTTTTAAAGTATAAACTATTTTTAAAAAAGACCGCGGTGTTATAATAACGTTTGGCTGTTGAAGAGACCGGGATCGGAAGTTGTCATACTCTCTGCCAACTCCGAAAATCACTTTAACAACCGTGTACGCGGTGGAGATTCCAGAATGAAGTAGGATGGTGGCGGCATTTTCCTCTGAGGTAAATACGTGGACCCAACTCCCGTGAGTTGGCATAAGGTGGCTAAAACAGGAGCGATCGACGAGTTAATAAGGTAGCACCTTTAATCGTATACTTCCTTTCGATACTATACTCTTACTTTGGATTGATTCGGTGGCCACCATCACTTTTTATTTCTTTGATTTGGGAGAGTTTGTCCGAGGTAGGCGGTAGTAGCAGCTACGCGTTACCACCGACCCGGAAGCGTAATTGGTATATCTAACCTGGCATTGCCTAGTTGTGCCGCGTCACCTACCCTATCGCGCCTTGTACGAGTTTGGTTTTCTCCCTTAGCCCGTATGGTATCCTCTGGTGGCTTCCCGATTAGGAGGGACTATGATATTGGATGGACTACTGGGACTATTATTGTGTTAAGGGGGAGATTGGGTAACTCCTTAACGCTATTTAAAAGTAAGTTTATTTTACAATTAGACACTATTATAATAGCGAAATATGCTACATAGTAAATAGTTTAACGGATCCTTAAGAGATGTGAATCCCGAGCATCTTTTGAGTTACTGCACTCATATTTATTTCTGTTAATTTAACTCACATAAGATATTTTAGTTCTGACTCGAGTGTTTTTGTCTTTTCAAATTCGCTAGGGTCAGTCCGAGCGTTTCAGGATCGAAGACATTAGCTCTGGAGTATGAAGACGGAGATTTCTATTATTATTATTTACTATATTCCACTACACTCATATGGTTCCGCTGCATTGTTATATGGTATGTGTGACTCTGATGTATGTTGTATAAGTATAATCGAATATTTTAAACAGCATTATAAACTGTATATTTGATTATTATATTTTATCCTTCCGCTGTGAGATTCTGTTTTCTTTTTATTTCTTTCTTGTTTTTCTGATTTACCCAATAACAATCCTCCCTTTTGTATAGTTCTAATTGGCACGTGTGTCGATTTAAACCATGCGAAAAGGTGGGATGTTACAACGTGGTATCAGAGCCAGCTTTAGCGATAAACCTTAGCTTTGTGGGGTCTGACTCTTTACTGATATGGTATTAATACCCTATGGGAGTCGCTGAGTATATATATGAGTGAGCGTATTTGTTAGTATTATAAAAAGGTTTTAATATTGTGTTAATCTGTTCCGTTTTGTATTTATAAATTCTGGTTGGTGCATGGGATGCTGTGACGTCAATAGGGATTTCTAAACACTTAATAGGACAGACCGACATAATATTTGTTTTTTATAGGTGAATGAAATAATTTTGCCTATTATATTTTCTATATATAAAATAATTTTTTTAAAATGATTTCTACATTTGGCTGCAATAGATTGGTTGTTAGGTAATAAAGTTTATAAATAATAATAGAAATAAGATTTAAAAATAAAATAATTGAAATTTGGAAATTTAGAACTTAAGTTTCGGGGTTTTAAAATTTCTTTCGAATAAATTTTGGAATATAATAATATTGTTTATAAGTATTTTCTGATATAAATATTTCAATATAATTTGAAAGAATTGTTTTAAAGAAGATTTTGGAGAAAATAAGTTTTGTACTTTTCTCTCTGTCGTTGGAAAATAATTTCAGTGATGGCGGCAGCATTCATTTTCGAGTTTTCAAAGGGAAAGGCCATTTTAGTAGTTTTACCGCAGATTCATTTTTGAAAAAAATAATATAAATTTTGAATTGTTTTAAATAAAATTAGAGATATATAAGTTGTAAGAATATATTTATCTATTATTTTAAAATAAATTGAAATTTAACCAGGTATTAAATTCTTAAATTTCCATTAATTAATTTTTTTCAATTATTGTAGTGAAATGAAAGGTAAGTAATTAATAAATTGAAACCTCTAATTCAGGTAAGAGATTTAAGAATAAGTTATAAAGGAAATAAAAAAGAAGTTGAAATTGTAACTTATAAGGAAGAGGTAAAAATTTATTGAAAAATGAATTAATTAAAAGAAATAGGAAAATTTGTATAACTTTCAATTATATTCTTTAAAAGCATATATATAACTTACCGAATATAAAAGGGTGAAATATTAATAAGAGGATGTAACAGATATTATACAAGAAATAAACTTGAGGTAATGAAAGTAATTAATGAAATTCTTTAATAAACAAGGATTTGATGTTGAAATTGTTGTAAACTCAAAGTTACAATTGGAATTTTACTATATTTAAATATAATTAAAGGTAAGTATCATAAATAGATGATTATAAACTTAAGTAAATGTTAAAGTTAATTATTTTAATAAACAGGAAGATGAATACTGTAATAATTGAAATTAAGTAATAAATAAATGAGGACATGCAATAATAAATGAATGCATAATTATAACGAAATAAAAGGAACTGGCATGACCTGAGTTAATGGGATTGAATAATTGTAAGTAATAAGCAAAAATAAATTAAGCAAACATTTAATGAGTAAATGTAAATTAAAAAGATAAATCACTGTATAAATAAAAAGAAAATCAAACAACAAAGGCATGAAATGAAATTAATAATAAGTTAAGTTGATTGTTGTTTGGATTTGTTGTTGTTTAGTTGATGGTTGTTTGTGCAAGGATACTTTAAAATTGGATTTAGGTGAATGAATAATCTATTTAGTTTTATCTAAGACTGTTGAGTAAATGATGAGCTAGTAGTTTATTCTTCACACCATACAATTTAAAGATTTTGAACCCGAACAACTATTTGTTTGTTTGATTGAATGGTTGCTTTGTATTTGTTGTGCATGTTGTTTGTTGAAACTGATGGTTGTTGTATTGATTAGTTGTTAGTGATTGAAACCACTTAAATATTTCACTTTATATAAATTGTTAACCCTTTAGATTTTATAAGTGAAATGCAGGTTATGGAAGCAATTGCTGCTGCTGTTGGTTCCATAAATTAAGCGTAAATTGCCCGACAAATAGGTACGTTTTGGATTCCGGTTTATAGCGCTATTTTATATATTTCTCGGGTTGGGATATAATATTTTGGATAATATATGTAATATAATTGTTATATTTTGATATTATATTTCCTCCTGAGCCTCTCCGTACAAAGGAGATTCTGCCGAAATTTTTCGTAAATTTTTGGACTTAGAAATTATTCTGAAAATGTTTTTCAAAACTTTATTAATTAAGAATAAAAAGATATAATGATTATAAAATGGGTATATTTTATTTAAAATAATAAATTTTGTAAATTATTGTTTATAAGTTAATATTTTAATAAGATATGTGGATTTCTTAATTCTTCTTTTCCCTTCTTTTCCTTTTCGGGGACGAAAAGTTTTGAGTGGGGGAGAGTGTAACGACCCGTAAATTTCGTGAATTTAATTTGGTTGACTTAATGAGTTTTGTAATTAAATTTAGTAGAAATAAAATCTTTTTAAAAAAATATTGAAATGAATGCTAAATTAAATTATATAAATGGTGACTTAAAACTTATTTACTAGCAATTTGAATAAATTTCAATAAATGAAATAGAGTAAGTATTATACCTGGATATAAATTTCGTTTAAAGGGAATTAACTAATATGTTAATGTAAATTTAGAAATATTGGAATAAATGATAATTCCATTCATACCTGTAAGCAGTTATTACAAGTAGCATGTTGAAATGGTTGATTGAATTGGAATTTTAAATTTAATATAATATATATATATATATATATATATAGGTTTACAATAATGGAAATTTAGGAGATAAGGTTAGAACAAGTTGATAAGTAATAACCAAAATAAGGGAATAGTATCAATGTAAATAAAGTTGAAAAAAAATTGGATATAGAGAAATAAATGTAAGCATTTAATAAATTAATTAATGTGGATTTCAATAAATGGTAATTGAATAAAAGTCAACGTTATCTAAGTAAGCTTATTTCTTGCTGGAAAGTAATACGTAATTGATTGAATGTGATTACGAAATATAAAATTTTGTATACACGGGATTTTTAACGCTGATTGTTAAGTAATAAACCTATAAAGGCATGTAAAGGAAATAGGTAACAATCTATATGTTATTTATTTATTTAGTATGATGAATAAGGGTTGGAATTCAAATTACAATTAAAGGAGAGTAGGTAGTACATTATTAGGAAGTAAATTTAAAGGTAGATAACAACTATTATAAATTACGTAATTAATTGGTCAATAAATTTATTTGAAATAACAATCATTTAAATGTGAGTAATTACAATGTCCTTATGGATTATAAGCGTTACTTTAATAATTATGATTAATTGAGGAATTAATACGAGAAGTATGTAAATAACTATGAAAGTAACACGTTATAAATTGATTATGACCTAAACCTAAGTGTAAGTTAAAGGGTGAAATTGAATCTAATCCATTTAATTGGAAACTTGTTAAAATAAATTAGATTCATTTATAATAAAGGGTTATTTTAAGAAACTGAAATAAATTCTATAATGGATGAATTAAGTTACTTTAGATTGAGATGGGAATTGGTTTATAAAAATTCATAAATTTATAAGTAAATCGAGATGATAAATTTTATGAATTATAGAATTTGAGTTTTAATAGGGAGTTAATTTATTTAATTTATAATAGTTGGATTTATTGCAAATGAATGAAATCAAATATGTAATTGTTACGTTAATTTAAAAATTAAGTTGAAAACGGGAGGTATTTATGTGATAATTTTAAATATAATGGTAAACCCTTCTATTTGAAATTATGAATGGAATAATAATGGGTATATTCAATTTAATGGAAATTTTGGAAATTTATCTATAATTTTGAATTTTATGAAATTGAAGATTTCTATTGATTAATCTTTAATAAATTGACTTTTATTTTTTTTAAATAATTGTAAATGTTTGAAAATTTTAAAACGATAAAGATTGCAAAGTTCAGAATTTTTTACGCGAAATTTGATTTAATCAATTTATTGTAAATTTATTTAATTAATATAAAAATAGACATTTTGGTCACGGACTCGGATTTTGACGAAACCAGTTTCATCGGATCCGTAACAGTGAATTATTGTAGGGTTTCAAGTTTCGTAGTGATCGGACTTGCCGTTTGATCGTACGAACGCGAAACGCCTTGAAATTGATTTAATTGAAATCAATTTGAAATCAATTTGAAAATATTGTTTTCAGCATAACTTCTTCATACGATGGAATTTGGACGTGAAACTTTTTCCATCGCGTTCAGAATATTTTTAAACACCTATTTTGATACATGGGTTTACCAAATTTCGTTCCGGGGTCAGAACGGGCATTTTGGGCCACGTTAGCGTTAGCACGTACATCTATCAACCCGATCCATATATTTATTTCAATTTTCCTATAAATATCCTACTAAACCCTAGCCTCCTCCTATTTTCATTTATCTGCGCGTAAAATTTCATCAACATCTCCTCTTCCACAATGGATGCAAACCCTGGATCCAATTACAATTCAAAATCAAAGTCACAAATTCAAAGTCCTCAGAAAAATTCCAAAAAAATATATATCGCAGATGTCATCAATACAAATCTACGCGTAGCTTCGGTTTTTTCAATTGATGTTCGAGTCAACTGGAGATTGCGGTCAAACTTGTGAAATTCGAAACCCTAAGGTCGATTTGAGGCTCCCTGATTTCTTCATCAATTGGCGAAATTGTTTTGGGGGTTTGATGGAGATTTTCGCGTGGAGGCTAGGGATGATGTTCGTTCGAGCTGTATCAGGGCGTAGTGACTGGAAATTGGATTTTAGGGTTTCGGCATCCCTAAATTTGGGCGGCGGCGGCGAGCACCATAGGTGGCCGGAGTTCGGCAGTGTGATGAGGGAGGAGAAGCTAAGGCAACGACGGCCAAACCATCATCTATGGCGGCAGAGAAGAGGAGTTTTGGGAGGTCAACGGTGGTCAACGGGCTATGAAGATGGGTTTCGATCGCGGCCTGTAGTTGAGCACGAGAAGAACGTAGCTCTTAATGACGTGTAAAGTGTTATTTTTTTATTTTATTTAATTTCGTTTAAATTTATTTCAACGCAGTATAATCCTTATAACTTTTGCGTATTGCCTCCTTTTCACACGCGATTTTCTCCACTAGGTTTGTATTGGAATTTCGGACATTTTGGCGCTAGTTTGGATAGATTTTGAGACCGTGCAATTTTTGGGTTTAAATTGGATTTGAATTCAATTTAAATTCAAAGGTGAGTGTTTTAACCCACTCACAACTTCTAAGATTTTCTTATGTTGGTTAAATTGATTTATGATGTGTTTAAAATTTTATTTATAGCTGTTTGGCATATATTTCATCATTTTCTCAGTTAAATTGCATTCATTTAATTTACGCGTTATTTAATTTATTATTGCATTTAAAAACTGCCAGTTAATTGTTAATTAATGTATTCATTGCATTTGAAACTGCCAGTTAGAATTTTAGCTAAATTTTATTTTTTCATATAAACTATAGTTAAACAGTATTTAATTCATTATTGAAAACTTAACTACCAGTAATTAATTATTATTTATTATTGTGATTGTTTGAATTGGATGATAAATTGATGAATGTTTGATGATTGATTTTGATGGATGAATGGGTGTTTATTTATATTAACTACAAGTCGTTATGCATTTCATTTCATTCGGGATTGCGGTTTGAAATGATATATAACCGTAATTTTATTTAAATTACGGATTGAAATAATAAATATCCGTATCACTTGACCATAGGATAGAAAATTTTATATGGACACCGTCGGTTTATATATATAATTATTTTGAAAATGATTTCTATGGTTTGGATAGGATACGGTTTAATAAATATTAAATTTTGATATTTTATAAATATTATTTTATACACATATATAGTTAAATTGTTGAATTTAAATATGTATAAATCTGTTAAATAAAAATGAATGAGTTGAATAATGGAGTTTGATAATTTATATTATATGATTTAGTACAGGTTTAAGATATTGTATATAGATAGAGTTTTAAATGATTCAAATCAATTAAGATTGGAAGATAAATCGGAAATTTATTTGGAATTGAGCTTATTTAAAAATTTAACTCCATAAGTTGATGTAAACTTATTAAGATTTGGAATTTAAAGGTATGATATTTATAACTCGATTTTTATTCAAGATAAATCAAATGAATATTTCTAGTATAAATAAATTGAAGGAAATTCTTAGTTGTTAGAAATTTGAGTTTTATTTTATAGATTTATTATGTGAAGATTTCAAAACTAAATAGTAGGACAATAAATTGTTGAATAGAAATTTTCAACCTGAGTTTTTAAATTGTTAAATCTCAAAGTTTGAAATATATTAAAATCGAAGTGTTTTATTGAAACTGAGAGTGAATCTAATTTGATGGGTTAGACTTAATTTAAAGTGAATAAATGATAAAGGCATGGAAATTATTTACTTTTTAAAGTAATTTAAAATCAACTAATTTACATACCGTTGAATATTCAAACCATTCAAGTTTCAGAAGTTATGGTTTAAAGCTATGAATTTCGAAGTATTATGTTTTGAAAGCTATAATTCAAATGTTTGGTTTTCAGATACTATAAATTTTAAAGCAGTATGATTTTGGAAAAGAAATATATTTGAAACAAAATGATATTATTGATTTGGGTTTATAAAAATAATATCAAAATGAGTTGTTTTGGAAATGGAAATGATATCGTATTTATGGGTTTTAAAAGGGATAATTATATTCTGGTTTTAAAGTATAAACTATTTTAAAAAAAGACCGCGGTGTTATAATAACGTTTGGTTGTTGAAGAGACCGGGATCGGAAGTTGTCATACTCTCTGCCAACTCTGAAAACCACTTTAACAACCGTGTACGCGGTGGAGATTTCAGAATGAAGTAGGATGGCGGCGGCATTTCCTCTAAGGTATATTCGTTGACCTAGCTCCCGTGAGTTGGCATAAGGTGGCTAAAACATGAGCGATCGACGGGTTAATAAGGTAGCACCTTTGATCGGACACTTCCCTTCGATACTATACTCTGACTTTGGATTGATTCGGTGGCCACCTTCACTTTTTATTTCTTTGATTTGAGGGAGTTCGTCCGAGGTGGGCGGTAGTTGCAGCTACGCGTTACCACCGACCCGGAAGCGTAGTTGGTATATCTACCCTAGCATTGCCTAGTTGTGCCGTGTCGCCTACCCTATCACGCCTTGTACGAGTTTGGTTTTCTGTCGTAGCCCGTGTGGTATCCTCTGGTGGCTTTCCGATAAGGAGGGACTATGATATTGGATGGACTACTGGGACTATTATTGTGTTAAGGGGGAGATTGGGTAACTCCTTAACGCTATTTAAAAGTAAATTTATTTTACAATTAGACACTATTATACTAGCGAAATATACTACATAGTAAATAGTTTAACGGATCCTTAAGAGATGTGAATCCCGAGCATCTTTTGAGTTACTGCACTCATATTTATTTCTGCTAATTTAACTCACATAAGACCTTTTAGTTCTGACTCGAGTGTTTTTGTCTTTTCAAATTCGCTCGGATCAGTCCGAGCGTTTCAGGATCGAAGACTTTAGCTCTAGAGGACGAAGACGGAGATTTCTATTATTATTATTATTATTTATTATATTCCACTACACTCATATGGTTCCGCTGCATTATTATATGGTATGTGTAACTCTGATGTATGTTGTATAAGTATAATCGAATATTTTAAACAGCTTTATAAACTGTATATTTGATTATTATATTTTATCCTTCCGTTGTGAGATTCTGTCTTCATTTTATTTCTTTCTTGTTTTTCTGATTTACCCCATGACAATCCACCCTTTCGTATGGTTCTAATTGGCACGTGTGTCGATTTAAAGCGTGCGAAAAGGCGGGATGTTACAGACAAAGCCATTGCCTTCTCAAAAGCTATTAATGAAATAGAGAATGCTAACCTCCACATTCAGGATGAAGATGCGCAACTAGAAGCTGTTATTGTCTACAATCCATCATATACTATCACTAGGATTGATATTGAGCGTACGATGAAAGAGATATAGGATCCGTGTAGAGTTGAACCGGCAAATCCAAGAGAACAGAAACTTGATGGCCCCACTTATACCCAGCGTAGGTAGACTAGGAGAGAGCCATCTCCTCCATACTCAGGATTAGGAAGTTCCTCATCATCTGACCACCTTTGGAGAAATAGAAGGCGAAGGACGAAGGCATATGAAGCAGGAACCTCTGGATGGGAGAATGCAACCGACCCTCACCTAGGCATAGGGGTCAGTACCGGTTACCCTCTATAGGGGTTGGTACCGAACCGATCCATCAAGGAGCAGGACTTTAAATTGGAATTGGAACGTAATCCGAACGCACTATGACTGACCAAGGCATCGAAAATTTTGAGTTTGATGCTAAATTGCCCAGAAGAAATGAATATAGAGCTCCCGAGAAAATGGTTCTTCTGAAGCTAGGAGAGATTAGGAGACGAGGCACGAACCATGATCATTTATCGAGCTAAGCATAAGGAATAGATTACGATTATCACAACCCAATAGGTACCCAAGAGCCAAACTTGGTTGAGATGGTAAGGCAACTTGTGGGAGAACGTCAAGGCCAAACTAACGACGACTGAGGCATCCCTTGTCAGAATCCCTTCACTGAAGCGGTCTTACATGAAGTGTACCCATGAAGATTCAACATGCCGACGATGCACACACACTAAGGAAAAACTTATCCCAAACAATATCTCATGAAATACGAGTGGTATATGGCTCCGCCAGAGCGTCAAATGCAATCAAGCACAATTGCTTCCTAATCTTCCTAGATGGAGTAGCGACCATGTAGTTTACACGACTACCACCAAGGCCCATCTTACTTTGATAAGATAGTAAGAAAATTCATCGAGCAGTTCAAAATGCACGTGACTCTCCCTAAGGATGTCATGTCGTTGTCTAACTTATTCCAAGGACCAGAACAATTGCTCAAGGAATATTTGCAAAAATTTAATACTCTGTGAAAGAGGTGAGAAATCCTCATGACAATAGAATCTTGATGGTTTTGGTCAGGGGGATACACCCCGATACAGACTTTGGTGAATGGTTATCAAGAAATCCTCCTGCTACTCTGGATCATTTTAACAATAAGGCAGCCTAGTACTTGTGCAAGAAGAAGGTTACACTAACTAGGAAAGGAAATGATACAGACCATTAGGCCAAAGCAATGTGAAGCAATGTCACTGTAAGACAGTTTGGAACGAGTTTCGAGAACATAGTTGTGAATATATAGAATAAGAGCAGTGGTCAGAGCAAAGGCCGTAACACGACCCTACGAAAGCCAAAATTCTAGGAGACAATCGAGAATCCCGATATTTGACACCTACACCGCATAAATGACTCAATTGAAAATATTTGCTTAGGTATTCATGACTCGGAGCAGTACATTAAACCAACCCCTAGAAGCCAACTGAAGACCAGAGGAAGTTTGGAAAATTCTATAGATTTCATGAGACATATGATCATGACACGAACATGTAGACACCTTTGTGATATGATCGAAGAATTGATCCAAAAGAAAAGGCTCCAAAAGTTTGTGAGCAAGGAACATCGGATCCCTAACGAGGATAAATCGCTCATAGTGTTGACGAACATAGGTGGCTTGAAAGGAGATTGATTATAAACTAGACTACTGACGGTCAGCTTCTAGCTGCGAAGGGCTGGAGTGGAATGGAATAGCGGACCTCTATGATGCTATTTTCTTGAGAATAAAACTTATTCCTATTTGCTTTGAATTATTTAATAAGACATACTCTATTATTTTCAAATAAATGGCTTTCCAGCTATGCAACTTTACCTTTATGAAATTTTGTTGTGAACCACGACCCATTCGAATGAAACTGCGTACGAATAATGCACATGTGCAGGTACCTAGAGTTAGGTTCCCATCCAATCTCCATCACTCATGATCAAACCTATGGAGCTCTACCGAGGCGAGCGTGACTCGCCCGCTCATCAACCAAGTCTCGCCTCTAACTCAAGGGCAAGACCGTGATCCAAAAATGAATGTGACTGACCATCCATCAACTTATCTCTATCCCTGGACCCGACATAGGGAGTTCAACACAAAATTGATGTGACGACCATCCACTAACTTAACTCTATCCCTTGACCCGACAAGGAGTGTTCGAACCAAAATGGATGTGACTGACCATCCATCAAGTTAACTCTTTCCCTTGACCCGACACGGGGAGTTCAAACCAAAATGGATGTGATAGACCATCCATCAACTTAAGTCTATCCCTTGATCCGATAGGGGGATTTCAACCCAAAATGGACGTGACTGACCATCCATCAACTTAACTCTATCCCTTGACCCGACAGGGGGAGTTCAACCCAAAATGGATGTGATTGACCATCCATCACCTTAACTCCGTCCCCTGACCTAACAGGGGGCGTTCAAACCAAAATACATGTGACTGACCATTCATCAACTTAACTCTTTCCTTTGGGAGAAGTGTGATTTTAGAATGGATGTGCACGACCGTCCATTCATCAACTTTGACCACCCATACAAAGGTGGACGTGACTTGACCGTTCACTCACTAGCTTCTTCCATTGACATGGGGCAGAAGCACAACCCAAGATTGATGTGATCCGACTATCCATCAGCTAACACTATCTGCAATTTGGCCATCTTCCAACTGCTACCTTTGATCCAATAGGGGGAGTGCACGCTTAAGATGGGTGTTTCTTGACCACCCATTTTGTAACTCAAACCTTAGTCCCAACAAAAAATACAACTTCATAGGGATGAGACTCGACCGTCTGTGTGCTAAAATCGCTAACCCAAGACTTGGGGCAGGAGTATAATCGCCTAAAAATCTGGATATGACAGCTTAGCACTGTGGCCCATGCCTAATGTTCAATATGACTTAAGACTACAACTGAAAGGATGCTTAGGATAAAATACAATAGAACAACTTGTGATTACAATTCTGTGGAACTTGGCAACAACCTATAGGCACATTAACATGCTTGGGAGCCAATGGCAAAGTATGTGCATGGAGGTACTAGTTCATGTGTATACTCGACATGCAATTTCCTAAATTGATAAGAATATAATTCTTACTTGAAATGTTTGAAAAAGAAACCAATTTAGATAATCGAGGCCTATTAACTCAATCAACTAGCTCAATGGAACCGAGCATAGATAATTGCTGAGAAAATACATTTTGAGTTTACAATGCCAAATATTGACCAATCATCGCAGCAGACAATTAGAGATACGACTCTTCATTCAAGACACTCAATGAAAGGATAATGATAAATTCGAGGTACTGAGTGAAATCCATTCCAGTAATCCTAACTTACCTCGATACAAAGCACGTCATGTTTGAAACAAGGTGTACTTTGGAGGGAAAGTTTTATCCGGCCTTTTGACTTGGCTATATTCAGACCGACTGAAGAAGTTAGACTCAAGGATTATCGAAGCAAGCAGCCCAAAGAGATGATCCTAGGTTCTAGAAACCAAATACAGATAAGTTCATGAGGCAAGGGTCAAAAGAATTAAAGAAAACGACATGCTAGAATTCACCAAGTGCTTCTTCCTACATAGGTGACCGATACCTAAGGGTACATCCTAAAGTGGCCCACACTCCTATGGCACTCTTCTTTATCCATATAGAATCTAATTTAAGTGTTGTTTTAGAATTCATGTGCGTCATATCAACAATCTCCATATGCAACCTAAAACAAAAATTTAACCTTCTATAGATCCATCACTTGGACTAAAAAACATATAGGCAACTATTCAAAACAAAATTGGAAATTCGAAGCCAACATCAAGAAGAACCAACATGAAGAATCGTCGATCCCCAACCCTTATATATAGGGATTAGTACCGATCACCAACCATAGGGGATCCGGGCCAAGATTTTTTGGAGGACTTCGTCTCCATGGAGAGGCTTTGTAGGACAAATATCAGCGAGATATCTAGTCGTCTACCCCTATAAATATAGAAGGCTTGGTCATTCTAAGGATCTTTACTCTGTCATTATGCTCTAACTTCATTGTACTCTGGGATCCCCGACGATCCCTCCTACTTGCTATCATAAAAACTAGTGCAAAAGCAATAAAATCATTCGGGTGGATGTGGGCCAAGATTACTGAACCACTATAAATTTGTATGTGCTTGTTTTCTGTTTGATTTCCTCTGTTTTTCGTCCACTTTCTTCATTTAATCTCTATTCTCTTACACATTTGGGTGTTTGTGCCATTTTTTGTTCAATCACTATACTTTAACAATAATAGTTCACATCCATAAAAAATGCATATTTGAGGCTACATACATACATGCATAATATATATATATATATATATATATATATATATATATATTGACACTTAATTACCTTACCTCTATAGTTTACCATTGACCCTTGTAATACCCCCAATTTTAGTTTGGCATTATTCAAAAGTTTTAATTGGATAAATTAAATAGAATAATGTAGTGGGATAAGAAGGATGAGATTTGATAAATAATTGGGTCAAGCCTTATCTAATCAACTAATACGATTGTTTTAAAACTTAATGTAGAAGGGAATAAATTTGACGGGCACTTAGGAAAACAACCTTATTTCATCCCTTAAGCCCTCCCTCTCTCATTTATTCTCATTTTACATTCATAAAACAATAAAGAAAAAAGTAGAGAGGCCAGCCATAATCAAGGAAGAAAGAAAGGGAAACTAAAGGAGATTCAAAACGCAAAGCTTAGGGAAGCTAAACTCCAACAAATCTCAATCTCATCATCCAACCTAAAATGAATAATAATTAACCATCTCTATTTTTTTATTTGAATTCACTTATGGCCAATTTCCAAGTTAATCTTTGTTTTTTCCATGTTATGAATGTTTGATCATTGTTTGGATAGAATAACGATTTATAGAAATTTTATGAAATTACTATGATAGGTTTTAAAGGTAAAATCAAAATTTTTAATCTTCAATCGATTGATCTTCTGTTATGTTGTATAAAATAATATTTTGGAGATGATTTTTTAATTTCGTACGTTTTCAAGTTAATATGAATATTTTATAAATTTTCTAAGGAGAAAATAGTGTTTATTTCATGTTTTAGTTATTAAAATTAACTAAATAATTATATTTGTTCAAAAAACTTATGGGAGAAAGAATATATAAATTATGATTTTTCGTAATTTTGGGGATTTTTCCCAAGCGATTATGAATTTATTATGCTAGAAAAGCAGTTAAATTAACCGTAATTAAGGTTATAATTAATTAAATTGATAAACATTTTTAAAAAGATAAAATTGACTAGCAGAAATATTCTAGAGAGAAATTGATAAAATTTGTTTTTTAACCAACAGAAATTTAGCAAGGGATTAGAGAAGGCAAAAAGGAAATTTCTTTATCTAGAAATAAAACAGTTTTCATATTAATTACGATACTGCCATATCGTATGTTAGAATGCCAGATGCCTGATAATGGCCAATATCCATGTCTCCACCATTCTACATCAACGTGAATAGATGCATATGATATCAACTTATGTTGGTATGGAATGAATCTGTTTAGATTGAAGACGCACGCACACACACACACACACACATATTTGTGTGTGTGGACATCGACATACCATCATTTCAAGATCACCAATTTCGTAACTCACAAACCATTTCGATATCCCTTGTCCTTTTTCTTTAAAACACATATCACACAACATTGATGCCGTAAGTCTTCAACTTTGAAACCTATGATTTAAAGGTTTTGATGTATCATATTTTCAGTAACCTTTAAGTAGCAGCATAGTCACTGTAGTTTTATGAAGCCGATACCAGTTGTTTTAAGGCTTTGATGCCACAAGTCATCTCTTTTAATATCAACTGTTTTGCAGCTAGTAGCTAAAGTACCATATTTTCGACATAATAGTTTTTGAAGTATTGATGCCCTAAAATATTGATTTCAACTTGAGTAGCTAGTCAGCGCCAACATCACATGTTTTCCCTATTTTCGGCAACTAGGTTATATGGCTTTGATGCCGTAATTCTTTTATTTAACAACTGATGCTTTGTAGGACGAGAAGCCTTGTTTTCTTTTGCAAACTAAAAATATGTTTTAAAGGCAAGATAGCCCATGTTTTAGGAAAATTAATAACTTTATGATTTGGTAATATAGCCTTATACTTTATAAAATAAGACTTTTGTTTTCGAATCTCGAATAGCGGTCCGATATCAGTTTTGATGGCATGGATGCTGTAAACCTTTTATTTTGAATAATTACATGATGGCTTGATAAGCTATATGTTTTATGAGTTTGATAACTTCATTGGGGATTCTAATGTATATTATTTTTCGATGTGCCACAAATTTAAGGGTTTGACAATCAAATAGGGGATATCAATAGACATAGGTTGCGCAGTTGGGTGCATAATGTTATATTCAAATTAAAAATTTATATTTGTTGGGTTCATAATCATCTTAGGAAAACTATAATATGTGTAATGGATAGTCAACATAATGCCAGAGATGGATAGTCTCTATATGGTTCATGATGGGTTCATAATCATCCTAGGAAAACTATGATATGTGTGATGGAAGTCCACATGATTTTAGACAAATGAGACATGTGTGATGGATAGTCCACATGAATTTTAATTAGATAATCCATGTATAATGGGTAGTCCATATGGCCTGGGACATATAATCCACATAATGTTTATATATGAAATGGGTAGTCCACATTAATATAAGACGGATAGTCTGATTAAACTTAGAAGGATAGTCTATTAAATTTGGATGGGCAATCCTTTATATGATTAGAGTAAGTGAGTGTATAACACAATGAAGATAGATTAGGCAGAGTTATCCATGTCGCATGCATGTAAATGTTTATTTTATTATGTTCTAACCGCTATGGTTGCAAGTACATGAATTTTGATTTACATAATTGGTTAAGATACTAGTGAGGGGAAAATCCGTTCCACTCTACGGCGTGGTCTCACTAGATATCTATTTTGGTTCGAGATGGTTGATTATTATTCACACTAGACTTTTTATCTTACTCGAAGTTTTTATTTTTCCCTTTAAACTCTTGGGTACTCATTTGAGTAGGCTGAGAGTATGGATTTTCAATTATCCAGATTATATGAATAAGCTTCTAGAGACATGTAGGAGGCAACTTTATTAGTAGGAGCTTTTATTTTCCGTTGTGTTGTTTTGTGTCTAAATGGATGCAATGACAGAAGTTATAACTATCAAGTATTAGACACTGATCAATCAAAGAGGCATCTTCATATGTTGCTCTTGAAGTATTTTGTGATAATTATATTTTCTCAGAATGTGGGATCGAATGAGATTATGTAATGAATATAAAATTTTATTCATTTATGAAATGAAAAGGTTTACTATCGGAGATGTTTGAAAATTTTCATATTTTTCTGTTTTGATGTTATCGATACAATTAATATGACCACATTTTGTCATGCGAAATTATTACCATGGATGACTATAGCATCCATAACACTTAGTTTCAGGCCTCAAAATGGAGGGTGTTATAGTTTGGTATTGGAGCATATGTTTATGTAAAAATTTGCAAGATTAAAAGTTTTTGGAAACATAATCAAATGAATCAGAGAATAAAATCAGGATATGAGATAATGCTATAGTATCGTACTTATATTTGTTATATATAAACATGTATTCTTCCCTCTCTCTTAGACCGTTCTTCTACATCTTATTACGGCTTTCAAGCAGAATGAGAAAGCAAGATATGGAAGCAGGAAATGGAAGAGTGAACCTAGGTGGAGGAAGCATTGCAAATAATGGAAATGCTCGGTCAATACTAGAAGGAACCAGCGTCGATCAACAAATGCTAATCATAATGCAAACGCTAATGTGGGTGCTGGAATCCCACCAGTAGATATGAGGGCGATGTATCAGTGCTTTGTCAACGTAATGCAAGCTGGAGCCACTACTGGTTTGGCTCGAGGGAACCGAAGGGAGCAGAAGGGAAAGTCCAATATATTAATTGGCTAGTATAAATATTAGTGACCTCTTATCAAAAGAAACCCGAGGCCTCAATGTAATATTGGCCATGGATTCCTTTTCCTAGTAGGTCAATATAAAGAAATGTTTTGAAGAAAAACAATGTATTCTACGTCGTTATAGAGATGAGCGGCTACATCTTGAATATTCAGTTGCATGGGCAATTAAACTCCCTATGACTCAAAGAGATCTTCCAAGTAATTATCAATAAGTTCTTTCACTGAGGTGCATCTAATGAAGAAGAAGCTAATCCCGTGGCGCCTGTTGGCAGAAACTATGCTAAATTGAGCCGAGATTACACCAATTTTGGAGGAAAGCCTTTTCTTGGAACTTAAGATGCTATTGAAGTGGAGAACTGGCTATTGCGCTATGAGAGGATTTTTCCAATCTAAGTTTGAATGATGAGCAGAAAAGAAGACTGGCATCAAGGCATTTGCTGGGAGCTACTTTGTATTGATGGAAGGGGGTACCGTAGGTGTACTAGAAGAGGAATTGACCCTGGTCTGAGTGTAACGACCCGTAAATTTTCGATAATTAAAGTAGCTAATTTAATAAGATTTCGTGATTTGGTGTTAGAAAAAATTTTGTAAGTCGTTTGGAATAATAATAACTAGAATGAAATGCAACAAATTTATCTAGTTAATTATTTATGAATTGAATGAAATCCCAAATCAATTGAAATAATATGTAGTCAAAGGTAATTGATTCGAAGTAATATAGTAAACCGACTGATAATGAAATTTTATTTAAAATTCCAATATTGAAATCCGTCAAATATTAAACAATTAAATTGTTAAAATTTAATATTTGGAATTTATTGAATAACGGGTTTAATATGATATAAAAGGATTTGTAAAATTTTATTTTATCATACTTAAGTTAGAATGATGTTGTAGAACTTTTAAAATCGAATTAAAAGTAAATTTGTGAAAATTGAATATTTTAATATTTAATTATCGACTGGAAAATAGCCAATTTTTGAACAGTCTCAGAATTGGACGAAACAAGTTCCATTGGATCCGTAATAGTTAGTTATTATCAGATTTCAATTTTCGTAGCAATCGGAGTTGTCGTTTGACCGTGGCAGCTCGAAACGCGTTGAAATTGTTTTAATATTAATTTGGCGAGTTAAAATAGTCATTTTTCAAACGTTCTCGGATTTCGACGAAACTAGTTTCATTGGATCCGTAATGTGATATTATTGTAAGGTTTCAAATTTCAAGTCAAACGGATTTACCGTTTGTCCGGGGCAAGCCAAAACGCATAGAAATTCGTATAATCGGTTTAATTTAAAATCGATCGTTATTTCCATAACTCTCACATACGATCGAATTAGCCTCCGAAACCTATTCCATTGTGTCCGGAACGCGGGGTAAACCCTAGAAACGCCAGTCGGCACGCTTCGTTTGGAGTTCGGAAAATTTCGATGAATAGTAAATTGGGAAATTTTCTATAAAAGGACCTTCACCCTTTCACTTTGCAAACCCTAATTGACTTCAGCCCTAGCCGCCATTTACTGAATCAATGGCCACGAAATTCGAAACTTCTTCCTCATTTTCCTCTCAATCCATCAACAATTAGCAAAAACTCTCAACTACAAAGTTGTAGAGGACGATGAAAGCTTCAAATCCATACGGAGATGATCGAAAACGGAGCCACGGATCAACGGGAAATCACGTTCAAAGCTGCTGCGTTTTTCACGTTTTTCGAGGCGAGATGGGGGGCCGAGCTTCGAGCTGCTCCAGGCGTTGGTGGCTCTGGTGATAGGCTTCGTGATGGCGCTTCCTGATCGACTTCTGGACGCTCGTGGTGGCCGCGATTTGGAGCCCTAGTTTGGCTTGGATGGGTTCTTAGTCGCGTATGTTCCTGGAGCAAGTAACGTGAACGTGAGGAAGAAGAGGGGTGCGGCCCAGATCTGCTATGCAGGAAATCAACGGTGATGATTGGGTGGGTTTTAAAATTTTAATTAAGCTGTAATTAATTTATATAAAAATTCGTGTTAACTTTAAACCATCATAACTTTGTCATACGAGGTCGGAATTCGACGAAACTTTTTGCGTTGGAATCGTATGGACGAGCTCTTCGCTATGGAACTGGATTGGAATCATTTGGAGCTAGAGAAAATTTTGGCTTAAATCGAACGTCGTTCGATTTGATTTAAATCGTAAAAATCAAAGTGAGTGTTTTATAACGCTCACACCGTACTAAATATCTTTATGCTAGTTAAATTTGACATTATGAAGTGTTATGATCTTATTTGTCGTTGTTTGATAAAAATTTAATTGTCATATAGCTTGTCATTTGCATTAACCGTTGAAAAATTAAATTGACAGTTAAATTGAAATTAAAATTGAATTGCGATTAAATTACCTGACCTTGATAACTATGAAATTGCCATGGATTGTATTGTCTATTGGATGATTTATTTCTATGGATGTTATTGTTTGATATTCAAATGTTTGGATGTTTATTGCTTATATATATCTTGTTATGCATACATATGATACTGTGATTTAATTTAAGTAATATATACTCATCCTTGACATTTAATTGAAATAAATAACTACTTGGCCATAGGATAGAAAATTATATACGGACACCGAATTGGCTAAATAAATAATTTTTGAAATCGTCGATTTGAAATTTATTTAAATGTTTCGATTTAAAAGTGATAAATAGAAATCAATTTATAGAAATCGAATTTGTCGAAAAATTGAGTTGGAATGTTGAAATAAATTTTGGATAAAAGAAATTGGTAAATAATTTAAGTTGTGACTTTAAAATTTAAAATTTGGATATGATTGAATTTCGAAAATCTATTTATTTTAAAGATTGAACATTATTTCGAGCTTTGAATATTACTAAGTAAAAGTGATATGAAAATGATATTTTGAAATCGAGTTTGGAATTGAATCATATTTGGAATTTGGATTTAAACTTGAATATTGTTGGAAATTTTGTCAAGTGTTATAAATCGATATTTTTGAGAAATCAAGCTCCAAATCGATATAAATTGAAATTGAATTAATTAAAGGTGAATGTAGAATTGAATTGATTTGAAGTAAAAGTTGACATTGTTTTGAATTGGAATCGAAATTGAATCGGTAGAATGGAAATTGAAATTGATTTGAATTGGGAAGTTATAATTGAAATGGATTGATTTTGAAGCTGTTTTAATTTGTTTTCCAAATTACTCTGTTATATAAACCATTTTGAATACTTAAACTATTTTAATCTATTTTAAATCTACTTAACCCAATTTAAATTATTTTAAACTAATTTATCTATTTTAAATCCATTTTAAAGATTTGAAGTGTTTTTAACTATTTTAATTATTTAAAACTACTTTTAAACTACCTAAAACTATTTTTCTAAAATCCTAAGCTGGTCAATAAGGTGAAATGTTTATATTTAAATCTTGAATTTAAATATGAAATCTGATATTTTGAAAGATACGATGATATTTGAATGGATTTGATTTTTGAAGCGAATATGATATTTTGATATCAATTATGAATCGATTTGAAATATAAAGAGCCAAAGGTGTAATAATACGTAGTTATTAAAGAGACCGGGATCGGATATGGACATACTCTCTGTCGATACCGAAAACCACTTTAATAACTATTATACGCGGAGTGATGATCCAGAATGAAGTGGATGGTTTGGTGAACGCGTTGACTGAAGAAAGAGAACGATTATTGGATGACCCCTGACATGACTAAAACAGGAGCCGCGCCGGGCCATTGAGGTTCGCCACCTCTAGCGGACATACTTCTTCGATACCATATCTATTACATTTGTGATGCGATTTGGGTGCACCCCTTGATTTGGGAGTGTTGTTTCGCGGTGTTGGGGTAGCTGCTGGCTATGCCCAACATCAGTCCGGATCACGCAACTACTAGTATCCTAGTTGGTATCGCCCCATGTACCTTGTCATACTGATTATCCTATTCGCGACCACTACGTTTTGATTTGTACCTTGAGTGTATGGATTGCCCTCTGGTGACTTCCGGTTTTGGGGAAACTACGGTCTTGTATATGCTTTTGGGAATATAAAATGTGTTAAGGGGGATTATGGTAACGCCTTAACGCTATTTTGATACTTTATATTACTGATAGACATTATCTACTTAGCGTATATTACTACATAGTAGATAGTTTCACGGATCCTTGAGAGATGGAAAATCCAGTAACATCTCTTGAGTTATTGCACGCACGTTGACACTGGATATGAGATGTCAAACCCCGTAAACATCTCTGACGCCGTTACACTCATATTTATTTACGATTGATTTAACTTTCATAAGGATATTTTAGTCCTGACTCGAGTGTTTTGTCTTTTCATTACGCTCGGGTCAGTCCTGAGTTTTCAGTTTAGGTTGAAGATCATTTCCTTGGAGGACGGAGACGAAGATTTGGTATATTATCTACTACTATTATATTCATTCCATTCCGCTGCATTGTTGTATGATATTTGTTGTGTATGTAACTCTGATAAATGTTGTATATTAATAATCAAATGTATTCATTTCAAATGTATTCATTTCAAATGTATTCATTTAATTAACAGCTTCATGAACTGTTATTTTATTATTATACTTTAGCCTTCCGCTGTAAGATTCTGTGTTGTTTCATTTCCTTTATTCCCCTTCCTTTTCTTTTCTTAATTACCCCAATAACTATCTGCCCTTTTAATGGTTTGGAATCGACATGTGTATTTGATCGTCGGTTTAAACTGTCCAAAAAGGCGGGTCGTTACAGTCTGAGTTTAGGAGAAGGTTTGAGGAAAGGTTCTTGTTTGTGATAGCTATGTCAACCTCGCTTAGGAAATTTATGGAATTTGAGCAGGAAGAAATGTCTATCCTGAAGTATGTGACTAAGTTTGATGAGTTATCCTACATATATGCCACCATAGATACCATGATTAAGAGAAATGAAAAGTTCATCTAGGGTTTAAAGTCGGAGATTGCCAGGGCAACTATGCCGCATCTTAGGGATCCAAGTAATGTAGTGGTAGAGAAGGTATAAGGAATGAGGAGATGATTTCGACTTTTGGGAAGGACCAGCAAGTGGAAACCCTGATTTATCAGAGTAAGAAGATAAATTTCTTCAAGGGGAAGGGAGCTCAAAAGAGTGGAGCTGCCAAGAAAGGGAAAACTGATGTTGTTTGTTACAAGTGTGAGAAGAAAGGGCTTTATGCTAATAAGTGTCGATATAGTGATGGTAAGACGGTTGCGGGGAAGAAGAATGTAAAGTGATATAACTACAACTAGGTAGGGAATTATAAGAATAAATGTCCAAAAGCGGCCAATGCGGAAAAAGGAAGGTCTTTTGCTTTGGAGCCATATTCTTCTAAGCCAACAGCAAAAGAGAAGGGAACGACTGTGATGGAAGTTGCACTTTTGATTCATAGCATACCTGTTAGAATATTGTTTAATACCGGTGCATCACATTCTTTTATCTATCGGTGTTTGGTAGATAAATTAGATTTAGAACCATCATACATTGTTACTTCCTTAAGGGTCGTGAATCCAATTTGAGGGTGTGCAACTTTTGGGATGAAATGTGACCTTTAGAATTTGTGTTGTTAGGTCATACTTTTGTCTGCAGTTTGTTTGTGTCTGATTTTGTGGACTTTGAAATTATTTTTGGTATGGATTGGTTGAGCAAATATGATGCTAGGATATTTTGCCAAGACAGAAAAATATCATTAAGACACTCCAATATTACTAATTGAATAGAATACTCAATTGAGTATTCTATATTAAATTTTTATGATTTACTGGGTGCAACAGAGGTGGAAGATGAGTTGATTCAGTTTTAGTCATAAGAGAATTTGAAGATGTTTTTGAAGCAGTTATTGAAATACCACTGAGAAGTGCTATTAAGTTTAGAATTGATCTTGTATTTGGAGCTGAACTTGTAAGTAGATTGCCTAGCAGAATGACACCTACTGAGGTGAAAGAGTTAAAGGTGCAGCCGGTGGACTTAGAAGGAAAGAGTTTATTAGACTAAGTAGTTAGCTTTGGGGAGTGGCTACGGTGTTCGTGAAGAAACTAGACGGGTCACAAAGTTATGTATTCATCATCGTAAGCTAAATAAGAAGTTGATAAAGAATAGATATCCTTTGCCGAGAATCGATGATTTATTTGATCAGTTAAGTGGAGCCAAAGTGTTTTCCCAGTTGTATTTGGTGGCAAGTTTCCATTAATTGATGGTGGCGGAGGATAGTATTTCTTTGACTGTGTTTCAAACAAGGTATAGTTTATATGAGCGGTTAGTCATGTCAGTCGTGCTGACTATTGCGTTGGTTTCTTTATAGACTTGATGAACCGAATTTTCCAAGAGCACTTGGATAGGTTAGTGCTGGTGTTCATTGATGACATTTTGATATATTCTAAGGATGAAAAAGATCATGAGATTCATCTTAGAATAGTACTTGAGACATTGAGGCAGCATCAACTAAAAATGAAGTTTTCAAAGTGACATTTTTGGAAGAAAGAAGTGAAGTTTCTTGGTCATGTAGTTTCAAAAGAAGGGTTGTCTATGTATCCAACTATGATTGCAGTTGTAAACAATTGGAAGAGACCAAAGACAGTGATCGAGATAAAGAGTTTTCTTGATTAGTTGGCTATTAGCGGAGATTCGTTAAGAATTTTCTCTCAGATAGCAGCACCTCTGACTAAACTAACCAGAAAGGATGCAAAGTCTTGGTTTAGTAAATATAAGGAAGCATTCCAGAAGCTAAAACATTTATTAACCAATGTTCCCATGTTTGTTGTGCTAGATGGTAATCGGGATTTGATGGTGTATACAGATGCTTATGGAACATGATTAGGAGCTGTGTTGATGCAAAGAGGTAAATTGATTGCTTACGCTTCTTGACAACTCAGACCACATCAAGTTGGGCATCTAACTCATAATTTGGAGTTGGCAACAATGATCTTTGCTTTAAAGGTATGGAGACACTACCTCTTAAGAGAAAGACTTGAATTGTTTACGGATCATAAGTCTTTGATGTATTTATTCTCTCGGTAAGAGTTGACTATATGACAACATAGTTGGCTAATTTTTAGCTTTTAGCTTTTAGCAGCTTATGATTTTGGTATCGAGTATAAGCTAGGAAAAGAAAATAAAGTTGTTGATGCACTTAGTAGAAAACATCAAATGTGGTGTTAGCTATAATAGTAGAATGGAATGATTTAGAAGCATTGACTACTTGTGGTGTGCAATTAAGATCAACGAGTAATTCTAGTTGGGAAATTGCCATGTTGTCATGTGTGGAAGTTAGACCGGTGATGATCGAATGGATTTCTTCTAAGCAGAGAGACGATCCATTGGTAGCCGAAAGGATTAAAAGGCTTGAAGGTGGAACATAGGTTGATAATTTAAAGGATTTTAGTCTTGACTATAATGGATGTTTAAGAAATAAGGGACGATTATGTATTCCAGATGTTGGTGAACTAAGGAAGGAAGTTCTTAGGAAATATCATCGATCAAAGTTTACTATTCACCCTGAAGAAAATAAATTGTATTAGGTTATGAAGAGGAGTTTCTTTGGGAAGTTATTGTAACATCCCCCTACCTGGAGGCCCAAAACTAATAGACACAGATGCTGCAGTCATCCATAGTTATTAATACTCGGCGACCAAATACGGCGATGTTAGGTACATTGATACAAAAAACACAAGAATATGGAAAAAATGTAAACAAAAAATAAAATCCACATTCCATCTCAAAATATTTCAAATTGATTACATAATCCAAGTTCGCAGACCACGTTCAGATAACACATGATAACAAAATACACCAAGAGCAACATATGAAGATTCCCCCTTGGTTGATTAAAGTACATATAAGGCATTAAAATAGTTTGCTTTTACAATCAAACATACAATGGAAAAATATAACTTCAAATAACTTTCTACCTCCTACACGCTTCCGGAAGCTTTATTCGTCTAAAGAGAAACCTTGAAACCTTTAATTCTCAACCTACTCAAATCAATTGAGTACCTAAGAGTTTAAGGGGAAAATAAAAACTTCGAGTCAGACATAAAGCCTGGTATAAATAATAATTTACCATCTTAAACCATTTGGAAATCTAGTGAGACCACGACACTTAGCAGAGCGGGTTTTCCCCTCATTAGTATCCTAGAAAGTTTATAAAACCACATACTGTGTTCCTGCATCCACAATGGTTAAAACATAGCATTTCAAAACATTATGATGATATACAAAAAAATTAAATCAATTCTGGATTACCCATCCCCATTCATTCTGACTATCTGTCTCAATTGTAGTTTCTAGAGTTACTATTAACCTTTTAAATGTAAAGGACTATCTGTCCAATTAATCAGTTTTCATAGGATCACCAAGAACCTATTGGTAACTCTAATATCATATTTCTTATCCTAGTATTCATGGGCTAACTAGGAACATAATGGCTGACTGCCAATATCTTAATCCAGATATAGTTTTCATGGGTTTACTGCAAACCTATTGGCACTTGTCAGTATCTTTAATTAAAATTTTAACATGTGTTAAATTATATTCACAACTGGGTCAACCTAACCGATTGTTCTGCTCTTTTCCCAAAATACAGTTATGGGTTAATAACAAAGTGAATAACATTTCAAAAATCTTTATTTATTTATGTCATCGTTTTTCCCTAAAAATGAGAATGGATTATTTGTTTTGAAAACTTAAAACATCCTTTGAAAGCTTAGAAATCCTCGTTACAAAATTTTAAGTATATATATATACCTTTCAAAACCAATAAGACATTTTAGTGGTATCAAGAAAACGTTCTTTAAAACATAGGTTTCGAAACAAATGAAATACCTTTTCGAAAGCATTGGTTTTACTCTTAAAATATAATTTGGGTCAAGATGGTTGTATACGAAAGTATCTCTTTCGGAACCAACAAAAATTTGTTTGGAGAAAATTTGATGGTGTTAGAGCCATCCAGTTCGAAAGCAAAAGACTAAAAATCAAAACTTCGAAGGTCTGGGTTGAAACCCCCTTTCGACTCCGTCTCCTTTGAAACCCCAACCCCTTTTAGAAGCAACTAAGAAAAAGGTTTGGTTTTGAAGTAAGAAGAAAGGCAATTCTTTGAAAGCATTATTAGACAATATGGTCGAAAGGTAGAGTAGTGGCTAGGCTTCGACTAGGTTGAAACCCCCTTTCGAAAGATTTTGTTCAAAGAAAAAGGAATCCCCTTCGAAAGCTAATACTTTAGTATTAACATGGCAGCCTTCTTCAAAGCTAAACAAACACCCCTTCGAAAACAAATGTTTCGGCTAAGGCAAAAGCTTTTAATTAAAACAAGGCAAGGATTTAACTTATGAAAACAAAACAGGGTTTCGACCTCTTCGGAAGCTTACCCTTTGACACCAAGGCTTCCACCCATCTTCCAATCCACTACATATCTTCTAAGAGATACTATGTGGATTGGTTCCGATTATGATGGTTTTGACAGTGACGGTTTCGACTATGATGCAGCGGGACCAAGGGAGACGAAAGGTATTTTCCCTTAAAGGCGAAACACCTTTTTTTGATTAAAGGCTAAATTATAGCATATTTAAGTGATCTTTTCTTAACAACTTGCCTAGTTGTAACACTTGATTGGTTACCATCCAAACCTTTTAATTTCTTTACTTCTAAAACTGCTGCATTCATTCAGATCCTAAATTAAAAGGTTTTAAACGTTAAAACCTTTCCAGATAACCTAACTATGACATTTGCAGAAAAGCCCTCTCTTTCAAAATAATTTATTTCCTCTAGTAAATCAATTGGAAAAAATCCCCAAAAATCATGAAAATTTGAATTAATCATGTAATCAAAAATATAAAAATTTAGACCAATTCCTTCCTAAATTCAAAAAATAAATATTTAACTCAATCATATCATATTTTCCATCAAAAATTCATAATAAAATTTTCACAGCTGGAAAATTCCAAAAATTAAAACCCATCTCCAAAATTATGTTTTACTTAATATAAATTTTTTCCATGTCATTTAAAAATAAATATCTCACGGTTTTATCCTTAAAATCATACGAATTATATGTAAGGTAATTATTCAAATCAAATAATCCATAATTCTATGTATATCATCATCTAAAATTTCATAGGAATAAAACATAAATTCAAAATCATAGGATTATATAAACCAAAAAGAGATGGAATAAATTATTATTCACCTTAGATTTGATAAGGAACATGAGTTTTGTTGTTGATTAGTCCTTCTTAGCTTGATCTTTGGCTTTAGATTAAAATTCCTCTTTTTTCCTTTGGTAATGGCCGGCTTTGATTTAGGTTTTAGATTTTATGACCGTGAGAAAATGAAATGTGAATGGACATAGAGGAGAAGTAATAGATATGTATAATAATAAGGAGGATATTTTACTAATATGCTCATGTGTTGTTTAATTAACCTTTAAACCCTCAATTACTTTGTTGATAAGCACGACCTTATTATGTTATTTGATCAAATCTCAGTATCCTTATCATCATTATTCTATTTAATTTATCTAACTAAATCTTTTGTATAATGTTATAAAAAATTTGGAATGTTACAGTTATGAAAAGGGATGTAGGCTTATGGGTAAAATAATGTTTGAATTGCCAACAAGTGAAAGTCGAGCATTAGAAGCCAAGTAGATTGCTTCAGCCTTTAGGCATTTCTGTTTGGAAATGGGATTCTATATTCATGGATTTTATTAATGGGCTGCCAAGGTTGGATAGGGGAAATGAGAGTATTTGGGTCATATTGGATAGACCAACCAAGAATGCACATTTCAGTCTTGTTCAGTCGACTAGGACGACACCTATATTGACCAAGTTGTTTATGAAGAATATTATTAGACTGCATGAGATTCCTAGTCGTATAGTCGGCGACATAGATACTTTGTTTACTAGTGAATTCTGGAAATCTATAAGAGGTATTAGGTACCAAGCTTAAGATGAGTACCACTTATCACCCACAGACGAATGGGTAGACAGAGAGAGTCAAATAAGATACTTGAAGATTTGCTAAGGGCTTGTATACTAGATTTTGGTGGGTCATGGGAAGACCATTTGCACTTAATTGAGTTTTCACATAATAATTGTCAAACTAGTATAGGAATAGCGCCTTTCGAAGCTTTTATGGAAGACCGTGAAAATCGCTAACATGTTGGTTAGAGACTGGAGATAGATTTGTTCTTGGTCCAGATATGGTGAGAGAAGCCACGGAGAAGATTGAATTGATCTAAGCATGGATGAAGGAGGCTCAGTCTAGGTAGAAAAGTTACGTAGATAAAAGGCATAAAGATCAAGAGTTCTCAGTTGGAGATTGTGCTTTTATTGAAGTATCAACGATGAAAGGTGGTACGATTTGGAAAATCAGAGAAATTGGCACCTAAATATGTTGGACCATTCCCTATTTAGGGAGGATCTTAAAGCTCACGTACCGGGTATAGTTACCGAGTATTTTGACAGGAGTCCATAATGTTTTTCACGTTTCTCATCTTAGGAAGTGTATGCATGATCCAGTTCGTGAGACAACATTTGTGAGACAACTGGTATGTGTTATGGCCAGAGATGAGAAAAGGCTAAGGAACAAGATAGTCAGGTCAACGAAGGTCAGTGGAGTGACAACGAGAAAGACTGTACTTGCAAAATAGAGGACATGATTAGAGATACTTATCCCGAGTTGTTATGAGCGTATGTTCTATACTTGTTATACAGACTTTCTAGTTGGTAGGATATACTAACATTGTTTGCATGTTT
This sequence comes from Allium cepa, assembly GCA_030765085.1. Taxonomy (NCBI): domain Eukaryota; kingdom Viridiplantae; phylum Streptophyta; class Magnoliopsida; order Asparagales; family Amaryllidaceae; genus Allium; species Allium cepa. The sequence continues at coordinate 188,767,502 of CM060943.1, forward strand.
AATATGCTTATTGTGTGATCCTTATTGAATTTCAAGGACGAAATTCTCTAAGGAGAAGTGCCTGTAACAACCTTAGTTTTAGTTTAACATTATTCAGAAGATTTAATTGAATAGATTAAATAGAATAATGCATTGGGATATGTAGGACGAGATTTGATAATTAATTAGGTCAGGCCTCAACTAATCAACTAATAAGATCGTTTTAAAACTTAATATAGAAGGGAATAAGTGGGAGGGAAAAATTAGGTATAGAGCCTTAATTCATCCCTTAACCCCTCCACTCTCATTCATTCTCATTTTACATTCACAAAATAATGAAAATAAAGTAGAGAGGCCAACCATAATCAAGGAAGAAAGAAAGGGAAACCAAAGGGGATTCAAAGGGAAAGCTTGGGGAAGTTTTAAACTCCGTCAAATTCCAATCTCATCATCCAATCTAAGGTGAATAATAATTAAGCATCTCTATTTTTTTGTTTGATTTCGGTTATGTCGAATTTCCAAATTGATCTTGGTTGTTTTGCCATGTTATGGATGTTTGGATAGAATTATGGAATCATTATAGTAGGTTTTGAAGATAAATCCTAAGTTTTTAATCTCTAATTGACTTGATTTTCTAGTATTTTTTGTAAAACATTATTATGGAGATGGTTTTTTAATTTCATAATTTTTCAAGTTAATATGAATATTTTACAAATTTCCTAAGGAGGAAATAATGTTTATTTTGGGTCTTAATTATTAAAAATAATTAAATAATTATTTTGGTCCTAAAATTTTTATAGGAGAAAGAATACATAAATGTTGATTTTTACACGGTTGGGTGGGAGCGGACCCTCCTAGATCCCCAATAAAGAAAAAAAAGGAAAAAGGGTAAAAAATTTGGGGATTTTTCCAAGTGATTATGAATATCCATGAATTTGTTATGCTAGAAAAGCATTTAAGTTAAAAGTAATCAAGGGTGTTAATTAATTAAGTTGATGAGAAATTTTGGAAAGATAAAACCGACTTGCAGTAGTATTCTAGAATGAAACTAGTAAAGTTTAATTTTTTGACCAATAGGAACTTGACAAGGGATTAGAGTTAGTAAAAAAAGAAACTGTTTTATTTAGAAATAAAACAGTTTTCATATTAATTACGATAATGCCATGTCGTATGTTAGAATGCCAGATGCCTAATGATGACCGATGTCTATGTCGCCACTACTCGACATCAACGTGAATAGATGCATATGATGTCTACTTATGTTGGTAAGGAATGAATCTATTCAGGTTGAAGTTGTATACACACACACACATACATTTATTTATATAGGCTTCGGCATACCATCTTTTCAACATCAATGATTCCATAACTCACCAGAACCATTCCGACATCCCTTGTTCTTTTGATTTAAAACCAGTATCACATGGCATTGATGTCGTAAGTCTCCAACTTCGAAACCTATGCTATAAAGCTTTTGATGCTGCAAATTTTGAACAACCTTCAAGTTGCGGCATAATCACCGCAGTTTTATGAACCCGATATCAATACTTTCAAGGCTTTGATGCCACAAGTCATTACTTCTGGTATCAACTTTTTTATGGCATAATAGCCGCAGTACCATATTTTTGACATTACAATTTTTAAAGCATTGATGCTGTAAGAAATTGATTTTGACTTGAGTAATTGATGTCGTACCTTATCCTAAAAATCCCATGTTTTCCCTATTTTCGGAAAATATATTATCCAAAAACCATTTCAAAAGGTAATTTATGATTACAAACAAACATTACTTAAATTTATTTACTATGAATATAAACCAAATAATTAATTTTGTTTCATACATTTAATGAACATAGTAATTCCAAATATATTGTTTAGAATAATAATAGATGCATACCTGGCCAATCCATATCATAGAAGCAACATGAGTATCAAACTCTCTAATCACATCACCGATTCTTAGTCCACCTTTCTCGTTTACATTTCCTTCGGCTTCACCTTCTCCCTCGGGCTCATCATCCGTCTTATCGTCAACATCCGTCTCTGAATCATCCTCTATGTCATCTCCCTCTTCTCCTGATGAGTGTGAACCATCTCCATGTTCCTCATCTCCCCCATCTTCTTCTTCTTCATGTTGCTCCTCAGCTTGCCTTACAACAATCTGAAAGTTAGTTGCGTCCGTCTCATCCTCCTCGTTCACGTCCACACTAGTACCTTCGGCTGCTTTCTCCATTCTCTGCTTTCTTTCAGAAGCCGTCATTCGAGTTCGACCCATCTGAAAATAATTAGACAAAAATCCAGTTAGTACGACAATACACATACAAAAATAAACAATGAAGAAAAAAAAGTTATTGCTGTTTTCAGTAACAATTATTTATAATCAACGTGGATAGCATTTTTTCCACACAGGGAGTCTGCATGGAAAAAATGGCTATCACGTAGCAACATTGCGCGGAAAAAATACCATCCACGCAGTGCTCTTACATGAAAAAAAATGCACGTAGGACCTATGCGTGGATGGCATTTTCCCCATGTTGAGTCTCTTCCTGGGTGTTATTTTTTCCATGTAGTATCACTGCATGGTACCCTGAAACCAAAAAAAAAATCTAATTCAATAACGTTCAAGTATAATCGAGTTTCAACCTTAAATTTAACCCTAAATTCAACACTGTTAGAAAACTCACACGATTTGCAAACAAACTATCACTCAATTCAATCAGAAATTCACACGATTTGCAAATAAACCCTAAATCCACACACGTTCAAGCATACCTTTATTGCTCCGATGAGGTTGAAGCCACGCATGATGAGGAGGAGGAAGAAAGTCACTGGCTTGAAGATGATAACCGCGTTGAAAATCGCACAAGGAGAAGAAAATCGCGTGAGAAGAAGAAAATCGCATGAGGAATAATCGCATGAGGAAGATACGTGAGATAAGGTCAGATGTAATTTTGGAAGAAGCGATGGGCTACTAAGTAAGTTTGGGGGTTTACATTCTTTATTACATTTTGGAGGGCTACTAATCGAAAATTTGGGTTTGAATAGAATTTTCCATTATATATTGGCCGAATGAGATTACTATGACAAGCTAACTCCTTCTAAAATGAAAAGAATTCCATAGCTACTATAAGGAGGTAGGGGATAAAGAATTTTCCTTCTTCAAATCTATAGAACTATGAAAGTTTCCCTTAGGGACTCCTTAATCAAAATTGAGTATGTAAGGGATTTGATACATTGACAGATAATTCCGATCATTTTGTGAGGCATTCCGTAGCTTTTTGGATGTGTACGAAGAAATTTCTATTCACCCTCTCATAAGCCGTATGAAGATCTATTTTTAGATAGAATCAGTTTATGCTTTTCTTATTTAAGTCTCTGTCTTTAATAAAAGTAATTTAACATTGATAAATCATACATGGAAGTACCTTATTAAGTCGACGACATACTATTTTGCTAAGCACCTTATATATGACATTACAACATGCAATTGGTCAATATTCTTCAATTCTACTTGATTTTTTCACTTTAGCATCAAAAATATGAAAGTATGGTTTATCTCTTAGACGAATCACCACGTTCAAATGCTTCATGGAATGTTAACACCAACATATTAATATGATGTAGTTGGCCTTGGGCTAGAATCATCATGGATCGAGAACAAGGTTGTTCTCTGTTAGGAACTGAGTTAATGATGTTTTGATGACAACAACCTTATATAGTTATTATACTTTACTTTATAAAATATATACTAACATTTCCATATATATATATATATATGTATATAGGAAGTATATGCAGGTATCATCGAAGACTGATCAGTATAAAGACTCAAGCATCAAGATGAAGATTAGAGATTCAAGATTCAAGACTCTAGAGAATCAAGATTTCAAGATCTCAAGATAAGTGTCTAGTATTTTGTTAAAATTTCATAATAGCACTCTCATCTTTCTTCCAATTTTCTTTTGGGATGGAACCCAATTTCTATCGAAACCAGTGGCTTACAAACCCACGACAAGTAGCTTACAAACCTACGACAAGTGGCTTACAAACCCACGAAAATCAAAATCATTTAAACTACTTTGTACAAGTTCTCGAGTCCTATGGAGGAGCTGTAGGAAGGTTCTTGCAATTTCAGTTTGAATAGATTTTTCAAAATGTTTTTAAATCTGTTTTCAAAATGTTTTAGCTTTCAAAATCATGTTTTCAAAAATGTTTTCAAACTTTGTTTTAGCCTTGAAATATTCCTCTATTCTGATTTTAAAAACTTCTATTTTTAAAACATCAAAACTTATTCTGATTTTAAATATTACTTATATAATTGACGGTCTATATCAATTATATACATATATTTAAAATAATGTTTTATATTCATTCTCTATCTCAAAATATTGTTTAAACAATTTACTTTGCTTCAGAGAAGTTTCAACTTGTTTTAAATTCAGTTGTCTTTACAAAACAACATCTCTATAATTTTGAACTAAGGGATGTCGACATAAGGGGATACCCCATGTCGACATGGTGGCCGTTGGATTCAAAATTCAACTTTTCAAAAGAAGTGTCCATTCGTTCAAAAACCTTTCGCCAATGGTTATGACTGTTGTGCATCTATATAAAGGCTTCCAAAACGGATTTTTTTAATAACTACTTTCTTATTTTTTCTTCACTCTTTCTTCTCCACCATTCCATATCCATAAAACTTCATATTTTAAAGATCGTGTCATCATTCTGCCAAATTCTCAATAGGAAATCATTTAGATACTCTCTCTATTTGATTCTCCATCATTCTACTAAAGATCAAAGTGCTATTCAGAGTTATAGGATTAATTTGTATTCAAAAAGTCCATAGAGTGTATCCATTCAAAAGGATTGTTATTAAGAAGTATTAGGGTGATCTTGTGTCCCGTAAATCAAGAGAGTTTACCCCAGACTCGGAGATAGGAGGGTTCCTCAAGGCCTTAGAAATTGAGGGTTGTAATTTGGATATTGGCTTATAAAAATCTGTACAAGGATATTGCCTTGGTGCAGGACTGGATGTAGGAGGATTCCGAACCAGTATAAAATCTGGTGTTTTCTTTCCTTTTACTTGCTTTACTTTACTATTTGCATTTGTTATATGTTCTGTGATCATTCTGTGTTAGAATTCTGTTTAGATTTGTGTTGAAAGTTTTAATTTAGTCGTATAGTTCATATATTCTTTAAAACAATATTCACCCCCCTCTAGTGTTATTTCTGCCTTAAGATCCTTAATCCGCATCCCCAACAATTGGTATCGGAGCATTGGTTTTCATTGTTTTCATAATCTGAAACTTGAAAAATATAAAAATGGCATTTTTGGAAAATTGTGTTAAAACTGTTTTGAATCTATGCATTTCATCAAAGTATCATAAGTCTGCATATAGTTATTTTGAAAAATCAAGTTACCTACCGAATTGGTGTGTTATGCAGGGACAGACATGTTATATGGCTTTTGACGAATCAACACCCAATGGACAAACTGTGCAAATTGAGAAAGATAAATGGATACTTGATAGTGGCTGTTCGAGGCACATGACTGGAAATCCCGAGATACTCAAGGACATTACTTATCAAGATGGTGGATTAGTCAATTTTGGTGACAACTCTAAAGGATATGTGGTTGACGTCGGCAATGTCAGTAACTCTAAAACTTTACTTATTTCTGATGTTCTATTAGTTAGGAACTTAAAACATAATCTGCTTAGTATAAGTCAACTTTGCGATAAAGGTTTTAAAATTAAATTTGAAAAAGATAATGTCACATTGAAGATGATAAGTCTAATATAATTTTTGAAGTATTAGGAAGAAAAATATTTATATCCTTAGTATGAAAATTTCAAATGATAATCTATGTCTTTTGGCTAATACAAGTGACCCTTGGATTTGGCATAAAAGATTTGGCCATTTGAATTTCAAATTATTATCTAGGATATCAAAACTTGACTTAGTTAGAGGTCTACCCAAGTTAAACTTTAAAGTAGATAGTATTTGTGATGCTTGTCAATTAGGAAAACTTAAGAAAAGTTCATTTAAATTAAAAGATGCTATTTCTACCTCTAGTTCTCTAGAATTACTTCATTTAGATTTATTTGGTCCATCTCAAGTTCAATCAATTAACCATAGTAAATATGTTTTTGTTATAGTAGATGATTATTCAAGATATACTTGGACAATCTTTTTAAAACATAAAAGTTATGCTTTTGAAATATTTAAAAACTTTTCTAAAAGAATTCAAAAACAACATTCTTTCAAAATTAAAACTATTCGAAGTGATCACGGTGGTGAATTTGAAAATGAAAATTTTGAGAATTTCTGTACTCAAAAGGGAATTACTCACAACTTTTCATTTCCAAGAACTCCATAACAAAACGGAGTAGTAGAACGTAAGAATAGAACGATTCAAGAGTGCGCTCGTACAATGCTTTCTGATAGTAATTTACCTAAACATTTTTGGGCTGAAGCAGTTGCTACAGCTTGTTATATATTAAATAGAATTTTAGTTAAGACCATTAACAAATAAAACTCCATATGAATTACTTTATAATAAGAAACCTATAGTTGCTTATTGTAAAGTCTTTGGGAGTAAATGTTTTATACTTAATACAAAAGATAATTTAGATAAATTTGAACCAAAAGCTGATAAAGGATTCTTTATTGGTTATTCTAATAGAAGCAAAGTATTTAGAGTTTTTAGTTTAAAAACTAATACTATTGAAGAAACTATGCATGTATCTTTTGATGAAAATCTTAAAGATATTGTACAAATAGATGATGAAGAAGATTTTATAAATTTAAATCAATCTAATGAAACTATTAGTGAAATAAATCAACCTAATAAGAGATTTAAAATATCAAAAGATCATCCTATAGAAAATGTTTTAGGAAATATTGAATCTGTAGTAAGAACTAGAAATCAATTAAGTAGTATGAGTAATGTAGCCTTTATATCAACAGTTGAACCTAAAAATCCAAAGGAAGCATCGTCTGATGATTCATGGATTCTTTCAATGCAAGAAGAATTGAATCAATTTACCAGAAATGATGTATGGGAACTTGTTCCTAAACCTGAGGATAAAAGTATAATTGGAACTAAATGGATTTATAAAAATAAAATGAATGAACTCGGTGAGGTCGTAAGAAATAAAACTCGTTTAGTCGCGTAAGGTTATTGTCAAGAAGAAGGAATTGACTATGATGAAACCTTTGCCCCCGTAGCAAGATTAGAAGCTATAAGAATTCTACTTGCTTTCGCTAATTATAATAATTTCAAATTATATCAAATGGATGTTAAAAGTGCTTTTCTAAATGGTTTTGTAAAAGAAGATGTTTATGTTGAACAACCTCCACTTTTTGAAGATAATAAATTTCCAAACCATGTATACAAGTTAAAGAAAGCTCTATATGGTCTAAAGCAAGCTCCTAGATCCTGGTATGAAAGACTAAGATCTTATTTACTTCAATCTGGTTTTGAAATTGGTAAAGTAGATACAACACTTTTATTAAAAGAAATAATCAAGATATTCAACTGGTTCAAATATATGTAGATGATATAATCTTTGGATCAACTAATAACATAATGAATAAAGAATTTTCAGATATAATGACTAAAGAATTTGAAATGAGTCACATGGGAGAATTAAGTTTCTTCTTAGGACTTCAAATCAAACAACTAGAAAATGGAATCTTCATAAGTCAAGAAAAATATGCTAAATACTTAATCAATAAATTTGGTTTAAGCACCTCTAGTGGGAAACCAACTCCAATGTCAACAAATGTAGGTTTAAGTAAAGAAGATAAATCAAAAGATATTGATCAAACTTTATATAGGGGAATGATTGGTTCGCTACTCTATATAACAACGAGTCGTCCTGATATTATGCACAGTGTTTGTCTCTGTGCAAGATACCAATCACAACCTAAAGAAACTCACTTAAAAGCTGTTAAAAGAATTTTAAGATATGTAAAATACACTTTAGATTATGGTTTATTTTATTCTAAAAATAATACTTTTGATTTAATATCATATTGTGATGCTGATTATGCTGGTTGTAAATCAGACCGAAAGAGTACAAGTGGAACTTGTCACTTTCTAGGACACTCACTGGTTTCCTGGTTCAGCAAGAAACAAAATACTGTTTCCTTGTCAACAACTGAAGCAGAGTATATATCTGCTGCTCTGGCCTGTTCGCAAGTCATATATATGCAACAAACTTTAAAAGATTTTGGAATTAACATAAGTAAATCACCAATATATTGTGATAATACTAGTGTAATAAATCTATCTAAAAATCCAACTCATCATGCTAGAACTAAACATATTGATATAAGACATTATTTTCTTAGAGATAATATAACTAAAGAAATAATAACTCTAGATTATATAAATACTGAAAAACAAATTGCTGATATATTAACTAAACCATTAACCGAACATAATTTTACTAAGTTTAGAAGAGAATTAGGTATTTGTTCAAAATCTGAAATATAAAATAATATAATATAATAATCAATAAAAATTCAAAATAAAAATTACACTTTTTCTGAAGGACATGTCGACATGCTCCATCTCATGATGTCGACATACCCTAACAAGAATTTGAAAATCGAATTTTCCTCCAAAGTTAGTTATTTGGTTATTTATTTATTTATTTCGTTTTCTCTCCTCTTTCTTCACTATATTCTCTGTAAATAACTTCTGAAACAATAAAATAATGGCCTCCTCTTCTACTAATGAACCCACTTAACCCACATCTCCTCATTCTGGTCCATTTCAACGAACTACGCACGCTCGAGTGATCAAATTGCAAGAGAAGGTGAAAGATATCCTCCAATTGATGACTGAAATTCAAGTAAGTCAACTTAGGATGGCTAGAGAACAACAAAGGTAAGGGAATATTATTAGGAATGTACAAAAATTTCTTGTGGATAACCGTACAAATCCTATTAATATTGAAGACTCTTCACAAGCCATGGAATCCAAGGAAGAAGAACCTATGGAAGAACCACAAAAAGACCAAGAGGAAGACCAACCTTTACCTCAACCCGAAGTCCCTATGAATACGGACGAGAGCGTTATTTGCGTTGGTGAGATCCTTGTTGATACTATTGGAAACATAATTGAACAACGTGGAAACTTTTGTCTCCACTACCCCAATTGTTCGATTCATAAGTCTCCTATAGTTAAGGATCGCCATTAAAGCGTACCTTCATTTTATTCTTTGTTTTAAATTGTTTTGCTTGTTTGTTTTTATGTATGTTCTTATATATGTTGTAATAACTAAAATGTGTTCACTTATACTCATTGTTTCATGCTTGTTCTATACATATTATTTGTGCATACTAATCATTCTTGAATTCTTAAGTAGTTAATAGTTTTTGTTGATGACAAAGGGGGAGAAAGTTATAAAAATATATGTGCTTGGTGTAAGAGCGAGTCATGGAGTAAGGGTGAGCTGTAGTTTTAAGAAGAAGTCACGGAGTAAGGGGGAGTTATGGTATGGTAAGAATATTTTATAAATAAAGGTTGTCATCATCAAAAAGGGGGAGATTGTTAGGAACTGAGTTAATGATGTTTTGATGACAACAACCTTATATAGTTATTATACTTTACTTTATAAAATATATACTAACATTTCCATATATATATATATATGTGTGTATGTATATAGGTAGTATATGCAGGTATCATCGAAGACTGATAAGTATAAAGACTCAAGCATCAAGATGAAGATTAGAGATTCAAGATTCAAGACTCTAGAGAATCAAGATTTCAAGATCTCAAGATAAGTGTCTAGTATTTTGTTAAAACTTCATAATAGCACTCTCATCTTTCTTCCAATTTTCTTTTGGGATGGAACCCAATTTCTATCGAAACCAGTGGCTTACAAACCCATGACAAGTAGCTTACAAACCTACGACAAGTGGCTTACAAATTAGGGTGATCTTGTGTCCCGTAAATCAAGAGAGTTTACCCCACACTCGGAGATAGGAGGGTTCCTCAAGGCCTTAGAAATTGAGAGTTGTAATTTGGATATTGGCTTATAAAAATCTGTACAAGGATATTGCCTTGGTGCAGGACTGGATGTAGGAGGATTCCGAACCAGTATAAAATCCGGTGTGTTCTTTCCTTTTACTTACTTTACTATTTGCATTTGTTATATGTTCTATGATCATTCTGTGTTAGAATTCTGTTTAGATTTGTGTTGAAAGTTTTAATTTAGTCATATAGTTCATATATTCTTTAAAACACTATTCACCCCCCCTCTAGTGTTATTTCTGCCTTAAGATCCTTAATCTGCATCCCCAACACTCTCATCCCTTATTCCTCTAATCTGGCTACGAACATTTGCCTATCTTCAGGAGAGATTAGGACTCTAGTTCGTTCTTTAGGTAAGGAGTTTGAATATTCATCATTATACATTTGAGTGGAATATTTAATTGTATTATTATCTAGCTCAATCATATTATTAATAGCTTCTTCATGCTCATCCAAACCGCTTAGAACATCGTTGACATTCTTCCTTTAAGACATTTTGCATAAAAAAAACTAGCTACATTCGTTACTTTTTTCGAACACTTCTCTTTAGCCTTTTGTTTGAGTTCAATTTGCTTGAGTATTGAGTGCCTCTCTATATTCTCTATGAAAATCATAGTAATCTGCATTAAGTCCATCATGAAAAGGGTCATTGTCTAAATTACTTTGAATGCTTTCCAATTGACTTTGCAGCCTTGCTATTACATCATAGTTTTTAGTTCTTTTCTTTTTCCATTCTTTTAGTCTATCTTGATTTTTTAAGATCATAACAAGTGAGAAAACATTATTACCATTAGGCACTTATGCCAACAATTAGCATATATATAAAAAAAAATTACAATGTTGGACATGCTCATCATCATTAAACTAAATTTATAGTGGACAACGATTACTAATAGAACTAGGAAGCTATCTGCCTAGGCTGTAGACCCAATACCGCCTCGAGTAAGCTTTGCAGCATGGTGTAAGGATTTCACCATATCTCTAAAGAAAACCTTTTGAAAGGTTTGGAGTCCATCTTTGAAGTGCAAGTTTGGTTGCGCTCATGTGAGCGGATTTTCAAGAGTTTGGATCTGTCAAATGTGCAGAAGCGAGTGAGGGTATCATGGCAACTTTAGGAAGGAGCAGCTGCGTGGTAAGACACAGTGACCAGGGGTGTTCCCGAAGGTGTTTTCTTTTGGAGCAAGATTAAGTAAGTATTGAGGAGCAGTTTTTCCTATCGCAGAGAAGACTCGGCTGGTTAGGATTTCCTGGATCTCAAAGAAAGGGAGATGGCCAGAGGTGGTCGGAGAGTGGTGCACCGTGCACACGTGCACATCGGATTCAGGTGGGTTGAAGGTTTCGAGAAGCTCGAGTTTTTCTCGAGTCGATTACGTGATTGACTCGAAGCAGGAGGTTACGCGAGTGCCTCATGTTTTACACGGAGGAGACTCGGGGATGGCTCGGGTTAATATTTATTTAACCTTTTTTTTGAATTTCACAATAAAGACTTGTACAGTTTTTTTTTAAATTTAAATAAAAACAGAATACAGATTTCAAAACTAAGTAAGAACATGTTTTTGTGAAGTATTATGGTTTCTAATTTTATTATAAAGCTTGAAGAAGTTTTAAATCAAGTTTTTAAGTGTATGGATATGTTCAAAATAAATTTTGTAACGTGGTTTTGAAAATAAATAAAGTTTTATAAAAACAAAGTGTTTTAAACAAGTTTAAAGATTTAAAGTATATTTTAAAATGAATTACTTTTCCAAGCAAATGTTTAAACAAGTTTAAACAAGTTTTCCAAGATTTAAATATAAAGTAATGTTTAAATTTGTTTGATTTTAAAGTAATTATATGTTAAATCAATTTTGAAATAAAATTCCTAAGTATTTTTAAATGTAATAAATATTGTAATTAAGGAATAATTAAGGTAGGTGTATTAGATTTTAAATCAATCAAAAAGGTCTCATTTGATTTTTATAAATTGATTTTAAGTATTTAATTTAATAAGATTTAGATAATTGATTAGTTAAGATAGAGAAATTATCTTTGAAAAAAATCAAGATTGTCATTAATTAGGAATAATTAATGAGTGAAATTAATTGAAAAGGTTAATTGCTTAATGTAATTAATGATGGTTAATTAATTTATGTTAAAAATCAAAGCATAATTACTTAAGGAAGCAATTAAAGAATGGTTAATGAGTATAATTAAATTAAGGGTCATTAACTAGTGATTAAGAAACAATTAATTAATGTAATTAATTTAAGATAATTGGTTTAATTAATTAAGGATAGTTAATTACTTGTTTAACTAAGGGTTAATGAATATAAGTAATTAAAGGTAATTAATTAAGGGGTAATTAATTAATTGAAGTAATTAAAGAGATTAATTACTCAATGAGATTAATTAATTAATGTGATTAATTAAGTTAATTAATTAGTTTAATTAATAAAAGATAATCACTTGATGATTGATTAAGTATGATTACTTAATGTAATTAAAAAGTATAATTACTTAGTGTAAGTAATTAATGGGTAAATACTGAATGTAATTAAGAAAAGAATAATTACTTAGTAGAAGTAATTAAGGATTAATTACTTGGGGTAATTAATTAATATTAATCAAAGGATTAATAAATATCATCAATTAAGGATTTAGTTAATTAATGTAAGTAATTAAGAATAGTTAATTACTAGATGTGATTAATTTGATTAATGAATATGATTAATTAAAGATTACAGGAAATTATTGTCAAGGACAAAATTTCACAGCTTTTAAGCCTCAAGGACAGACCTTCAATATTTTATCCTGAAGGACAACTTTCTGTAGGTATCAGTTTTTAATTATTGATAGCAGTTTTTAGGTATCAGTTTCTAGTTATCGGTAGCAGTTTTTAGGTATCAGTTTTTAGCTAGGTATCAGTTTTGTTGTCCTTATGAATAATTTTGAAAAATGTTTGTCCTTTTGAATAATTTTTAGAAGAACGTTTGTCCTTGTGGTAAAAATATTGAGGTCATGTCCTTGAGGCAAAAAATATAGAAATTTTTGTCCTTTAAATTAATTTCCCCTTAAAGATTACTTGTTAAGTGTAATTAATTAAGAAGAGTGATTAATTAATGAAAATAATTAGAGGATCGTTAATTAATATAATTAATTAATGTAATTAATGAAAGTAATTAAAGGTTGATTAATATGATTAATTAAAGGATAATTAATCAATATAAGTGATTATAGAATAATTAATTAATGTAATTAATTAAACATCAATGTAATTAATTATAGTTAATTAATTAATGGGAGTAATCAATAGTTAATTAATATAATTGATTAAGGATAATTAATTTGTATAATTAATTAAAGGCTAATTACTTAATATAATTAAAGAATAATTAACAAAAGAATAATTAATTAAGATGGATAATTAAATGATGATTAATTAATTAATGGTTAAGTAAGCAGTATTTTTATTAATGAATGTAATTAATTTAATTTATTTTAAATTAATTAGAGATGGTGTAACTAATTAATCTTTGTAACTTTCAAGTTGGGTATAGTATTTAACATGTTAGAATTTACCGATGCCCCGTCCAATCTGCATGTAAATTTCTTCATCTTATCACTCCTCCATGTGTATCTGAGGCCTGTATGGAATGCTTCTATGAGTCCGTTGGCAACCATGCAATCATTATATTCAGATACTTGTCCGACTTCAGATACTTGTCCGACTTTCAGGGCAAGCCCGCCTTTTTTCATTTCCTGTCAGAACTGGATTAAAATCACTCACCACCAACCATGGATGTGTATTGGTTTTTGAGTTATTGACAATCTACTCCCGTGGTGATGATCTGGTAGTAGCATAATTACTTGCATAAAAAAAATAAGTACTACCTGTAGCTCACCAATGTTTACCAAGTTTGCAGTAATTTATTGTTCATTTTGATTTATACGATAAACTGTCCAAATATCATTATTCCATAGTACCATAATCGTCCCATTCTCACTGAATTATTGTGTGAAATGCTCCACTGATCACCCATTTGAATCCTGAACTTCTCAATACTTTCCTTAGTAATTCATTTCAAATATACTTAGGATAGAAGGACTATGCTTATGCCTAAGGTTGCAGACATCTAACTGTAAAGTGGAAACTTTAGTACGAAGATACACTTTAACGCAACCTGGTAATAACTTCCTATTCAACAAAAACAAACTTTGGCTATTAATAGCCATTACAAACTAAAAATAAGGCAACAAAAAAGACATTTCCATTCTAGTGGAAACATACCGATTCTAACAGAAGAGTAGGTCAATTAATAACCTACTTGCCTAGTCAGCATGAATTATTCAAACAAATTATAACAGCTTCGACAAAACTAATTTCCTGACATTCCCTCCCTTAAAGTGAAGGATTACAATCAGTTTACATCTGGTACTTGACAAACTCCCAACAGGCTTCGAAGCTTAAGAAAAGCATCTAACTTGATGGGTTTAGTCATGATATCTACAAACTGCTATTTGGATCCATAGTGAACCAACTCAACAACTCCTTTTGTGAGATCCCTGAAGAAATGAAAACGAACATCGACGTGTTTACACCTTCCATGCATCACTGGATTCTTTAATAGTTTAATAGTTTGATTGTTGAGTTATTATCACAAAACACAATAGTGCTCCCATCTTGTAAATGGCCTAGCTTTTCCAAAATCTGCCTTATCCAAACAACTTGACTTGCACAAGACGCCGCAGCAACGAATTCCGCTTCGCTTGTTAACAGAATAACAATAGGTTGCTTTTTAGATGACCATGATACAGCTCCAGAGCTCAACAAAAAGGCATAACCCGATGTGCTTTTCCTTTCTTCTAAATCGACGGCATAGTCGCTGTCTACATAGGCAACCAAATTCTCTTTCCCTCCCTTATTATAGAATATTCCAAAGTCATTTGTCCCATTCAAGTAACTCAAAACTCTCTTCACTGTCTTCAAATGTAGCTCTGTCGGCTACTCCATATATCTACTTGCAAGGCTCATAACAAACATCAAATATGGACGAGTAGTTGTCAAATACATAAGGCTGCCTACGACTTGTTTGTAAAAAGTTGGATCCACCTTAATTCCATTTGCATCTTTACTCACTTTGAAACCAGGAACGATTGGATTGAGCACATAGTTACTCTCCTCCATTCCAAACCGTTGCAGCACATCCATTGCATATTATTTTTGAAAAATATAAATCCCTTCTTCTTTTTGCTGCACTTCAATACCCAGAAAGTACCTCATCCTACCTAGGTCACTCATACCAAATTTGTGCATCATAGAACTCTTAAATTCACAGATCATGTCCTCATTATTTCCTGTATAAATAAGATCATCAACATAAATGTTGATGCTCAAAATATTGCTTTGTTTTACCTTAACAAATAATGTATGCTCGCTGTGGCATTTTCTAAAACCTTGCTTCAGGAAAAAAGCTTCTATACGATTACCAAGCTCGTGGAGCCTGTTTAAGTCCATATAAAGCCCCTTTTAGCTTTAGCACTTTGTGTGGCTCATTCTTATGTTCATAACCCATCTGTTGAATATGCGCTTATATGATTTTTGTTTGATGATAATAAACATATATACATTCGTTTAAATGTATTTGTTAATATACTATTTATTTTCACAGATTAAATAAATATTTGCTGAATAAAATAAATAACACAGATTTTAAATTCAAACGAATATTTTATTCAAACAAATATTTATTACAATTTTGAATAATACAATTTCAAGCTCTCACTATACTATACAACTTTGATTACAATTACATATTACATCACATTTCACATTTACATATTCACCTCACTACATATCACTCACACTCGTATTTTTATCTACAACTGCATTCCAGTTTGAATCCAGCATCTGAGAAATCTGCAAAAATATTCACTAACGCAGTAAAATTGAAAATAAAATATTTTTGCAATTCAAAATAAAAGATGATTTTGAAAACATTGTTTGCCTCAGTTATTTGGGTCGTTCTTCATAATTTAAATTTGAATTCATCATACACGAACAACTTGTGACATACACAGTATATTACTGTATATGCCACAAGGCCGTGCACACCGATATATACACTTGATTGATTTACAGGGACAGGTGAGCACAGGTCAAACCCAAATAAAAAAGTCGGGTTCAACTCACGTGCAATAATATAAATGTCACAATTCTCAGCACAAGGTCAAACCCGAGTGTTTGAAACTGGATTCAACACAGGTGCAACTGCAAATGCACACATGAATGCAATGATCAAAGTATGCATGTATACTTATCGACCAGCAGCAACATGGACCACAGCTGTTACTCAACTCAGTGATACAAAAGACAATGCACCAGACAAGACTACACCAGAGGCAACACATGCAACAGAGACCAGGCTACACATTATCAAACTGGAACGAAGTGATGAACCAACAAATGCAACAAACTCAAATGTCCAGTTACAATACAACAAGGCAACAGTGCAGTTGCAACATAGGTGACACAAGTGTTACAAGACAAGATGCAGTGGTACATGACCATCAAGATAAACCAATGAACCAACTGTGCATAAATGAAAGCATGATACAAAGTGAACCAGTGCCAGGTCAAACAGTGTACAACATCAACTACAAATCAAATGCAAGCAGTGGCAAGCTACAGGCCAAACAATCCCAAACTAATCAAAATCAACATCATGTTGTACAATTGAATTTCAAGTTCGACCAAAGTCAACAAGACAAGTCACTGGAATGAACATACCAAATAAGCCAACACAGCTACAATGGCCAGACCAACCAGAAAAGGTGGAATCCAAATATGCAGTGCATATATAAAGATAAAAGTTCAAGTGCTCAGTGCAGACCAGACTCAAGCTACAAAATGAAGCACCAGTTGAACCGTAGCAGTGCAGACCAGAAGATTCACCAGACTAGACCACTAGTAAATGCAACTACAAGATGAATCATGACATGCAACCAAACCAGACACCAGAGCTACAGGAATGGTTAGACCAACAACAATGTGCAACAGGGAACTCAAGTGTGGCAAATACAAACTATGGTGAACCAACTAAATGAAACAGTGGACAGTGGTAACTACACAGAGGCAATTGAGAAGTAGACCAAATGCTCAAGTCATCATGAACTAAGATCAGAGACCAATGAAGTTAAGAAACATATATGCACATGAATGCAACACGACCAACATAATGCAACTATGTTCAAACATGACAGAAACATGATCAACTCAGCACATGAATACATAAAGCTACAAGTGATGCAGCATCAATTAAACAGTGCCAAATAAAGCACAGTTGCAAATAACATAACAGTGAAAACTCGAGTCACAGTGCCATGCTACAAATTATAAAATGAAACATGCAGGAAAACAGAAAATAGTGAACATATACTTATGATATAAAGTTCATGTCCACAGAATGGGAATAAACTCGACCAAGTACAACAAGCATCAGTATGCAAATATCAAGACCGAAGTCAGATGAAATAATGCCCAAAATGCCAACAAGTGATCATGCCAAATGTATCAATATACATAGCCGTGGGTGTCAAAATAAAGGTCAGAAAAATAATCAAACAACCAAGCCGTGGATGCATAGCAAAGCCAATGTCGAAGACAACCAGACACAAGTTCGAACTGTATCAAGTTATCAGAAAACATGATACAAGAATTCTCAGTTCAAAATGTTCAGAATCAAATCAAGTCAGGTGATGCTTAAATCAAGTCAAAGTTTTTTTCTTTTATCAAAGTCAGATTCAAGCCATGGTCATAATAGAATGAGTCAATGCCGTGAATATCAAGCATCTCAAAATTCAAAGGCCGAAGTCAATATCGAACGCGTGAATCAAAACCGTGTCAACCAAGCCGTGATCATCAAGTATCAAATATATGATTATGAACTAGTCGGAATCAATCTCAATCGTTCAAGAATAATAAAGTGGCCGAGATGAATTAATTGACAAATTCAAATCAATCTATACGAACGCAAAAATAGGAATTGGATTCCTATATATATAAACCAAAACCATCATCGGCATAATCATGGAAGTTCGAATACGAAAATCAAACAGTAACGAAGCAGAAATCACATACCAAATCAAAGTCGAACTCCATCAACTTGAAGTAGCCAGAGAGAGACCAACGAGAATCGATCGAGCAAGGCAACACGTGAACAATCACAAAATCGATCGAAGTAGGATCGGCACTTCAAAAGCCCTAATTGAATCAAAGGGACGATGCCCTAGATCTGAAAAAGGAGCGGCCATTTTTTCACGAAGGAAAAAAAAGAGAAACGGGTTGAAGTGAACAAGGGGCCGACTTTCTTTTATTAAAAGGCTTTAGTTTATTATTTTAAATAGGGCTTTATTTTACTTAATTTGTTTTTGTTTTGTATTTTACTTTTAAACCGTTTATTTTCTAGTCGTGTGACTAGGGTGCAAACTACGGTGTGTAGTTTGGGAATTTGCAACTCGGTAGTTGAGTTGTGGTCAAGGTTTTGAGCGTAGAGTTAGGTTAGTCAATAGCGGGTATAGCGAGTTTACGTGTGTAAGCGAGGGACTATCTAATTTCTAGTAGAAACCTTGGAGGCAGCACGTAGGCAGGGTTTTGCCGAAGCTGGGTAAATTCTGTATTGTTCTGTTCTGCATTTTATTATTCTGCTATTTATTTCTGTGCTGGTAATATTCTGTGATCTGTGTTAATATTAGTTTATAAGCTTCCGCGATTAATTTTTATAATTAACACTATCACCCTATTCACCCCCCCTCTAGGGTGAAATCGATCCTACAAGTGGTATCAGAGCTAGGACAGGAATAGAAGTCAACATCTGTTTTAAAAATTCGATTTTTTTTTGAAAAAATCAGTTTTTGTTTTAAAAATTTGAATTTTTAAAAATGGCTTCTTTTAATAATGCTTTTGCAGAAGGTCAATCCATAGTTAGACCACCAATGTTCAATGGTGAATATGCTTATTGGAAAAATAGAATGCAAATTTTTCTGAAAACCATTGACGCTTGGAATATTGTTGAGACAGGTTATAGAATACCAACTATAACTGTAGATAATCAGGAAATAGAGAAACCAAAGGAACAATGGACAGAATTAGAAAATAAATTACAGAATACTAATGCCAAAGCTATGAATTCTATTATCTGTTCATTGGATCAATTTGAATTTAATCGTGTCTCACATTGTCTAACTGCGCAGGAAATATGGCACATACTAGAAGTGACTCACGAAGGAACATCTCAAGTCAAAGAATCTCGCCTTGCAATGCTAAGCAGCGAATACGAGAACTTCAAAATGGCGAAGGAAGAAAATGTCAAAGAGATGTACGGACGACTCTCCAATATCGTATACAAATCAAAAGCTCTCGGAAAAACATACACCGAATTAGAAATAGTCCGGAAAATCCTCAGAGTCCTTCCACGAAGCTTTGAAGCAAAAGTTACTGCCATACAAGAATCGAAAGATTTAAAACAACTTAAAGTTGAGGAACTCATCGGAAATCTCACCACTTATGAGCTAGAAATGAAATTCAAAGAAGAGCGTGAAGGAGGTGACACTCAAAAGAAATCAATAGCTCTCAAAGGAACAACCGAAAGTGATGATGATAACGATGAAGATGATGGAGCAGCAGAATTGGAGCTGTTAATAAGGAAATTCAAAAAATGGAATCAAAAACATGGAAATTCAGCTCGAAATCAAAAAGCAAAAAGCAGAATAGCCAAAGCACTAGACTACTCAGAAGAACAAAAGTTTATTTGTTATAATTGCAACAAACCCGGCCATATCAAGCCGATTGTCCACAAATTAAATCCAGCCACAGAAAGAAACAGAAAAAGAAAAGTTTTGCAGCCACTTGGGATGAAATAGACGAGAATGATCAAAGCACTGGCAGTGAAAGCGAAAAGGCAGAATTGTGTCTTCGAGGTGATACAACTGACAGTGACGATGACGAGCCAAGTGAGGTATCAAAACTTACCCATTCTGAGTTGCTTATATATTTTCATGAAGTAAACGGTTGTTTTGAACGACTTAGGGAAAAATACGCCAAACTTGAATCTCAAAAAGATACTTTGATAGAATGTAATAAACAACTTGATCAATTAGTTAAAACCTATCAAAGTAGGATCCCTAAGTGTGATAAGTGTCCAACACTTGATGAGGAAATTAAAAAATCAGAAATTAAAATAAAATCGCTTGAAAATGAAATTCTGATTTTAAAGGAGAATGAAAATACTAGGAGAGAGAATTCTATTAAAAAGTGCACACAGTTGTTAAACGAAAATGAATCTCTCAAATCACAAGTCCAACAATTGTCTACGACTTTAGATAAATTTTCAAAAAGTGAAAAATCGTTGAATATGCTATTAGGAAAGCAAACTGTTAATACGGTTAGACAAGGACTTGGATATAATAATCCGAAAATTGTTGAAAACAAGATTAATCAAGAAAATTCAATGTGCACGATTTGTAGAAAATTTGGACACGATCACAATAATTGTTGGTATAGACCCAAACATGTGAAAACTATATCGATTTGGGTTCCTAAAGGCACAAATATAAAATCTCTCAAAGTTAAACAAATTTGGGTGCCAAAGGGAACAATTATAAATAGTTTTGGGTCTACACAAAATTATTTTTCAAAATTTTCTGCCACTAACAACCATGGACCTATAAAAACAAATAGGTCACATAAAATTTTCATCGTGTAGGTGTGGTGGCGGGCTAAGGAACAACAATAGTGTTACCTGGATTTTTGGCTGTTCCAGAAACACAACGGACGACAAAGCTAAGTTCCTTAGCCTAGTATAAGGGTGACAGAATCACAATGAACAACGACGAGAAATATCGTAAAGGTAAAGACAGGTAAAAGTATATTTATTTGTACAATATATTAAATGTGATAATCTGTACCATTTTCTGAATAAAACCAGCCAATTATACAATGATGATATGATGATGATTTAATGATGATTTTGATTCTGACTTTATTCAAAATTGTTAGCCATTTATATTCTTATGCCAAAAACACTATAAAATTCTCTAGAATTACTTGATATATAAGTTTGAGAGAAAAATAGTGTTTTGATTGGATAATAATATTGTTGTTATAATATTTTTGGCTAAAACTATATTCATGTTTTGACACGGCCTCGATTTAAAATCCTAATGAATTCTATTTTAAAAATTGTAAAAAGGATTTTAAATTTTTTTTGAAAGTGTTGAAACTGTTAAGAAATTGCCTTGAAATAAAAATAATGTTTGATGGCTTCTAAAATTGACACTTTAATATATGTTTGATTGTTGACATGGTTTTCATTTCAAATCCAAGAGAATTTCATTTAAAATTTGTTGATAATAATCATGAGAAATTTCTTAATCTGGTCTTTGACATTCAACGAGTGAATTTTGAGTGAAATTTAAATTCAGATGCAGATTACACTGGTAATATGGTTGATAGAAAAATTACTAGTGGAACATGATTAATTTTTGACACATTCATTAACTGCATCGTTTTTCAAAGAAAATATCTGCATATTTTTCATTTCAAATAATTTTCAAATAGCAGAAAATTTTCTTTTAAAACCCCCTGGAGAAAATCATTTTTGACCATATTTTCAGATTAGTCATTTTGAAAAATTGGTTTCATAATTATTTTTGAATTTGATTTTAAATGACTATATTGACTAATCTGACTCCCTAATGTTTATCGAAAAGAAAAATAGTAATAGAAAAAGTGATGAGTGTTGATATTTATCATATATTATAACTCGAGAAAGTATAATTAGAAAATTTCTTTAGAAATTTAAACAAGAGTTATAAAACTTTTTGTTGGTAAAAATTCCATGACCATCTCTATATCTATCATATTTCTAACAACTATCACTCATCAAAACTCTATATAGTTTGTTGATATGTGGTACTTTAAACAGGAATCGTTCGTTTTTCATTTTCATTTTTTTTTTAAAAAGCAAAAATAAATAAATAAATAAATACCAAAGTATTCACTCTCATTTAAAAGTCCTCACGGTTATGCATGGGTGAATTACTTGGAATTTGTTATGTGCTTCCATGCTCATTTAAAAGTCCTCACGGTTATGCATGTATGGAACGCATATCAAAAGTTGATTTTTTTTCTTTTAAAATAAACAAGTTGATTCTAATCCCATTTAAAAGTCCTCACGGTTATGCGTGGTTAGAAGATACTTGAATTCATTTTTTTTAAAAAATAAAATTGGAATACTACTAATCTCATTTAAAAGTCCTAACGGTTATGCATGATTAGTAGATATTCAAATTCCTGATATAAAAATACCACTAATAGACACACTTGTATGGTTTTATATGATGACATCATCTCCATCATTCTAAAAGTGGAATATGCACCTAACAAAATATTTATGATTTTTGTTTGATTTTCTATTGAAATTTAGTATTTATATTCAATTGGGTTTTAATGTTGGATTAATATCGATTACTTTATCTCTATTTTTCTCTATTTCTATTATTCTTTTGCTGATAACAAAAGGGGGAGAGAAAAGTTAAGATTTTGTCAAATAGAATCAATCAAAGGTCAAACAATTTTCCATTTGCATCTAGGCTCATTCTTATTTGTATGCATATATGTAGGGGGAGTCATATATGTAGGGGGAGTATCATATAGAAAGGAAGCATTCAAATAGGGGGAGCAATTGAAATTATCAAATACATTTAATATATTCAAAATCTTAAATATATGTTTGTTATCATCAAAAGGGGGAGATTGTTGAATATGCGCTTATATGATTTTTGTTTGATGATAATAAACATATATACATTCGTTTAAATGTATTTGTTAATATACTATTTATTTTCACAGATTAAATAAATATTTGCTGAATAAAATAAATAACACAGATTTTAAATTCAAACGAATATTTTATTCAAACAAATATTTATTACAATTTTGAATAATACAATTTCAAGCTCTCACTATACTATACAACTTTGATTACAATTACATATTACATCACATTTCACATTTACATATTCACCTCACTACATATCACTCACACTCGTATTTTTATCTACAACTGCATTCCAGTTTGAATCCAGCATCTGAGAAATCTGCAAAAATATTCACTAACGCAGTAAAATTGAAAATAAAATATTTTTGCAATTCAAAATAAAAGATGATTTTGAAAACATTGTTTGCCTCAGTTATTTGGGTCGTTCTTCATAATTTAAATTTGAATTCATCATACACGAACAACTTGTGACATACACAGTATATTACTGTATATGCCACAAGGCCGTGCACACCGATATATACACTTGATTGATTTACAGGGACAGGTGAGCACAGGTCAAACCCAAATAAAAAAGTCGGGTTCAACTCACGTGCAATAATATAAATGTCACAATTCTCAGCACAAGGTCAAACCCGAGTGTTTGAAACTGGATTTAACACAGGTGCAACTGCAAATGCACACATGAATGCAATGATCAAAGTATGCATGTATACTTATCGACCAGCAGCAACATGGACCACAGCTGTTACTCAACTCAGTGATACAAAAGACAATGCACCAGACAAGACTACACCAGAGGCAGCACATGCAACAGAGACCAGGCTACACATTATCAAACTGGAACGAAGTGATGAACCAACAAATGCAACAAACTCAAATGTCCAGTTACAATACAACAAGGCAACAGTGCAGTTGCAACATAGGTGACACAAGTGTTACAAGACAAGATGCAGTGGTACATGACCATCAAGATAAACCAATGAACCAACTGTGCATAAATGAAAGCATGATACAAAGTGAACCAGTGCCAGGTCAAACAGTGTACAACATCAACTACAAATCAAATGCAAGCAGTGGCAAGCTACAGGCCAAACAATCCCAAACTAATCAAAATCAACATC
The DNA here is from genome assembly GCA_030765085.1 of Allium cepa. Lineage (NCBI taxonomy): Eukaryota > Viridiplantae > Streptophyta > Magnoliopsida > Asparagales > Amaryllidaceae > Allium > Allium cepa. The sequence continues at coordinate 188,791,471 of CM060943.1, forward strand.
ATGTTGTACAATTGAATTTCAAGTTCGACCAAAGTCAACAAGACAAGTCACTGGAATGAACATACCAAATAAGCCAACACAGCTACAATGGCCAGACCAACCAGAAAAGGTGGAATCCAAATATGCAGTGCATATATAAAGATAAAAGTTCAAGTGCTCAGTGCAGACCAGACTCAAGCTACAAAATGAAGCACCAGTTGAACTGTAGCAGTGCAGACCAGAAGATTCACCAGACTAGACCACTAGTAAATGCAACTACAAGATGAATCATGACATGCAACCAAACCAGACACCAGAGCTACAGGAATGGTTAGACCAACAACAATGTGCAACAGGGAACTCAAGTGTGGCAAATACAAACTATGGTGAACCAACTAAATGAAACAGTGGACAGTGGTAACTACACAGAGGCAATTGAGAAGTAGACCAAATGCTCAAGTCATCATGAACTAAGATCAGAGACCAATGAAGTTAAGAAACATATATGCACATGAATGCAACACGACCAACATAATGCAACTATGTTCAAACATGACAGAAACATGATCAACTCAGCACATGAATACATAAAGCTACAAGTGATGCAGCATCAATTAAACAGTGCCAAATAAAGCACAGTTGCAAATAACATAACAGTGAAAACTCGAGTCACAGTGCCATGCTACAAATTATAAAATGAAACATGCAGGAAAACAGAAAATAGTGAACATATACTTATGATATAAAGTTCATGTCCACAGAATGGGAATAAACTCGACCAAGTACAACAAGCATCAGTATGCAAATATCAAGACCGAAGTCAGATGAAATAATGCCCAAAATGCCAACAAGTGATCATGCCAAATGTATCAATATACATAGCCGTGGGTGTCAAAATAAAGGTCAGAAAAATAATCAAACAACCAAGCCGTGGATGCATAGCAAAGCCAATGTCGAAGACAACCAGACACAAGTTCGAACTGTATCAAGTTATCAGAAAACATGATACAAGAATTCTCAGTTCAAAATGTTCAGAATCAAATCAAGTCAGGTGATGCTTAAATCAAGTCAAAGTTTTTTTCTTTTATCAAAGTCAGATTCAAGCCATGGTCATAATAGAATGAGTCAATGCCGTGAATATCAAGCATCTCAAAATTCAAAGGCCGAAGTCAATATCGAACGCGTGAATCAAAACCGTGTCAACCAAGCCGTGATCATCAAGTATCAAATATATGATTATGAACTAGTCGGAATCAATCTCAATCGTTCAAGAATAATAAAGTGGCCGAGATGAATTAATTGACAAATTCAAATCAATCTATACGAACGCAAAAATAGGAATTGGATTCCTATATATATAAACCAAAACCATCATCGGCATAATCATGGAAGTTCGAATACGAAAATCAAACAGTAACGAAGCAGAAATCACATACCAAATCAAAGTCGAACTCCATCAACTTGAAGTAGCCAGAGAGAGACCAACGAGAATCGATCGAGCAAGGCAACACGTGAACAATCACAAAATCGATCGAAGTAGGATCGGCACTTCAAAAGCCCTAATTGAATCAAAGGGACGATGCCCTAGATCTGAAAAAGGAGCGGCCATTTTTTCACGAAGGAAAAAAAAGAGAAACGGGTTGAAGTGAACAAGGGGCCGACTTTCTTTTATTAAAAGGCTTTAGTTTATTATTTTAAATAGGGCTTTATTTTACTTAATTTGTTTTTGTTTTGTATTTTACTTTTAAACCGTTTATTTTCTAGTCGTGTGACTAGGGTGCAAACTACGGTGTGTAGTTTGGGAATTTGCAACTCGGTAGTTGAGTTGTGGTCAAGGTTTTGAGCGTAGAGTTAGGTTAGTCAATAGCGGGTATAGCGAGTTTACGTGTGTAAGCGAGGGACTATCTAATTTCTAGTAGAAACCTTGGGGGCAGCACGTAGGCAGGGTTTTGCCGAAGCTGGGTAAATTCTGTATTGTTCTGTTCTGCATTTTATTATTCTGCTATTTATTTCTGTGCTGGTAATATTCTGTGATCTGTGTTAATATTAGTTTATAAGCTTCCGCGATTAATTTTTATAATTAACACTATCACCCTATTCACCCCCCCTCTAGGGTGAAATCGATCCTACACCATCGGCTGCTCAGTGAATACATCTTCAATTAGCTCACAATGTAGAAACGCTGATTTTACATCTAGTTGATATAATATCCATCCTCTTTGTGCAGCAAGAGCTATAATCAACAGAACCGAGTCCATCCTTGCCATTGGTGCAAACACTTCTGTGTACCTTAGCAACTAGACGCGCTTTTTACTTGTCCACCTTCCCATGTTCATCAAGTTTTGTTTTTTAATTCCACTTAACACCAATTTTTTCTGCACCGACGGGTAAATCAACTAGAAACCAAGTGTCATTCTTCTTGATAGCTTTGATCTCGGAGTCTCCACTTTTCACTCTTTATTGCCTCTTCAAATAGTATACGATCAGTGGAGACAAATAACACTAAATTCAACATATCTTCTTCTTTAGACAGACCTTCTCCAGTCTCGCAATCCTTCATCCAAGTCGGTTTTCTAATTGTTCTTTTATTAGACCTTAATCCTTCTTCATTTAAGTTAGGTAAACTCGATCATTCACACTGTTTGAAGATTAAGCTTTAACTTCCTCTGTGTCATTATCTTCCTCAATGTATTTTTCATTGGCATCACTCGTGACCGCTTTTTCTTCATTGTCACCCCATTCTATGTCTAGCAATCAATTCATCGTAACTTTTATCCCAATCCCAACTCTTATCTTCTTCAAACTTAACATCTCCGCTCACAACAATTTTCTTTGATGTAGGATCATAAGGCCTATATGCTTTTGGTTGTTAGATATCTCTTCTTTGAACTTTTAATTCTTTGTCCCTGGCAACAGGATGCAAATTAAAAGTCTAGGCTTCGCTAATTTTTAACAATGGAGGCTAAGACTTCTCTTGTTTTTACTGTGTATGGAGAACAGAGAAAGAGGTGTTACTTATAACCAATCTCATATTAAAACAGTCCATATTTCAAAACCTTTCGTATATCTAAATCCTTACTCTCCGCTTTGCCATAACATATACGACCTAATGTTTTCTGGTCGTAGGGATGTAGGCCTAAATATCCCTAAATTGATTATTTAATTAATTTACTTAAGCTCAGGTTCTAATCAACATATAACACAAGGTTCGAAATTTCGTTCTCCGTTTCCGTTACGGTCATTGGTAATTTTAAAATTTCCGATTCCGTTCTGGATATTTCGAAAGTTCCATTTCAATTTCGATTTTTCTAATTACGACATTTTTTTTGTTAAAACTGCTAAATATGCTGACAAATTCAATACTATCATAAATTTATATTACATTCTTTACATTACATACGAAATATATATTTTAAAGACAAAATCATGGTTTGAAATTCTATTTGTCCACCAGAGATTTTCGAAATTTCGCTCAATTTCGAAAATTTTAATTTTTTATTACGATTCTTGTGTAAATTGACAAAAGTATATCAATTTTTTTCTTGTCGATGTACTTGTAATCTTATTAAATTCATTTTCTTCTTTAATTTTTTATATGTTTATTGTGATTTTTTTATTTTCTGCTATTTTTTAATATTTTTTTTATTTTCTGCTATTTTTTAATTTTTTTTTCAATATTTGAAGAAAAATTCGGAATATTGACCAGAACCGGAATTTTGACCGGATTTCGTTTCCGTTGAGACCGGAACCGGAACGGAATCACCGAAATAACCGAAATTCCGCTGGAATTTCAAATCATGATATAACAGTTACACTGTTTTAGTTGATTTTGAGGCTTTGAATAATAAATTAAAATGCTACAAAAATTTAGTACAATATTTATATTAATTTTTATTATTAATTCGTAATATTTATAAATTAATTTCAAATTAGTTAAACTCGAAAATTAGTTTAGAACAAGTATTGTTGACTCCCTAATGTGAGTTCGATCCTGAATCAATATTTAAATAATTTAAATATTGAAACATGTACAGACTGTTGAATACAGTATCGGGTACGAGTTTAGTCACTTATTGATCGTTAATGTGAAATCCAATTTCTAATATGTATTAAGCTATAACTTATAATGATACTTTGTCCACGTTTTCTTATCGTCATCATCGTCATCATTGTATCACTTAGATATCAAGAGTTTGGTTCATGGTTAAAAACTCTAATACTATTGCAGTTAATTGCTTAGACTATATCAAATTTCTTGGTTTAACCTGATCTACATGTATATGTGTGTGTATATGTATGCCTAACCTTCTGCTATGATGGAGAAAAATCCTTGCTTGGGCATTGTTTCACTTCAAGTAGTATGTATGCCTAACCATGGTCGTAACATAATCACTATGTCACGTAATTTTCATAGACAAAGTACAATATAGTTACTTAAAATCCATTGTACCTCCAAGTCTAAAGACTTTTGCATGTATTTACTTGAGATCTTCTAAATTGATTTAGTTTTATAATGAAAAGAAGACTCTCACTGAGTTGTTCTGTGATTGTATCAAATAACCATAAGTACGCAACTTCTTGGTATCCTCACTGATCACGAGTAATTCACCATCCATCGTATGTAGAACATTACGTATATCAATATCAACGGATGTATTAATATTCTTTTCTCAATATGTCTTGACAAGAAATATTAGAAGAATAACTATTTAAATATCAATTATATACTCATTGTCCTAATATATTTTTGCTGAATTACAATATAACCTAATACTAACAAATGCAAACTCCTACTAAAGTATCTCTATACTAAATTTAAGTACTGAAAATATATGCAGCAACAAAACATGGGTATGGATTTAAAATCTTATAAATATACATATATTAGGATATTGGAATGTTTGGTTTAGTAATTTGATGGTATGGGTATAGATTGAAGTAGAAGAAATAGGACAGAAAATAAGAGGCAGAGTAAGATGAAGGAGAAGGAGACAGAGAGAGGTTAGCAATATATTTCTTCCATATCCTTTCTGTTCGATTGCCAGTACATTTATAACAAAAGTTGTAACAAACTTGTATACGTGGCACACTAGCCTCCTGTCCTTTTCTACTTTTTCTAGCATCAAACAAATAACAGAAATTGTAAAAATAAAAAGTGCAACAGCTTTTTTCAAACAACCCTACAACCTGATCGTTCTCTTGGGCCTTGCGTGGTTTGTTGAGCCATCTTCATGTGCATGTGTATCAGTGTGTGTTCCAGTTGCATGTGTATCAACACCCTCCCCTTCAAGATCGACCTTGCCCTCAAGGTCGCTGTTACTGTCAGCTAGGATCGGTGGCAATGGTTGAAGTGGAGCAGTAGCTGGGTACGGGCACAATTTAAGCAAGGAAACATGAAAAACAGGATGGATGCGAGATCCAGCAGGAAGTTGCAGTTTGTAAGCAACTGAACCTATTCTTTCAATGATCTTGAAGGGTCCATAATACCTTTTTGATAGTTTGTGGTGATTATTTCGTATGGTTTGTTGACGGTACGGTTGAGGTTTAAGGAAGACCCATGAGCCAACTTGGAACTGTTTGTCACTTCGTCTTTGATCTGCATGGTTCTTCATGCGACTCTATGCAAGCTGGAGGTTCGACCTAATTTGTTGGAGCGGCTTGTCTCTTGATGCAGCCCATTCATTTAACTCTGGTAGTGGTGTTGTAGAAGTAACATAGTCAGCGAGAATTGGTGGTGCTCTGCCATAAACTGCCTGGAATGGCAACATTCCTATAGAAGTGTGCTTAGTAGTATTATACCACCACTCAGCCCATGGAAGACACTTAACCCATTTGGTTGGCACATCACATACTATTGCACGCAAGTAAGTTTCCAAGCACCGATTCACTACTTCGGATTGACCATCGGTTTGTGGGTGATATGCACTGCTCATTCTTAAGTCTTAACTTTGTATCGTGCAAGCGAAATAACTCCCTCCAAAATTGACTTGCAAATACTCTATCTCTATCGGAGACAATAGAGCATGGGAAGCAATGTAGTCTGACGTACTCTTGCAGAAAATATGAAGCAAGTTATGAAGCTGAAATTGACGTCGGTAAGGCGCAGAAATGGGAGTATTTTGACAGTCGATCCACTATTACCTAGATTACTGTTCGGCCATTCGATGGTGGGAGATGTGTGATAAAATCCATGCTTATATCCTCCCATATGTGTACGGGAATAGGAAAGGGCTGAAGTAACCCTTTGTAAGGTGTGTTTTCTGGTTTCACCTGGAGGCAAGTTGGGCATTGCCAGACAAATTCATGTACTGTTGCCGCTAGTTAGGCTAATAGAAATTGCTTGCAATTCTAGCTATTGTGCCTTTGATTCCAGAGTGACCTCCGACTTTTGATGCGTGTAGCTCGGTCATTATTTGGGTTTTGATGTCCACATCGTTAGGCATATACAATCGATTTTCCCAAAATAACAAATTATTGCACAAATGAAACTTTGGGTTTGAGCAATTACCTGCACGCAGGCGAGTAATGATGGACTGTGATGTCTCGTCATGTTACAGAGCTTCTTGAATATTTGGCAAAAGAGAGAATGTTGGACCTGAAATTGCGTGCAAGGTGGCTTCCTCAGTGAATCGAGACAGGCCATCGGCTACCACATTTTGTTTGCCCGATCGGTAGTGGATCGTGAAATCATACCCTAAAAGCTTGGAAAGCCATTTCTGCTGTTCTGGAGTTTGAATTGTCTGCGACGCCATCTCTCGGATGCTCTGATGATCAGTATAGATCTGAAAGGGTCGACCTAATAGATAGTTACGCCATTTTTTTATGGAAGAAGTAATTGTAAACATCTCTCTAGAGTAGGTTGATGCTTTGTGGAGGTGGCGGGGCAATTTAAGGCTGAAGAAGGCGATTGGATGGTCGGATTGTGCCAGCACTGCACCGATTGCGGTGGCAGATGCATCGGTTGTCACAGTGAATATTTGGGAAAAGTTTGGAAGGGAGAGTATAGGAGTATGGGTGATGGCTGATTTTAGCTGTTCAAATGCGGAATGGGCTGCTGGGCCCCAAGCAAAGTTGTTTTTCTTTAATAAATCAGAAAGTGGGCTTGTGATGGCAGCATAATTTCGGATAAAATGGCGGTAGTAGCCCGTGAGGCCTAAAAAACCACGAATGGCAGTTACTGAGTTTGGAGTTGGCCATTTAATCATTGCTTCGATTTTTGCTGGGTCCACGCGCATGCCTTTGCTGAGATGATATGGCCCAAATAATCAAGTTCCATTAGGCCGAAGTTGCACTTGGTTGCGTTGGCGAAAAATTGGTGTTGAGATAAAAGTTGGAGAGTGGTCTGAAGGTGGCTTAAATGATCATCCCACGATGGACTATAAATGAGGATGTCGTCAAAAAAAAACGAGTATAAATTTCCGTAAATATGGACGGAATATATTGTTCATGGTTGCTTGGAAGGTGGATGGAGCGTTGGTTAGGCCGAATGGCATTACTAGAAATTCGTAATGGCCCTCGTGGGTTCGAAAAGCGGTTTTGGGGATATCGGGCTGATGGACACAGATTTGGAAATAGCCACTTCGGAGATCGAGCTTTGAAAAAATCATTGCCCATGAAGCTCATCTAATAATTCATCGACCGTTGGAATTGGAAATCGGTCTTTGATAGTTATAACGTTTAGTGCACGATAATCGACACAAAATTGCCACGAGCCGTCTTTTTTTACTAAAAGAACGAGCGATGAGAATGGACTAGTGGATGGTTGGATGATTTTGGCCTTTAACATATTTTGGATATGGCGTTCGATTTCGTTTTTTTGAAAATATGGGTATCGGTATGGTTTGATGTTTATTGGTGTGGGGTTAGGAATGAGATTGATGTGATGGTTTAGTGGTCAATTTGGTGGTAGGTCTTTGGATTGATCGAAGATGTGAGAGTAAGTGGTTAATAACTTCTGTAATTGAGGTTGGTCATGATGTAGCGGAGTATGGTAGGTTGGTTAACTATCAGGTTGTAGTTGCAAATATAGGAAATTGGAAATTGAAGATGTGGCGTCCAGGCGTTTCAATTGGTTTAGCGATATATGTGATGGGATGAGAAGTGGATCCAACCCAGTTAAACAAATCGGCTTGCCATTTACTTCAAAGGCCATAGTCAATAGCTTGTGATCCATAGTAATAGGCCCTAATTGCTTCAGCCATTGCACACCGAACACTGCATCGGAGCCTACAATATCGAGTAAGTAGAAATCGATGGTAAAATTATTTCCCTGTGTCTCTACGCTCACATTTTTACAGCAGCCCGAACTCTGTAATTTATCGCCTTTGCCCACCATTACTGCGAAGGAGCTTGCAGTGTTGACTTCCAGGCCCAAAAATTTAGCCGTCTTCGGGTGCAAATAGTTGTGTGTGGATCTCGAGTCAACTAAGATTGAGATTGGGTTTCCATTTACAAAAGCCGGCAAACGAATGGCTCGTGGGTGAGAAGAACCAGTTAAGGCATGGAACGATATTTCCTGTGGTGGGTCTTGGGGTGTGTCAGTAATTTGAGTAAGTTCGGTTGAAGGAGGTGGTTCCGGTTCGACAGTTTCAGGCTGAGCTGTGTCATCGGGGTTTAGGTCGGGAAGGATCATGAGGATATGGGTTGGTTTGCATCAGTGGACAAACTGATATTTCTCATCGCAATTGAAGCAAAGGCCCTGTTGCTTTCTCTCGTTCATTTCTGCCTGAGACAATTGCCTAATGGGTTTATGTGGTTTGGTTGTTTGAGCGTGAGGTGTTTGTGGAAATGTCTGAGAGGTGTTTGGAGTATTTGTGAATTTAGAAGGATGGTGGGCTGTTTTGTGGAATGGGTGTTTGTTTTGATCCGAGTTTTTGCGTTCGATCAGCTTGGCAGTATCGATTACCTCTGAAATGGTATTGGGTTTGAGGAGTAATAATTCATTTTGGATATTTGTTTGGAGGCCGAAAATGAAGCAATGGAGGATGGAATCTGGGTTTAAGATAGTGTTGCGATTGCACAGTGTTTCGAATGTGGCTTGGTAGTTGTCAACAGTGGTAATTTTTTTTAATTTGAAGAGGGTTGCTTGGGGATTTTGAAATGTAGGGGGGCCGAACCTTTGTTCAATTGCTTTTGCCAACGCCGGCCATGATAAGATTTGCTTGTTTCAGTGCATCCATTGAAACCATGTTAGAGCCTGACCGTCCATGTGAAAGCTGGCGAGCTCTACCCACTGGTCCTCTGGTGTAGAGTAATAGGTGAAGAAACGGTCAGCTTGGAATATCCAGTAATGCAGGTTGGAGCCTGTAAAGGAGGACAGCGTTACCTTCGGGTTTCAACTTGGCGATGGGGAGGATAATAGTGGGGATTGTCGGTGATTTTGAGATGGATTGTAGGTGGTTGATTGTTGATTTGTTGGAGAGGGTGGTGGTTGGGTATCTAATTTTCGATAGAGGTCAGCCATTTGCTTAGTTAGGTCCTGTAATGCTGCTTTGATATCTATATTATCTGCGGTTAATGTTTCCAGCATGGTGCTATGGGTGGTTTGACTGGTTTGGATGGTGTTAATGGTGTCTTGGTGGTCGTTGAGCTGTTGGAAGGCATCGTCGATGCGAGGCATGGTGTTGGGGCTGAAGCAGATGTTTTGAGGAAGGAAGAGGTCAACCGGTGAAAGCACCAAATTGGTATGGGTATAGATTGAAGTAGAAGAAAAGAGGACAGAAAATAAGAGGCAGAGTAAGATGAAGGAGAAGGAGACAGAGAGAGGTTAGAAATATATTTCTTCCATATCCTTTCTCTTCGATTGCCAGTACATTTATAACAAAAGTTGTAACAAACTTGTATACGTGGCACACTAGCCTCCTGTCCTTTTCTACTTTTTCTAGCACCAAACAAATAACAGAAATTGTAAAAATAAAAAGTGCAACAGCTTTTTTCTAACAACCCTACAATATATAATTCTATTTTATATTTTTTTAATCCAGGAATCTTTGTGGCAACTCGATCGTTCTCTTGGGTCTTGCATGGTTTGTTGAGCCATCTTCGTGTGCATGTGTATCAGTGTGTGTGCCAGTTGCATGTGTATCATTTGATTATAAGCATGTACACATATATTAAGGTAAATATACTTTAATTAAAACCCATAAAAACTTATATACATATGAAGTTACAGCTCATTCAAACTCAATTATAGAAAACATGCTCAAGGAAATATAAATAGCTGAATGACTAAAATGGATAAATATACGCACACGGACATGGCAAAGGAAACTGACACATGCATAGTTAAAGAGACAAAAACTGGATGACCTAAAGATACCCTCATGTATATGAACAGGAGCATATGCTCTTCACTATTCACCACCGGTCCATCGGTTCCCAAGAACCGATCGACCGGTCATGGTAATAAACTAGGCAGCGATTGCCTGCTTCAAGCGATTTGCCTTGTACTTCAATTCATTCCATTTTGTTGGTGTTTCTACTTAGAGATTCAATCATAGCCTCACAGTAATATGTGTGTGTATATGGAAATCATGTGATTTGCATAGGTATGTGAGTAGGAGCACTAACTTGACATTGCATTCATTACATCCTCTTTTTTCCACATCCACTTCTATCGCACACACCTTAAATCCTACACACCTTAAATCCTAAAGCTTGTATAAAATACCATTTTTCTTTCAAGCGTGAGTATATATTAGTATAGAGAAAGGTATATTTAGGTTTGGGAATTTATTAATTTATTTTAGAATTTTAAATTGAATTCGTAAGGTTGTAAGATAAGAAGATGATTTTCTAAAGCCCTCCATCCTGTTTTCGTTTATGTCATATTGTAAAGCGAAGAATCTAGATAAGGAATACTCTGGAAAAGAAAGAGTTTCCAAGAAACTAGATCCTTTAGGTTTTGGGCTATTGGTATTAGATTTAGGCTTTGTAAATTTAAATAAGCAAAAACTGATAAAAATGGATGCAGATTATCCAGACATGTATGACTTGTTCATGTGTTTAGCATGATTTAAGGAGTTGCTTTGATGGTGTTCTGTAGTAATTGCAGTTTTTAGGTTCACGTGCGTGTTTTTTTTAAAACTTTGAAAGGACCCGATGTATCTTACGTTTTATGTATGTTTTGAAGTTTCCTATCAGTATTAATAAAGAAAGAATTTCTTTTTTTTGAGAGAGTTTAAGGGCCCGGCCCATAAAAAAGCGGGTATCAAAATCCGAGATCACAACTTCAACATATAACCCTAGGGAACTTAGGGTTGCCGACACAATCTCACAAGAAAAACAAAATAAAAAATCATGGCGACGAGAAGAGGTGAAAACAACTACATCTCTATCTCGTCTTCTCACTACTCTCTCCTCTCTCCCAGTATGAAAGACTCTGGTTGAATTTGCTTCTCATGCTGCTATCGGCATTATTTGAGCTAATATGATTTTTCGAGGCTAAGTTGTTCCTTGCGTGGCTAAGATCTACAGATCTGGTGTTAACGCAACCCAGATCTGTAGATTTGTAGCTGCCTTCGCCTTCTTCAGAGTAATTGTTGGTTGGAGGCTCGTAGTTGTCTTGATTGATTCGCTGATGAATACTAGAATTAGTTTGATAAGCCTTTGGATTGCGTAGATACTGCTCAATATGCTTACTGCCAGCCTCTTTGTTCCAATAATCCGCAAGGAAATTAAATCTGGTCTGGTTTCTAATCTTTTTCGTAGATTTCTGAAGAATGATTTTACTATCATTTTCAATTATAGTCCATCTTTGCTCTTTGGACAACTTTGTTTTGTTGTGAGTACGGTTGTTTCTCTCTTTCCATAAATGATAAACTGCAGTAGTTAAAAGAACATGCGCAAAGTCTCTTTCAAGGGATTTACTTCTGAAATGATTGTTGATATCAGTAATAATTTGATTAAGATCCATGCTGTTAGAATTGTTCATCCCCAGCTTAGATTTGATTTGACTCCATATATAGTAACTGTAGCTGCATTCAAAGAATAAACGAGTCACTGTTTCATTCGATAAATTGCATAAGGAACAGAGTGAAGAATTATTTCTACCCCACTTATTGATTATATCCAAAGTTGGCAATCTATTTTTAATAGCAAAGTATGTGCAGATAGCCATCTTTGGATTATTCACCCTGTTACATATGCAGTTGTACCAGTCTACAGTAGGTTGTTTGTTTCTGATATGCTCCCATGTTTTTTTGAAAGAAAACTCACCATTACCGTTAGCTAACCATTCTTAGTAATCACTTTCAGCATCATGATCTAAGGGGATATTAATAATAGAATTTTTATGAGGATTAGTGATTGGATGAAGCTGGGGTTGCCAGTGATTATTTTTAATAATGATATTTACACTAGCATTAGCTTCACCACATATAGCAAGTTTATCCCAACCAACCTTATTTATAAAAGAGTCATTTTGAAACCAAGGGTCAAACCAAAGACTAGCTTCATGCCCAGCTTTAAATTTTCTTTGTATTAAAGATTTACCTAAAACCCTGCATTTTAAAATTTGATTCCAAGCATTGGATTGGTTATTTTTTGGTAAAGTAGTCCAGAAGTTCTCATTTTTAAGATATTTGCAAGTCATCCATTTTGTCCATAATGAATCACCACTTATAAATCTCCAAAAAAGTTTTAATTGACAAGTTAAACTAAGATCATTAAGATTTCTGATACCAAGCCCACCTTCATTTTTGGGTTTGCATACTTTGTCCCAACTGATTTTATGGTATTTTCCTCTCCAAAGAAAATCAGCACATCTGCTTTCAATTTTTTTAATTGTAGCAATAGGGATGTGGTGTGTTTGAAACCAGTATAGAATAATGGCATAAACAACAGTCTTAATTAACTCAATTCTACCAGTAATAGATAGAGGCTTGCATTACCAAATTTCTATTTTGTTTTGAATTTTCTCAATCAGATAGGAACAATCACTATCTTTGATTTGATTAGAAGACAAAGGAAGGCCTAAATATTTAATAGGAAGATTACCTTCACTTACTTTAAGAACATCCAGAACTTCTTTTTTGTACCTGCAATATTTGCTGAAATATGCCTTTGTTTTAAATTCATTAATTTTAAGACCAGCATATTTGTACATATTCTAAAAAACCTCACTAATAGCCTCTGCATTATCTTTGTTAGCTTTAGAGAACAACATAAGATCATCAGCATAAATCAGGTGAGTAATAGATGGTTGTACTCTATTAATTGGAGAAATATTGTTTTTGATAGTTTCAATATCTATAAGAATAGAAAAATATTCCGTAGCTAAGGTAAAAAGATAGGGAGAAAGAGGGTGTCCCTGTCTAATACCCCTGTTACTCTTGATGAAACCCCCAGGTTTACCTTGAAATAATATAGAGAAGGTAGGTATATTAATGCATTCAATAATTAACCTACAAAATTTAGCAGGAAAATTCATTCATTTCATGATATGGATAATAAATTTTCTTTTAACTTTGTCATAAGCTTTTTGGAGATCAACTTTAAGACACATTTTGTCCCCTTTTTTATTATTGAAATTTCTGACCATTTCATGTGCTAGCAAAGAATTTTTCATATATTAGTCTGCCAAGTATATAAGCACGTTGATTTTCAGAAATTAAAAAGGGGAGAAACAGTTTTATTCTATTACTTAAAATGGAAGCAATGATTTTATAAACAAAATTGCAACATGATATTGGTCTGTAATCTTCAATACAAGTTAGATTTTTGTTTTTTGGAATTAAGGTAATGAAAGTATGATTAAAACTTTTAAGCAATTTACCTTCATTCATAAATTCATTAACTACTTTCGAAATGTGATCTTTGATATTTTTCCAATGAGTTTTGAAATTTTTTGCATTGAAACCATCTAAACCTGGACTTTTGTTATCTCCAGCATTAAAAATAATTGCTTTGATTTCATCTATATTAACAGGAGCTAATAAGATGTTAGCAACATTATCATTTAACACATTCTTACACACAATATTAGGAAAATTATTTTCATTTGAGTCAGAAAAGTATAACCGAGAATAGTAATTAATAGCTTCATTGACAATCTTTTCAAAGTCATTTGTGCACTCACCTTTACTAGTCAATAATTTTACCTATATTGTTGATATGCTTCCTGCAGCTCATTTTAGCATGAAAAAACTTGGTGCACTCATCTCCCATAGTAAGCCAGTCTACTTTAGCTTTTTGCTTGTAATTGACAGTGTTTATATAAAGTTCTTGAGAAAACTTAGCTTGATTAGAAAAGAATTTATCAATAATATCAGTATTGTCAGGGTTATCATCAGCAAGCTTTTGTAAAAATTTCCCTTCCTCCCTTAATTTATTTAAACAGTCATTCTTACTAATGTTAGCCTTATTCCAGTTTTTGATTTTATTTTTTGTATTTTTAAGAAACATGCTGAACTGGAATTGATGAGAACCATTATTTGAATAAATAAAACAATCTTTAATAATATTATTATAATCATTGCTTAAGACCCAACCATTTTTAAATCTAAAAGGAGCAGCTTTAAGATCATTATTAGTTTGATTTTGAAAAAAGTTCATCGGTAAAGGGGTATGATCACTTGTATTTTGCTCAATAGAGTAACAACAGAAATTTGGAAAAGTAGTACAAAAATTTTCATTAATTAACACTCTATCAAGCTTGCAATGAATATTTTTCTCCTTTCCAGATTTCCAAGTGTATTTATTGCCATTCATATTAGGTTCACTAAGCCCAGATTCAAGTAAAAATTTATTAATTTTTTCAAGCTTACTGTGGGGGATTTTATTACCACCAAATTTTTCATTAACATGAAAAATAGTATTAAAGTCACCTAGAATAATCCAAGGGAAATCATAGCTTTGACTAAGAGCTTTTAATCTATACCATTAACTGTTTCTTTCAATTTTGAAATTACTACCATATATATTGGTTATTTGAAGGGAGAAACCGCCAACATTTTTGAAGTTGCAATCAATAAATTGAATATCCTTATTGAAATTAACCAAATTCCAAATATTAGAGTCCCATATGACAAGGATTCTACCTTTACTACCACAATCATTGTTGTTTATGGATTTCCAGTTATTGGAGAGTTTAAAATAGAATTTCTCAGTATTAGTATCATCCATCTTGTTTTCAATGAGGGAAACTACTGATGGTTTGTAAATACTGATCATATTTAAAATATCAGTTTGTTTAGCAGGGGAATTCATACCCCTAACATTCCAAGCCATGATAGACATAAAAATAATAAAAGGATAAAGTGAAAGAATTAAATAGGGTTTCAGATTGAACCTGATACACTGCTACCCTTACCCTTCTTCTTTTCCTCTGAGCTTTTAGCTTTAGGTTTTGTGGTCGTTTCGTTCCAGTCTGGATTGATTGGTATATATTTTTGCCCAAAAGCTTTCTTCTCTTTATTTGTGCTCTTGTATTTACCAATTGCTTTAGTCTTGGAAATATGTAATTCTGATATATCAAATTGCTTTTCAGATTCCTCCATAACATTATCAGATGTTGATGTAATATAACTTTCTGGGATTTGAATGCGAGAGATGTCAAACTCCTCAGCATTGCGAGGCAAGGTTGAGTGGATTCCAACATCGTCCTCAACTTTTGCAGCATTATCTGATGGAGGTTCACTCTCCATGTTATATTCTGAACTCTGGTTGGAACTCAGATGCGGGATGTTGTTTGTGTCTGTATCATGATTATTTGTAATTTAACATAACTCTAAAATGGGGGGATTTCAGAGTTAAAGACCTCTTCGTTACTGATACCCTTCTTTGAGCTGTGCTGTGAACTATCTTTTGAATTTTCTTTTATGCTTTCTGTATCATGAACTTCCGAAGCAAGGATCTGGTCATCTTGATCAGTGAGCGAATGAGATGTTGTTTCTTGATTAAAGATGATACCTTTCCGGTTGATTCGATCTTTGCTCTTTTGAATTCTTGATTGTTTTAGTGTCTCCTCATTGAGATGCAATTCTTGAAATGTTGTATCTGCATCATTTTCTTGATCAGTGGCTAATTCTTTGTTTTGATTGTGAGCTTAGGGTATCCACTTTTGTTCTGAGACACATTGTTCTCTAATGTGTCCAAAGCATTTACAGATACTACACTTCGGTGGTACCCATTCATATTCAATCTTTTGAGTAATGTTTTCCCCATTGTATAATGTAAGATTTAATTCGTGAGGAAGTTCATCATCTGCAGATACCTCCACCAGAAGACGAGCGTAATTCAATCTCGTTTTCAAGGTTGTAGCTGCATCCATTTTTATGGGTTTTTCGATAATGCTGGCCATTACACTGAACGCTTCACGATCCCATAATTTGAGATTGACGTTGGGTAATTTAACCCATATCGGCATCGTACTGATGAGGTCCCTGTCCATTTTCAGGGACTCAGACCATCTTCTCATTATGATGAGCTTTCCATTATAGAAGTATGGGCCATTTTGAATGATTAAATTGCAATCTTGAACTTCTTTGAATTTAACAATAAAGAACCCATTTTCTCTGGTAAAAATTTCAAATTCTCCAACAGGTTTCCATACACGTTGAATGTAAGCTTTGAAAAACATATAATATGGTTTGGTACCAACAACATAAACCAAAATCGAATTGCTCCAGAAATTGATAGCTCTTTTACAGAGAGATTCCTTTATCAAACCATATTTCTTACTATTAATTTTGATGGGAGCAATAGTTTCAATATTGCATTCATCATCATTTGGTTCTTTGGATTGCTTAAAAACGATTTCAGCCCAAGATTTTTGCTCCTGTGCTTTATTCAGAGAGAAATTTGTGGGTTTCCGCAGTTGATACGATTGATTTCTCGTATGCAGAGGAGGGACGGTTGAATTCTGACCATTTGTCTTCTTCATTTCAGTATTATTACCCTTCAAATTTCTCTGATACCCGGGCATATAGGGTTGTCATTTCTTCTGTGATCTTGATTGAACTAGTTGAAACCCATATTTATCTATGATGATTTCATTGCTTGATTCTCTGATGTGAGATTAAGGTAGTCTGTTTAGATGCCTTGAAAATGAAAGATGAGAAAGAATTCTGTGAGAAAAAAGATTTTCCCCCATGGCTGAATAAAGAAAGAATTTCTCCTCTAACTTTTTCTCCCTCACTCCACCTTTTAAGTTATCATAGCTGCATTAATTTTACCAACAAATTTTGTTATCGGAGCCAGGTTCTTTCTGACATGGACGTATTTCTATAACAAACTCCCGATCTAATCAAGCAAAGCATCTAAATGGAGACTAGTATGAATGGTCAATGTCTTTCAATCTCAATCACTTATTCCTATTTTTAATGGGGAAAAATATGAATTTTAGGCAATCAAAATGAAGATATTCTTTATTTTTCAAGACATCCGGGAACTCGTAAAGAGTGGATATGCGAAAACTACAACTGATGTAAGGGAGCTTCGTAAGAAGGATGCGAAGGCTTTACTTGTTTTGCAACAAGCTATGACAGAATCGATCTTTCCGTGAATATTAAATGCTGTCAAATTGAAAGAGGCATGGACTATTTTGAAAGAGAAGTTCCATAGTGACAGCAAGGTAACAACGGTGAAGTTGCAAACCTTTTGAAGAGAATTTAAGATGTTGATAATGAAAGGTAATGAATCTTTTTATGATTGCATTTCTAGAGTTATGGTGATTGTTAATCATATAAAAATTTTTAGAGAAAGCATTTCTGATAAAGAAGTTATAGAAAAGTTGAGGAGTCTACCATCAAAGTTTGATCATGTAGTAACAGCCATTAAAGGGTCCAAAAATTTGGCTATATATTCTTTAAATAAGCTTATGGATTCACTTTTAGCTCATGAAGAAAGGATAAACAGATCAATGCAGAAAAGCACCGAAACTGTATTTCAGTTAATGGTGGAAAGTACAAATAAAGAGAGTTTTTGTGACAAAAGAATTGCAGGTCGTGGCCGAGGCAAAAGTGATTTCCGTGGTTGTGGATGGGGTAGTGGAAGATGCATTGTCGACAGTAGAAATAGACAAAGAGGAAGAGGAAATCAATATGGAGATGAAAGCATCCAAAATGCATGCAATGGTCAAAAATTCAAAGGAATACAATGTTATTCTTGTAAACGATACGGACATGTTGAAGCATATTGTCCAGAGAAGCAACAACAATGCACTAATTTTAAAGAAGAAAAATTAGGTGACAACTTGTTTCTTATTAGTCTCGCTGCTACTGAAAATCCAAATGATATAAGGCTTCTTCACACTGGATGTAGGAACCCACATGACAGGAGAGAAAAGTCTTTTTCCCGACATCGTTGAATTTGTTAAGTTGCAAGTAAGACTTGGTGATGATAAAATGGTTAAAATTGAAGGAAAGGGGATAATAGCTGTATAAGCTAAATCAGGTAATGAAAAATTTATTCATAATGTTTATTACATTCCTGGTTTGGCTTATAACTTGTTAAGTGTTGGTCAATTGGTGCAAAGAGGTTTTTCTGTTTTATTTGATGGTTGTGTATGCAAGATTAAGAGGAAAAATTTTGATATTCCTCTTACTAGAATTCACATGACAGATCAAAGGATGTTTCCACTTAATATTTCATGTTTTGATGATCAACTTACTTTAGCTATTTAATCCAAAGAAAATTCAAAGCTTTGGCATCTATGTTATGGACACTTCCATTTCAATGGCCTACAACTATTGAGCAGAAAGAACATGGTTTCTGGTTTGTCTTATATTGTTTGTCCAGATGATGTTTGTGAAGGCTGTATTCATGGGAAGCAACACTGCTTGTCATTCACAATTGGAAAAGCTTGGAGATCTAAGATGCCTCTTGAGCTTGTACGTGCCAATATATGTGGTCCAACAAAGACCTTATCTCTAAACAAGAGTAGATATTTTTTGCTCTTTACTGATGATTATACTCGTATGAGTTGGGTGTATTTTCTCTCTTATAAATCTGAAGCTTACGAAAAGTTTCAAGAGTTCAAAGCTTTAGTTGAAAAGCAAAGTGGACATGTTTTAAAAGTTCTTTGTACAGATAGAAGGGGAGAATTCTTATCAGTTGAATTCACTAATTTCTGTAGGAAAAATGGCATTCAGAGGCAGCTAACTGTTAGAAAAACCCCAGAGCAAAATGGCATTGCTGAAAAAAGAACCGGATTGTGTTAGAGATGGCAAGAAGCATGCTGCAAGAGAAAAGGTTGCCAAATGATTTCTGGGCTGAAGAAGTCGCTTCATCCGTATTTCTTCTCATTATATCTCCGACGAAAGCTGTTCATAACATGACTCTCTGTGAAGCTTGGTGGAATAGAAAGCCCAATGTAAGTCATTTAAATTTTTTGGTAGCATTGCATATTCTTTTATTGACTCTACTGATCATTCCAATCTTGATAAAAAAGAAGAAAATGTATATTAGTAGGGTACATCGAAGAAAGTAAGGGGTATTGTTTAAATAATCCTAAAATTAAGAAGCTAATCATTCGTCGAGATGTTGTAGTTGATGAAAATAGTTTTTTGGTATTGGGAAGAAGAACATGATAAGCAGATACCATTGGTTATAAATGAAACTGATGCAACACCAGTGGATGATGTCATTATTCACCTCAACCCTCTTCATTGCCCTATCCTTCAAATAGTGTTTCTATAGGAGAACAAACCCCACAAAATGTAGACATTGGGTCTATTATAGATAGTGATTCATCTCCGCCATGGAATTTTCGATCATTAAGAGATATTTATCAAACTACTTGCTTTTCTCTTATTGTTTCTGATCCTGCAAGTTATGAAGAGCCATGAAGCAAGAGATCTGGTAGCAAGCGATGAAGGAGCAGATCAATGCAATTAAAACGTACAACATGTGGGAACTTGTTGATTTACCATAAGGGAAAAATGCAATTGGTGTAAGATGGATATATAAAGTAAAATACAATGCAGCTGGTAATGCGGAGAAGTGTAAATCGAGACTAGTTGCAAAAGGATATGCGCAAAGACAAGGTGTTGATTTTTTGGATACATTTTCTCCAGTTGCAAGATTTGAGACTGTAAGAATTATTTTGGGGATAATAGCACATAATAAATGAAATGTATTTTAGTTTGACGTTAAATTAGCTTTCCTTAATCGTTATTTAGAGGAGGAAGTGTATGTCGAACAACCACAAGCTTGATAGAAGCAATGATAAAGTATATAAGCCGAACAAGACTCTTTATGGGCTGAAACAAGCCCTTAGAGCTTGGTATAGCCGACTTGATTCATATCTCTATAAAAATGGGTTTCATTGCAGTAGTAGTGAGCCTACATTATACATTAAAAGGAATTTTTTTACAGAAATTTTGTTTTTTGTGTTTATGTGGATGATATATTATATACTGGATCATCTAGTGTTCTTATAAATGAGTTTAAGGAAAGTATGATGTGTGAATCTGAGATGTCAGACTTGGGGTTGCTGCATTATTTTCTTGGTCTCCAAGTTAAGCAAATAAATGAAGGAATTTTTATTAATCAGGAGAAGTATGTTATGGACTTATTGAAGAAGTTCAATATGCTTAATTGCAAGATAACGAGGACTCCTATGAATACAAATGAGAAGTTGACAATGGAAGACAAGATTGCAAAGGCATATGGAACTTATTTTCGAAGATTGGTCGGTGGTTTGCTGCACCTAACTTATTCTCATCTAGATATCATGTTCCCTGACAGTTTGGTATCAAGATTTATGCATCGTCCATTTATGCATCATCTAGGAGCTGTAAGCGCATTCTTCAGTACATCCGTGCAAAAATTTACTGCGGCATTTGGTATGAACATATTCCTGATATGAAGCTGATTGGATTTATGGACAGTGACTGGGCAGGTTTTATCAATGATAGAAAAAGTACAAGTGGGTATGTGTTTAGTTTTGGCTCAGGTGTTGTAACATGGAGTTCAAAAAGCAATCGACGGTTTCTTTATCATCTTTAGAAGCTGAATACATTGCAGCATCGACAGTAGCTTATCAAGCTATTTGGATGCGTAGAATTATGGAAGACCCGCACCACATTCAACGAGCAGTAATTGAAATTTACTATGATAATATGTCCACAATCTCGTTGGCGAAAAATCACATTTTTCATGGTAGAACTAAGTATATAGAGATCAGACATCATTTTATTTGCGACGTTATAGCTGAAGGTGTAATAACAATAAAGTATTGTTCAACAAATGATCAAGCAGCGGATGGATTTACAAAGGCTCTGTCATATCCTAAATTTGTTAGGTTTAGATCAAGTCTTAATAATGGAAGTTTTGCATCAAGAGGGAGTGATAAAAATTGATGCAAAATTTCTAGAAGTGTATGACTTGTTCATGTGTTTAGCATGATTTAGGAGAAGTTGGTTTGATGGTGTTCCAATTTTTATGTAGTAATTGCAGTTTTTTAGGTTCACGTGCATGTTTGATTTTGTATTTTTAAATGGACAGGATGGGTCTTATCTTTTATTTATGTTTTGAAGTTTTCTATTAGTATTAATAAAGAAAGGATTTCTCGTCTAACCTTTTCTCCGTCACCCCACCTCTTCAATTATTGTAGCTGCATTAATTTTACCAACAAAAACATATAGATATATATATTTGTTCTCTTCTACTTTTAAAACCAAGTTTAATTCAATTCAAACAAGTACAAATTTTCTATTTAAAATTACTTTTTCAATAAGTCAATAATATATGGTCAACACATCACTTATAAAGATATTATATATATATATATATATACAACTTATTTAAATTCAGTTATCTTATTATAATTTTAATCCTTTTGATAAAATAGTTTCAAAGTTCAATTTATCTAATAAATCTCCAATTTCCAATTTATTTAATTAAATTACTATTATTTACATAGATTAATTACCACTTAAAACTGGGTTGTTATAGGAATTCTAAATCAAATTATATTTTCTAAGGATAAAAGCACATTTAGAAACTGAGTGCATACAAATTCCTTTTAGAACATCACTTCTTGAGCTAATGCATAAATTGTCCTTTGAATTTTCATTTTGACATCATATGTTCACATGTCCTTTGTATCCTTTTATATCAGTAAAAATTAATATGCACTAATGAAAGCTGCTTTTAACCGAACTCTTATATTGAATGTTGGGTAATCTTCTTGTAATGATCGGGCACTTGAACAGATGGTTCATTATGAGTCTCATGCCTCTTTTGATCAAGTTAGTCACGCTGCTTTAATAAATTTATATGATGCTTCTCAGATGTACCTAATGTAATCATGCTACTTCGGTAGATTAATAAGTATTTGTGATTTCCAAATGAAATATCTAATATGCTCCTATAACGTATCTTCGTATTGTCTACATGGTAGGGCTTTGTAAATTTTACAATCAAGTGTTATTATAGAAACATTGTTAAAAGGAAATAAAACTTAGAAATTTTATACTTTGGAAATGCTTAATAAATATGGACTCAACTTTTGATTTAGCTATCCGATTTTGACTATTGTTTTTTTTTATTGAAAGATAATTTAATATGGAACAACTTTTGTGTTAACCACTTGTCGAAATATTGAAGTTTAGTAATGTTTAAACATGTTTTAAGTCGAAACAAAATATGGCCAGCTCTGTGTGTTTCAGAATTTTAACTCCTTTTTGTTTGACCATAACTTTTAAATGCTTCATCCAACTTCGATGATCTTGTACATTCCGAAAAGCTAAGTGTTTGCACCAAAAATGGCCATAAACACTCAGTTTTATGTGAAAGCACCAACTTCCAAAAACAATATCCAAATAGAAAGATAAGCACGCAGATCACAGAATAAATAGCAGAAAAAGTAAAGGAACACAGGAGTTTTATAGTGGTTCGGGTACGTCCGGCCTACGTCCACTCCAATGATCTTTTATTTATACTCTAAGATTACAAGTATAGTTGTTTTTCCTTCGAAAATCATAAGAAGTGATGAAGGAGAGCCAGATGAAAAAAGTCCCTTGCCATGAGCCAAGTCAGCTGTATTTATAGGAAGAGATAATGAAATATTTCACTAAGATTTCGACAGAAGGGCCTTTAGGTCCATAGGGCCCCACTGTAACGATCGACGAACCTAACTTGGAGATTTGGAATGATTGGCTAAAGTATCACCGATCGATATATTTTTCTCCTACCAACGTGCGATAATTTCTGGAGGATCCTACATGCTTCTTGAAATTACTTCTAAAATGTGGAATCATTATGAGTTATAGATTGTGAGATACAGATCAATCCTTGTTGAAATTGGATTATGCACTAGAGGATACCGATCGCTTTTAGGACTTGACCGAAACGATCGGCTAAATCCTAAATGCAACTTTAAGACCCACGATCGTTTTTTTAGGGGTCCCACATGTCTCTTGATACTTCTTCTAAAATATGAAATCATTCTGACTTGTAACTTGTGAGATATGGATCGATTTGGTTGAAATTTGACCGTTCATTGGGTCGTATCGATCGTTGTTAAGGATCGACAAAAATGTTCGACCTAAAATGATCGACCATCCTTGAACTTCAATGTATTGACCTACGATTGTTTTTGTAGGCTCCACTCTTTATTTTTTTGATGCTCTAAAAGTTACAAGTGAATTGGTCTTGTGGATCTTGAGATATTGATCGATCTTCATTGATTTACGCTTTATCCGTAACTCGGGCATACAAACTCCGATTGACTTGAAATTTAAAATGTGACCTCATAGGGCCTTCCTTGTCAACTCATACTAATTACACCTTGATTGAACGCTTAGACATTTTTTAAGCGTTGTCCATCCGAATCCATTCAATCATTGTCCATAGTTTCTACTGTAGTCGATTTCCAATCCATCCTCCTTAGCCAAATCCTTAATATCCTGGCCAAACAAAAAGGTAGGAGAGAATTTGCACCTTAAAAGATGCCTTATGGTAGGAAGGTGTGTTTTAAATTTCAATGAATCCAAAATCTGAAGTCCATAACCCGTTGATAGCCATATTATCCAATCCACAATCCAATCCATTACTAATCCAATTCCTCGATCTCTCTGGATCATTAGCAAAATCCATGTCAATATCCAATCTCGTGAGCTCTTCTAGTTGTTATCCTAATCCAAATCATTGATCTCACTAGATCTTTGTTAAGCATAATTCGTACTCGATAACTTGCGTAGGCCAATCCATCACATTCGTGTTAGTCCCTGAGAAGATGGTTTTGATGACAAAAACCTTAGAATAAGGTTATAAAATATCAATACTAATATTATAGTTTAGATATATATATATATATATATATATATATATATATATATATATATATATTTGTATATGCAGGATTTAACCATGCAGGCACCAAGAATGAAGACTGTACAGTATAGAGATTCAAGACTGAAGACATCAAGATTGAAGACTCATGAGTATCAAGATTATCAAGAGTTCAAGATTTCAATATAAGTAATTTAGTTAGGAATTTTTTTAAACTCCTAGAAAAGCACTGGCATCTTAAAATCCATTTTATTCGTGGAATGGAATCCACTCCGAGCCTGTTAAAGGGATGGAACCCTAAGTAGGATGGAACCTACGAAAAATCTAGTGGAACATTGTTTTGTATCCACTAAGTTTTATTCAAATGTTTTATAAAATTATCTCTTGTTTACAAAATGATTTCAAAATCTTTCTTTTAAAAGAATCAAAAACATCTATCCTGGTTTAAAAATACTTTTAGCCTCAAAATAATCTTTATCTTCAAAATCAAATTATCCTTGGTTTTAAACTATCTTTTAATATATTTATCTTTTAAAATTATACTTAGATTTAAATATAAAATTATAGTAAAATTTTATATATACCAAAATATTATTCTCTATACTTGTTTATGTATTTTAAACATAGTTAAGTATATTTATAAAGTTTAAAAATAGTTTTAATACAAGATGAAAGTTATTTTCAAAGAAAAACAAATCACCAAAAATACCATAGGCTTGTCGACAACCCCTAGGGACCCCTGTCGACAAGGTAGCAGTTTGTTTCAAATTTTGAATTTCAAATGAAGTGTCTATTCGTCTTATCCTTTCACGAATGGAGATGGCTGTTGTTTACTATAAATAGGGGAAGTTTTAAACGAATTTATATTCATATTTTTTCTGGTTCCACTCCTCTTCTTTTTTCACATTTCTTTATATATATTTTTACCATTACTCTACCGAAATCATCATTGAATCTAACTAGATCATTTTTGTTTTGATTCTCTATCACTATCTCAAAAAGATCTCAGTGCTATTCAGAGTTATAGGCTTCTTTGTAATAAATTAAGTGAGAAAAGGTGTGATTGTAGCGTGTGAAATCTGTCAAGCGAGAAAATGTGTGATTGTAGCTTGTGAAATCAATTGGGTCAACTTGTTGCCCGTAAAATCAAATATCTTTACATAGAGGATTGTGAATCTGGAGTGGTGTACCTCGTGGCCTTGAAATCAAGGGTGTAATTGTAAGAATTGATTTTGAAAGGAAATCTGTGCTTGTATACGGGACTGGATGTAAGGTAACTTTGAACCAGTATAAAATCCGGTGTGTTCTTTCCTTTATTTCTGCATCTGTGTTTGATTCTGTGATCATATCTGTGTCTGAATATTGCATACATTTGTGTTCAAATTAATATAAACTCAAAAAGAATTAGTAATTCCTTAAAACACTATTCACCCCCCTCTAGTGTTAATTCTAGCCTTAAGATCTGTAATCCGCATTTCTCATATTTGGTATCAGAGCAAAGTGTTCAAAGTTTCATAATATGATTTTTGAAAAAGTTTTTAAAATGGCTATGTTTAAAAAACTTGTTAATACTAGTTTAGAAATATTCAGATCATCATTGTCTCTTGAGTCTGCATATAATCAATATTCAAATTCAAGTTGTCTACCAAAATTGTATGATGTGCAGGAAACATGTTTTATGGGTGTTAAGGAATCAATCCACAATGGAAAAATTGTGCAGATCAAAAAGAACAAATGGATACTCGATAGTGGATGCTCTAGACACATGACTGGTAATCCGAATATGCTGAATGATATAATATACAAAGACGGAGGACTGGTTAACTTTGGAGACAACTCAAAAGGATATGTGATTGGCATCAGCAAAGTCGGTAACTCTGAAACTCCAATTATTACTAATGTTTTGCTAATTAAGAATCTGAAACATAATCTGCTAAGTATAAGTCAACTTTGCGATAAAGGATATAAAATTAAATTTAAAAAAGATAAATGCCACATTGAAGATAATAATTCAACCATAATATTTGAGGGAATTAGGAAAAAGAATATTTATATTCTTAGTATGAAAGTTTCAAATGATAACCTGTGCTTTTGGAAAATACAAGTGACCCTTGGATTTGGCATAAGAGATTTGGGCATTTGAATTTCAAACTCTTATCTAGACTGTCAAAACATGATTTAGTAAGAGGTCTTCCTAAAATTAACTTTAAAGTAGAAAGTTTACGTGATGCATGTCAATTAGGAAAATTTAGAAAAAGTTCCTTTAAATTAAAAGATATGATTTCAACTTCAAAACCTCTTGAATTACTTCATCTTGATTTATTTGGTCTATCTCAAATTCTATTAATAAATCATAGTAAATATGTTTTTGTAATTGTAGATGATTATTTTAGATTTACATGTACAATATTTTTGAAAAATAAAATTGATACTTTCGAATTTTTTAAGAACTTTACAAAAAGGATTCAAAATCAACTTTCTCTAAAAATTATAACCATCCGTAGTGATCACGGAGGTGAATTTGAAAATGAAAAGTTTGAAGAATTCTGCAATTAAAAGGAATAACTCACAATTTTTCATTTTCAAAAACTCCACAACAAAACGGGGTAGTAGAATGTAAAAATAGGACGATTCAAGAGTGTGCGAGAACTATGCTTTCAGATAGTAAATTACCAAAATATTTTTGGGCAGAAGCAGTTGCTACCGCCTGTTATATTTTAAATAGAATTTAGTTAAACCATTAACTAATAAGACATCTTATGAACTTCTTCACACAAAGAAACCTAAGGTATCTTATTTTAGAATTTTTGGAAGTAAATGTTTTATTTTAAATACAAAAGATAATTTAGATAAATTTGATCCTAAATCCGACAAAGGTATCTTTATCGGATATTCTAATAGAAGTAAAGCATACAGAGCGTTTAATGTAAGAACTAATACCATCGAAGAAACAATGCATGTTTCATTCGATGAAAGTCTCATTGAAGATACAAATGATGAAGAGGATTTAATCACTCAAAATCAAGAGTCAACTGAAACTAATAATGAAATTAATCATCCTAACAAAAAGATTAAACTTATAAAAGAACATGCTATATAAAATATACTTGGAGATATGAAATCTATTGTTAAAACTAGAAATCAACTAAGTAAAATGAGAAACGTAGCCTTTATATCAACTATTGAACCCAAAAATCCAAAAGAAGCATCAACTGATGGTTCATGGATTTTGGCTATGCAAGAAGAACTAAATCAGTTCACTAGAAATGATGTTTGGGAACTTGTTTCTAGACTTGAAAATAAAACTATAATTGGAACTAAATGGGTTTATAAAAATAAAATGAATGAAAAAGGAGAGGTTGTTAGAAATAAAGCTCGGTTAGTCGCTCAAGATTATTGTCAAGAAGAAGGAACAGATTTTGATGAAACCTTTGCTCCCGTAGCAAGATTAGAAGCCATTAGGATTCTAATTGGTTTTCACAAATCATAATAATTTCAAATTATATCAAATGGATATTAAAAGTTCCTTTTTAAATGTATTTGTAAAAGAGGAAGTATATGTTGAACAACCACCACTTTTTGAAAATGAAAAATTACCGAATCATGTTTAGAAACTTAAGAAAGCTCTATATGGTCTAAAACAAGCTCTTAGAGCCTGGTATGATAGACTAAGACCATACATATTACAATCAAACTTTAAATTGGTAAAGTAGATAATACTCTTTTTATTAAAAGAAATAAAAATGATATTCAGCTGTACAAGTTTAAGAAGATGATATCATTTTTGGATCAACTAATTTTGAAATGAATAAAGAATTTTTGGAAATAATGACAAAATAATTTGGATGAGTCATATGGGTGAATTAAACTTCTTTCTAGGAATGCAAATAAAACAATTAGTTAATGGTATCGACCTAGTTAGTAAATTTGGTTTGACTACTGCAAGTGGAAAACCCACTCCTATGGCAACCAATGAGTACCTAAGTAAAGAAGACTTTCGAAAGATGTAGATCAAAAATTATATAGAGGAATGATTGGATCACTACTCTATATCACTGCTAGTAGACCTGATATCATGTATAGTGTTTGTCTCTATGCAAGATATCAATCCCAACCTAAAGTGACCTACTTAAAAGCTGTAAAACGTATCACAGGATATGTTAAACACACCTTTGATTATGGATTATTTTATCCTAAAAATGATTCTTTTGAATTAATATCTTATTGTGATGCTGATTATGCTGGTTGTAAATCAGACCGAAAAAGTACAAGCGGAACTTATCACTTTTTGGGGCATTCTCTGATTTCCTGGTTTAGTAAAAAGCAAAACACAGTTTCTTTATCAACAACTGAAGCGGAGTATATTTCTGCTGCTTTGTCTTGTTCTGAAGTAATATATATGCAAACTTTAAAAGATTTTGGTTTAAATATCTCAAAATCACCAATTTATTATGATAATTATAGTGCAATAAATTTATCCAAAAATACTACTCATCATGCTCGAACTAAACATATTGATAT
The DNA here is from genome assembly GCA_030765085.1 of Allium cepa. Classification (NCBI taxonomy): domain Eukaryota; kingdom Viridiplantae; phylum Streptophyta; class Magnoliopsida; order Asparagales; family Amaryllidaceae; genus Allium; species Allium cepa. The sequence continues at coordinate 188,820,208 of CM060943.1, forward strand.
AAGACATCATTTTCTTAGAGATAATATAAGCAAGGAAGTGATTACTCTCGATTATATCAATTCCGAGAACCAAATTGCTGATATCTTAAGAAAACCCTTAAATGAATCTATATTTACTAAATTAAGAAGAGAATTAGGTATTTGTTCAATAATTGAAATATAGAATATGAATAACAAAGTATAATTAAAAATTAAATTAAAATAAATTAAATAGTAAAAATATAGGTACCATGTCGACAACCCTCTCATACCCCTGTCGGCATGTAACGATTTTTTTCATTTGAAATTTTCCCACTGAAATTCAAATAAGTGGTTATATATTCTTCTTGTTTCGAAATTTTGTTCATCTTTCTATCCTTTCTCTGATCTATCTTTTGAAAACAATAAAACAATGGCCTCCACTTCCAAATCAAATAAAAATTCAACATTTTCATTCCCTTCTCCATCTACTGGACCATTTCAATGAACTACGCTTGCACGAGTGATGAAAATGGAGGATTCCTTGTAGGATGCACTGCAATTAATGACTTAAATTCAAGTAGTGCAACTCAGAATGGCCAAAGAACAAGAACGTTAAGGCAAAATCCTTAGAAAATTACAAAAGTTTCTAATGGACAATCACGCCAATCCCATCTTGATTGTTGAAGAATCTTCAGGAGATCAAGTTCAAGAGGACAGCGAGTAGGAAGAAGAAGCCCTTATGGAAGAAGAGCACGGTGAAGATGACGACAAAGTCGTTTTCGTTGGCGAAGTGTGCTTTGACAATGATGGAAATCTAGTCGAACAACGTGGAAATTTTTGTTTCCACTACCCAAATTGTTTGGTTCATAGATCTCCCATTTTCAAGGACACACATTATTTTCTTTTCTCTCTTTCTTATTGTTATATGATCTTACTTTCGTCTTTACGCAAATGTAAATATAACAATATATAATTAATAAATGATTTGTGTTCTTATATTCGATTTCTCACATTACCACTATTATAAGTATTATGATATACGGATTCTTAGTTAGGATAGTTAGTAATTAAGGACTAAGTTTTAGTTTTTGAATTAAGTGATGATTATTTATGATAACACTATCATTATAATCACATGTCATATAGTATTAGATTAAGAGGGAGTTATATAGTTTGGAGTTAGTTTTTGTTGATGACAAAGGGGCAGAAGTATAAAATAGGATAGTTAGACATAAATTAAGGGGAAGGTATTAGAATAGAAGTAATATTTTATAAACAATGGTTGTCATCATCAAAAAAGGAGAGATTGTTAGCCCCTGAGAAGATGGTTTTGATGACAAAAACCTTAGATTAAGATTATAGAATATAAATACTAACATTATAGTTTAGATATATATGTATATGATGAATTTGACCATGCAGGTACCAAGAATGAAGACTGTACAGTATAGAGATTCAAGACTGAAGACATCAAGATTGAAGACTCATGAGTATCAAAATTATTAAGAGTTCAAGACTTCAATATAAGGAATTTAGTTAGGAATTTTGTTAAAACTCCTAGAAAAGTAGTGGCATCCTAAAATCCATTTTATTCATGGAATAGAATCCACTTCGAGCCTATTAAAGGGATGGAACCCTAAGTAGGATGGAACCTACGAAAAATCTAGTAGAACATTGTTTTGTATCCACTAACTTTTATTCAAATGTTTTATAAAGTTATATCTTGGTTTCAAAATGATTCCAAATTCTTCCTTTTAAAAGAATCAAAAACATCTATCCTGGTTTTAAAATACTTTTAGCCTCAAATTAATCTTTATCTTCAAAATCAAATTTCCTTGGTTTTAAAATATCTTTTAATATATTTAACTTTTAAATTTATACCTAGATTTAAATATAAATTTATAGTAAAATTTTATATATGTCAAAATATTATTCTCTATACTTGTTTATGTATTTTAACTATAGTTAAGTATATTTATAAAGTTTAAAAATAGTTTTAATACAAGATGAAAGTTATTTTGAATGAAAAACAAATCACCAAAAATACCATAGGCTTGTCGACAAGCCCTAGGGACCCCTGTCGACAAGGTGGCAGTTTGTTTCAAAATTTTGAATTTCAAAGGAAGTGTCTATTCGTTATATCTTTTCACGAATGGACATGGATGTTGTTCTACTATAAATAAGGGCAGTTTTAAACAAATTTATATTCATATTTTCTTTGATTTCACTCCTCTTCTTCTTCCACATTTCTTTATATATATTTTTACCATTACTCTGCCGAAATCACCATTGAATCTAATATCATTTCTGGTTTGATTCTATTTCACTATGTCAACAAGATCTCAGTGTTATTCAGAGTTATAGGCTTCTTTGTAATAAATTAAGTGAGAAAAGGTGTGAATGTAGCCTGTGAAATCAATCAAGCGAGAAAAGGTGTGATTGTAGCATGTGAAATCAATTGGGTGAACTTGTTGCTCGTAGAATCAAGTATCTCTACCCAGAGGATTGTGAATCTGAAGTGGTGTACCTCGTGGCCTTAAAATCGAGGGTGTAATTGTAAGAATTGATTTTGAAACGAAATTCGTACTTGTGTACGGGACTGGATGTAGGGTAACTACGAACCAGTATAAAATCTAGTGTGATCTTTCCTTTATTGCTTTTAATTTATTTCTGCATCTGTTTTTGATTCTATGATCATATCTGTGTCTGAATATTGCATACATTTGTGTTCAAATTAATATAAACTCAAAAAGAATGAGCAATGCCTTAAAACACTATTCACCCCCCTCTAGTGTTAATTCTAGCCTTAAGATCCGTAATCCGCATTTCTCACAATTCGAGCGAAGCGACCTACCTCTTGCTAGCCATAGTTCATACCTGACGACCTTGATCTCTCCAGATCCTTCCCTAGTATAATCCATACTAGACGGCCTGAGTAAGTCGATCCTGTCACTCTCCAGTGAAGCAATCTATTCCTTGCTAGGCATATTCCATACTTGATGACCTGTTGGGTTTTATTCTTCAACCTTGACTCTTCGATCGAGAACTTAATCTGTGGGTATCATTCTCCAGCCTCGATCCTTAATCGAGGACATAATCGATGGGGTATCCTTCTCCGGCCTCGATCTCGGGTCGAGGACTTAATACGTGGGGTATCCTTCTCGGCCTCGATCCATAAGGACTTAATCTGTGGGATATCCTTCTCCAGCCTCGATTCCCAGTCGAGGAATTAATCCATGTATGAGTCTATCATGTTGCTCCCCGGTGAAGGGACTCGCACCATGCGGTTATTGCCTCCTCTCCAGTCGAGGCCACAATCGTGACCTATGTTATTCATTACATTAATCCAGTTTTAAGCATTCCAAAGTCCATTTGGAAAAATATAAAATAAGAGTCCGTACAACAAAAAGACTAATATAATAAAATGTCAAAAAGACTAGAGTTTGAAGTAAACAAGAAAAAACAAAATTTTAGAAACCAAAGCACTACGGTTTATTATCATCTGAGACCATGAAAAGGGCATGTCCTTGATCCCTTACATATGTAAGTGAATTAGCTATATTAATGCAGAGTTTATTACTTATTCCATTCCATCCCAATTAATTGATGACAAGTTGATGATGATACCTTGATCTAGTGCCATTTTCATTCGAGGTGAACTGTGGCTGCTCCTGTTCCATCACCTCAGCACGTGTCCTCACGTATTATTTCAATTGACCAATCCTCAAATGTTCCTCAACTATATTTTTTAAATGCCTACAGTCGTTTGTATTGTGCCCATCTAGATCATGGAATAGGTCATGCGTAACGATCCTAATTTTAGTTAACATTATTTAGGACTTATAATTAGATAAACTAAATGAAATAATGTAAATGGTTAAGGAACTGAGATTTGAATACTATGGGGTAGCTGTGCCTAATGAACTCATGAACAAAAGGGGAATTAAAATGAAATAAGTAAGGGCAAAATAGGAATAGGTTATATTCTTATATCCTAAACCCTCATGCTACTTTCATTTACACATAAACAAAATTAAAATTTATCACGACCGACCACCATTAGAAGAAGATCAAGTGGAAGATAAGCAAGAATCAAGAGGAAGAAGCTTAATCAATTTAACTCAAGAGATTCATAACAACAAGCCAAGGTAAATAATAGGTTACATCTCGTATTTTCTTATTTTCGGTTCTAGATTTGATCCGAGTATGTTTTGCAAGTATTATACCATGTTATGAATGATAAATAGATCTATATGCTTGTTGATGAATTTTGTTTGTTCATATAGATTTTTATGACAAGTTATGATTAAAAACCAACCAAATGACATCTAAATGCCTTGAGATTTTGATATAAGGTCAGAAATAATACTTTAGAGATGGGTTTCAAGTTTTATAATTTTCTGAATTAATGTTGATTATTTACGAATTTTCTACTGAATAAAATGGTTAAATTTGGTTTAAATTAATTACAACTATTATATATTAGCTTTGGGTCATAAATTTATATATGTTAGAAAACATATTAAAAGTGATTTATGAGAATTTTTTGAGAATTTTTCTAAGTGTTTTAATAAGTATGTAAAATTATTTAAGGTACATGGCTTAAATGTTTTGTACGTTTATAAAAGGAGAAGGGGCAATTTGTAAATATTTTAATTTGTTAATCTTTGAAATTCAGCAGCATTTTCAGAAATTTTTTTGGAAAAGTACTGGCAACCAATTATATGTTGATAAACAAAGCATATTAGTTAGAAAAAATTACTTTATAAAGTTAAAAATCAGTTTTACAAGGTTTTGCTGCTTGACCACTTTCGGCACCTATCTTTCGATACCATGCTTCCACTTCCATCCTAGTCGAAACTAATACACATGGTGTCAAAGACTTTGTACGTAGTGGATTGGAGATAAGCAAAAGGTATATAGTCAACATGTGCCTTCAAAGGGGTCAAGAGCTTGTTTTTATTTTAAACGAAATGCACGTGCGTTGCTATCGAATGAGATAGTTTTCGTCTTGGTCAAGTCTTTTAAAGAAAAGAGCTTTCGAAAGGGGTTTCCACCTTTGTTTTAAGAGTATGCTTTCAAAGGTGTCGAAACCCTACTGCCGCATGTTACCTTACGAAGCAATGCATTCAAAAGGGTTCTTTAGCTTTAAACCCTGAGTCGCTTCTCCAATGCTTTCAAAGCGGTTCGTTTCGACACCATCCACTTCTTTTATTTAGTTAAATTCTTTCGAAAGAGTTGCTTTCATCCCAGTTGTTTTAAGACCCTTTTTATATTTTGAAAGTTAAACTCAAAGGTTTTGAAAGGAAATTTTTAAATGTTTCGAAACTATGTTCCACAAACTTATACTTGAAACCAATGCTTTCAAAAAGTTTGTTTTAAGTAAAGGACTTTAATACTTTCAAAAGGTATCTAACGAAGGTTTCAATGGGGATGTTCCCCAGTTTTCGAAAGGTATATGATAAAGGTTTCAAAGGATCGCCCAATGTTTTTGAAAGGCCTACCTTTAGTAAACAAATGGAAGATTTCCAATGTTTTCGAAAGGCAAATTTATAGTGTTTTAAAAGAGGATGGCTAATGTTTTGTAAAGCTTTCGAACGGACACTTTCAATGGTTTTGAAAGGTCTATAATAAATGGTTTTGAAAGATATGTTTTAGGCTTTCGGCCTAGAGTTCAAAGTAAAGTAGTTAACTGATTTTGAAAGGGGTACTTTCAAGGGTTTCAAAGGAGATTGTTTAAAGGTTTTAAACAAAGATTTCGAAGATTTTCATCAATAAAATGTTTTGACTAAAGCATATGCCATCGCAAAGAGATTTGAGTAAGGCAAATAGTATGTTTTCCTTGTTTATGTATGATTTAAAAGGTTAAATCAATTTGTAAAGGTTTTCAAAGAAAATTTTGATGGGTACTTAACCCTAAGTAAATGACTCAGACACTTGAATACCAAACAAGACTGGTATAGGGTCACGCCTTATACATTAGCTATAGCCCCTAGCTAATTTATTTCAAAATTCCAGTGTGTAGGGCTTAGTCAAAGGTCAGAGTTAAATGATGTTACACACAGAAAGGAATATATACATGAAAGGAGGATAGGTTACTAGTGAGCCAGCAAAACCATTAGGATTAGGTTACCTTGGGAGAAGTAAGTTAAGGACAGACCGTCCAAAAGTATGTCTAACAGGTGTTAGATTATTTATTTTGTCTGATAGGCCCGAGTCAACCAATGTTTAGTAGTCAACCAAACAAAACTATATTGATTAACATTATTTAGGACATTAAATTAGGTTAATTAAATGAAATAATGTAAATGGTTAAGGGATTAAGATTTGAATAATATGGAGTAGCCATGCCTAATAAATTAATGAATAAAAGGGAAATTAAAATGAAGTATGTAAAGGAAAACTAAGAATATGTTATATTCTTATACCCTAAACCCTAATGCTACTTTCATTTACACTTCATAAACAAAATTAAAATTTATAAAGGCCGGCCACCATTAGAAGGTGATAAAGGGGAAGATAAGTAAGAATCAAGAGGAAGAAGCTTAATCAATTTAATTCAAGAGCAAATCTCAACTCCTTAACAACAAGCTAATTTCATATATTTTTATTTTTGGTTCAGATTAGATTCGAAAATGCTTTGCAAAGTATTATGCATTGTTTTGAATGATAAATAGATATATATGCTTGTTGATGTATTTTGTTTGTTCATATTTTTTTTATGATAAGTTATGATTGAAAAACCTGTCAAATTACATCCAAATGCCTTGCGATTTTGGTATAAGGTTAGAAATAATATTTTAGACACGGGTTTCAAGTTTTGTACTTTTCTAAATTTATGGGGATTATTTATGAATTTTCTACTAAAGAAAATGATTAAATTTGTTTTAAATTAATTACGAATATTATATGTTAGCTTTGGGTCAGGAATTTATATATGTTAGAAAACATATTAAAAGTGATTAATGGGAATTTTTGGAGAATTATTCTATGCATTTTAATAAGTATATAAAATTATTGAAGGAATGAGACTTAAATGTTTTATATGTTTATAAAAGGAGAAGAGGCAATTTGTAAATGTTTTAAATTGTTAATCTTTGAAATTCGGTAGCATGTTTAGAAAAGATTTTGGATAAGTATTGGAAACCAATCATACATTGACATACAAAGCAAGTTAATTAGAAGAAATTACTATATAAAGTTAAAAATCAGTTTTACATGGTTTTGCTATTTCGCCACTTTCAGTAGCAACCTTTCGAAACCATACTTCCGCTCCATTCTAGTCGAAACCAATATACATAATATCAAAGACTTGGTCGTAGTGGATCGGAGATAGGCGAAAGGTATAGAGTCAAAACATGCCTTAAGAAGGGGACGAGAACTTTTTTTTCTTTTAAAGGAAATGCGCTTGCTTTGCTTTTGAACGAGATAGCTTTTGACTTGGTCAGATGTTTTAAAGAAAAGAGCTTTCAAAAGGGGTTTCCACCTTTGTTTTAAGAATGTACTTTCAAAGGTGTTGAAACCCCGCTGACGCATGTTACCGTTCGAAGCAATGCCTTCAAAAGAGTTCTTTCGTTTTAAACCATGAGCCGCTTTTCCAATGCTTTCGAAGGGATTGGTTTTGAAAACATCCACTTCTTTTATCTAGGAAAATGCTTTCGAAAGAGTTGCTTTCGTCCCAATTGTTGTACGACCCTTTTTATATTTTGAAAATTAAACTAAATGGTTTTAAAGGAATGGTTTTAAAGGTTTCGAAGCTATGTTCCACAAACTTGTACTTGAACTCAATGCTTTCGAAAGGTTGGTTTAAGTAAAGGATTTTAACAATTTCGAAAGGTAACTAATGAAGGTTTCGAAAGGGATATTACCCAGTGTTTTTGAAAGATAAATTATAAAGGTTTCGAAGGGGTGATTCCCCAATGTTTTTGAAAGGTTTACCTTTAGTAAATAAATGGAAGGTTTCCAATGTTTTCGAAAGGAAAATTTGGAGTGTTTTAAAAGAGGATGTTTAAGATTTTATAAAGCTTTCGAAAGGACACTGTCAACGGTTTCGAAAGGTTTATAATAAATGGTTTCGAAAGGTATGTTTTGGCCTTTCAGCCTAGAGTTCGAAGAAAAGTAGTTAACTGATTTCGAAAGGGGTACTGTCATAGATTTCAAAAGAGATATTTTAAAGGTTTTAAACAAAGATTTCAAAGGTTTTGATCAATAATATTTTGAGTAGGCATATATCATGGCAAAGAGATTTAAGTAAAGCAAATACTACGTCTCCTTGCTTAAGTATGATTTAAAGGGTTAAATCAATTTGATAAGGTTTTCAAGGAAAATTATGATGGGTAGTTAATCCTAAGCAAATGACTCAAATATTTGAATACCAGATGGGATTGGTGTAGGGTTGCGTCCTATACATTAGCTATAGCCCCTAGCTAATTTAGTCCAAAATTCCTATGTGTAGGATTTAGTCACAAGTAAGACATAAATGATGTTACACACAAAAAGGAATATATATATATAGGGAAGGAGGATTGGTTATTGGTGAGCCCGCAAAACCATTACGATCAGGTAACCTTAGGAGAAGTAAGTTAAGGACAAATCGTCCAGAAGTTTGGCTTACAGGTGTTTGATTATTTATTTTTTCCGGTAGGCCTGAATCAACCAATGGTAAGAAGTCAGCCAAACAAAACTATATTGTTCGGACATATGGTCTATTTATTACCTGATTTATGAGCTTGTATGATATTGTTATTATTGTTTTAATCAGTTTGATTGCTGGATTCTGATTTGCAAAAAGATATGTTTTTAAGGGTAACTAGTGAGGGAAACCTGTTCCACTAAGTGGCGTTTTCTCACTTAATATCAGTAAACTGAGATGTAATAGTATTATTCATACCGGGCTTTTTGTTTTACTCGAAGTTTGTGTTTTCCCCTTAAACTCTCGGGTACTCAAAATTAGTTTGAGTAGATTGAGAGTTAAGGTTTTCAGGTTAAGTAGATTGGACGAATAAATCTTTAGAAGACGTGCAGGAGGCAAGATTAGCTGTATAAGTGTTATTTAGTTGTATTTCCGCCGTGAGGCATTAAGACCTATGTGTCTATTTAGTACTTTGATCATCCAACGGGCATCTTCATATGTCGCTCTTGGCGTATTTTGTAATAATTATATTTGATCAAAACCTAGGAATCATTTTGGGATTATGTATCTGAATATGAAATATTGATTTGAAATGCAATCAGAAAAGTTGTTGTAATCCATGTTGACTTTATTTCATATTCATGTGCTTTTGATATTATGGACACTATTAATATTACCGTGTTTTGTCAACAAAAGTTAATACTATGGATGAATGCAGCATATTTAGCGCTTAGCTTCGGGCCTCATGATGGAGGATGTCACACAATGCTTTCCTGATGCCCGCTCTTGGTCAGAGTGTTCCCTCTTTGCCAACCTTCGATACTAAAGGCGTCCTCGGGTATCAACGTAAATCCTTTTCCAGAGATTCCGTCAAATCCGCATAAGATGACAATTTGGTTCTCGCCATTGTCTCTTCGACTCATTAATACCATCATTCATTTTTCATTTGCCTTTATCGTTCCTGTTTACATCTCTTGATGATCTTCCACCTTACAACATTCACCTGCGGTTTGTTTGCTCGTGCATCTTCCTATCACAGGAACCTTTCTGCTTCATGATAAAACTCCTCGAGATCCATAAGTGGATCTCGTGCAAATGAATCCTTGAACTCTGTGCTATCGACAATACCGGATACAGCTGCCATCAAAACTATGAATGGATCTGGATGATCCACCGATGCTGCCATGGCATTAAACCCAGTTAGGAAGCTCCTCAGGGACTCTTTAGTCCACTGTTTCAGTGTTGCCAAGCTAATTACATTTTTGGGTCTCGAGATGTGAAACCTAATTGCTTCATAAACCTTTCGATCAATTCCATCGATGTGCTAATAGAGCCACTTTCCGTCTATCTGAACCATAATGCAGCTGTATCCGTTAAATACACGGGAAAGCACCGTTGCCATGACTTCCTTCGATGCCCTCAGCACTTCCATGTGTCCCATGTATCCCGTTAGAGGAATAGCGGGTTCTGTTTTTTCATCATATGTCTCAAGCGTTGGTAGTTTGAACTCCAGTGGATTCCTAACTTGCCTAATATTAGGAGCGAAGGGACTTCTATTTACATCTTCCAGATCCCTATTTACCAATCCTTCCCTCATAGCCCATCGATCATTTTCGCCAACCTATCATTGTTATCCAACGGTAGTCTTCGATCATTGTCTCTAACTTGCACCCCTCCGGTTCTACGAGGAAATCCTGAAATCTTGTCTTCTGGACGAGCATCCTCATTCTGATCAATGCCAAACTGCATATCACCGCCCGGTATCTTACTTTGGATCGATCCAGCATGGCCTGGGAGCATGCCCCAAGTATGGATCAACCAGCCCCGATCGTTCTTTATTGGTAAGGGGCTACTCCAGTTGTTCCACTCAAACTGCATCCTGTTTGCTTCATTTCCTTGGTCTCGATTCTAGATTTCCTCAGCACCTGCTGCTCCAACTTCATGATCCGTATTTTCGACAGTTCCTACTACGCATTTCATTGGTTTTTCACTCCAGCTTGTCCCATCTGTCGGAGTATGTTTTTCATCATCTCCTCATGTCTCTTTAGCATCCTTTTCAAAATAACATCCATCATCATTTGCATCTCGTCTTTAGTAACGAAGATAGAGGTTTGATTAGCTTCTGAGGAAGCGTCCTGACTCCCTTCGTGATGGCTTCTATCCGCTCTTTGTCTCCTTATTGATGGTTTCACCATTGCTCTAATTCCAAGTACTCCAGTTAATTCTAAATCTAAACTTCAAATTCGTAGGGGTAAGCTTTCTTAGTGAAAGCACCAAGACAATAAGTAACAACTTTGTTTTGAAAGTTTTTCAAATTTTAACATTTCCTTGGTCAAAACATTATTTTCTTAAGTGGACCTGCATTTTTGTCAACTAATTTCTAAAGTGATACCCTTACAAAGAATGCCATATCTCATTGCATACTCAATCTTTTTATGAACTTGATGTGGCTATTAAAAGCGTACACATTATGTAATAACTTTGAAGTTGGAACCCATTTCTAAATTTGTGATTTTATTTCTTCAAACGTTGTCGATTAGTGGCATAATTATAATGCATAAAGCATACATAATTGAATGCGTATATATTTATTATTCTTTTTTCTATATGTAGCTAATATGTAACTTTTGAGTTAAGAATATGTGCTTTTGAGGGCTAGTTGAACTACGCGATGACTTTTGCTTGTCTTTGCTCATAAATTTGTAAGGTAAATTGCTTAAAAAATGCTAAAACAAATTTACGATTATCGTTTAATATATTGAAATTCTAAAAATATTGAGATATAGTGTATTTTCGACCACGTGGTTAATGTATATTGTTTATATTACAATTGCAAAGTTGTAAAAGGCTCTTTGTGAATATAGACTCTGTCGTAATTTTCCAAAATTTTCGACACTTAGAATTTTTTTGAAAATCTTATACGTTTCATAATTAAAGAATTTTTTATAAAAAAACTATGTATATGGATCGCTATATTTATTATATCTATAACTTATTTGAGTGAAATAAGATTTTTTTAAAGGGTTACAAGGAAAGCTCATGATGAATCTATGCACATATTATTTTGTAACTAACATTATTAATTAAATCGATAACAGAATTCTCTAGTGAATTGCGAGGACACGATTTATTTGTGGAGGAAAGTCTATAATAACCCTGGTCAAGGTTAAATAAAATAAACATGTCAAAATAAATTTTGGGAATTTAATTTGGATTTTGAAATTGTTTGGGAATAAAATGGATAAAGTTGATTTAAAATTAAATTTAAGATTTGAACCGTGTTTTGTGAACCCAAAAGTCATTAAAATTCATATTAGTGAAATAAATGATATTTGTGAATTTTACGATATTCTAAGGAATAAAACGATAATTTTAAAAATGTGAATAATTTTTATACTACTGAAATAGTTGAGAAGAATTAGATCCAGTTCATAATTATACGATGTATGATTAAATAAAAATATTAAGTTCTGAATTAAATAAAATTATCCGGATATCGGAATAAAATTTGTACAACAAAGTACAAATCAATTTAAATTAGAGAAATAAATCTCCAAATGGATAAAAGGATTAGTTATACGAAAACTAAAGAAAAGCGAAATTTTTAGCAATTTAAACAAGGTTCAAATAAGCACAAGCCCACATATAAAACTGTTAACTTAATTTTCCCAAATCTAACCCAAAATCTTATTTTGATCTCCTGTACAAAATCAAGGGCCGGTCCTCTCTATGCCCTAATTCTCTTTCAAGTAGAAATAGAAAAAAGAAAAAAGAGAATGTGGGAAAAGAAATGCGAATGGAATTATCGTGCCAGGTAGGCAGCGCGAGGCCGAGAAATGGCCAACGTTGGCAGCAGGCGAGAAGGTAGGCGGAGGTGGCCAGTGTGACTTCGATGGGACGAATGTTGGCTTAAGGCATATGTCAATCTTGAGAGGAATGGAGGTTTGGTCAAGTGCTACGACGAGTGGCTAACTTCTGATGATGTTTTGCAACTACTGGATAAAGTACTATGTTGTGAATCGTATGCTAGGTTTTGGGTATAGGTTGAAAATAAAAAATGGGATTTTCTACAAGCTAATGATGAAGGTGAGTAAATACTCACATTTCTAGTTTTAAATTCTCTTACACGAAGCTAATTGTGTGAATGGATAACAATTGTTTGAATTGATCTCTATTTATATTCTGTCTATTTACCAGTTGTGTGCTATCTCTATCTGTAGTTGCCTCTTCTTATTGACTGAAGCCACCTAGCATGATCCAATCTTATTGCTATATGTATGTGTTATTGTTGTGGGCATTGCAAATGAATCATAGGTTAATGTAAAGTTTAATTCATTGGATGATCAACTTAAACCATTGACCTAGAGGCGGAAGAGCGGCACTACTTAGAGCACGCTTCAGGAAGTGGCACTAGTCGACTGGGGTCTTTGGACCGGTTGATCGGCCATCCTAGACATGACTCCAGGTCATGCCAGTGGCTTTCCCTCTTTGCTTCTTTCTTTTGATTATTTTCTCCTTCGAATCATGTTATTTATTATGTTGTTTTGGAGCTAGTTTCTGATGATTTTTCAATATTAATTTTGGCTTTTTATATCTTGATTTGGTGACTTTATTATGATGTTATTCCTTTCTAGAAACTATTCTATCGATATAATTCAACATACAATTTTATTGTACTGATTTCAAACATATTTGCGAAATGTTTTCGAAAATAAACTAGTTTCTAAATATATATATTTTTGGTCAAAATAATTTCAAAAATGTGTGTATATATATGTGTATATATATATATATAACTTGAATTGATTTCAAAGAAAGGTTTTAATAAATATGTATACAAATAGAAAGTAAGCTATATTTTACTAAATTATATTAACTATTTTTATAAACCAATATTTCCAAAGATTATTTTCAAAGCAAAACTATTTTCTATAAAATACAGGCACTCGGTTGAATGAGAAATTGAATTAAATAGTCTAGTAAAATAAGTTGTATCGAACCCTTGTGTTTACTTCGTCGATTAATTCTTGGACTTGTCCGATTGAAAACCTCTACGCACACGAGTGGAGTTTACTAACTTGCAATAAATGTTCAAGTAAACTCACGTGGTATGGGACACACAATCGTTTATAAAATGATTACTATTCCGAAGTGCATACCACTTACTTTGATGAGTTTACAAAGTTGTCTTTATGTTAATCCATTTTCAGGCGGATCTTATGGGTTTTCAAACCCATCGTAGGATTAATGGTTTTTATGCCCGTCGTAGGATTAAGGGTTTTCATGCCCATCTAAGGATTATGGGTCTACAGAACTTTTTTGGGATAACACGCGTGTTCGGTGAGTTTATAACCTCGCCAATCTTGGAGTATTTTTAGATGCCTCCCTCCTTTTTATTTCTGGATTTCTATTATTGATTTCAACATTCTATGAGATTTGTGTTTTCACCAACATTTCTAGGGTTTTTCTTTTTATAAACCAAAGTTGATTTTTTGGGTTTTGGTGAATAAGTTCTAAGAATGATGGTATTCTTTTGGAGGTTTTCCACTATATGGATAAGTGTTACATTTGAGATCTATTTTACCATTATTACTATCTCACATTGATTTGAATTAAAATTAGACAAACCCATTTATTATTTTATAATACTTGGTTCGGACCGAGATGCTCTAGGTGCTTCCATTTGCTGATTTCTAGAGTTGGATCATGCATGAGATAGTTAATTGTTCATTAGAGTTAATTTGAGTAGATTAGTGTAGTAGCTATTTTACATGTCAAGAAAGAGACTTCTATTGTGTGTATGTGTATGTTATTTTTAGTTGTCTTCTATGTATACTGAGTGGGTCACTTATGACCACTATCTTTTAGACTATCTCATGTTTATGCCCATAGTAGCTTCAACTTTGTATCTTGTATATATATTCAGTTGTGCGCTCTGTTGATTCCAAGTTCTGTGATACTAATGATATGCTGAATGTTACTAAGCCACTATAATTATGATTTGGGCCTAGATTGTGTACATCGAATCCACTTGGGAGAAAAAACAACATAGTCAATTCGACATGTCAATACTTGCTTAAAGCAAAATTCACAGATGGTCGATCCTAACCAGTTATATTCTTCGTATTAGCAGACGGTATTACTTAGTAATATCCATTGTTAGTATGGGTCTACAGGTGGGGCGTTACACATAATCTGAAGTACCAACTCTCATAACGAGTGCCACGCCATCGCCTTACCATCTAAATGGATCGTTATAGAGCAATAACATCAAGACCCTAAGTCGATCGTACAAATAACCCATCAAATCGTTCATCGTAAAATATCCTTAATGTCCAAGGCAAAAATCAACCTAATCACCAATCAACAATGGTGATGGACATTAACCACTCTACAGTGGTCAATATCAACCACCTAGGTATTGTACTTAGCCAAAGCGGATAAGTACAAACCAAACGGAAATGTCTGGCATCCATTTTGATGTCTGAAGCCACGTTTTCCACCATTAGATTAGTTGGCACATATCTTAACACTACTCTATAATGTATCTCGTTTGTTAGGTTTCCGCGTGTACGAAACCCCAACGTACAAGATATTCCCCTAACACCCGATCACCGCTATTCGGCGTTTTCAAAACTAAAAACAACCAAACAGCCAAAAGCAACCATGCAACTAACCTATGTGGTTAATATCGTTGATATGTCTCATATCGCTCCTAAGCCGATACTTTTTCGAAATATCCCTTAAAATATCATTACCGATATATCGCCTGATATTTGCCATATATATTTTCGATATAGAGTGTGTAACACTCAATATTTTTAAGAACATTGTTCACTATTTTATGTATTGGAGAAAATGATTTACAAATAAATATCTTCATATTCTCAATATTTGTTTTTTGTATGCGATGAGTGACAATATCTAAACAATATTATAAATCTAAATGTACTGATTTTTCAATTTTAACCATACAGTCTCACATTAGAGAAGAGGAAAGCAAAGACAAAGAAAGGGCCACCCTCATCACAAAGAAGAAAGCAGTTAGTTATGGTTCTAACATCCCTTATTTAAGTCCGTCCTTTCCAACTATCATACCTTCGACGATAAGAAGATTGTCCCTCTAGAAAAGAGAGGGTAGAAGGCCCTAAGGACAAGGACCAGTGGCCAACTCAAGGAAAGAAAAATCTCATTAAAAATGAAGAAAGTCTTTGGCCAGCTTCTAGCTAGCTAGATCCGAAAAGAAGGGGCACAAATAATATAAGATCTTTCTCCATCTTTTCATCTACATCTGAGGCACACTTTTAGACTTCTTCATTAGTCCTTCAATAAAGAAAACTCCACGTTTCCATTGTTTTATTACCCATGAAGACTTTACCACTAAAACAAGATCATGAAAGAGCTATTTCTCCTTTAATATTTTTTCACTATTTCTAATTGATAAGCTGGCTTATGAAAATTCATTTTATTAGTAATTGTTATGAACCAAGAACTAAAAGATAAAGAGCGGTAAAGTTATATAATTGAAAATCGATATGGAACGAGCTAAAGTAGCAATTAGTATCAAATTCATCATTGTTTATTGGATAAATTAAGTGAAAATGAAAAAGACGAAGCTATAAGTATGAAAAATTTGGGGAATTAATATAGATGATTAGATGGCCGAATAAACAATAAATACAGTATAAAAAAAAGAAGAAATCAATAAAGATGTATAGTATATGAGCCTATATTATGATTCGTATTTAATAGAATATCTCAGTAAATAGATTATAATATGTAAACTATTTTTAATAAGTT
Source organism: Allium cepa (assembly GCA_030765085.1). Classification (NCBI taxonomy): domain Eukaryota; kingdom Viridiplantae; phylum Streptophyta; class Magnoliopsida; order Asparagales; family Amaryllidaceae; genus Allium; species Allium cepa. The sequence continues at coordinate 188,836,601 of CM060943.1, forward strand.
TTTGATAGCAATTTGGCATTATTCATCCAAATATTTGAAAAGTTAACATTAAAATAACATTATGACATAGCACAATATCAATCATTACATGTTCTACATATGTCCGACATTTTACCTATATAATCCGATATTATCATGATATTTTAAAGTATCTCATATAGGTAATTAACCGATAAATACCCGATACCAATATTAACTACTTAGTAACCAATATCCATACTTATATCCAAACGGCATACATATAACATGTATAATACATCCAAATCAACCAATAAGGTAATCATATAAAAAAAGCTCAAATCTAATAACTCCCTAACAATGGAACATCGATGGAAAATATGTGATATTCGATATAAAGCATTTTAAAGTACTTTTATTTTCTTTTATAAAAATCTAGTAGGTGTATAGCTATAGAAAAATCAAATTTTAAAACCAAAAATCATTCCAGAACATCGATCTAATACTATATAACCAATAGTTGTATGGTGAGAGACAATATCACTTACCTCAATAAAATCTATCCAACCCAGCACCAAAGCATAGATCTCTTCATCTTGAGCACAAAGCAAGAAACCGAACCCAAAACGGACCTTGTGTGCAAAAGATAAGGATCAAATATGAATCAAGATTAATTAAACAATTAATTAACTAACTAAAATGGTTAATTGCCTAATTATCCCTAACTCCTTCTTCTCCTACATCTCAAATGCCTGCATGTGTGCACAAAGAACTGGCTGTGCATATCCTTTTTTTCTCTCCTCGATTTTTCACTCAATGCTCAGTGAAAACATGTCCGTCATTTCCAAATCGTCCCATTACAAGATCTTTCTTCCTTGGACCCAAAAAGGCAAATCTCAATCACCTATAAGGATTTACGACTTGATGCTATGACCATGCTAAGGCCAAAGTCACAATCACATCTAGTTATCGGAGGAGTCCTTAATATGGTGAGTGGTGCACGTCATCAAGAGAAACGCAATGGTAATCGTCGATCCGCCTGTCATCGCTCCAAGATCCCGTAAAATAAAACCCTAATCATCCATGGATGGGTCAATCTCGGCCAATTACCATCGATCAAAATTCTACCACGATCATCATGAAGCTCTCATCGATACGAGCTCATTAAATCTAGTTTCATGAATTTTATTAGAGCAGATCAATAGATTTTATCTTTTGAAAGTCAAGAGGAGAAGCGATCATTGTTTTTCTCTAGGATGAATGAAATAGAAAATAAATGAAATGAATTAAAGGGAGAGATCTGATTGGGTATTTAAATAATAATATTTGATTCTGTTCATTTAACTTCTCAAATAAATGGTCATACGTTTCGAGTCCGTACGATCACACGATGCTTCCGATCGTTATAAAACTCATTTACTTATAGCACATCATCTTTTCGAATCCAATGGTATAAATCTCGTTGCTATCTGAGACTGTGCCCTAGGATGCTAATTTTATGCATTTCGAGATTGTTTCGGCCATCAGATGGTCCAATCTCTAAATATAGCGATCCTTATACTTGTTTTAATTCAGAACGTCAATCCGAACTCAACGGAATTGGTCTGTAGTCCTTATTCGGCCACATGCGAAAAATCATATTTTTGGGCCTTTATTTAATTAACAATTAAATATTTAAATCAATTATTTAAATATTTGATCGTTAACATATGGGTCGTTACAGTTTCCTATTCATGTTCGGTGTCTCTATTAGTTATTTTCGGTTAGATAGTTCCTTCTACGATGTTCCTGCTAAGCTGTTCCTACTAAGCTATTCTTGCTAGGATGCTCCTGTTAGCTGATCCTGTTAGATTGTTCCAGCTAAGCCGTTGTTGCTAGGCTATTACTGTTAGCTGATCATGCTAGATTGTTCCTCCTGGCTGACGTGTTGTGCTGTTCCTGCTAGCTTATCCGCTAGGTTTTTCCTACTAGCTAATCCTGGTAGGCTATTCCTGCAAGCTGTACCTGCTAGGCTATTCCTTCTAGCTGATCTGCTAGGTTATTCTTGCTAACCGATCCTGTTAGGTTATTCATTTTAGCTGATCCTGCTAGGATGTTCTCGCTAGCTGATCCTGTTAGGCAATTCCTGTAAGCTCTGACTTGTCTGCCATTACATTTATATGATTGGCTGTCTTGATTTGCCTTCTATTATTGTTGGATGTTTTTGTATTTATAGGAGTGAGGTGATGGTGTAACTAATCTGGTAAGTTAGGAAATTTCCATGTATAACTCGCCCAAAGTGAATATTTCTGAATATGCCAAAATTAGATAATTATTTCCTAATATAAGTAGATTTCATTCCATATATAGCTTGCTAGGTTCAGCTAGAAGCTCTATCCGAGGTAGGTCGGCGTGGTAGAATGTATGTGGATATGTTATTAACTAGTTCGTATGCTCCCCTATTTAGGTTGGATCCATTCGGTTTGGAGGACTGCGCCTAGGCCTGGTTCGATATGACACCAAAGCACATGGCTCGGTAGATCTAGACTAGCTTGGTCCGGTGGGCTTCTCTTCCTTTGGTTCGGTGGGCTACTCTACCTAGTCTGGCCACTAGACAATGTCACCCCTCTTAACTAAGTAAGAGATTTTATTCAATAACATGGGTATCAAAGAAGATTTCCTATTCAGTATACAAATGGGTACCAAACAAGAATTCCTGTTCGTTAACCTGGGTACCAAACAGAAAGAGGGGATCTTGCCTTTGCTACCTCTCAGCTGCTCCTTATGTATTTCCATCTCTCATTTCCTTCCTTACTTACATTGGAAATGGTTAGACACTCAATAGGTAGATTCTCTAATAGACCATAACTTATATTCTATAAAATAATGTGCTTGCCAGGACTCGAACTCGGGAGGGTTGGCCGAAAGGTAGAAGTATTCACCGTTGTGATACACATGCTTTTATCCCATAACTTCTTCATTGCAAGTCAGAATTGAATGAAACTTGGACCAATAGCTTTGTATCATTGAGTAGAGTATTCCAATGCCTCTGAATGTTCCATTTGCCTAAATTAGGCAGTTGTTCTCCAAGGTGGGGCTCGAGTCGATTAGGTGATAGATAAATTTTAAGACGATCATATCTTCCAATCCATAGCTCAGATTAAGAAGCGATCTCGACCTATGTACATGTCTCGACCTTAGGAACATTTTTCATGTGCTTTGACCATATTTTTTGATTATGCCAAATTTTCCTCTAGCGCTTCGCCTTATGCTTATGAATGCCTAATGATGCTTTTATTATGCACCTTTCGACTGTCACTATGATTCTTAATGTCTTTTCATAGTCACTATATCGTGGGAGAAAAGTCTAAAACACTTGCCCCCAAATCATTCTTTCACAGAATACAAAATGTTCTTTGTTACTTCTAAAATCTTCTTCTTTTTCATAAGATGGTTATCTCAAACCTCAAAATATCTACATATGAATTTCTATCCTTTCGATAAGTATTCCACTGTTAATATATTACAGGGCCTTGTTTGCTCGAGGAATGCTTGTTAATCGTTCCAAGAAACATTTTATCAGTGTAATGTTCATAGTTCATTTCTTTGTTGTAGTATAATCATTTAGTGTGATTTCCTATCGATTCTCATCTTTGTCCAGTAGTCTTTTTCTTCCTTTGGTTCAACCTCCTTGCCCTGTGTCTTGAGGGCCACATGTTATCTTATGAATGTTCCAAGAATGTTGATATGCCCTAGGGAAAGGAACATACAGTGTTTCTATGGCATGTGGGTTTGACAAGGTGCATTTTGTTGCATTAATTGTAATTTGGCTAATTAATACTTGTGGTTGCGATGTATTTACCTTACATGATTACTAAGTTATTTCACCAGTGATTCCTTCATCACCACTATGCATACTTGTATAGATCAATCACTAAAATGTTTGGCTAGGTAGATGGTTTCTTCTAATGTTTTGAACGTGGGTTGATCATGTGCTTGTGCTATGAAGCTAATCTTCTTTTGATGTTTATGCTTTGTTGCTTCTGATATTTATTCATATACATATTCTCCATTTCTTGGCCATTGATCATGATATGTTTGTTCCATATAATCGCTTGGTTTTCTAGTTCCATTAGCAATCTTTCTCACCGCTATCATGCATATTTGGATGGGATCAATACCAACAAGTTCGTAAGGGTAAGCGGTTTCTATGACTGATGGTTGCTTTGGCCCACACTTTATACTTCCTGTATGAAAACTTACATAAGCACATATGTGTCTTATAGAAATTATGAATAAAATTATTATACCTGATCAAGATTAGTTATTGCATTATATGTAGTATTCTTGCTTAGCTATTATCATGTTAGTAATCCTTTAGTGCTTCCTCACGTGCTTATAATCAGGTCCCATCACTAACAAGTTCGACACAGTGAGAATACCGATGAAGTAGTTACGTGTTATTTTTCTAGTTCTTTGGACAACTCTTCCTTTGCCTCCATCATACTTACATAAGATTAAACGCCGATAAGTTTGATAAGGCGAACATACCTTGGTGTAGTGTCTTTGAAATTCAATCCCTTATGTCCTTATTTATTTTCCACTTCCAGTATTTTAGTTTTCTTATTATCACATACATATTCCATGCATACTTTAAACAAGTTTGCCCTAGTTTCGGTCTGTTGATTGTCTTCATAGGAAATTCCAGTATTGACTGCTAGAGCTGGGCCATACAACTTATAGTCACGTTTTACTACGACCAAGCTCTATTATTCATTGTTGATAGAATTCCAGAGCCGAACATCAGGCGTGAACCAACTAGGCGGGTTCCATGTCCTGACCGCCGGTAAGTTGCATTCTTCATAGCCATCCTAAAAGCTTGTAGCTGATCGTCAACCATAGACACTTGAATAGGGATCACTTTGGTCCACCACTACCGGCTAAGAAGGTTGAGTCGATCATCAACCGTGGACACCCGAATAGGGATCACTCTGATCCACCATTGTTGGCCAAAAAGGTTGAACCAATCATTAGCTGTGGACATTCGAATACCGATCACTTCGGTCTACCACTCTTGGCTGAGTAGTTTGTGCCAATCGTCAACTTCGAGCACCACTTGACACTCATGTCTTGACCATAGGATGATCGGGTTCGCTGTTGCTGGCAAAGAAGTTTGGGTCGATCGTTAACGAGGAACACCCACTTGGCAGTCATGCCCTGACCATAGGTTGATCGGCTTATTGTTGCTGGTATAGAAGTTTTGGCTGATCGTTAATGGCGAGCACCCAATTGGCGGTTATGTCCTGACCATGGGCTAATTGGGCGCATCATTGCCGATAAAGAAGCTTGGGTCAATTTTCAACGACGAGCACCCACTTGGAGGTCATGTCCTAACTATGGGCTGATCTAGCTTGCCATTATCAGCTAAAGGTTTATCCAAGCTTTCCACGGTGCACCAGAGTTGGGCGTCCCTAGAATATAGCAGCCTTGCCTGTATAGTGTTAGAGATCGAGGAACTTATTTGGCAAGAGATGGTGGTTCTTATGGTTGTTTGACAGCGCTGATCATCTATCATGGTTTCACATACCCTATCCCACGATTCGGTAAGACTGTGACGAGTGGTAATACATATATCCATATTTCATGCAGCATTAATAGTCGGTGCACCAAAATGAAATAGAGGTTTTAAGCACTCCACATTTTCCCAAATATTGCTTCGTCTATGGTGATAAGAATGTAAGCACCATTCCTAGGATCCTTGTTGATAAACTATAACCTTTCCCAAATTAGGTAGGCTGCCCCCAGGCCAATGGGAAATTTGCTCTTGGAGTAGGTTTCCTTTCTAGCACTGATGACGCTTTATCCTAGAATTGTATCATTTCAACACTTTCTGCTAGACCACCATAGTTTTCAAAGTGGCCTCATCCCGCTTCTCCTCGATTAGATCTAGGGACATATTTAGCAATTCCTCATTCTCCTTTGTTATATTAGGTTATTCTATGAGATGAAACAATAGTTTCGATGGGAAGAATAACCAATAAATCGTAAGCCAAAGCAAAATGAGTATATCCTATTGTAATTTAAGGGGAAGTGCGATACCATTAATTCTAATAGCAGCTAATCCATCTAAGTTCCCTTATCATTTTCTAAATGATTTTCAGGTGAGTTTATAAGTAACCTCATTGAGCTCTTCAACCTATCCATTAGCCCACAGCTGAGGCATTGTATGAAAGCTTATCCTGATTCCATGTTGCTGATAGATGTTGCCAAGTTAATGACTATCAAACTGCTATCCATTGTTCGAAATCATATCGAGATGAACTTTATACTCGATAAAGTAAAACGCAACCACTATTGCATACTTAGCTCCAGCCATAGCTATTAGAAGTTCTTGATTAAGATCAATGTCCATGAGATTTCCTTTTCTAGGGTCTGCCCCAATATGGTCTCCTTGACCGTCTTGACATACGTTATGCAATATTTCCTTAGCCTCTCTTGTAGCTATGCGCCTTAGCAGCGGTTTAGTGAAAACTCTTCTGTATAAGTTGCCATCCCGTATGGTGTACCCAATCGCCTTGTGCTTTACCTTCCTTGCTTCATTCTGTTTAAGGGTGAAGTTTTTACTAGGAACAATCCAAAAGCGATCCATTTCCTGAGCAAGCCAATCTTTCCCAAACCATGAGCATTTCGGTTTTCCTTCCTTGGGATGTGCTTAAACACATGACATTCTTGCACATTAAGCAAAGGCTTTGCCCTTTTTCTTTCTTTTTAAGTAGGATGCTAATCATTCTCTATTGACTTAGAACTTCCAAAATGCTTGATACATGGCCATTTGCAGGTCGCTATGGATGCATAGCATCCAGATTCCCGATTCTTTTGCTATATCCAATTCTATGATTGGTGTATCATACACTATCATTTAGTCTAGCCTACAAGGTAAGAGGTCAATCCCATATGAATCAAGAACATTCACACATGTCCAACCATTAGTATTTTTTTAGTTCCACGAGTATCACATAGTCATGTGACATACTGTTACCATGCATCAAGTATTTCTATTAAATATCATCCAAAATTTATTATCAAAGCAAGTCATACCTTTGCATTGTTATCCGTGCACTATCAGGGTATCCAATCTCTGTAGTATCATGCTTTATATTCACATGAAGCTGATTTAGTCTCTAAGGCTCTTTGAAAAGATTATGCTCCACCATCTCTAGAGATATCTAGTCACACTTGTGGAATAGGTTGGAATTACACTCCACTATCTTTGGAAGACCTAACACTAGTCTTTCATTATTTCTGATGATGTTCAACCTTGCCTTTGCGACTTGAAAATTTATGCTACACTATCTGTTTACTCGGTTCTTCATAATTTTTATGCACATCCATCTTCAGATATATAGTAGGAAGACATGCTCTATTGTCCATGATGTGATCTAACGTCATGCCCCCGAGCATTCTTTACACTCTATCTTCCCAAGGACTCATTTACCTCGAGGGGCTACGGTCGGGAGTTTATGGCATTCTCGGTGTAGTTACCCTAGTGTTTCAACCTAGATCATACATGCGAGATATATTTATATCCATTGGTCTCATGACCACAAATCTTATGGAATGTGTGATATTTGTTAGTTCCAATCTTTATGGCTGTTGATTCTCTGATCCTTAATTTATCGCAATCCATGGCTTTTCTAATAACATGGTAGATTCTTTTTGAAGTTTCCGTAAGCAATGAAAACATAAACTTGCCCTATCTCTAAAATGTTTCCTACCTTTTCGCCTTCAAACTAATTGACATTTACACATTCTTTTGCTTGATATCCAAGTGTTAATAGATTAGTACTCCAAATGACTAAACCAAACAGACTCTAAGCATGACATGTGAAAAGGAAAGCAACAACATCCTCTCCCTTTGTAGCTCCAACTGCTTCCATATGCTAAATGTAGCGCCACAAATGTGTTTATGGGTCAGTTTTTCGAACATATTGTTACATGATCAACATCTTAAAATCTGGGGTTTGACTGCCTATCTGATGTTCAGAGTGAACTGACTATAGTTCATCTTGCCAAGCCTTGGTCTCCTCCTCCATGCACTTAACACTCGACACATTAATCCAGCAATTTGCTCCCGCTATTGGAATGCTTCCTTAGTTTACTTGGTGGGCCACTTCATACCCTAGGCACTGGAACAACCACCTATGTACCAGTTGGTATGAACTCAAGCGGTTCCATTTCAATAGCTAATTGTGTGGTTCCAACATCAGCGTTGATTTCTAGTGAGACATCCTTTTTTGTTCCAGAATGGGCTATGCAATTGTTCTGTTACTAATTAGTTCTACATCAGTTTGATTTGGTTCTAGCCCTAGCCAGTTTGGTTCGTAGAATTCTGGATTTCGATGGCACCTACCTGTCTTACTTATTACCCTGAGTTCATTTTTGATGGGTTGCAAATAGAACTCTAGACTTGGTCTCTCTGGACCTTCATTAGTGCTGCTTGCTCCATGAGTCTAAGGAATGATCCTTTATCTCTGAATACTAGCTAGGAAAGGAGCTACCATATCTTCCATCATCATTTGAAATCACTAATAGACTTTTCTCTAGTAGTTATGCTAGATTACCATCCTGATGCAGCACATTTCAACCTCACATATTTGCCGGCTCATAGACGAAATCTTCTAATGTGGCTAGTTTCTCCATTTTCGATCTCTTAACAAACTTCGCTCCAAGGTGCACTCCACTATACAGATCATTAAGGTGGATCACACAAGAATGAATTCAGCATAAGGTTCAACCAAAAAAGTATATAGTGGCCAAGTCCAGCAAGAATAGAGGAAAGAATTTGCATGAGGCATCTTCTGTAGCTCTTGTTACTAGTATGTGTTGGGCCTACAATTGTAAAATCACTGAAGGGTTAGTAAGTCGATATGGTTCCATAATGGGCATCCTGAAGTCTTTAGGATCCCTGGTAGTCATAACTCTAGGAAGAATGTACTACTAAGCTAATTTCCAATCCCTCACTCCACTTTATCACGTTTAAACAAATTGTTTAATGATTCGATCCAACCTATCCTCCATTTTGGGTGGCTATCAGTGATAGCTTGACCTTTCCATTGCTTGAACATTTTCTTTCATATTCCTTATGATGACTTGTTCTTTAGTTACATGCATGGTTATGGCTCTCAGATTCATCCTAGTGATCATTTTCTTTCATTGACCATAATTTTAATGAGGGAAAGAGAAGCATTTGCTGCAGTTACTCCCAATTCGATTTTATCCCTATCTGGTTCGGCGCTTAACCGCTTCTCGGTCTAGCTTCAACTGAACTTTTTCTTGTTTCATCCCTCTAGCATCCCTTCTTCCAACTCTTGGACCTTCTTGATCACATTCCTTATCAGAGTGGAACCTCCTTCGTCTTTTGGATCCCGTAGACTGGGATTGCCCTTGCATTCAAGTATTAAGACCAATAGATTACACTTGCCCCAAATGTGTCATAAGTCATCCAACATTGCTTAATGTCGGGTAGTGAAAAATTCATTTAGCTTGCCCACAACTCTATCCAAGTTGCCTGTTGTAGTTACATCTACTAGCACCAGAGTGCTTGCTAAATGATTATCCTGATTAGCTGTTGTTTTGTTGGGCGCATGCACATTCCTTGCATTCCTACTGGTAGAACCAACTTTTTTATTTGATCAAAAGGCATGTTTAGAATCATCTCTCAATGAAAGTACCAAAAATTCCTACATAAAAATAGGCGAACACCTCCAATCAATTAGTTGTAGTGCTATGAATACAAGTCGTATAACACAGCAGTTATATTTGTATGATGATTGATTTTTAGAGAGCATATCACATATATCTTATGTAGAAAGTAAATTGTAATAAAGCAATTTACATAAATATTTATGGTGATTCGTCTAGAATGTGCCTACATCCACTGTCCATTTTCATTATTCTTCTTATAGATCTTTGATATAATGTCTAAGATATAAGATAAAATGGTCTAAAGCTGAATAGAAAGTAAGATATAGCTCAACGAAGTCTATTTGGCTATTCCTATTTGGCTATTGTTGGTTGCCAATTCCTATTCAGTTGACTCTATTAGGTCGTTCCAGTTAGATAGTTCTAGTTAGGATGTTCATGATAGGCTATTCCTACTATGGTGTTCCTATTAGAACGTTCCTGTTAGCTGATCCTGCTAGGTTGTTCCTGCTAAGCTGTTGCTACTACTATTAATTGATCCTACTAGACTGTTCCTACTAGTTGATCATACTAGGTTTTTCTTGCTTGTTGATCCGCTAGGCTATTCCTAATGGCTGTTCTTGCTAGCTGATCTTGCTAGGTTATTCCTATTAGCTGATCTGTCTAGGCTATTCCTACTAGCTGATTCGCTAGTTCATTCCTACTAGCTGATCCTACTAGGCTTTTCCTACTAGGCTGTTCCTGCTAGATCTAACTTATCTGCCATTTATATTGTAAGCTTGGCTCTCTGGAATTACATTCTGTTACTATTGGATTCTTTATTATTTATAGGAGTAAAGAGATTGTGTGGCTAATCTGATAAGTCGAGAAATTTCTATGTATAACTCGCCTAGAGGGAATGTTCATGAATATGCCAATTTTCGTTAATCATTTCCTAATATAAGAAAATTTCAACCCATATATAGCATGCTCGGTTTGACTAAAAGCTATGTCCGAGGTAGGTCGGTATGGTAGAATGTATGTGGACATGTTGCTAGTCAGGTTCGTTTGCTCCACTATTTGGTTCGGTCCCGTTTGGTTCAACGGACTCCCTTGTTAACCCAAAAGATGGATCAACACCCTGGTTTGAGTTCAAAAGCACCATCCTTGTTCTAACAGAGCAATATCACAGATGACAATTGTAGAGAAAGAACAGTAAAAGAAAGAAGACGGGGAATTTTTATAGTGGTTCGCCTGTTAAAGAAGCCTACGTCCACTTTCTAGTTTTATTATAAACTGGTTGCTAATACAAGTAACGTTTGATTACAAGGCTTTAATTATCTTTAGGTAGATTGAATCCCTAGAGTTGGAATGCACTAGAGAATCATAATGAATTCATTTGGAGATTTTTGTGAGGGAGGTAGAGAGTAAAGAATGTTTCCAGTAGAGCTTCGGCAATCAGTATGAAGAAGATCCAGTTTCTGTTGCAGGCATGATGGTATTTATATAGATCGAAGAGCTTCTGAGCCAGGCCTATTGCTGACTATTGGCAAATGAATGCATAACGACCTAGAGGAGCTTAGCTCGCAATCCGAGCCAAAACCATGGATCCCTAGCGATCCATGGCCTATGGATCACTAGCGATCCATAGATTTGGATCGTTCACGAGCTCTTTACTTAGCTACTCTCCCTCAATCACTTCTTCATGCTAGGTCACTAATAACATTATTTTGTATGGATCGCTAGCGATCCATCATGTATAGATTGCCAGCGATCCATACATCTAGCATTTTTGTGCTCTTTCTTCTAGGCCTTTCACTGCTTGTTTATCTCAGCAGATCATAAGGATGCATGGATTGCTGCGATCCAAGAACTTGGATTGTTTTTACAGTTTGGAGTGTGGAATGTTTTCATGGCCTTGAATTGACGTTTTTTGTGTAGTCCCGTTGCCCGTTGTTCCGTATTGATGACAGTTTACTAGTTGGATAAACTTAGCTGCTGACCAGACTAAACATACGCTAGCTTCTTGGTTTAGTTAAATTTGGACGTTGCTTTAGTAACATGACTTGGCTCTCATTAACTCCTGGCCTTAGCCTTTCTGGTTAAGTTCTAAGCCATTCCGATGTCACAAAATTATTTTGTTTTCTGTTGGATCCTGCTAGGTTGAAAACTCGAATAACATTTGCCTTCCAGAGTATGTCTTCATTGGAAACAAGACGTGCTCTGGAAGTTACCGCTTTAAATATTTGTTCATCGAATTCCAAGTGATCGCCTTAGAGTTTTGCAGGTATGTGGCAGCTCATGCTGTTGATCACCTAACTTTGGTCTCAATTGTTATTGCTTATCATAACAGATCAAGTCTCTTTTTAAAGTTTCTTGGTATGCTTCGAAACGATTGATAGATGTCAGAGCATGAGCCCTAGAAAAGTCTCTCCCCACTTTATGGGCCACTAGCGATCCATGTACGATGGATCACTAGTGACCTGATCATTTTGGAATTTTTTATTCGATAAGATGGGTCACTAGCGATCCATGATCGATCTCATACGACCCAATGACTTTGCAAATTTTTGCTTCGTTCTTTTATTTGTCTATTTTACAAGACTCGAGCCGACCATTCCTTCTACTTCTTACACTACCCGAACTAGCTTTCCTATAATCTGAGACCCTAAGCGGTTTGACCCATCTTGCTCAACTCAATCCATTGCTTCCTTAGATTCGTCTCGACCAAGCATTCTGCCGTATTTTCTCTAGCACCACCCTCACTAGAGCATCACTATTCTTCAGTTTGCTACTGACCAAACCGCTTGCCTTGAGAATCATTTGCAAACTTTCCTTTGATCTCAAATGACCATATTCCCTTGCTTGATTCAGTTTTCGACCATATTCCCTAGCGAGTTCGTATTCGCGATGAGGATCATGAGAAGTTTGAGTTGATTGCATTTTAATGGAGGAAGATAGTAAATCGAGTCTTGAGTTTCCTTCTAGAATGACATTTGAGCTTTGGCCCAATGCTTGACACGTTTTGCTATCTTCGTCCATTAGACTAGAATTGACTTGTGCCCAATTTCATAGCTATTACTGCACAACAAATTACTAACCGATCCCAGTGCTTTCAAAGAATTTGGACTTATCTCGCTTGCTTGTTGCACGCTCCGTGTCCCTGTAGTGAGAAGAATTTTCACGTCGCTTCGGACAATGGATCTGTTATCGATCATTGATCGATAATGGATAAGTGTACATAAAGTAAAAACATGGGGAAATAGTGTGGGAGACCTTTTCCTTTTCTATTGCGAGTGAACTATCTATACGGGATAGAGCATTTGTAGTGTTTTGGATATCGAGCTCACCCCCTATAGACAACTTGATGCACTTACCCCAGTATACGCTTAAAGTCCATCGCACGGAAGTGAATCGATATCGCTTCAGAATTCAAGTGTAGTAGGGGAAATACTAAGTTATAATAAAATCACCTGGCCATTTGAATGTAAGTTCCATTGTTTTACAATGAAGCATCCATCTTCACACCTTAAATTGAGCGGAGGAAGTTTGACACTTTTAGTGGCCGGATCATCATCCGTCGTGCTTTCTCCTACCACTTCACAGGCAGAATATGGCCAGCTAGTTTCGGTTGGACCGGTCGTGGATCCTACGCCACTCGCCGGAGAAGGCTTTTTCGGCGGTTTCTGCTAAAGTTCTTCACAACATCTACACGCAACATGGTATACCTAAGGAGGACGTACGTCCACCGAAGATGAACGAGTTTGCTCACATGCCTCCTTCGGGGTATACTACCGGCCACCGGTATATGTTCTTGAATGGAGCCTTGCCTTTCTTTAATGGCTTCCTACGCGAGACTCTTTCCAACTTAGGCATTGCCTCGTTTCAACTTTACCCTAATGGTTATGCTATCTTGACTTGCCTACATGTTCTTTTTATGTAGACGTTCAACCGTGCTCTAAATTTTGACAAGCTACGGTACTTTTTGTCATTTAAGAGAAGAGATGATTGTCCATCTTTGATTATGATTGAAGCCTAAAGAAATCGAAAAATTGTTCTTTGTCTGCAGAGAAACTTATCGCAATTCAAGACGCAATATTTCTTCGTTAGATGGTCTAAGGGGTTCAATCGTCTATGGACGACGGGAGTAAGTTCCTTTCCACACTTATTGAACTTCGTTGTGTTGCTATGGAGTTTCTAATAAGTGTGTATATTCTTGCAGTTATTCCAAGGCCAAATAGAGACGTGGCTCTTGATGAAGTTTGTCAGACACTAAAAGGTATTGATGCCGAGGAAAGATGCGTTAAAGTTTATCCAACTAATGAAAACTTGCATTGACGTAGGTCTCTATATCCCGATACATCTACCGTCCAAGTTGAAGTCCCTTCTCTTTCCCGATCCGGGGTTTACATAAGATCTGCTTCTTCTTTCCCTGGATCTGAAGAAGGTGCCTCTCTCTCTCTCTCTCTCTCTCTCTCTCTCTCTCTCTCTCGAGAGAGAGAGAGAGAGAGAGAGAGAGAGAGAGAGAGAGAGAGAGAGATAGAGAGAGAGAGCCTATTTGGACGATCAACCGAGGAGGCTTGCGAAGGAGGAAATGCTACTTCGACTGGATTTAGTGGCCAGGTTAGAATGCCTCAAGTATTGGAGGAAGGAGAAGAAGGGTTCAAGTAAAGAGAAGGCAAGGCCACATTGGACTCAAAAAAGGAAGAAGGTGAGTTTGAGAGTAGTAGCGACGAGTCTACTGCAAGTGACGACCTTTATGCAGAATCTGATGATGAGGACTCGGAATCCTGTGATAAGACCCCGAGCATGAGTCTCGTCCTTCCAAGCTCTTCTCCTCCAGATGCAAGTGGCAAAAATAATGCCCTAAAGAATAGAGAGCATCAGGATTCCCCGAATAAAGACGTTGATGCAAAGTTTGGGGATTTGAGCGAAGTCTATGTTGATTTTGATGCGATCAGGGGGGAAGACTTTAAATTTGAGGAGGTGCCCCCTCCTTCAGGCAATACTGTTCCCGAAGGTAGTTCGGTCTTGCCCGCGTTGGCCGCCCGATCCGGTTCATGACGATACTTTAGGCATTTCCTCAAAATACACTATACATCTTATTAAGTTTGCACACAATTTCCCACTTTCTTTTCGTGCCTATTTTTCATTTCAAAAATCTTTTATTTATGCTTTATGCAAGGTATAATGATAGGACGTGGCCTCTATGATGACTTTGAAGAGTTCACCGACTCCCAGAGCTGGTCTAAGTGCCCTTCCGGCTCTTATCAACCCCGAGAAATGGAGGAGGAATACAGAAGGAGGAAGGAACTAGGGTCGAAGCCCGCCGCCAAAATGAAAGAGATCGGAGCCAATCATACAGTGGAAGGTATATGAAATGGAGATCTTTTGATAAAAGGGAGGAGCCACCGAAGAGCTCAAAATTTGACCATTGTTTGCATTCTTCGAAATAATGGGTGTCCGCTCCATTGCGCTCTTCAACGGGTCAAGAAATCCCCGTCACTTCTACTCCTGCTCCGCCTTCAATTTTTATTCCACCATCTTTAGTCATGCTTGCTCTCGGTTCTTCACGTCCCCATCCAAGCCTTGCCTACATTCTTTTTTCGAGTCCTCCTAAGCTCGAGGCAACGCATCTCGGATGGTTCTTGAGGGGAGTTATGTTTGACCAAGATTCGTACATGACCCACCTTCAAGTAATTCAGAGCGATTTAGATCAGACCAAAGGATGGGAGAGATTATGTAAGCATCTGGCGGACATCAATCGTAATAACTACCAAGAAATTCTCTCTTTCGAGTCGAAGAAGGATGATTTTGAAAAGGCGCTACCAAAACGTGATGCCTGAATTAAATTGCGAGAGGAAGAAAAGGTAGCGGCACTGCTAGAGGGTAAGAGGAGCATCGACTTGCTAAAAGAAGTAAAAGGAGCTCACACTAGGATTAAGATTATCTGTAGAGACGAGATAAAGGAGGTTCGTGCCGAAGTGATGAAATTAAAAGAAGAAGTGGCCGCTTGCAAAGCAACGATTGAGGCTCAGAGGAAAATCATTATTTATCACAACCTCATCGTTGAACGGCATAACAAGACTATTTCTGTCCAAGCCAAGACAATTGCTAGGCTATAGGCTCAGGTCGCGCAACTTAGTGCCAATAAGTCTACTGATGAAGTTGAGAACGACGCCGTTAGAGTGGATTACCTGGATCCTCAAAATACTTCTGAAAGCAAGATGGAGAAGCTAGACGTGACCATTCTGAATTTTTATGTTAACTCCTTGTTTCACCCGAGGAGTCTCAGCTACTTGGGTCCAAAGTTCCCGTGCACTCTCGCTTTAGTTTGGAAAGAAATCTTATCCCACTTTTTGATAGTGGTGATTTATATATTTACTGGGAGTTGCAGGACACCTATCTTAATGACGAATCAAAGAAGGCATTGCTTGAGGATAGGGAAATTATTTGAATCGAAAGAGAAGGAGTAACTGTCAATGCTGCCTTGATGACTGCCGTCAGAGTGCTCACAAGCCTTTCATTTCTATTGTGAGTGAATCATCGAGCAGCCCCACAACCTGCTAGCAAGTTCAGAGCTCAAGACTCTTCCTTAGGTAGTGAAATCCTCGAAAGAAGGTGAAGGTGGTGAATATGAAGTCGACATTCTCAACCATTCTTCCGATGCAGGTAATGCTCTTGCTTCCTATGAGTTCATGAGCTTCCAACTTACGCCGCAAGAGCTGGGAGAATTTAATACTTTCGTTTTTGATCTTATAGGTCCGTCCACCTTTCCTATTGATGCGCTAGCTTCCTTATCTTACAAACCCACTGCTATTTCTACAGACTCCGTGGTCGTCTCTGTTCCTATTCCTTTTTCTACATCCATGTCCGGTTCGCAGCCGAGGTCGGAGTCCGAAAAGATAGTCGCGCTTCATGGCTTGGATGACCCTTCCGTGTCTTTAGAAGGCGACATAATAGCAGTAGAAATTAAGGAGCAGGAAGTCCTGAAAGAGCAGCCTTGCAAGACTTAGCATGAGCTGGTCGCTATCAAGAAGGAAAATGTTGAAGCCATCAAGGCCCCAAAGAGCTCCCGTAAATCACAGAAATGCAAAGGGAAGGTGAATCTTCTAAGAAGGCTGCAGAGGAAGAGGCAGACTTTACCACTGAGGTGTTCATTGAAATTAACGACGGCGACACTACTCCTGAGACAAAGCAGATGCTGCAAACAAAGGGCAGAAAGGGGAATGATGGAAGGAAGCATTGATGAGCTTATGTGAAGGCTGATTTGATTTTTGGTTTCTTTTGAGCCATTTTTTTTAGCACAGAGTCTATACTTAGTGTTTTTGCTGTGGAGTCTATATTTTCTTTTTGTTGGCTAGTGTTGTGTGGGTGCGTCCCCCATGTTTTGACCCTATGTGAAGAAAATTATAAGCAACATATTGATATTTTGACGATATTCTCATTTGTCTGCTCATATATGTTCTTTATACTTGTGCTTGTTTTATTTTATACTGGTTCAGTTCTGTGATTACTGCCAAAACCCTTTGTTTGAAGTAACAGAACTTATGGATTAACAGAACCTAAACGTTCTTTGTTTGGAGTGACAGGACTTGTGAACTTATTGTTTCAATGTGTTTTTATTCAAGTACCGGTGTATGTCCCCTAATTCACAGAGCTGTTTACTTCATACAATTTTCAAATGATCGGCAACTTAGGGTTTAGATAATTTTCATTTTAAACTGGAAATTTGGCTAAGTTTCAGCTTGATTTTTCTTTTTTCGAAAGTTTTCAATTTTAGCATGTAATCTAAGTTTCATGAAATTCCTACAAGTATGCAATATATGCATGTTCGAGAGGTGCGTATTGCATGGGTCAACTGAGGGCAGTTTAAATCATTAAGTATCCTTAGTTAAAAAAATTATATTGGTTTGTAGCATTCCAATTTTGTTGGAGTTGTGCTCATTATTCCTAATTATATAAGCAGTTGGGATGGTTATGGGATGCACGGCTTTTTGTGCTCCTCGACGCTGCTTATCTTTGTTTAATAAGAGGAGCATGTGTTGTAGTGCTCCCCGATGCTGCCTATCTTCAGGCAAGGAGGAGTCTAAGTTTTAGGAATCAGTGCACGATTTTTCAAGCTCCTCAGAGTTGCCTATCTTTGGTCAACGTGAGGAGTTAGTGTTTTGGATTTTAATGCACGACTTATGGAGTGCACAACTTTTAGTCCTCCTCGATGTTTCCTATCTTCGGGCAACGTGAGGGGCTGGCATTTTGGAGATTAGTGCACGGTTTACGAAATGCACGGCCTTTCGTGCTCCTCGGTGTTGTCTATCTTCAAGCAGTGTAAGGATTGTAAGTTTTAAAGTTAGTGTGCGGCTTATGAAATGCGCGATTTTTCATGCTCCTCGATGTTTCCAATCTTCGGGCAACGTGAGGAGTGAAAGTTTTAGAAGTTAGTGCATGGCTTACGAAATGCGTGGTTTTCGTGCTCCTTGCTGTTGCTTATCTTCAGGCAAAGCGAGGAGCGTAAGTTTTTGAGAAGTTAGTGCACTGCTTACGAAATGCATGGTTTTTTGTGCTCTTCGATGTTGCCTATCTTCGGGTAACACGAGGAGCATATGTTTTAGCCTTTTCAATGTTGTCGTAGTAGCACCGGGTTTTCTAAGACCAAGATTGGGTTCCGCCGATCTAACGTTTAGAGTCGATTTGCTTCCATCGACTCGGCATGCATTTATTATGAACATGGTTTTGTTGGTTCAAGAAGCAAGCTTTATTGAGGAAAGCAGGGTAGTTTTTGCCTATGTACAATGCCCCCGGCATCCCAAGTTGGCTTATTTGCTTGAAAATAAAAAGCACATAAGGTAGCTTTCAGATAAAGTAACGGCGGAGTGGTTCGCTATTCCGTGCCCTAGGAACTTGAGTTCCGTCAACAGTCGTTAGCTTGAAATTATCATCTCTGTTTTGATTAATGACGATGGTCCTTCCAAATTTGGTCCAAATATCTTTGAAACGTGGTAAACTCGCTTGAGCACATGATCTCCCACTTCGATTGTTCGATTATGAACTTTTGAGTTGAAGTACCGTGCGACCCTTCGCTGATGGGCGACAGTTCTCAACTCTACTTCTTCTTTTTTCATCAATCATATCTAGTGATTCGAGTAAGAGCTGCTCATTTTGCTTTTGATTAAAGATTTTTCTTCGGTGTGAGGGGACTTCCAGTTCAACAGGAATCATTGCTTCTGAATCGTATGCCAAGGCGAATAGAATATGGTCGGTTACCACGTTGTGGGTAGTCCTGTAAGCCCATAATGCGAGTGAAAGTTCATCAACCCGGTTTACTTTAGCTTTTGTTAGTCTCTTTTTGATAGGGGATTTGATGATCTTGTTTATTGCTTCCACTCTCCTGTTTTCTTGTGGATGAGCCACCGCGGAAAAGCTCTTTTCAATTTTGGAAGTGCTTGCAGAAGCCTTTGAACTCGGCACTTTCGAATTAAGTTCCATTGTCCATGATGACTTTTTGCGGCACACCAAACCTGTAAATAATGTTTTTAGTAACGAAGGTAATGACTTTCTTTGTGGTTATGGTGGCCAACAGTTTCGCTTCGACCCTTTTTTGGAATAATCTACGACAACTATAACATTTTTGGCCCCTCCTTTTACTACCGGTAGGGCGCCTATTAAGTCGATTCCCCATATCGCAAACTGCCACATGCTGACCATCTGTGTTAGCTTTATCGAAGGAGTTCTCTTAATTTTGCAGAATCTTTAACAGCGATCCCATCTTCTGGCATAATCTATAGCGTCACGGTTTATTGTTGGCCAAAAATAACCATACCGAAGGACTTCCTTCACAAGGGTCTACCCCCAAGTGTGGTCCTTACCTTCACCATCGTGTACCTCCTTTATAATTCATTGTGCTTCATTATAGGTCACACACCTAAGAAGGGGGTTGAGAATCCCCTTCGATAGAGAATTCCATCATGTATGACAAACTGTGGTGCTTTTCGGAGAAGCTTTTTTCGTTGCTTTCCGTTAGATAGAAGAGTTCTCGCAAGTAGATAGTCCTTTATCGGCATCATCCATGTCTCCGGCTCGACGGTTGTCTTAAGGATCCATTTGATGTTCATCTCATCTATGCTCGGAGTGGCTAAATTTCGACTGGGACAAGACCCACTGATTGAGCTTCCCTAGAGCCTGCTAGCTTAGCCTAATAGTCTGCCTTGGTGTTTTATTCTCATGGAATATGGATTATGGTAAAATGTTTGATGTCGCTTAGCAGTTCTTGTACTTTAGACAAATACAGGACGAGATTCTCTCCTTGAGCCCGGTATTCCCCCTTTACTAATAGATAAACAATTGGGAGTCACCGTGGATGTGAATGGACTTTATCTTAAATTCTTTCGCCATCTTTAGTCCGGCAATAAGTGCCTCATAATCCATTTCGTTATTTATCATAGGGAATTCCAAGCACAAGGCGTAGCAAACGGCTCTCTCCCTTCAGGGGTTTCAAGCACCACTCCTAACCCTAAATAAAGATTGTTAGATGCACCATATACAAAGAGCTTTCATTGAATCTCTACCTCTAGCGGTGCCTCTTCTTCGTTGTCCCATGTGGTAAAATCGGCGATGAAGTCTGTTAACGCTTGCTTATTGATAGCTTTCCTAGGATGGTATGCAATATCATATCGACTTAGCTCTATGTTCCATTTGAAGAGTCGCCCGGAATTTTCGGGTCGGTACAATGCTTGTTTCAAGGGCTGGTCGGTTAATACTTTGATTGGATGCGCCTGAAAGTATGGTCGTACCTTTCGGGATGCAATCAAGAGGTAATACATTAGCTTTTCCAGCTTTGGGTAATTCTTCTTAGCTCCGGTGGATTGTTTGCTAATGTAATAAACGGGTCGCTGGATTCTCGCTTCTTCCCGCACGAGAGCTTCGCTCAATGCATGTGGTGAGACTGCTAAGTAAATGAGTAGGTCTTCTCTATCCACTGACTTTGATAGATTGGCGGAGCTTCCATGTCTCGTAGCAGTTCGTCGAAAGCCATTTGACAAGCTTCACTCCATTCGAAGTTTTTCTTTTCATCGAAGAACGGTACACACTTGTCTATAGCTTTTGAGATAAATCGGCTTAGTGTTGTGACTTCTCCATTCAAGCTTTGAAGTTCCTTCTTATTTCTTGGGGTTTAGACTTCACGTAGCACTGTTATTTGCTCTGGATTTGCTTCGACGCCTCGGGCACTTACTATGAACCCCAAGAATTTTCCAAAAGCTACTCTAAAGTGACATTTGAGTGGGTTGAACTTTATTCCATACTTTCAGAGTATTTCGAACATTTCAACGAGATTTTCTAGGTGTTTAGCAGCTGCTTGAGATTTGACCAACATGTCATCCACATAAACTTCGATAGTCTTTCCGATTTGACATTTGGACGTAATATTTACTAACATATGGTATGTCGCCTCGATGATTTTCAAACCGAATGACATTATTTGGTAGTGCAGTCTCAAATCGATGATGAAGCTGGTGTTTTCTTGATCTGGCTCATGTATCCGGATCTAGTTGTAGTCCGAGTATGCATCCATAAATGACAGCAATTCATGCCCCATCGTTCCATCCACAAGCCGATCGATTCTACGAAGTTGGAAGCTACCTTTTGGACAAGCTTTATTTAGATCCAAGAAGTCAATGCAAGTTCACCATTTTCCATTAGACTTCTTGACTAAGACTAGGTTTGATACCCACTCAAGATAAGTTGCGTCTTGGATGAAGCCGTTAGCCCTCAGTTTATCTACCTCCTCTCCCAGTGCCTTAGACTGTTCAAGGCCCAAGCTGTGCCTTTTTTTCTTTATTGGTGCGAATTTGGGGGCAATGTTGAGCGTGTGGCAAACAATTTCGGGTGGTACTCCACATATATCAGAGTGCATCCAAGCAAATACATCCAAATTGGTGTGGAGGAATTTAGTTAGTTCTAAGTTTATCCTATTTACATGGTGCGATCCAATTTTCCAAACGTATGTTGGGTCGTCCATATAGACTGGGACAAACACCGTTAATTCTGTCGGTGCTGCCCGATCCTCCACCGAACTCTTCTTTCTAAGTTCCAAAGCCTTGTCGAATCGGTTATGGTCCCCGAGCCAGGGTGGCTCTGTAATTGCTATTCAGTGGGCTCACGGATGTGGAGTGTTTTCCCCACATCCTTTCCTTTGTCCTTTCTTCTTGACTCATGCAATTCTAGGATGTAGCATTCTCGAGCGGCGCTTTGGTCTCCTTTCACAATTCCAACTCTGTGCTCTGTAGGGAACATTATTGTAAGGCATCACTGGGCTAATGCTATTCTGAAGTCGGCTAATATGGGCCGTCTTAAAAAGGTGTTGTGTGTTGACATTTCATCCATGATCACAAATGTCTGAATGAGGGTGACTCTTCGCTCACCCTCTCCAAGCTCTACAGGCAGGTCAATTGTTTCCATCAATTGTTTGGATTCACCAGTAAACCCCTAAATCTTTGTTTGGCATGCAGATATGCATCTCATGCTGATCTTCATTTGATCGAAAGTACATTTGAAGAGTATGTTAACGGAGTTGCCATATCAACCAACACCCGTCAAACTACAGAAGGTTTAATTCCTACGATCACCACCATCGGTCGAGAGTTAGAGCTTCGGTACCATCGGTGTCTCGATTTCGGAATACTATATCGTTATTCAAGACCCTTTGCAGCTTTGATGGAGTTTCGTCTTCTACAGCTAAACATGATTCCTTCGAAGCGTGCTTCAACGAACTTGCATATCGCTCTATTTCCCCAAACTTCATTGTGCGAGATGTGGTCCCCCAGATATTGTTCCAATAGTAAGCCTTTGATCAGTTGGTTTTGATCCTTCCTCACTAGTCCTAGCTTGGTTTCTTCTTTCTCTTGGATGCTGAGGAGTCATAGATTGATTGAGGTTTTGTGGTTGTCTTATGTACTGGTGGAGTTTGTTATTCAAGATCAGCGGTGGTGATATTCTTTTGTATTGTGCAATGTGTTTTTTAGAATGACTAATCCTACTGGCTGATCATATTAGGTTGTTCCTGCTTGCTGATCCATTGCGTTATTCCTACTGGCTGTTAGTGCTGGCTGATCCTACTAGGCTATTCTTATTAGACGATTTGTTTAGGTTGTTCCTACTAGCAGATCCGCTAGTTTATTCCTCCTAGCTGATCCTACTAGGCTATTCCTGCTATATTTGACTTACCTACCATTGTTTTTGTAAGCTTGGCTCTCTAGAATTGCCTTTTGTTACTATTGAATGCTTTAGTATTTATAGGAGTGAAGAGATGGTATGGATGATTCGGTAAGTCAGGAAATTTCCATGTATAACTTGCCCAAAGGGAATGTTCATGAATAAGCCAATTTTTGATAATCATTTCCTAATATAAGCCAATTTCATACCATATATAGGACTAAAAGCTCTGTCTGGGGTAGGTTGGTATAGCAGAATGTATGCGGACATGTTGCTGGTTAGCTTTGTGCGCTCCACTATTTGGTTCGCTCCCTTTTTGTTCAACAGACTACCCTATTAACCAAAAAAATGGATCAACACTCAGGTTTGAGTTTGAAAGCACCAGTCCTGTTCTGATAGAGCAATATCACAGATAATAGTTATAGAGAAAGAAGACAGGGTATTTTTATAGTGGTTCGGCTATTAATGAAGCTGGTATCCACTTTGTAGTTTTATTATAGACTAGTGCTATTACAAGTAACGTTTGATTACAAGGCTTTGATTATCCTTAGGTAGATTGAATCCCTAGAGTTGGAGTTCACTAGAGAATCACAATGAATTCCTTTGGAGATTGTTTTGAGGGAGGTAGATAGTGAAGAATGTTTCCAGCAGAGCTTCAACAATCAGTCCGGAGAAGATCCAGTTTATGTTGCAGACAGGACGACATTTATAGAGATCAGAGAGCTTTTGAGCCAGGCCTATTCGCTGACTATTGGCAGATGGATGCATAATGACCAAGAGTTTAGCTCGCGATCCGAGCCAAAACCATGGATCACTAGCGATCTGTGGCTTATGGAGCATTCGCGAGCTAATTACTTGGCTGCTCTCTCTCCATCACTTCATCACGCTAGGTCGCCAATAACATTGTTCTGTATGGATCACTAGCGATCCATTGTGTATGGATCGCTAGCGATCTATACACTTAGTATTTTTGTGCTCTTTCTTCTAGGCCTTTCACCCCTTGTTTATCTCAACGGACCATTAGGATGCATGGATCACTGGTGATCCATAGAGTTTGGATCGCTAGCGATCTAAGCACTTGGATTGTTTTTGTAGTTTGGAGTGTGGAATGTTTTCATGGCCTTGAATTGACGTTGTTCGTGTAGTCCCATTACCCATTGTTCCATTTTGATGACAATCTACTAGCTGGATACACTTAGCTGCTGACCAGACTGAAGTTACACTAGCTTCTTGGTTTATTTGAATTTGGCCAGTGCTTTAGTTATATGACTTGGCTCTCATTAACTCCTTGCCTTAGCCTTCCTGGTTAAGTTCTAATCCATTCTGATGTCATGGAAGTGTTTTGTTCTCTGCTGGATCCTGCTGGGTTAAAAACCCAGATAACATCCTTTTAGGCTTGGTTCAGTATGATACCAAGGCACGTGACCCAGTAGGTCTTGTACTAGGTTAGTCCGATGGGCTTTTCTACCTTTGGTTTAGTGGGCTTCTCTGCCTTGGTCCGGTCTTTGGATAATGTCACCCCTCTTAGCCAAGTAAGAGATCATGTTCGGTACCTCGGGTACCGACGGAGATGGGGCATACCTTTTCTTCTCTCAGCTACTCCGTGTGTATTGCCATCTCCCCTTTTCTTCCCTTCCTTATGTTGGAAATGGTTATACACTCAATAGTTGGATTCCCTACTCGGACATTACTCATACTCTATAAAAATAATATGTTTGTCAGGACTCGAGCCCATGTGGGATGGCTAAAAGGCACAATTCTTTTTTTTGGCATGGCTAGTCGGGTTTATAGTAGACCATCCACTTTTATTAAATAAAAGAATGCTACATGGATTAACAATGATAGCAAAGGAAATAAAATCAAAATAAAAAACAAAAAAAATGAACAAAGCGATAAGAAGCAAGTGAATAAAGCAGCCATTAAGGAAATTCAAAAGGCCTAAAAATTGGACTAAAATAAATTGCAAAACTTGCTTCCACTAAACATTGAGAAAGATAATATGAAGCAAAGTAGAAACTGGACAGTGCGTTCCACGAAAAAGCCTCAGGTTCCATTCCTCCCATACGCAAAAGATTGAATTCTTAATAAGCTTCAAAAGAAAAGAGGATCTACTGGTTCTCTACTGTGTTTCCTTGAATATGGAAGACCACTCTATAACTCGGTCGTGCGATGGTTTAAGGTAATAGTGAGAAGCCAAAACCCTTTTCCATAAATTATGTACATAAATGCAAGCAAAAAATAGATGAGAAACATTTCTTTGCTTCGAATGTATAAAAAAATCGAGGTGCTCATGATGCCTTTAGCTAGAAGGTCATCTTGGGTATGAATAGCATTGTCAACACCTTCTATAGCATATTATTTCCCTTAGGTTTGGAGTTACTCATCCATATTCTCATGTCCCAAGGGAATGTTTCAGGATGCTAAAAAGCGATTAAGGAAATATATACTTGCTGTAATGACCCGGAAATTTCGATCCCGAAATTTCCAGATAGTTAGTGAAAGAAGAAAGAGAAAGAAGAAGAAACAGAAAACTCAAACTCAAATTCTCACATTCGCAGCGGATAAAATATAATAGCAAATAAAATAACAGTTTACAAAGAAGAACTATATTGGTACATTTCAATTTTCACATCAGAGTTACAATATTTTCATAACACTGGACAGTTTAAACAACATGTCCTAAGTAAATAATAACATATATCATAGCGGATAAACACTCTATACGTTCCTGCCCTTCAGCTCTCCTCCCGAGCTCCAGAACGTCCTTACCTGCAAATCTGTAATACTCGGTCTGACCCGAGCATTACATCAAAGTAACACCTGGGTCAGGCTGGAAACCAGCGTGAGTAAACCCATCTAGCTTGGAATACAAAAGCATACAATTTATATAAACCCGGGGTAACTTATATCGATTCACTACTTCACAAGTTGTTAGACACTACTTATTTCACACATCAATTTCTAAGTACCAAAAACTTTGGTTACATGATCCAATTCACTTAAATCGTTCCATTTCAGCCTATTGGCTTCATATATCAATTCATGAAGAATCGAAGTGGTTTCGGGTATTTACTTATACCCGACTCCGGTCTCTTCGAATCCAATATCATCTTAACCCAAGTTATTCAGGTGATTAAATTCAACTACTGGATGTCACTCTTATATAGCAATAACATAGATAAACATCGCCCATTTATCATTGATTTAACCCATACCATATCAATAGAATGTCACAGCATATCATCCAATAGATATCATTCAATTTATTCAGCAACAATCATCCATAAGCAATCATTATCAATTCATATCATAATTAATCATCTAATCCTGCTTAATTAACCATTAATTAATTTACAATTATTTTATTAATTCATTTGCTCCCTGATTACCTTACCAATCAACCAATTAATCTCTAATCATAGATTAATTATCCTTTAATTATCAATTTATAAACCTCAATTACTAATTAATCTCCTTTAACACAAAGTAATCAATCCTTAATTACTTTATAATCAATTAATTACCCTCTAATTAACTGATAAATTAACCATCAACTATTAATTAATAACCTTAATTATTAATCAATATCTCTTAATACAAATTAATTATTCCATAATTATTCTTATAATTTATTAATAAATCAATAATTAACAAATTAATTATTTCTTAATTATTAATTAATAAAACTTAATTATTAATTAATGACCTTAATTACAAATTAGTTAATCCTTAATCACCAGTTGATTAAACAGTTAATCAACATTTAATTAATATTGATTAATCCTTAATTACTTCTCCTAGGTAATTAAGCTTTAATTACTTCCCATTAGAAAATTTCCCTTATATTAATTTACATTATATAATAAATCTTTAATTACTTTATTAATTCAATCATTAGTTATCAAAACCTTAATCAACTTAAAAATAATCCATTTATCTTATTATTTTCTTACTTACCATTTACGAATAAATTTAAACATTTTATCCTTTAATTAACACTTGGTCACATTTCTATAATTAAGTTTAAATTAATTTACAAATTTAAATTAAAAAAATCACATAGCTTCTTAAATCAAATGTTATATAAGAACATACATTACATAAAAAATATTTGATTTTAAGAAAACAGTCTTAAAATTCGATTTATTTAAATCCCTAAAACTGATTTATTTAAAATTTTAAAGTTTAAACCCTTGTTTAAACAACCTAGACAAATCTCTTGTCTTACCCGGGTAAACATTCAATTCTCGAGCCCAAAACATATCTCAACAAGCCAACCCTCGAGCTTATTCACTTTCCAAAAAAAAACTCGAGCACAACCCAGTACAACCAAAAAAACGCACGAGCAACAACTTGAGTAAACCCCAAACCTCTCTCCTTCTTCCCCTTTCTTTACTGCTTCTCCTAACAACAGTATCAACCAAACCTTACTGCAGCACCAAAGCACCGTGCACGTGTACACGGCGGCAAAGCAACATCGCCGAACTTCAACATCGCCAGCAAGCCTACTTTGACTTCCATATCCGATGACGACCATCCAGCATCCCCTAAGATCACCAGAATGAAATCGAAGTCCTAAAGCACCATCAGACAAAACAATGTTGATCAAATCATCCCTCACCATCACGCTCCGTCCACCAGAACCCCTGCCTCCTTGCCCAGACCTTCATCATACAGTCAATTCCATCTCCTACCTATACCGGCCGGCAAAACCATACCCCTTGAGTCAACACTATTCTACAACAATCAACTCAAGTTGCATAGAAATACGAACCATTTGGGTTTAAGAAGAAGAGGTAGAAAAAAAGAATAGGAAGCAACAACATAATCTAACCATCGCAGCGGCATAAAATATAATAGATAATAAATAATCTTTACTCAAAATCAAATATATCTGTTTACATATATTACATCATCAGAGTACATCAATCACAGATCACATCAATAACATACAAATGGATACATAGCAGCTCAACACAGTGGAATATATAAAACAAATACATTAATACGCATCGTCGTCCAACTCGACCCCTGAGCTCCACAACATCATGTCCTGTATCCTATAATACTCGGTCTGACCCGAGCATTACAGTTAAATAACACCCGAGTCAGTCTGGAATACCAGCGTGAGAAAATCACACCCAATTGATTATTAAAGTTTCAAAAATCCTTTGAAAATAAAAGCATCTCGTAAGACCACGCCACAAATAAACATGTCGGGTTTTTACCTTACGATAGCTAAAACATTTTTATAGAAATCCTCTGATATTATAATAGGGTCTATATACAAATACTTATAAAATAGCCGAAATTGTTACATTCATTAAATTCCAGCTACTAGTCACAAAGTAGATAATACAAACAAAACTCGTACAAGGCTCGTAGGGAGAATGGATTTCCATCAATGGCTGGGCTACTGGGGTACCGCCCGTCACAGTACCTGGCCTAGATCAGAGTACCGAGGAGTATGCCCGCTCCCCTGCAACACAAGGCCGGAACCATTCCTTACTGAACAGTCCCGAACAAGATAACACCGTGGTTGGCGCGACCAACCACCCACTAAGCCGAATATAAAGGGACATCTAGACAGGGGAAAATCTTGTCCTGCTTGGGCATGACCCACCTAACCTTGCTGCACATCCCCTGTTTTAGCCATTCCCGGTTGATGAGGCTTGAGGTTAAACGTTACCTTTTAAGAACACATCACTTGGAATGCCCATCGTCTACCTGACGATGTTTCGCAAGCATTCATCCATACAAGTCCGTCCCGGGTTCGAACGGAACCGAAGGCACTATTCCTACTACATCCATTTCGAAAATATCCTCAGGATTAGTAGCGACTAGCCCTTGCACTTCACTGCTCCATCTTCGATTCCAAAATCGTTTTCACAAAACGTACCAACCGGATCGAAGTGGTTTTCGAGAAATAAATCTCGATCCCGGTCTCTTCGAAACGATCAACGCATTGTCCAATATTGATAGTCGGTTATTTAACTATCACTTATATTCACAAAACAACCATCAACCAATAAATAATTTTCAAATTATTTATTAATCTCCAAAAATATCTTCACAAGATATATTTCTATTTTCAATCCTTTGAAAACAGTTTCAAAACCATCTTTCTTTTCAGAATCAACTTTCCCAAATATTTTCTATCTCCTCTGAAATTACCAAGCACAAACAAGATTTTTATAATAATTAAAAACACTTTACTTAGAAATATACTTTATAAAATTTAAGTTAAAAATACTTCAATGATTTGTTAAAAATACATTCTATATGAATATTTGAAAATAAGGTTACTAAATAAAATTTAAAACTAGATTTCACTTTTAAAAATAAAATACTAAGTCACTCCTAAAATAATTATTGCTATAATAGATTAAAATAATTAATACTATAATAGATTAAAAGGGAATACTTAATTTAGAATTTAAACATTTAGAAACAGTGATTTCTTTTTTCAAAACATACTACTTAAAACCACCTTAAACTTTTAATTTATATTTAAAAATTTACTTTGAAAACGTACTGGGTTTTCAGAGGGAAATTTCCAATCTCAATAACTTAATCAATTTTCCAAATTGATTCCCAATTTATTCCTGTTTGAAATAAATTCCTTTACTTACCAGTTCATTTCAAAATTCATTAATTATGGACTTTACTATTATTTTCAGTTTGATTTTTAAATCCTTTAGCTGAAATATACAAATTTTCAAGTTATTCCCAATTTCTTCTTTATTCTGCTTAAATAATTTAAACCCCAAATTTAAAATAAATGTTTTTTTCTTTTAAATAATAACATTGAAGTTTAAGTTTCATTAATTTTCTGTTTATTTAAATTTTCCTTCCTATGCTCAAGATTTATTTATTAAAATTTTAAAGTCACTTTATTTCCTTTCTAGTTCATTCATAAATTTATTCAACTTTTCTATAATTACTTACAATTTCACTTCCTTTATTTTCATTCCCAAACTCAAAGTATATATTTGGTAATTCATTATTGCCCAATTATAACAACCAAGCCTTAACATTCAATATCTCCACATAATTCCTTACAGAATATCAAATATTCAGAATAGAGAAAAATAAGTAATTAAATAAAGTTGAGGGGTTCAGTTGGATCCCTCCAACATGTTCTCCCTGCATCCACAGACGTTAGCATCACACAATATGCCAATTTCAAATCATACTATACCATATCACATCAATCAATTCAACCATACAATCAATTATTTAAATTTAATCAATTAAATTTAAATCTATATTAACTGAGTGAGATTAACTCACCTTTGATTTTTGTTTGGCAATACAATTCCATCTCGACCATTATCTCCCAAATTTTGGATCTTGTATAAATATATTATAGTTTATTAATGCTTGAACAATCAATTTCCTTGTTTAATAAATTCATCAACTAATTATTTAGGTTAAACCAATTTCTCATTTAAATATCCTTTGAGACCAAAATAAATTAAATAAGTTAATTTAACAAATTAACCTTCGCAACACCCTCCTTTAAAATAATTTAATAGGTTTAAATGTGTATGTATTTACTTTATTCTTCATTTTCCAAACCGTTTACAAAAACAAATTAAAGTTTTCTCTTTGTTTTACGAAAATATGTATATATAGCAATACTAGTCTCAGTTATTATCTAACAGTTGTAATAATATAACTTCTGATTTATATATAGCTGACTGATTTAAACAAAATTATGACATAACTAACTTGTAATTCCTGATAAATGACAGAAATCACAAACTATCTACAGGTTAAACTTTAACATTTAATATTCCGAATTGATTCAAAACGAAAGAAATAACAAGCAATCACCTCACTGCTCGTCGCAGCCATCACCATCACCTAGTTGTCGCGATCGACCACCAGCCCGTCACCACTCGTCGCCTCGCGACTTCGATTCTACCGCCGCCGTTATCACTCGCGAACGACTACGCCTTCCACGCCAAGCCCTGGTAGCATCTAGTTGAACGCCGTCGCGACCATAATCCATCCCCAAACTGCATCGTCAACTCCACGCGAGCTCCTTCCCACGAAGCTTGATCCACAGATTCGATTTACGAACAAATGAAGCATCGCAACCTCATTTGACTCAAGACGAGTACGATGCTAGGGTTTAGGTTAATTTGGTTTTCGATTGGAGGAATACGGCTTCGACCATTTAAATATTCTCTTTTTTTAGCTCGAATTCGATTTAAGAAAGGGGAATTGGGATAAGGCTGTCGCCATTTCTTTTCTTCTGTTTCGATTTCTTTAAAAAACTCGTTCGGCCTTTGGATAAGAAATTGGATAGAGGAGATCGATAAACTTGAGATAGGTTTAAATCAGATTTTTCTTTTATTCGAAATTGAAAAATAAAAAGAAGGGTTGTGTGTTGAATTCTTTAGCGTGCTGAGGAAGGGACATAGGATGGCGTATACGAGAAGCTTGACTTATTAAATTAGATTACATTAGATTATTATCAATTAAATGTCCAACGCGTTTACAAATCGTACGCTCACATACTAACTGCAATCAATACGAAATTTGAAATCCGATAATAATTCAATATTACAGACTCAATGGAACTGGTTTCGTCCAATTCCGAGACTGTGCCCCGAAAAGCTATTTTTAAATTCAATTTAAACGATTAAATTTCATAACTGCCCAATTCAGTGTTAGATTCCATTTTAACACTTTTATTATATTCAATGTTATCAATATAAATTTTATAAGTCTTCAGATTATTTATAACAGGCTTAAAATCTCAGGTTTCATATTTTGTCCAATTCAAATTATTTAATTCTACAATTTAATTGTCAAATAAATCATGATATTCGTAATTTAAGTTGATAATTAACCTTTAAACAATTTAAAATCAATTAATATTCCGATTTTAAATGCTTTAAAATTCTGGGTCGTCACATTCCTCCCCCCTTAAAAGAATTTCGTCCCCGAAATTACTAGTTAGGAAGAATGGTTCAATACCCGTTACTATTTTTTTCAAAACCAACAATTTAACATCCTACCAATTATCTTTTTAATAAAAGACACATTACCTTTCTTATTACCTTTCCAAATCTTTCCCTAATTTGCAAACAAACCTATTTGCCCAATCATTCAAGTTCAATTTAAAATCAATTTGGAATTATCAAAAATTTCTCAAAAATTTTCTAACTCCCTAAATTTCCAAAAAATTTCGCCAGCGTCTCCTTTGCGCGGCTAGCTCGGTACAACTACAAAATGGCTCTACGGCCTTCCAAATCCAAAAAGAAAACAAAACGCCAAGTGGCTCAATCCAAATCCCAATCAAATTCCATACCAAATTTAAATACATACCTTTTTGTCGGGCAATTCATTTTTATCTTATGAAATCAAAATCAATTCTCTTTTCCTTTATATTACCTACATATCCTGCTTAGCACTAATACCCATCCACAACATTCCAAAACATTTTATCCACTTTCTCACAAAATGCCAATATCTATTCATTCCAGTATTGACTTAAATTACATTGTGTAACGACCCGATATTTTCAACCATTCGCATCCGCACATGTCGGACTTGAATTGTTCAAAATACCTCTTTGTAAATAAAATTTGGCAAATCTCAAAATATACAGTAAATAATTAATCACAGAATCAGAATACTCGCAGTGGAATTTAAAAATACTTAGTAGTTCATGAAGCCACTATAAATAGTCTCAACAAATACAAATTACAAAGTCTTCCATCCCAAATATAGTTTAAATCATCAAATAAAAATCCCAAAGTCTTGATTTCATAAATAAGATAGCGGACAGAAAGAAGCCAGCAACTTGAAAGGATCTACAGAAGTCCTAGCTTCGGGATGATGACTGAACTGCAACTCAGGCTGACCCGAGCGTAAAATAAAACATAAACACTCGAGTCAGGACATACATACTTATATAGTGTAAGCTAATTCAAGTGTACTGTAATATAAAGCAAGTAACTTAAAGAATGCTTGGGACCGCACATTCTCTAAGGATCCGTTAAACTATTTACTATGTAGTAATATTTTGCTATTATAATAGTGTCTATATTAAAATAAACTTACTTTTAAATAGCGTTAAGGAGTGACCCAATATTCACCTTAACACGTAATAGTCCCAGTAGTCCATCCAATATTATAGTCCCTCCTGATCGGGAAGCCACCAGAGGATACCACACGGGCTACGGGAGAAAAACAAAATCGTACAAGGCTCGCTATGGTAGGTGACACGGCACAACTAGGCAATGCCAGGGTAGATATACCAATTACGCTCCCGGACCGATGGTAACGCGTAGCGCGCAGCTACCTCCCACCTCGAACAACACTCCCAAATCAAAGGTACGCACCAATACAATCACATAAGTAATAGAATGGCATACAAAGAAGTGTGTCCGATCAGAGGTGCTACCTCATTAATCCGTCAATCGCTCCTGTTTTAGCCACCTTATGCCAACTCACGGGAGTCGGGTCCACGTATTTACCTCATAGAAAACGCCACCACCATCCTACTTCATTCTGGAATCTCCACCGCATACACGGTTGTCAAAGTGGTTTTCGGTATCGACAAAGAGTATGTCAGACATCCGATCCCGGTCTCTTTAACAACCAAGCGTTATTATAACCCGTGGTTATAACTTTAAAAAAAATAGTATTTATACTTTAAAAATCAAAACAAATTTCAAATACATTTCAATATCATAATATCCTTTCAAACATCATTTATTTAAACATCAGTTATTTCATTTAATATAAAATACCATTTAAATCTATTCAATTTATTTAGGAATTAATTGCCTTTCAACTCACATTTAAAAGTTAAATTCTTCCATTTAAAACCATTTAAAGTCAATTCCTTATTCTTATTTATTCATATTATATTCCAAAATTTAAGCTTTTTTTTCCAAAGATTATTTCCATAAATTTTATTAAAACAATCAAAATTCAGTTTCCGTAGCACTTATAAAATGCTACCTAAAGTTATAGGTTAAAACAGTCTATTTACAAAAGACAGCATTTAAGTGCTGTAATTTATTAACTTAACCATTAAGTTTTAAATTCCCAAAATAAAACTTAATATCAATTATTTTACTTAACTAAAATCTCACCTTTAACAAAAATTCATAATTTTCCAAAATAAGTCATACTCCAAAATTTTACATAAACATTCATTTATTTAACATTTGACTCATTCAAAAATCATTATAAATAAATAAAAAAATAAAATCCTTCAAATACATTTAAACCAGAAAATTATAAACTTTCTATTTAAAAATATTTTTTAAAACATTTCATAAAAATATTATATAAACCACGGATCTGTATATAGTTTTCTAGCCTAGGTCAAGTGATACGGATATATATCATTTCAATCCGCAATTTACAAAAACCCCGGGTTCTATCATTTCATACCCGCAATCCCAAGTTAAATATTTAAAATTAAACAATTAAATAAATAAATGAATAAACAATTATCGTACATGCCTATCATTTTAGCCTATAACGATCTCAATTTACAGGGAACTTGCAGTGATGATTTAACAGTAAATAAGCATTAAATAATATAACTGCAACTATATTACAACAGATAAACAACTGATGAGGTGTCAATTTAAAATGGGGTTTAACATCATACGTTATATTACAGACAGATGACATTTAATAAATAATTTACAAATACACTTGCGATAATTCACATAAATATAGGTATGTTTGTCTGGTGAGAAATACTCACCTTAAACTGCAGATAATCAGATTCAAACGATTTTACCACTTGATAAAGGATCGTACAAATGACACGATTAGGTTTCCACGGATGCCATGCCTTGATTCAAATCTAAAATAAGATCCGAATACCAAATACGCGACTTTTAAAATTACGGTCAAAGCAAAATTTTCGAAACAACTGGAACGAATAGAATAAAATCAATTTTGGTTCAGCTTTTGCTTGACTGCCTCACCCCACATACCGACCCCAACTTCATAGGCTTGGCAATACTATTTATTATTATTATACATTTTATTATTATTATTATTATTATTATTATTTCCACCGGCATACCCTAACTTATCTAGTTTTGAAAAATATGTATTTACACAAACTTGCATCTCTGCCTAAACTATTCTTCAATGCAAACTCTCTCTGTTTCTTAATTACAACACGTCTCTGCCACTTCAATTTCAAAACATTGTCGAATTCAGAAACATTAAAATTTAAATTTTTAACCATTCTTAACTTTAAAAATCATATTCCTACTTCAGAAAAATGTTCATTTGGATACCATTTATCTTATGATTAAATAAAATAAATGTTATAAATAAAATATCCAAATTTACTATGAATCATTTGTAAGTCAGAATTTCCCAATTTTACTTAACTTGTATATATATTTTTCCAAATAACTTTACACTTAATTTAAAAATACCCACTTCCTAAATAAAACTAAATTCTCATTTATTTACTTAACTTAACAATTTTATTTAAAACCCAATTTCAAATTTTCAAGTTAATTCATAAATTGAAATTTCACCTTTCCATTTGAAAACAACATTTTCAATTATTTACTCACAAAACACATCCGTTCCATAAATTTTTTTTTTCCTTTTTATAGTTAGTATACACTAAATTTTCTTCACAACTTTATTCATTTAGACATTAATTCAACTATGATTCAAGTTAAATAAAAGTTATTCCAAAATGTTCCATTTCAACCATCTTTCATTTTATCAATTTAAAGTACATTATTTATTATACCAAACATATCCATTTTCGGAAATAACTTTTATTAAAATTTCTAGGTTAGATTTCAACTCCATATTAAATCAAATTTAATTATTATGTCATTTATCGTAAATAAAATCTTTAAATTCACTTTAAAAGCAATTATTAACTTACAAAAATTTAACTTAAAAAAAACAAAACACCTCTAAAATTTTAAAGCCTTAAGTCAAATTTTTAGTTAAATTACATAAATTTTATTTCAAAAATACTTAATAATTTTTGGAAAAATATTATAATATATTAACCATGGGCTTGTTCGGGATATAAGCTCGGTATGAAAACTTAGAGGGACGTGACGTGGTGGAGAAGTAGCCGAGCAAGGCAAAAGGGAAACAGAGAACAACAAGAAGAAGAAAAGAAAAAGTAAAACCATTACCTGATAGAGCCTTCAGCACAAAAGAAGAAGAAGGCTAAACTATGAGATGAAGAGGAAAGTTTTGGACGAGGCTATGTATTTATAAAGAGGAGTTGCTTTGTATGCAAGGAAGTAAAATATACTCGGTCCAAAATGGAACATAGGCACGACATGCAGGGAAACAAATAGGTGAAAATTGGCAAGAGATCTCTAGAAAAAAATATGCGCGATTTACTTTCCAGTTTGTTATGCTTGAACGTTGTTTCTCTTTTTTTTTTTTTTTTTTTGAATTCATGGATAAGCTTGTGATTTTAGGCAAAACTATCAGCCAATATAAATTGGCTCTGTACTGAAAAGGCAAATGAAATAAATGTTTACATAATTTGCTTGATCAGTTGTACGAAAATTTGCAAAACAAATTGCAGTGGGAAACAAGAAGCAAGAGATATGGATTCGTGCTTTATGAAATAGAGGAGCGTGATTCACTATTCCCAGTTATACGAAAATCTTGATTAAATGCATGCGTTGATTACTTTCCAGTTTCTTTAGTTTGAACGTTATTTTATATGCGTGATTTATGCTGCCAATTTATGAAAATTTGATTTCAACATTTTATACCATTTAATAGTTGCGTGATCAGCTATATGAAATTTTGATCTTTATTAAATGAAAGGCAAGAATTGGCAAAGATTTTGGAATGAAAAAGTCATATACAAAAATTAAAACCCAATTGAAAGCTATGGAAAAGGTAACGTTTACTATAAAACTACTGGCTGATATTTTAATCCATATAGATATAAATATGATTTTTCAAATACGCCAAACTGACGCATTACTATACGCCCAAAAATTTATACAAAAGTAACGTTTTTAATTTATACATTTTTACGTTACTTATATCATTACAATGCATGCCCTTTTTAAATGCGAAATTTAACAGTCTGTAAAACCCTGAATTTTACAATGTTATTACTTAAATTAAATTCGCTTACAATTTTTGTATTTTAAATATACAAAATTCATTTTTTATTAACATTGCGAATTTGAGTTGTCTTTTAACAAAATTTAAAAACTTCAAAACTTTCAGTTTATGTTTAGACTTTTAGGAAATGATTTAATCAAATTAATATATATATAAATTGGGAAGTAAATTTTACTGGAAAGAGAAAAATAACGTAAGAGATATGAGTAAAGAGAAAAACGCATATGAAATAGGCAAGCAGATAGGAGAATGGATACTGCGCATGACTGAGATTTAGGAGAAAATTGTGTTTTGAAAAATGCAAGAAATAAATTTTGTTGAATGAAAAAAAAATCAATGGAAATCAAATTTTTAAAGTAATGCGTTGAATTTAGAGGCAACATATTTGATTTGAATGCTAGAATATTCCTTCCCTTTAAAACACATGCCACTGATAAATTTACTCATTTACACTAAGGTCATATTTTTAAGAATGTGTACCATAGCCATAATATTTTATGCCCAAAATATACCGAAATAACGGATTAAAATTCTATACGTTTTCTTATATATATATATATATATATATATATATATATATATATATATATATATATATACGGTATTTATTCCCTAAATTTAGGCGCCCTTTTTAACGCGTAATTACCCAGTTCATTTATACACTAAAAAAAATTCGAAATTCTGACCATGCTGAGACTCGAACTCGTGACCTGTTGTGAATAGCCCAGATGTCTTAACCACCTAAACTATTAATGTTTTCTTAATTAAAACTTGATTTTGCTAGAAATTAAGTTATTTACCATCTTCGACAAAACGCAATTTTCCAAATTAAAGTTAATTCTTAACCATGTCAAAATTTCAGAGATCTTATTATTTAATTAAAAATTTGGTCAATTGTTTTTATTTTTATTTTTAATCACTTTAAAATTTAGATTTTTATATAATAAACCCCAAAGATTTTAAAATACAAGTGAAAAATACTTGTTAAAAATTTGGGCTGTTACACTCTCCCCCACTCAGAACTTTTCGTCCTCGAAAAGGAAGAAGGTAGGGGAATAGAAACAACCTGAAAGAAAACTAAATTGAAACTTAAATTAGAATCATTAATCTAAACAATAAAAAATCAATTTTAAATTAATCATGGATTTCATCTATTTATACTTAAAATTTTAACATTTATTTATTTACATATTTACTTGTATAATATCCCTACACTTAAAAAAAAACATTCATTTTTTTTTAATCCAAATTTTACACAAGGTATTATAACATTCTAATTTAAAATGTTTAATTCTAGTCCAAATTTGAAATGGTAATTTAACTTAATTTTTAAAGTAAATTTACCATTTCCCAAAATAAACTAAATTCCCCATTTAGTTTCTTCTTTATTCCAAACTATAATTAAATTTATTTCTCTCAATATTTTTCTCATCTATGCCAAATATTTTTCTCAATATCTAAACCATATAAATTCTGTTTAAATTAATTAATATTCAATAATTGATTTAATTCATTTGATTTTTACAGAAGTTAAATCAATCTTAACTATTTCCAAATTAATTATCTTATTATCCAATTATTTTCTAAAAACAGAAATTTGTATAGTCATTTATAATAATCATCTTTTATTCAATAAATTTAATTCTTCTTTATTCCAGATTATTATTAAATATATTCTACTTAATATATCTTATTGCACATATTAAGTAGATTATATTTAATATAACTATTCCAATATATTTCTAAATTTCCTTTAACACCATTTGATATTGTATATTATTCAATTATTATTTTATTTCTATTTACCTCTATTTGTCTTGTTGTAACTGAAACTTTAAATGTATAAGATTTATTATAACCACTCAAATTTTTATTTATAAAATCCTTTTATATTATACATTATCCAATTACATAGTTAATTTCTGAATGATTTAGGTAAGTTATATTGGCATGCAATTATACAACTAAAAATTTTCCAACTATATTATTCAAGTTTAAATATTCATTCCAAATTTGACTTTATTTTATCATTAGAATCACCTTTTAACATAAATTTATGAATTAAATTTCCAATTAACTTCAAACCCTTTAGAGATAAATAAATACATACATATTGCATATGTCAAATCAAATTTAAATCATATATCTATATATATTATTAAGTCACATTTAGAAATTCAAATCAATTAAATTTTGAAAGCAAAACTACAACGTGGTCTCTTTACTTCGATACTCGAAAATGAATGTCGATGATGTTGTAGTCATCACCGAAATTATTTTCCAGCGACAAAGAGAAGAGCACTAATTTTTAAAACTTTAAAATTCTTTGGAAACAAATTTATATTCGAAAATAATTTAAATAATAATATATCCTTTTAAGACTTTAAACACAAGGTTTGAAACTATCAGAAATTAAATTCTTAAATTCTTGTTTTAAATCCATTTCTGTTTCCAAATAAATTTATAACCATGTTTTATAGTTCAATTATTTATATAAGACAAAACCAATGGTTTACAAAACCATAAATAAAATCAAACACTATTATCTCTAAACAACTAGTTAAATTCTGAAAATTATACTTATATATATAATATTAGATTTTTCCCAAATATAGGAATAAATTTTTTTCAAAACAAGTATAGAGATTCAATTTTGAAGGACTCAAATTAAAGAGAATTTTGATTTAAAGATAAGTTGGAATCAGAAGATCCGATGGTTAAAATAACAGAATAAGGAACCAGATAAGTTTATATAAATCGCGGGCAACCTTAACCTGGTCAACCGTGACTTAAAGAGTCAGATCGAATGTAGATTTACCATTCGATCCGAAGAGATAGAGTTTAGAATAACCAAAGATACTAGCATCTAAACCGAGGTTAAATATAAATCTTTGGTGAATCAATGCTAATTGTAAAGGAGTTTCACCCCTTTATTAGAATATTGGCGAGACCGCCAATTCACTATAAAGATCATCCGAAGTGGAGTTATGGGATACTCCAGAATCGAACGAAAATGAATAGTGAGGGACACGAATGAACTTCGGAACCGCAGGGAACGTTCCAAAATTCAAAGGAAATCGAATCAAAAGGAAGAGATTCTAGCTCGAATGAAAGTGATTCTGTAAATCAAATTTACCATACATTCTAACTTTTGCCTAGAGCCAAAGCTCTGATACCAAATGTAACGACCCGATATTTTCAACCATTCGCATCCGCACATGTCGGACTTGAATTGTTCAAAATACCGCATTGTAAATAAAATTTGGAAAATCTCAAAATATACAGTAAATAATTAATCACAGAATCAGAATACTCGCAGCGGAATTTAAAAATACTTAGTGGTTCATGAAGCCACTATAAATAGTCTCAACAAATACAAATTACAAAGTCTTCCATCCCAAATATAGTTTAAATCATCAAATAAAAATCCCAAAGTCTTGATTTCATAAATAAGATAGCGGACAGAAAGAAGCCAGCAACTTGAAAGGATCTACAGAAGTCCTAGCTCCGGGATGATGACTGAACTGCAACTCAGGCTGACCCGAGCATAAAATAAAACATAAACACTCGAGTCAGGACATACATACTTATATAGTGTAAGCTAATTAAAGTGTAGTGTAATATAAAGCAAGTAACTTAAAGAATGCTTGGGACCGCCCATTCTCTAAGGTTACTATATAGTAATATTTCGCTATTATAATA
The DNA here is from genome assembly GCA_030765085.1 of Allium cepa. NCBI lineage: Eukaryota > Viridiplantae > Streptophyta > Magnoliopsida > Asparagales > Amaryllidaceae > Allium > Allium cepa. Next base: position 188,877,260 of record CM060943.1, read on the forward strand.
GTGTCTATATTAAAATAAACTTACTTTTAAATAGCGTTAAGGAATGACCCAATATTCCCCTTAACACGTAATAGTCCAATAGTCCATCCAATATCATGGTCCCTCCTGATCGGGAAGCCACCAGAGGATACCACATGGGCTACGGGAGAAAAACAAAATCGTACAAGGCTCGCTATGGTAGGTGACACGGCACAACTAGGCAATGCCAGGGTAGATATACCAATTACGCTTCCGGACCGATGGTAACGCATAGCGCACAGCTACCGCCCACCTCGAACAACACTCTCAAATCAAAGGTGCGCACCAATACAATCACCTAAGTAGCAGAATGGCATACGAAGAAGTGCGTCCGATCAGTGGTGCTACCTCATTAATCCGTCAATCGCTCCTGTTTTAGCCACCTTATGCCAACTCACGGGAGTCGGGTCCACGTATTTACCTCATAGAAAACGCCACCACCATCCTACTTCATTCTGGAATCTCTACCGCGTACACGGTTGTCAAAGTGGTTTTCGGTATCGATAGAGAGTATGCCAGACATCCGATCCCGGTCTCTTTAACAACCAAGCGTTATTATAACCCGTGGTTACAACTTTAAAAAAAATGGTATTTATACTTTAAAAATCAAAATAAATTTCAAATACATTTCAATATCATAATATCCTTTCAAACATCATTTATTTAAACATCAGTCATTTCATTTAATATAAAATACCATTTAAATCTATTCAATTTATTTAGGAATTAATTGCCTTTCAACTCACATTTAAAAGTTAAATTCTTCCATTTAAAACCATTTAAAGTCAATTCCTTATTCTTATTTATTCATATTATATTCCAAAATTTAAGCTTTTTTTTTCAAAGATTATTTCCATAAATTTTATTAAAACAATCAAAATTCAGTTTCCGTAGCACTTATAAAATGCTACCTAAAGTTATAGGTTAAAACAGTCTATTTACAAAAGACAACATTTAAGTGTTGTAATTTATTAACTTAACCATTAAGTTTTAAATTCCCAAAATAAAACTTAATATCAATTATTTTACTTAACTAAAATCTCACTTTTAACAAAAATTCATAATTTTCCAAAATAAGTTATACTCCAAAATTTTACATAAACATTCATTTATTTAACATTTGACTCATTCAAAAATCATTATAAATAAATAAAAAAATAAAATCCTTCAAATACATTTAAACCAAAAAATTATAAACTTTCTATTTAAAAATATTTTTTAAAACATTTCATAAAAATATTATATAAACCACGGGTCTGTATATAGTTTTCTAGCCTAGGTCAAGTGATACAGATATATATCATTTCAATCCGCAATTTACAAAAACCCCGGGTTCTATCATTTTAAACCCGCAATCCCAAGTTAAATATTTAAAATTAAACAATTAAATAAATAAATGAATAAATAATTATCGTACAGGCCTATCATTTCAGCCTATAACGATCTCAATTTACAGGGAACTTGCAGTGATGATTTAACAGTAAATAAGCATTAAATAATATAACTGCAACTATATTACAACAGATAAACAACTGATGAGGTGCCAATTTAAAATGGGGTTTAACATCATACGTTATATTACAGACAGATGACATTTAATAAATAATTTACAAATACACTTGCGATAATTCACATAAATATAGGTATGTTTGTCTGGTGAGAAATACTCACCTTAAACTGCAGATAATCTGATTCAAACGATTTTACCACTTGATAAAGGATCGTACAAATGGCACGATTAGGTTTCCGCGGATGCCACGCCTTGATTCAAATCTAAAATAAGATCCGAATACCAAATACGCGACTTTTAAAATTACGGTCAAAGCAAAATTTTCGAAACAACTGGAACGAATAGAATAAAAGCAATTTTGGTTCAGCTTTTGCTCGACTGCCTCACCCCACATCCCGACCCCAACTTCATAGGCTTGGCAATACTATTTATTATTATTATACATTTTATTATTATTATTATTATTATTATTATTATTATTATTATTATTATTATTTCCACCGGCATACCCTAACTTATCTAGTTTTGAAAAATATGTATTTACACAAACTTGCGTCTCTGCCTAAACTATTCTTCAATGCAAACTCTCTCTGTTTCTTAATTACAACACGTCTCTGCCACTTCAATTTCAAAACATTGTCGAATTCAGAAACATTACAATTTAAATTTTTAACCATTCTTAACTTTAAAAATCATATTCCTACTTCAGAAAAATGTTCATTTGGATACCATTTATCTCATGATTAAATAAAATAAATTTTATAAATAAAATATCCAAATTTACTATGAATCATTTGTAAGTCAGAATTTCCCAATTTTACTTAACTTGTATATATATTTTTCCATATAACTTTACACTTAATTTAAAAATACCCACTTCCTAAATAAAACTAAATTCTCATTTATTTACTTAACTTAACAATTTTATTTAAAACCCAATTTCGAATTTTCATGTTAAGTCATAAATTGAAATTTCACCTTTCCATTTGAAAACAACATTTTCAATTATTTACTCACAAAACACATCCGTTCCATTGATTTTTTTTTCCTTTTTATACTTAATATACACTAAATTTTCTTCACAACTTTATTCATTTAGACATCAATTCAACTATGATTCAAGTTAAATAAATGTTATTCCAAAATGTTCCATTTCAACCGTCTTTCATTTTATCAGTTTAAGGTACATTATTTATTATACGAACATATCCATTTTCGGAAATAACTTTTATTAAAATTTCTAGGTTAGATTTCAACTCCATATTAAATCAAATTTAATTGTTATGTCATTTATCGTAAATAAAATCTTTAAATTCACTTTAAAACCAATTATTAACTTACAAAAATTTAACTTAAAAAAAACAAAACACCTTTAAAATTTTAAAGCCTTAAGTCAAATTTTTAGTTAAATTACATAAATTTTATTTCAAAAATACTTAATAATTTTTAGAAAAATATTATAATATATTAACCATGGGCTTGTTCGGGATATAAGCTCAGTTATGAAAACTTAGAGGGAGGTGACGTGGTGGAGAAGTAGCCGAGCAAGGCAAAAGGGAAACAGAGAACAACAAGAAGAAGAAAGGGAAAAACTGGAAGAAGAAAAGAAAAAGTAAAACCATTACCTGATAGAGGCTTCAACACAAAAGAAGAAGAAGGCTAAACTATGAGATGCATAGGAATGTTTTGGACGAGGCTTTGTATTTGTAAAGAGGAGTTGCTTTGTATGCAAGGAAGTAAAATATACTCGGTCCAAAATGGAACATAGGCACGGCATGCAGGGAAACAAATAGGTGAAAACTGGCAAGAGATCTCTAGAAAAAAATATGCGCGATTTACTTTCTAGTTTGTTATGCTTGAACGTTGTTTCTCTTTTTCTTTTTTTTTTGAATTCATGGATAAGCTTGCGTGATTTTAGGCAAAACGGTCAGCGAATATAAATTGGCTCTGTACTGAAAAGGCAAATGAAATAAATGTTTACATAATTTGCTTGATCAGTTGTACCAAAATTTGCAAAACAAATTGCAGTGGGAAACAAGAAGCAAGAGATATGGATTCGTGCTTTATGAAATAGAGGAGCGTGATTCACTATTCCCAGTTATACGAAAATCTTGATTAAATGCATGCGTTAATTACTTTCCAGTTTCTTTAGTTTGAACATTATTTTATATGCGTGATTTATGCTGCCAATTTATGAAAATTTGATTTCAACATTTTATACCATTTAATAGTTGCGTGATCAGCTATATGAAATTTTGATCTTTATTAAATGAAAGGCAAGAATTGGCAAAGATTTTGGAATGAAAAAGTCATATACAAAAATTAAAACCCAATTGAAAGCTATGAAAAAGGTAACGTTTACTATAAAACTACTGGCTGTTATTTTAATCCATATAGATATAAATATGATTTTTAAAATACGCCAAACTGACGCATTACTATACGCCCAAAAATTTATACAAAAGTAACGTTTTTAATTTATACGTTTTTACGTTACTTATATCATTACAATGCATGTCCTTTTTAAATGCGAAATTTAACAGTCTGTAAAACCCTGAATTTTACAAAGTTATTACTTAAATTAAATTCGCTTACAATTTTTGTATTTTAAATATACAAAATTCATTTTTTTATTAACATTGCGAATTTGAGTTGTCTTTTAACAAAATTTAAAAACTTCAAAACTTTCAGTTTATGTTTAGACTTTTAGGAAATGATTTAATCAAATTAATATATATATAAATTGGGAAGTAAATTTTACTGGAAAGAGAAAAATAACGTAAGAGATATGAGTAAAGAGAAAAACGCATATGAAATAGGCAAGCAGATAGGAGAATGGATACTGCGCATGACTGAGATTTAGGAGAAAATTGTGTTTTGAAAAATGCAAGAAATAAATTTTGTTGAATGAAAAAAAAAATCTATGGAAATCAAATTTTTAAAGTAATGCGTTGAATTTAGAGGCAACATATTTGATTTGAATGCTAGAATATTCCTTCCCTTTAAAACACATGCCACTGATAAATTTACTCATTTACACTAAGTTCATATTTTTAAGAATGTGTACCATAGCCATAATATTTTATGCCTAAAATATACCGAAATAATAGATTAAAATTCTATACGTTTTCTTATATATATATATATATATATATACGGTATTTATTCCCTAAATTTACGCGCCCTTTTTAACGCGTAATTACCCAGTTCATTTATACACTAAAAAAATTCGAAATTCTGACCATGCTGAGACTCAAACTCGTGACCTGTCGTGAATAGCCCAGATGTCTTAACCACCTAAGCTATTAATGTTTTCTTAATTAAAACTTGATTTTGCTAGAAATTAAGTTATTTACCGTCTTCGACAAAAACCCAAATTTCCAAATTAAAGTTAATTCTTAACCATGTCAAAATTTCAGAGATCTTATTATTTAATTAAAAATTTGGTCAATTGTTTTTATTTTTATTTTTAATCACTTTAAAATTTAGATTTTTATATAATAAACCCCAAAGTTTTTAAAATACAAGTGAAAAGTACTTGTTAAAAATTGGGCTGTTACACATTGGTAGTATCAATTTCCATTTAAGACTTCACCATTCCCTCTAAAGTTTATTTTAAGCATTTTATATGCTCCTTATATTTATTTTCATCTTCCACTTTAGTTTATATCTATTTCTATTTAACTTGATTCTTTCATTTTCATACGAATTCAATTTATTTCAACTCCAAATGTTAAATTTTATTTTTCATTTATAACTAATTCATGTCATTATTTTAATTAGTTTCGTTCACTAACTTTTTCAATTCCCTAGTTTGAAACTGTTTTGTCGTTAACAAAATTTCCAAAAATTTCCTAACTCCCAAATTTTTTTAAAATTTTTGGCAGAGTCTTCTTTGTACGGAGGAGCTTTTGCAATTTGACAAAAGAGATAAATATATATACATCGACCCACACGGTCAGAAAAATCAAAAACAGTTCATATTTCCTATTTTTATTGCGTAGGCGTACCTTATTTTGCATTTTTAAGAAAGCGGCTTATTTATTAGCAGTTAGCGTGCCCAAAGTCCAGCCAAACGGCTTCGGTACCTGTACTTACTCAATTTAAACATGTAAGTGCCGATTATAAGAAGTTTAACACATTTCACTTACTTGCAATGATTAAAACATATGAATTCTAAAGAAATGCACATCCAACATTTTTCCGTAAGCAATTTTTACAACTTTCATAGTAATTCAACTATTTCAATTAATTTACAAACCATTTTCATTCAAATTTGAATGGGTTTCAATCCATTCGTATCAACTTCATCAATTTGAATGGTTTAAAACTCAATCGCTTACATTAATTTATTTTTAAGCAAACTGAACTCGTATTTAATTCAATTTCTTTCAAAATCAATTTATTTTACTCCATTCCACTCATAGAATTTTAATTACTTCCATCTACATCAAATGACAATTTATTTTATGCAATTCAACGAGAATTATGTGAATAAATAAGTATTTATGTTTTATAACCAATTTAAATGGATTTCGACTCAATTTATACTCAATTCTATTCCATTTTTAAATTTATTCACAATCCATATATTCTCATTTTCATTGCATTAAATATTATCGGCAACTCACCGAATTTTACTTCAATTAAAACCTATTTTTATTAAACTAAATTTTAAGTTGAATTCAATTCAACTCCTTTCCATTTTTTTAGCTTAAGTTTACCCACTCCAATGTTATACTTAAGCTCATTTAGTTTCAAGTAAATCTTTCTCTTCCATTCAATTTAATTCTATTTCAGTTAAATCTCATTTTAAAAATTTACAATTTCATTTGATTTGTTATTATCAAATTTAACCTTTCAGATTTAGTTCATCCAATTTATTACATGGCCATGTCCAAGTTATTTTCACTTAGTTGGATTTTATTTGCAAACCATACTATTTCAATCCAAATTCATTTTTATTCGATACATTCCCAATCTATTTAATTTGTTAACACTTCAAGCTAAATTTTCAATTTATAGCTCAAGTTCTGATTCTATTATTCACTTTTAATTTACCATCCAATTTATTAACTCACAATTCAGCTTCATTCTCAATTACTTTCACTTCATCAACAATTTGAATCAATTTTAATTTATAACTTGAGTTTATTTCCAACTTCATCATAAACTCACAATTCAATTCCATTAACTAATTTATTATCCAATTAGTTCTTCCCTTATTCATAATCCAACACTTGAATTTTTATTCCAAATATCACTCCATTTAATTTTCTTAAGTTCAATATTTATTTTATACTTCAAGTTTGGATTCTCATTTCATTTTTCAATTCATCAAAATATTGATTTTGGGCATTGTATTCCATTTTCAATTTAATAAGTCACAACTTATTATTTTATACAATTCCATTCATCATAAGCTGGAATATATTCATCTTTTATTTCTAACTCAAGCCTTCTATTTATTTATAGCCCAAGCATATTTTATTTCCATGGATCTTTAATTCTTTTATAAGTTATTCTGGTTTATTGATTTCAATTTCAATCCTTATTCAATTTATTTTCCATTTGCTTAGGTGTGAATCTAATTCCATCAAATAATTCAATTGAATTCTTATTCCAATTCAATTTTATTTTAACTCAGTTTTATTTAACTCAATTCGATTTCAATTTAATTCGAATACAACTGGATATTATTTCAGCCTATTTAAATTAATTTCAATCCAGTTAAATTTTTATTTCCCAATCCAAGTTAATTTCATTTTTAACTTTTCACTTAAAATTTACATTTCAACATTTAAATCTTATATTCCCTTCCTGATATAAAAATCATTTCCATTTGTGAGCTTACAACTATCTCATCAAGATTTTTAAACACCCGGCTTTTGGTTTCAAATCATTTAAAATCTCTAACATCACAAATCACATTTCTCAAAGGCCAAACCAATCCTGGTTTTATTCCCAACAAATTTCCTTAGAAATTTAAAAAACAACAGGTTTTCCTGAACAAATCAATTTGGTAGAAATTCATCACTCAGAAACTCGAAAATGAACATCGATGATGCTGCAGTCACCACCGAAGTTATTTCCAGTGACTGAAGTGAATTCAATTCTATCTCCCTTCCAAATCCATTTTTAAACAAATTTCCTTTCAGAATAACCAAAAACAACAATGCTACTATTTATTTCAAAATACTTTCAAAATCTCCGGGTTTTAAAGTTTCAAATTCTGTTTTAATTCAAATTTTAACTATAATGCATTTGTACAATTTATGCTTATACAAATTCCCATTTAATTATATTTCCAATTACTATTTACATTTATAATCCATATTTATGAATTTCATTTTATAATGAATTTATTCCTTCAAACTTTGGTTATATTTTCAATTTCTTGTTAAATTTTCACTTAACAATGATAATACTTTAATATTATCGTTTCTAACATCCAAGCAACGATATATTAGCTAAATAGTTTACAAAAACTTTCTTTATACCGAAAATATATTTTTTCCGGGTAAAATTATTTCATTCGCCCACATTTAAAACAATACCGTGTCGATTGTTCTATTCAAGTGTTTAAAAACCCTTTCGATACAGTTGCGCAGACTGTGTCGACGAAGGTTTATATGCCACTCAATAAACTAATCAACACAATATTAAAACAATTTATATTCACTAACAAATACACACTCATATTTATTAATACGCTCAACTCATTATAGAGTACTACGGACTCTATATTTAAAAGAGTAATTCCCACCAGAGCCAAGGTTATCACCAACCAAAGCTCTGATACCAAGTGTAACGGCCCGCAAATCCATACCCATTGAGTCAACACTATTCTACAACAATCAACTCAAGTTGCACAGAAATACGAACCATTTGGGTTTAAGAAGAAGAGGTAGAAGAAGAGAATAGAAAGCAACAACAGAATCTAACCATCGCAGCGGCATAAAATATAATAGATAATAAATAATCTTTACTCAAAATCAAATATATCTGTTTACATATATTACATCATTAGAGCACATCAATCACAGATCACATCAATAACATACAAATGGATACATAGCAACTCAACACAGCGGAATATATAAAACAAATACATTAATACGCATCGTCGTCCAACTCGACCCCTGAGCTCCACAACATCATGTCCTGTATCCTATAATACTCGGTCTGACCCGAGCATTACAGTTAAATAACACCCGAGTCAGTCTGGAATACCAGCGTGAGAAAATCACACCCAATTGATTATTAAAGTTTCAAAAATCCTTTGAAAATAAAAGCATCTCGTAAGACCACGCCACAAATAAACATGTCGGGTTTTTACCTTACGATAGCTAAAACATTTTTATAGAAATCCTTTGATATTATAATAGGGTCTATATACAAATACTTATAAAATAGCCGAAATTGTTACATTCATTAAATTCCAGCTACTAGCTACAAAGTGGGTAATACAAACAAAATTCGTACAAGGCTCGTAGGGAGAATGGATTTCCATCAATGGATGGGCTACTAGGGTACCGCCCGTCACAGTACCTGGCCTAGATCAGAGTACCGAGGAGTACGCCCGCTCCCCTGCAACACAAGGCCGGAACCATTCCTTACTGAACAGTCCCGAACAAGATAACCCCGTGGTTGGCGCGACCAACCACCCACTAAGCCGAATATAAAGGGACATCTAGACAGGGGAAAATCTTGTCCTGCTTGGGCATGACCCACCTAACCTTGCTGCACCTCCCCTGTTTTAGCCATTCCCGGTTGATGAGGATTGAGGTTAAACGTTACCTTTTAAGAACACATCACTTGGAATGCCCATCGTCCACCTGACGATGTTTCGCAAGCATTCATCCATACAAGTCCGTCCCGGGTTCGAACAGAACCGAAGGCACTATTCCTACTACATCCATTTTGGAAATATCCTCAGGATTAGTAGCGACTAGCCCTTGCACTTCACTGCTCCATCTTCGATTCCAAAATCATTTTCAGGAAACATACAAACCGGATCGAAGTGGTTTTCGAGAAATAAATCTCGATCCCGGTCTCTTTGAAACGATCAATGCATTGTCCAATATTGATAGTCGGTTATTTAACTATCAATTATATTCACAAAACAACCATCAACCAACAAATAATTATCAAATTATTTATTAATCTCCAAAAATATCTTCACAAGATATATTTCTATTTTCAATCCTTTGAAAACGGTTTCAAAACCATCTTTCTTTTCAGAATCAACTTTCCCAAATATTTTCTATCTCCTCTGAAATTACCAAGCACAAACTAGATTTTTTAAATAATTAAAAACACTTTACTTAGAAATATACTTTATAAAATTTAAGTTAAATCTACTTCAATGATTTGTTAAAAATACATTCTATATGAATATTTTAAAATAAGGTTACTAAATAAAATTTAAAACTAGATTTCACTTTTAAAAATAAAATACTAAGTCACTCTTAAAATAATTATTGCTACAATAGATTAAAATAATTATTGCTATAATAGATTAAAAGGAAATACTTACTTTAGAATTTAAACATTTAGAAACAGTGATTTTTTTTCAAAACATACTTCTTAAAACCACCTTAAACTTTTAATTTATATTTAAAAATTTACTTTGAAAACGTACTGGGTTTTCAGAGGGAAATTTCCAATCTCAATCACTTAATCAATTTTCCAAATTGATTCCCAATTTATTCCTGTTTGAAATAAATTCCTTTACTTACCAGTTCATTTCAAAATTCATTAATTATGGACTTTATTATTATTTTCAGTTTGATTTTTAAATCCTTTAGCTGAAATATACAAATTTTCAAGTTATTCCCAATTTCTTCTTTATTCTGCTTAAATAATTTAAACCCTAAATTTAAAATAAATGTTTTGTTCTTTTAAACAATAACATTGAAGTTTAAGTTTCATTAATTTTCTGTTTATTTAAATTTTCCTTCCTATGCTCAAGATTTATTTATTAAAATTTTAAAGTCACTTTATTTCCTTTCCAGTTCATTCATAAATTTATTTAACTTTTCTATAATTACTCACAATTTCACTTCCTTTATTTTCATTCCCAAACTCAAAGTATATATTTGGTAATTCATTATTGCCCAATTATAACAACCAAGCCTTAACATTCAATATCTCCACATAATTCCTTACAGAATATCAAATATTCAGAATAGAGAAAAATAAGTAATTAAATAAAGTTGAGGGGTCCAGTTGGATCCCTCCAACCTGTTCTCCCTGCATCCACAGACGTTAGCATCACACAATATGCCAATTTCAAATCATATTATACCATATCACATCAATCAATTCAACCATACAATCAATTATTTAAATTTAATCAATTAAATTTAAATCTATATTAACTGAGTGAGATTAACTCACCTTTGATTTTTGTTTGGCAATCCAATTCCATCTCGACCATTATCTCCCAAATTTTGGACCTTGTATAAATATATTATAGTTTATTAATACTTGAACAATCAATTTCCTTGTTTAATAAATTCATCAACTAATTATTTAGGTTAAACAAATTTCTCATTTAAATATCCTTTGAGACCAAAATAAATTAAATAAGTTAATTTAACAAATTAACCTTCGCAACACCCTCCTTTAAAATAATTTAATAGGTTTAAATGTGTATGTATTTACTTTATTCTTCATTTTCCAAACCGTTTACAAAAACAAATTAAAGTTTTCTCTTTGTTTTACGAAAATATGTATATATAGCAATACTAGTCTCAGTTATTATCTGACAGTTGCAATAATATAATTCTAATTTATATATAGCTGACTGATTTAAACAAAATTATGACATAACTAACTTGTAATTCCTGACAAATGACAGAAATCACAAACTATCTACAGGTTAAACTTTAACATTTAATATTCCGAATTGATTCAAAACGAAAGATATTACAAGCAATCACCTCACTGCTCGTCGCAGCCATCACCATCACCTAGCTGTCCCGATCGACCACCAGCCCGTCACCACTCGTCGCCTCGCGACTTCGATTCTACCGCCGCCGTTATCACTCGCGAACGACTACGCCTTCCACGCAAAGTCCTAGTAGCATCTAGTTGAACGCCGTCGCGACCATAATCCATCCCCAAACTGCATCGTCAACTCCGCGCGAGCTCCTTCCCACGAAGCTTGATCCACGGATTCGATTTACGAACAAATGAAGCATCGCGACCTCATTTGACTCAAGACGAGTACGATGCTAGGGTTTAGGTTAATTTGGTTTTCGATTGGAGGAATACGGCTTCGGCCATTTAAATATTCTCTTTTTTTTAGCTCAAATTCGATTTAAGAAAGGGGAATTGGGATAAGGCTGTCGCCATTTCTTTTCTTCTGTTTCAATTTTTTTTTTAAAAAAACTCGTTCGGCCTTTGGATAAGAAATTGGATAGAGGAGATCGATAAACTTGAGATAGGTTTAAATCAGATTTTGCTTTTATTCGAAACTTAAAAATAAAAAGAAGGGTTGCGTGTTGAATTCTTTAGCGTGCCGAGGAAGGGACATAGGATGGCGTATACGAGAAGCTTAACTTGTTAAATTAGATTACATTAGATTATTATCAATTAAATTTCCAGCGCGTTTACAAATCATACGCTCACATACTAACTCCAATCAATACGAAATTTGAAATCCGGTAGTAATTCAATATTACGAACTCAATGGAACTGGTTTCGTCTAATTCCGAGACTGTTCCCCCGAAAAGCTATTTTTAAATTCAATTTAAACGATTAAATTTCAAAACTGCCCAATTCAGTGTTAGATTCCATTTTCACACTTTAATTATATTCAATGTTATCAATATAAAATTTATAAGTCTTTATATTATTTATAACAGCTTTAAATCTCAGGTTTCATATTTTGTCCAATTCAAATTATTTAATTCTACAATTTAATTGTCAAATAAATCATGATATTCGTAATTTAAGTTGATAATTAACCTTTAAACAATTTAAAATCAATTAATATTCCAATTTTAAATGCTTTAAAATTCTGGGTCGTCACACTACCATCCTGGCCTGACTCGGTGTCATCACGCCGCCGCTCCAGACTTTCGAACTTCGATGTCCAGTACCTACATTAAACCGTATTATGACCTCGTCCCATCGCCTTGATGAACTGCAATCCATTCCACCATTTTTATCAAGTAGCCAGACCTCCAAACTATCCTCTGGCCAAACCCCATGCCGAAACGCCGCTTACTTCAATGGAATTTGACTAAAATATAAATTCCGGTCAACATACTATTTCTCATTATTTACTTGTTTAAAATCATGATTTGATTACTATAATTCATCATTTTTGATGACAAATCTGATTTCATAATCAAAGTTTGAAAATTTAACAATGAAATTTCTGCCCTTGACTGATTTCTCAGTTATATATTTTTTTCTTTTCGAAAAAATCCGCTATATATAGTAGAAATTATTCTTAAAAAGAAATCATACCCATACGCAAATTTATCTTCAAAGATCATAACCCAAAATTTAAGTATAGGAAGGGGAATTTGATTTTTTATTTATTTATTTATGTGTTCGAACTAGTTAAACAGAGATAATTTATCAGACATGCACAAATTTCTTTTGCCTTAATCCACATCAACTATGATAATTCATCCCTGCAAACCTTAGTTACTCGCTACTGCAAGAATTTATGCATCAAAGGTTATTAAGGGTGTAGTATACTCACAGTGGGTTAAACAGAAAGCCTTATTCTAAAAATCTGGAATATTAATAGAGCATTTACTAGGTGTATAGGTATGAACATCCATACAGTTATGAACATATACAACAATCCATATTAAACAACATGCTACCATACTTCATTCTAAGAAATTTCAGCATGCATCTATATTTAAATAGAATTTTTTTATTTACTCACCCAAAAATCACTTATATACCCAGACAACACATTCATTCACTTATGCAAGCAAAAATCGAGAAATTTCTATAATCAAATCTTGCATGCATTCAGTTATAAAGCAGAATTTAGTTTTCCAAGAGTGAGGATTTACTCACCTGCATTTTGATTTGAACAGAGCAGGTTGAGGCAATTTAAACTTTGAAAACTTGGACTCTGAAACTTTTTTTCCACTTTGATTTTTAAACAACTACTTCGAATTAGAAGGCTGAGGCTTCATACAACTGAATCGAACTTCATGCCTTTGATTTTGCAGCTGGATTGCTTCAGGTTGAAAATTTGCAGTTGCTATCTGATTTATCTTCTTCTTCTTTTTTTCTCTTCAAGTTTTGATAATTTTAATCCCTGATTCCTCTGGTTTACTTCTTAGCTTGAACAAATATGATCTTGCTAGATTACAAGTTGAAGTTTGTTTTGACTTTTATTTTGATGATTTCAGGTTTTGAAGAAAACTACAGGCTTTGATAATTTTTTTCCCAGATTTTTTTATTTTTTTTATTTCATGATTGAAAGAGTGAAGATGGGATAAGAAATGAAGATGAAAGATACATGTTAATATAGGTTTAAATTAGATTTTGGTAAAAATAAAAGAAAATTAAAATAGAAGTTGACACTTGTCATTATACATACTTAATTTGTTAACATATGTTACTAAGAATGATGATATGTTACATATGTAATTTAATGTGAAATTATATAAATTTTTCTTTATATTTTTATAAAGCTTTTCCATTAATATGATATGTTTACACACACACACACACACACACACACACACACACACACACACATATATATATATATATATATCCATTAACACATTTCCTCTTTACTTTTATTTATACCATTAAAGAAAATTTTAAGATATTATTTTGAATTTTCAAAATTGAATTCTATTTAAAATCAACTTATATATACACAAAATCAAATACATATTTTGTTTGTAAAGGATAAATTTTGCCAATTTGAACAATTATATAAATATGTTTATTGTGATTGTATATTCACAATGGATTTGTATATGTACTAACATAAAAAAATCATAGAGTTCACAAATCTATTTATATATATAAGATTCATCATTTATATATACATCCAGACATCTTAATCATCAAATTTGTTTGTTCAATCCAAATAAAATCAGTACTTTAATGGTTTAAAATCAGTTAATTATCAAATTATCAGCTGTTAAAAAAATCAGGTTATCATATTCCTTCCCCCTTTGAATCTTTTCGTCCTCGAAAAGAAACGAGACCAGAATTATAAAATTGCTTATTATCAGAAAATTTATCTTTGATTATTTTTAATTTTTTTTTTAAAATCCATATAATATTATAAAATAATTTTATAAAAATACTTTTTATAACTCGATGTTTCAACAAGTCCGTCCTCGTTCTCACAGAAATTCGGTCATATGTTGATCAGGCGTAAGACTGAAAATCTATAAGTACTTGGTAAACCCGTTATTAACGCCCAGTGAAAATACTTGGAAAACAATTTTACTGAAAATATTGAAAACATTTTGAAATAGAGGAAATATCTTTGGTGAGAATGCTCTGGAAATCATCACCCCCATCCATGGTCACAGTTACATTCCAGGGTTACGTTGTCGTCGCAGCAAAAGTCCATGTAACTGCAGGCTCTCCGCGGCCTCTCGATTACGCCATGGAACCCACAAAAGATAACGGTTACATCCAGGGTTACGTTGCCGTCACAGCAAAAGTCCATGTAACTGCAGGCTCTCAGCGGCCTCTTATTTTCGCTGTCGAAATGAAACTTCTCCACTCCTACATAGGTCGCAGTCTACCGATATAAAATCAAACGCAGACTGTTGGCTCTCAGCGGCACACACGACTTTCGCTATGGTATACTCTACTCATAATCCCCAGGAACTAGTTTTGTCCGGACTCCTCACAGGATCAACTTTAGAAGCCCCCTTGGGGATCAAGGCAGCACCACCCGGTGGTACTACTGAGAAGTTCATTTCAAGGGAGCGCCTTTTTCCCCAGAGCCATCATCAAAACATTTTATACTATACATTTATAGTATCTTTAAATCATACACCTAGTATGATCTCATACAAAGCTCCTTTACACAAAATCGATTATTCCAAAATCGATAATTCTCAAACTAGGCTTTCCAAATACTCATATTGATTTTACCCAAAAATCAAAAGCCTTTCCAAATCCAAAGGTTCCCAAAACCTTTTCTAAAATCCTCATAAGATCCTTTATATATATATATATATATATATATATATATATACAGATATGTATAATTTTTAAAACTTTGGATCATTTCAAACTTGTATAAAACTCCTTTTTGTACTTCAAACATTTCCAAAAACCCTTTTCTTCTGGCAAAAAGATTCAACAAGGGAAGTTTCATTTTATAAAACAAAGATATTTAACTTTTTTTACTCAAAATCAAATATTCAAATTTGATTACTTCTTTCACTATCATTTTCATTCAAATCCGTACGGTGTACACATATCATCCGTACGCTACACCAATCTGATCGCTCACTCGATCACACAATTTCACTTCCGAACTAGTATCGTCCACCCGACTCCCTCGTGCGGACACAGATCTGGTTTCTTGATCAGAAACTGTCATTCTCCTTGCATAGCCATAACTATGATAGAGAATATCCAGAACCAATCAACAATCCATATCCAGGTACAGCGTCGAAAATCGAGTGAAAAATCCCACTCAGATCGATATAACTATCTCGAAATTCTGTGCTTGAATCTGGATCAAATCATTATGTGAATAGAATAACATACGTACATCCTACGTATTTATCTTTATTGGTTATTAGCCAAATCAATTCCATTTCTATTCACATTCACATTGATTTCATTCATTTACTCACAATTGCTTCAATCCATTTGGATTATCACCTCTATTCTTATCTCGATTGGGTACTTAACCAATAACAGTTTGAACTCTGACTAGTTTATTTAGAAAATAGCTTGAAAAATTTAAAAATGATAAGTAGTAGGAAAATAACTACTAGTTTGTAAAATAGGTGTAAAATAGTTAGAATAATTATAGAAATTTTAGATAATTGCAAAATAATAGTAAGATAGTAATTAGTTTTGTAAAATAGTTGGAAATATAGTAATTAGTTTATAAACAGTTGGAAAATTATTAAACAGTTTCAAAAATAATTGTAAAACAAGTATAAGATAGTTTGGTTTTTGAAAGAAAAGTTGTATATATAATAAATAGCTTGGAAAAATAGGTTTATATTAAATAAATTTTTATTAAAAATAGTCTAGAGTCAAAACTGCTCACTTCCCAATCTCCATTCTTATCAATACAATTTAAATTTCCATTTCCATTTAAATTGACCCAATTCCAATTTAGATAACTTCAATTTCCATTGAAATTGATTTAACTCAATTCAAGTTGAATTAACCTCAGTTTCTTTCCAAATTCAACTTTAGTCTCAAATTCTACTAATTCAAATAAATTTCAATTGAACTAGTTCCAATTTTAATTCATTTCAATTCCAGTTTGAATTAATCCCAATTTCAAACTCCATTTCCAAATCAAGTTGAATTATTCTTGATTTCTTCCCAAGTTCAATTCAAATTCCATTTGAATTTGAAATTATTCAACTTTAATTACAATTCCAAATAATTCAAATAAATTTGGACTAATTTCAAATTGAATTCACTTTAATTTCAAATCGTTTCAAATTAATCCAATTCAAAATTTCCATTTGAATTTTATCCTTATACATCTTCAATCACAATTTCAATTAACTCAAATCAAATTCAATTTGAACTAATTTCAATCCAAATTCCAAATTTAAACCATCTCGAATTATATAAATTCGAGTTAATACCTCAAATGTTAATTTAATTCCTTTAAATCAATTTACCTTTAAAGTTTTTAAACAATTCAATTCACAGTTCAGACCCAACATATTATACCACAAATCAAATTAACCTTTAAATAATTTAATTTTGAGTCAAATTCTCAAAACTCCATATTAAATTATCTCTACTTAACTCATTACATGGTTCAAGTAAGAGTTTCAAACAATTTGAATTTTACAATTTCATTTCTTAACATACAAATCTTAAGTTCAAAGGAATTCCATATCCTTAATTTTAAATTAAATTGTGATTTTCCTTTTATCCTAATAATGGATATATTACCACACTTCATTTCTTATTTATTTAAACAAATCAAATTTTAGCTTAAAGATTATTAACAACAATAGGATGATATCATCCAATTCATTTTAAAACATCCATCAATTTCCAATTTCCAGATCTCAAACCCATTTTGAGACCACACAAACTCCCAATTCATATTAACAATTTAACTTCCCATGTTAAATTCCAATTCCACCTTGAAATTCCCAAATCAGGTTGATCATTCCAACTTGTTTAACTTTACCCCAAGTTAAGCTCAATTCACTTAATCTAGTCAACCTTACCCTGTTTGAACTTCCATTTTAAATTTTGAACTTCTCATAAATAATCTTCCCACTTATAAGTTCAAAAACTTATCACTTTTGGGTATCCTATCTCATTCCTAATTTAAAACTCAATATTTAGAGTTCATATCAAACCATCTTTGATATTATGTATATCTCTCATATATACATATATACATATTTATTTCTTGGCCCTCCCAGCCATGTTTTAAAATTTTAAACCACCTTTGGTTTTAGTTCAAGCTAATTCTTTTAAAGTTTACAAACAACTTCTTATTCAAAAATAAGATTACATTCAAAGTAGTTTGAATAATATTATTTCCTTCAACATTTTGAAAACAAATTCAAACGTTTAAATTTAGATACAGAACTTCACAATTTGAAACCCTCTTTAACTTACATTCTTTCTAATTCACAAGTTATTCTCTTTAAATGGTTACTTCCTTAAAACATTTTATTGTTTATTGGAAAACAATCATCCCATTATTAAACACAATAACCATTCTATTTTTCTAGTTTGAAACCAAATCTATTTCGTCTTATTTTGAAATTCTTTCCCAACCTCAAGATTTCAATTTTAGTTTGAATCCATTTCAAACTTATCTTTATTCAATTTCAATTTCAGTTTGGTTGTATTTCTATTACTTCTCAATTTAATTCCAATAATTTTAACAACCAATTCCCTTAATATTTATTTGAAAGAAATGTTGCTTTATATATCAAAATATATTCTTATATAAAATCATTTAAAATCTTTGTATAAGAAAATAACAAGTACGCTCACTCATATATATACACACACACACACACACACACATACTCAACACATTCTACGGTACCACTTACCCTATCCTTAATGAGTAATCCCACCAGAGCCGAGGTTCTCGCTTGACCTTCAGCTCTAATACCAAATGTAACGACCTGGAAATTTCGATCCCGAAATTTCCAGATAGTTAGTGAAAGAAGAAAGAGAAAGAAGAAGAAACAGAAAACTCAAACTCAAATTCTCACATTCGCAGCGGATAAAATATAATAGCAAATAAAATAACAGTTTACAAAGAAGAACTGTATCAGTACATTTTAATTTTCACATCGAAGTTACAATATTTTCATAACACTGGACAGTTTAAACAACATGCCCTAGGTAAATAAAAATATATATCACAGCGGATAAACACTCTATACGTTCCTGCCCTTCAGCTTTCCTCCTGAGCTCCAGAACGTCCTTACCTGCAAATCTGTAATATTCGGTCTGACCCGAGCATTACATCAAAGTAACACCCGGGTCAGGCTGGAAACCAGCGTGAGTAAACCCATCTAGCTTGGAATACAAAAGCATACAATTTATATAAACCCTGGGTAACTTATATTGATTCACTACTTCACAAGTTGTTAGACACCACTTATTTCACACATCAATTTCTAAGTACCAAAAACTTTGGTTACATGATCCAATTCACTTAAATCGTTCCATTTTAGCATATTGGTTTCACATACCAATTTATGAAGAATCGAAGTGGTTTCGGGTATTTACTAATACCCGACTCCGGTCTCTTCGAATCCAATATCATCTTAACCCAAGTTATTCAGGTGATTAAATTCAACTACTGGATGTCACTCTTATATAGCAATAACATAGATAAACATCACCCATTTATAAATTGATTTAACCCATACCATATCAATAGAATATCACAGCATATCATCCAATAGATATCATTCAATTTATTCAGCAATAATCATCCATAAGCAATCATTATCAATTCATATCATAATTAATCATCTAATCCTGCTTAATTAACCATTAATTAATTTACAATTATTTTATTAATTCATTTGCTCCCTGATTACCTTACCAATCAACCAATTAATCTCTAATCATAGATTAATTATCCTTTAATTATCAATTTATAAACCTCAATTATTAATTAATCTCCTTTAACACAAAGTAATCAATCCTTAATTACTTTATAATCAATTAGTTACCCTCTAATTAACTGATAAATTAACCATCAACTATTGATTAATAACCTTAATTATTAATCAATATCTCTTAATACAAATTAATTATTCCATAATTATTCTTATAATTTATTAATAAATAAATAATTAACAAATTAATTATATCTTAAATATTAATTAATAAAACTTAATTATTAATTAATAACCTTAATTACAAATTAATTAACCCTTAATCACCAGTTGATTAAACAGTTAATCAACCTTTAATTAATATAGATTAATCCTTAATTACTTCTCCTAGGTGATTAAGCTTTAATTACTTCCCATTAGAAAATTTCCCTTATATTAATTTACATTATATAATAAATCTTTAATTACTTTATTAATTCAATCATTAGTCATCAAAACCTTAATCAACTTAAAAATAATCCAGTTATCTTATTATTTTCTTACTTACCATTTACGAATAAATTTAAACATTTTATCCTTTAATTAACACTTGGTCACATTTCTGTAATTAAGTTTAAATTAATTTACAAATTTAAATTAAATAAATCACATAGCTTCTTAAATCAAATGTTATATAAGAACATATATTACATAAAAAATATTTGATTTTAAGAAAACAGTCTTAAAACTCGATTTATTTAAATCCCTATAACTGATTTATTTAAAATTTTAAAGTTTAAACCCTTGTTTAAACAACCTGGACAAATCTCTTGTCTTACCTAGGTAAACATTCAATTCTTGAGCCCAAAACATATCTCAACAAGCCAACCCTCGAGCTTATTCACTTTCCAAAAAAAAACTCGAGCACAACCCAGTACAACCAAAAAAATGCACGAGCAACAACTTGAGTAAACCCCAAACCTCTCTCCTTCTTCCCCTTTCTCTACTGCTTCTCCTAACAACAGTATCAACCAAACCTTACTGCAGTACCAAAGCACCGTGCACGTGTACACGGCGGCAAAGCAACATCGCCGAATTCCAACATCGCCAGCAAGCCTACTTTGACTTCCATATCCGATGACGACCATCCAGCATCCCCTAAGATCACCAAAACGAAATCGAAATCCTGAAGCACCATTAGACAAAACAATGTTGATCAAATCATCCGTCACCATCACGCTCCATCCACCAGAACCCCTGCCTCCTTGCCCAAACCTTCATCATACAGTCAATTCCATCTCCTACCATCCTGGCCTGACTCGGTGCCGTCACGCTGCCGCTCCAGACATTCGAACTTCGATGTCCAGTACCTACATTAAACCCTATTATGACCTCGTCTCGTCGCCTCGATGAACTGCAACCCATGCCACCATTTTTCTCAAGTAGCCAGACCTCCAAACTATCCTCTGGCCAAACCCCATGCCGAAACGCCGCTTACTTCACCGAAATTTGACTAAAATATAAATTCCGGTCAACATACTATTTCTCATTATTTACTTGTTTAAAAATCATGATTTGATTACTATAATTCATCATTTTTGATGGCAAATCTGATTTCATAATCAAAGTTTGAAAATTTAACAATGAATTTTCTGCCCTTGGTTGATTTCTAAGTTATATTTTTTTTTCTTTTCGAAAAAATCAGCTATATATAGTAGAAATTGTTCTTAAAAAGAAATCGTACCCATATGAAAATTTATCTTCAAAGATCATAACCCAAAATTTAAGCATAGGAAGGGAATTTGATTATTTATTTATTTATTTATGTGTTCGAACTAGTTAAACAGAGACAATTTATCAGACATGCACAGATTTCTTTTGCCTTAATCCACATCAATACGATAATTCATCCCTGCAAACCTTAATTACTCGCTACTACAAGAATTTATGCATCAAAGGTTCTTAAGGGTGTAGTATACTCACAGTGGGTTAAACAGAAAGCCTTATTCTAAAAATCTGGAATGTTAATAGAGCATTTACTAGGTGTATAGGTATGAACATCCATACAGTTATGAACGTATACAACAATCCATATTAAACAACATGGTACACTTACCATACTTCATTCTAAGAAATTTCAGCATGCATCTGTATTTAAATAGAATTTTTTTTATTTACTCACCCAAAAATCACTTATATACCCAGGCAACACATTCATTCACTTATGCAAGCAAAAATCGAGAAATTTCTATAATCAAATCTTGCATGCATTCAGTTATAAAGCAGAATTTAGTTTTCCAAGAGTGAGGGTTTACTTACTTGCATTTTGATTTGAACAGAGCAGGTTGAGGCAATTTAAACTTTGAAAACTTGGACTCTGAAACTTTTTTTTTCCACTTTGATTTTTAAACAACTACTTCGAATTAGAAGGCTGAGGCTTGATACAACTGAATCGAACTTCATTCCTTGTAGTTTGCAGCTGGATTGGTTCAGGTTGAAAATTTGCAGTTGCTATCTTATTTATCTTCTTATTCTTTTTTTCTTCTTCTTTTTTTCTCTTCAAGTTTTTATAGTTTTAATCCCTGATTCCTCTGGTTTACTTCTTAGCTTGAACAAAGATGATCTTGCTAGATTACAAGTTGAAGTTTGTTTTGATTTTTATTTTAATGATTTCAGGTTTTGAAGAAAACTACAGGCTTTGATAATTTTTTTCCCAGATTTTTGAATTTTTTTTCCTTTCATGATTAAAAGAGTGAAGATGGGATAAGAAAGGAAGATGAAAGATACAGGTTAATATAGGTCTAAATTAGATTTTGGTAAAAATAAAATAAAATTAAAATAGAAGTTGACACTTGTTATTATACATACTTAATTTGTTAACATATGTTACTAAGAATGATGATATGTTACATATGTAATTTCATGTGAAATTATATATATTTTTCTTTATATTTTTATAAAGCTTTTCTATTAATATGATATGTTTTTATATATATAACCATTAACACATTTCCTCTTCACTTTTATTTATACCATTGAAGAAAATTTTAAGATATTACTTTGAATTTTCAAAATTGAATTCTATTTAAAATCAACTTATATATACACAAAATCAAATACATATTTTGTTTGAAAAGCATAAATTTTGCCAATTTAAAAAATTATATAAATATGTTTTTTGTGATTGTATATTCACAATGGATTTGTATATGTACTAACATAAAAAAATGATAGAGTTCACAAATCTATTTATATATATAAGATTCATCATTTATATATACATCCATACATCTTAATCATCAAATTTGTTTGTTCAATCCAAATATAATCAGTACTTTAATGGTTTAAAATCAGTTAATTATCAAATTATCAGCTGTTAAAAAAATCGGGTTATCACACTTGCAAATTGGAATGCTAGTGACTATAGCACCGGACAGAGCATCCATTAGTAGGAAGACTGAAGTTGCTTTGTATTTCATTCCATATACTTCTGACTTGAGAAGATCAAGTATGAGGAAGATTTACGAAACCTAAGGAGATATATTCCGAAGCTACAACATTTTTTTGAATACTAGATGATGATTTCAAGTTGTATTCAACGAGCTCAGATAGTTTCAAACCCTATTTGCTCCAAGGTGAATGCCAAAAGGATGTGTTAGGATAGCAACTGACAAGGGGTATAAGCCTATGCCTCAGCTTCAAAATGCAGCACGATAACCAAAACAGTCGCTAGGAATATTCATTGTCCAAAAGTGTTTATTTTTCAAATTATGCTCTAAGTACCACTGAGTCCACAGACTGTTGCTCTTATTTATGATAAGATTGATATAATGTGAGGCCGTAGCTTGATTCCAGAGGCTAAGATTGACAATACCAAGCCCCTTAAATTTATATGGAAGATGAATTTTTTGTAAGCTATAGGAATCAATTTTTCGGAGAAAGGGTTAGCATGCCAAAGGAAGTGTTTGAAGGCAGAAGAGAGCATGTTTATGAGCTTTTAGGAAGAATCACAATTTAGAGAAATAGGTTATCATTGATGTCGCTATTGATTTTATGATAACTAACCTTCCAATCATTGATAGCTTATGGGAAGACTTGGGGCAAAGCTTAGTCGTAATTTTTTCATATAAAGGTAAACAGTGCACTGATGATAGTCTCGTATCAGTTATAAGAGCACCTAAGTATGTCGAAAAAACTAAGAAAGGACTCAAACCTAACTTGGTATGAATTTGAAAGCAGCATCAGAGGAGATGCCAACAATCTTGATATGGGATTTCCTTTTTTATTGATAGGCCACTTGTGCTAGTAAAAGTACACATGGCCTGATTGACATTTGCAATTGATAAAGCAGATGGCTTAGTGAAGTCGGTAGATTATTAGCACTAAAGGTGTTATATTCTACCTACTGCATTTAGGATGTCCATCAATACCTTTTTCCATTACATTCTGGTTGAAAGTAGAGGTAGGGCACTCCATAACGCATATAAACAAGTAAGATGTGATGGGATCACCTTGATGTATACCCCTTTTAGAGGAGAAGTGCCCTGAATCTGGGCTACTAATCACTATGGAAAATCTTAGGGTTGAGAAGCATGTATATATCTAGGCTAAAAAAGAGAAAGGAAAATTCATTTTTGGAAAGAATGGATATAATGGAGTCCCATTGAATGGTATCATAGGCTTTTTGGATATCAAGTTTCAAAACATATCTTAGAGAAATGAATTTTCTGTTCTAACCCTTCACAAGCTCATTGGAAAGGATGAAGTTTCCAGTGATGGATCTATTGGGAAGGAAAGTAACTTGATGATTATAAATGATACTAGCAAGGCTCTCATTCATTCTAAAGGCAAGTATCTTAGTGATGCACTTTAATGCAACATTGCAATATGCTATTGGTTTGAATTGCACGACATTATGGGACATCTCTGTATTTGGAATCAAGCAAAGCTTTGTATGATTAATCCCACCTAAAAGTTTGTTTGACTTGAAAAAGTGTTGGATTGCTTTGATGAAGACATCTTTGATAATATGCCACGAGTTTTGGAAAAAATGTGTCATGAATCCATCAGGGCCTGGAGAACTAGAAGACTTCATATCAAATACATCAGAATTAATTACTTCAGGGGTTATCAAACTAGTGAGGGAAGCTTCTTGGGCTTGAGTAATGGCTGAAGTTTGTGTTTGATAGGAGATGAATACCAAATTGGAATTTTCAAGGTTGGAAAGAAGATCGATTAAGTAATTTAAAAAAACATGGTTTATTTGAAGAGGAAAATGTGCTGATTTCCAATTGATCATGTATAGAATGGATAATAGTTTTGGCTTTTTATGTTTTATTGATTCATGGAACTTTTTAGAATTCCGATCACCGTAAGTATTCCAATGTAACACCCCATATTTTTTTAACATTATTTAGGATATTTAATTACTTAAATAAAATAAAATATGTGTTGGTTAGGGGATTGAGATTTTGATTTTTATTAAGGGGTAGTCGTGCCATTTAACCTATGAATTAGAATAAGAGTTAAACTGAAATAGATGAGAGGTAAAATAGGAAAGTGGCCATTCCTGTATCCCTTAAACTTGGATGTGCATTCTCCTATACACGTTCATTTCATTTCATCAAAAATTTTAAATAAGAGGCCGACCACTATTAACAAGAGAAAGGCGAAAAGGATAGAGAAAATTTAGGAAGAAGCTTAAGCAAATCAAATCCATTCATATCTCAATCTCTTTAATCTCTAAAGCCAAGGAGAATAATGTTTACATCTCATATTTCTTTTATTTTCAGTTTTAAGATGAAATCTAAAATGTTTCGCATTGATTTGTCATATTTTTGAATGATGGAATTATTATATATACTTGTTGATGATTTATGGTTGTTCATATAGATT
The DNA here is from genome assembly GCA_030765085.1 of Allium cepa. Lineage (NCBI taxonomy): Eukaryota > Viridiplantae > Streptophyta > Magnoliopsida > Asparagales > Amaryllidaceae > Allium > Allium cepa. The sequence continues at coordinate 188,902,946 of CM060943.1, forward strand.
TTATGACATGTTTTGATATAAAACCATATTAAATGACATCCAAGTGCCTTGCAAATTTTTATATAGAACAAAAATATTATTTTGGATACATATTTCAATTTTCATAATTTCTGAATTTATATGAATTTCTAGTGGAGAAAATGTCAATTTGGGTTACAAATTATTTACGGTTAAATAATAAAAGGTTTGGCTCTGAAATTTTTATATGTTGGAAAACATATTAAAGGAGTTTTGTAGAATTTTCCTAAGTGTTTTAATGGATTTGTAAAATTATTTAATGTATGGGACTTAAAAGTTTTATATATTTATTAAAGGAGAAGGAGATTTTTGTAAATTAATTTAAATTGTTAATTCAAGAAAGTCGGTAGTACTTTTATAAAAAAGAAACTTGCAACCAAACATAATTTGACAAATAAGGTATGTTAGGTACAATTTAAAAAGGACTAATTTACAAGTTTTTCACTATTTCAATGCTTTCGGCACCAAGTTCCACCTCCATAACCTTGCCTCCTTCTCTGTCAAAATCAATGCACTTATTATTAGTTAACTAGTATGCAGTGAATTGGATATAGGCGAAAGATATAGAATCGAAACCAAGGGTTCTGAAGGGGTTGAGGCATTTCTTTGCTTAAAAAAATTGGTTAGCTTTCGACTGGGACAAATGGATTTAGAGAAATGGTTTCGATTGGGTTGAACCTTTATTTTATACTTTCAACTGAGTCGAAATCTTGTGCTGCCGCTTTCTACCTTTCCACCCAGATGGTTTTGAAGGGTTGCTTTGTTTTTAAAATATGGTCACTTCTCCAATGCATTCGTAGGGATGGTTTCAACACCATCCCTTCTTTACTTAGGTAATGGTTTCGAAACAGATGCTTTCGACTTAAATGTTTAAAGACCTTTTTCTATGATTGAAGTATAACCCAAATGGTTTCGAAAGAGCAAGTTTTAATGATTTCAAAAGAAGTGCTTTCGACGTTAATGGGTTTCTGATCCTTTAGCTCTACTTGAAGACATAATACAAATGGTTTCGACCAAGACGATTTTTAAAGGTTTCGAAGGAGTAAATTTTCAAATGGTTTCAAAAGGTTTCCACATGTTTTAAATTAACCCAGGTGCTTTCGAATGGTAGGTTTTGACACCTTCGAAAGGTTTCAATGAATAGTTTCGAAGGGATGGTTCCCTAGGGTTTCAAAAAGGTTGAAAGGAAAGGTTTTTTTATATGTTTTTGAATGGAAATAAATAAATGTTTTAAAAGAAGGACGTCTATGATTTTAAAAGCTTTCAAAGGGGAAGTTTTTTTGTTCTTTCGAAAGGGAAGACTTAGCCTTTCGGCCTATGTTAAGTAAAGGGTTTTGCTGATTTCGAAAGGGCTACTTTCAAGGGTTTCAAAGCGGTTGTCTAGAGGTTTTAAACAAAGGTTATGGTGTATTAACTAGGCAATATAGCCTAAGTGTTTTCAATTTAAAAAGGGTTTTAACTTGTTTTGGAAGGATAGCCAATCCTCATTAAAATTCACCAACATTATTTTGAGTAAAGTATATATAACATGGCAAAGTAGCATACGGTAAAGGTAAGATTATATTTTCCTTGCATACGTATGATCTAAAATTTTAATTTATTCTGAAAAGGTTTTCAAGGAAAAAGACAAAGAGTAGTTAACCCTAAGACAGATAGTCCATTTTGATCCAGACGGTTAGTCCAGTTTGCGGATAGTTAGTTCAGTTTGCAGGCAGTCATCCTAGTTTTTGAATAGATAGTCCTCTACTACTTGTGGATAGATAGCCCATTAGTTAACTTATTATAGCTTAATGGACTTAGCTATTATTATCTTTATCATATAGTTTGATTAACTAGTTGGTTGTTGGAAAAGGTTTGCAAAATATATGCTTTAAAGAGGATATTAGTGAGGAGAAACCGATTCCGCTAAGCGACGTGGTCTCACTTAATAACAAAAAATCAAGATGTAATAGTATTATTCACAACAGGCTTTATGCCTGACTCGAAGTTTTTATTTCCCCTTAAACTCTCGTGTGCTCAAAATTTATTTGAGTAGGCCGAGGATTGAGGTTTAGGTTTTCATTGTTTTGGCAAATAAAGCTTCCGGAGACGAGCAGGTGGATAACAGATAGTTATTTAGGAGTTATAGTTTTATTTTGTTTTGTTTCCACTATGTATATTAAATCAGACATGACTATATTGACTCTGATCAACCAAGGGGGCATCGTCATATGTCGCTCTTGGCATATTCAGTAATGATTATATTTGATCTATACCTGGGAAATGATATGGGATTATGTAAGTTGGATATGAATCTGTTTTGAAATATAATCGGTAAAATGTAGTTTTTGGTAATTTGTGAATTTGTTCATATTCAAGTGCTTTCGATATTATGGATACCATTAGCATTACCGTATTTTGTCACCAGAAGTTGGTACTATGGATGATTGCAGCATCTATAGTGCTAAGCTTTTGGCCTCTTGATATAGGATGTTACAACTTGGTATCAGATCATACGTTTATGAAAACTTAAAACTAATAATGGTTTTTAATACATAATCCTTAGGAATTAGATTAAGATTGGGGTATGTCATAACACTATAGTAACGTACTTATATTTTCTATATAAGTATATGCTTTATCTCCAGCCTCTTGTCTTTTTTAGGTTATTTTCTGTACGTATTGAGATTTGAATACAGATATGGATAATAGAAGAGGAAGAGTTAACCTAGAAGAGAAGGTCACTAATAGGAATGTCAGACCTAATGCGAGGAGGACCCAAGGTTTGACACAGGCAGAGAATGTAGGTGTCGGAGTCCCACAAGTGGACATGGGAGCTATGTATCAGTTTTGGTAGATATGATGCAAACTGGAATTGCAGCTGAAGTGGCAGGAGGAGATGCTGCAAGGTCGGGAGTTTCGAAAGTTTCAATGATTAACCATTATGCTAAGATGAGCGAAGATTACGCTAAGCTTGGAGTGAGGCCATTTCTAGGAACAGAGGATGCTATAGAGGTGGAAAATTGGTTGTTGCACTATAAGAGAATCTTTGCAGATTTAGGGTTCAATAATGAGCAGAAGAGGAGGCTTGCTTCGAGACAGCTTTAGAGAGCAGCTTTGTTTTGGTGGAATAGTGTGATGGATGGTGTGGATGAGGAAACATTGATATGGGAAGATTTCAAGGAGAGGTTCTAGGAGAGATTCATGTCTACGATGGCATATTCAGCTCAGATCGGAAAGTTTGCTGAGTAGGCACAGGGAGAAATGTCTGTTCTGGAGTATGCTTGGAGGTTTGAGGAGTTGGCCAGATACGGGTATGCTTCAATGGATACAGTAATGAAGAGAAGTGAGAACTTATCATGAGGTTGAAGCCTGTGTTAGCAAGGGCTACATTACCTCATATTAGAGATCCATCTAATTTTGTGGTGGAGATGACCTTAAGGCATAAGGAGATGCTTGATTCTTTAGAGTAGAGTAAGGCTAAAGAGGTCCAGGCTGGGCAGAATCGGAAGAGGAAATTCTTTCTTAAGAAGGATGCTCAAAAGGGTAGAGCAGCTAATAAAGGGAAGTCTGAGATTGTTTACTTCAAGTGCAACAAGAAAAGGCATTTTTCTAATGAGTATCGTGCTGGAAAGGCAAAGGAGGTAGTCAGGACTAAGAATGTTAGGTGTTTCAATTATAGCCAGACTGGCCATTATAAGAACCAGTGCAAGAAAGCCACTAAGGATGGAAATGGAAAGGTGTATGCATTGGAGCCTGCTACTTCAAAGCCAATAGCTTAGGAGAAGGGAAAGGAAGTTTTATGAGGTACACTTCAGATCCTTGGTATATCTATTAGCATTCTATTTGATACTGGTGCATCACATTATTTTATATCTAGATGTTTGGTAGATAACCTTAACCTAGAACCCACATATTTAGTTACTTCCTTATGGGTTGCGAATCTAACAGGAGGTCATGCAACTCTAGGGTTAAGATGTGACCAGTTAGAGTTTGACCTGTTAGGTCATACTTTTGCTTACAGTTTGCATGTGTTTGATTCTGTGGGGTTTGGGATTATTCTTAGGATGGATTGGTTAAGTTGGTACGATGCTAGGATATTTTACTAGGATAGAAAATATCGCTTAGGCACCATGACTGTAGCGATCAGATTGTTTATACCGTAGAGGGTTCTAGCGGTGAAGTGAATGCTTTGTTGGGTATTATGGAGTTGGATGATGAGCCGAGTCCAGTTTTAATGGTTAGAGAATTCGCAGATGTTTTCGAGCCTTTAGTTGGATTACCACCGAAACTAGCCATTGAGTTTCAGAGAGATTTGGTTCCGGGAGTAGAAACAATAAGTAGGCCGTCAAGCAAGATGACCCCTTCAGAGATGAGGGAGTTGAAGGTGTAGTTGGTGGATTTATAAGGCAAGAGTTTCATCAGGCCGAGTAGTTTGCCATGAGGATCGGTTGGAGTGTTTGCTGAGAAGTCAGACGGAATGTTAAGGCTATGTATTGATTATTGTAATATGAATAAGAGGACGATAAAAAATCAATATTCATTGTCGAGGATTGACAATTTGTTCAACCAGTTGAGTGGAGCCAAGGTGTTCTTGAAGTTGGATTAGGCAACAGGTTTCCATCAGCTCAGAGTAGCAGAGGATAGTATACCTTTGATGGTGTTTAGGACCAGATATGGGTCATAAAAATGGTTAGCTATGTCGTTCGGACTGACTAATGCGCTGACTTTCTTTGTGGATTTGATGAACCAAGTTTTTCGAGAGCACTTAGAAAGGTTTGTATTGGTTTTTATAGATGATGTCTTGATATACTCTAGGATGAAGGAGAGCATGAAGTTCATCTTAGATTTGTGCTTGAGATGCTAAGGCAGCATTATCTAAAGGCGAAGTTTTCAAAATGTCATTTCTAGAAAAAGGTAGTGAAGTTTCTAGATTATGTAGTCTCAGAGAAAGGGTTGTCAGTAGATCCGGCTAAGATTGAAGCGGTGAATAGTTGGAAGAGACCCGAAACAGGGACGAAGAAAAAGAGTTTCCTTGGTTTAGCTGGTTATTATCAGAGATTCATTAAGGTTTTTCGAGGATAGCGGCATCGATGACCAAGCTAACAAGAAAGGATGTGAAATAGTGTGATTAATTATTCCAGGGTTTAAAACACTTATTAACCCATGCACCAGTTTTATTTATTCTAGAAGGGAATCACGCCGGTGTTTTATGCAAATTCATGTGGAACATGATTAGGAGGTGTGTTGATATAGAGTGGTAAAGTGATTGTCTATGCTTCTAGACAGCTTAGACCACATGAGGTCCGATATACGACGCATGATATTGAATTGGCTGTAGTAATCTATGCATTGAAGCGTGGAGACATTACCTTTTGGGAGAGAGGTCTGAGTTATATACAGATCATAAATCATTGAAGTATTTGTTCTCTCATAAGGAGCTGAACATGAGACGGCAGAGGTGGTTAGAGTTTATTGTTGCTTGTGATTTTGCAATTGAGTACACACGAGGGAAAGGCAACAAGATTGCAGATGCACTTAGCATAAAACATCAAAATGTAATGTTGGCGATGATTGCTGAGTGAAAGATTTAGAAGCATTAGCAGATTGCAAAGTGTAGTGGAGATCTGAAGCTAGGTTTAGTGGAGAAACGATAGTGTTATCTTGTTTGGAAGTTTAACCATTGACGATGGAAAAGATTGCTTCTAAATAGGAAGAAGATCTTGTATTAGCTAAACGGATCATGAAGTTAAGAGATGTAACCGAGAGCGATGACTTGAAAGATTTCATTCTTGACCAGAATGGAAGGTTGAGAAAGAAAGAAAGATTATGTGTTCCGAGTATAGGAAACATAAAGAAAGAATCTTGGAGGAATGCCATTGTTTGAAGTTTTCTATTCATCCAGGAGGAACTAAGATGTATCAGGATATGAAAAGAAGTTTCTTCTGGGAAGGTATGAAGCATGATGTTGGTTTATGTGTAAAACAGTATTTGAATAGCCAACAGGCAAAAGCTGAACACCAGAAGCCAAGTGGGTTACTTCAACCATTAGATATTCTATTATGGAAATGGGATTCTATTTATGTGGATTTTATTGAAGGGTTACCAAGATCGAGCAAAGGAAATGAAAGTATATGGGTTATAGTGGATAGATTGACCAAAAGTGTCCATTTCATTTCAGTTAAGTCAACCAAAATGGCACCTATAGTAGCGAAGTTATTTATGAAGAATGTAGTTAGACTGCACGAAATTCCTAGTAGCATAGTTAGTGATAGGTTACTTATTCACTAGTGAATTTTGGAAGAGTCAACAGGAATTTTTGGGAACCAAGTTCAAGATGAGTACCGCTTACCATGTGCAGACAGACGGGCAAACCGAAAGAGTTAACAAAATCTTGGAAGATTTATTAAGAGCTTGTGTATTGAATTTCGGGGGATTATGAGAAGATCATCTGCATTTAGTCGAGTTTTCATATAACTATAATTATCAGACTAGTATTGGGATGGCACCATTTGAAGCAATGCATGGAAAACCATGCAAATCTCCCGTATGTTGGTTAGAGACCGAGGATAGATTGGTTCTCGGTCCAGATTTGGTTAGAGATGCTGTAGAGAAGACTGACATCATTGGGGCTAGAATGAAGCAGGCTCGGTCTAGGCAAAAGAGTTATGCAGGTAGAAGGTGGAAAGATTTAGAGCTCTTAGTTGGAGACCAGATTTTCGTCAAAGTGTCACCGATAAAGGGTGTGATCAGATTAGGAAAATCTATAAAGTTAGCATCGAGATTCATTGGGCCTTTTCCTTCATTGAGAGGATCAGGAAACTCGCACATAGAGTTGAGTTACCAAGAAGTTTGGCAGGAGTCCACGATGTTTTTCATGTTTCTCAACTCAAAAAGTGTGTTAGAGACCTGGAGACTACTATTGCACCGACTGTGCTAGATGACATAGTAGTAGAACTGGATTTGACTATAGTGAGGAAGCCTATTCATATAAGAGATGAGAAGAGGCTTAGAACCAAGACGGTCAGATTAGTCAAAGTCCAGTAAAGCGATGATGACATGGACTGTACTTGGGAGATTGAGAGCGGGATTAGAGATACTTATCATGACTTGTTTGATGGTATGTTTTACCTCTTTTATTGATGTGTTGTGTACCTTATCTTAATTTTGAGGATGAAATACTTTAAGGAGGGGAGTTTGTAACACATCATATTTTTGGTAACATTATTTAAGATATTTAACTAGTTAATAGAATAAAATAGTGTGTTTATTAAGGGATTGAGATTTGATGTTTATTAAGGGGTATCCATGCAATTTAACCTATGAATTAAAATAAGAGTTAAATTGAAATAGAGGAGGGGTAAAATAGGAAAGAGGCCATTCTTATATCCCTTAAACTTGGCTGTGTATTCTTCTATACACGTTCATTTCGTTTTATCAAAAATTTTAAACAAGAGGTCGGCCATCATTAACAAGAGAAAGGTGAAAAAGATAGAGAAAATCTAGAAAGAAGCTTAAGCAAATCAAATCCATTCACATCTCAATCTCTTTAATCTCTAAAGATATGGTGAATAATGTTTAATCTCATATATTTTTTCGGTTTTAAGATGAAATCAAAATGTTTTGCATCGAATCGCCATGTTTTTTAATGATGGAATGACTATATATACATTTCGATGATTTATGGTTGTTCATATAGATTTTATGACATGTTTTGATATGAACACCCTATTAAACGATATCCAAATGCCTTGCAAATTTTTATATAGAGCAGAAATATTATTTTGGAAATGAGTTTCAATTTTCGTAATTTTCTGAATTTATGTGGAATTTATATGAATCTTATAGTGAAGAAAATGTTAGTTTGGGTTATAAATTATTTACGGTTAAATAATAAAAGTTTTGATTCTGAAATTTTTATATATTGAAAAACATAATAAAAAGATTTTCTAGAATTTTTGTAGAATTTTCCTAAGTATTTTAGTGGGTATATAAAATTCTTTGAGGGGCATTTCACTATAAGGACAAGCTTTGCAGTCCAATTAGTTTCTAGGACACACATCCACAGAAATTAATTTCAAGACCAAAGTTAGAAGAATAATTACTTTTAAGGACCAAATCAATTTTCAAATTACTTTCAAGGACATAATTTCATAGGCTTTTAGGCCTTAGAAACTAATTATTTTGCATTTCGTCCTTAAAAGTAACTATTTCAGTTATGTGTCCTAGAAACTAATTACACTTGCCAAAGAGGCCCTTGTGGCTAATTTCCACATTATTTAATGTATGAGACTTAAATGTTTTATATATTCATAAAAGGAGAAGGGGCTTTTTGTAAATTAATTTAAATTGTTAATTCTAGAAAGTCAGTAGTACTTTTAGAAAAGAGAAACTTGCAACCAATCATAATTTGATAAACAAGGCAGGTTAGGTTTAAAGAAATAGTTTAAAAGGATCAATCTACATGTTTTTCACTATTTCGATGCTTTCGGCATAAGGTTTCGCATCCTTAAACTCGCCTCCGTCTTTGTCGAAACTAATGCACATGGAATCAATTAACTGGCTTGTAGTGAATTGGACATAGGCGGAAGGTATAGAGTTGAAACCAGGGGTTCCGAAGGAGTGAGGCATTTCTTTGCTTTAAAAAAACGCCTGCTTGTTTTTGACTCAATAGTTTTTGACTTGGTTAGCTTTCGACTGGGACAACTAAATTTAAAGAAATGGGTTCGATTGGGTTGCGCCTTTGATTTAAATGGTTGCTTTCAACTAAGTCGAAACCTTGTGTTGCTACTTTCTAACTTTCGACCCAGATGGTTTCGAAGAGGTTGCTTTGTTTTTAAAATATGGCCACTTCTCCAATGCTTTCGAAGGGATGGTTTCGATACCATTACTTCTTTACTCAGGAAATGATTTCGAAATAGATGCTTTCTGTAACACACTAGACTTTTGATAACATTATTTAGGAGATTTAGTTAGATAAACTAAATAAAATATTATGCTGATTAGGAGATTGAGATTTGATTTAATTAAGGTATTCGTGCCTTTTTAACTAATAAATTAAATGAAGGGTTTAAAAATGAATTCAAGGAGGGGTAATAGGGGAAAGAGGCCGTTCTTATATCATCTTCCTTAGGCCGTATATTTCAAAACACGTTCATTCTCATTTTCAAAAATTAAAAAGCTTGGACGACACCATTAACAAAGGAAGAAGAAGAGGAAACAATAGAAAAGCTTAACGAAAGCAAATTCAAAACAAACTCATTCAAATCTCAAGCTCCTTAATCATTAAAACAAAAAGTGAATAATGTTTACATCTCCAAACTTTTATGGTTTCGACTTTAAGGTTAAACCCGACAATTTTGCAACGATTTGTCATGTTTTGAATGATAAAGTGATTATATATATACATGTTGATGATTTATGTATGTTCATATAAATTTTATGACATATTTTAAGATGAAAACCCTATTAAATGACATCCATTACCCTTTTGAATTTTTTTAGTGATCTAAAATGTTATTATAGAGATGGGTTTCGATTTTCAGAATTTTTTGGATTGCTATGAATTTTCTAAGGAAGAAAAGGTTAATTTGGATAATAAAATTTTTTTATGGGAAAAGTAATTATTTTGGATTCGAAAATTTTATTTGTCGAAGAGAACATATTGTTTGATTTTTTGGAATTTTTCCAGAATTTTTCAAGGTGTTTTAATAGTTATATAAAATTATTGAAGGTATGGAACTTAAGTGTTTTATATAATTAAAAAAGAGATAGGGCTTTTTCAAAATTATTCAAATTTCCCAATAAGGACAGTCGGCAGCACTTTTGAATATAACATTCTAGCAAACAATTAAATTTAGACAAACAAGGCAGGTGGCGTACAAAAGAACTATTTAAAGTACAAAGAAATAGTTTTTCCTCTATTTAACCCTTTCAACTGAGCTTCCGCCTTCATTCCAGACCTTCCGACAAGGTTGGAAGGTATCAAACCTTCTGCTAGATCAAATACCAAGGCACAAGGTATCAGGAACCTGGTACATAGTGAATTGAAAGTGGTCGAAAGGTTTAGGGGCAAAAGGTTATATCTTTCGTACGGGATGGAGTTTTGTTTTGGTTTAAAGGAAATACGCCTCCTAGCTTTCAATGAAGACCTTTTGAAATTGTTAAAAGTTTTAAAAGAAAATGGTTTCCATTGGTTTTCTTTTTTGTTTTAAATGAAGCCTTTCGACTGGGTCGAAAGGTATAGCTTTCGACAAGGCCGAAAGCATAATTGCCGCTTCCTAACCTTTCAACACAGATGGAGTCAGAGGTTTTCTTTTGTTTTCTAAAACTTGCCGCCTTTCACCATTGATTTCAAAGGGTTGGTTCCAACACCAACGTTTCATTGTCTTTGAATGGTTTCGAAAGGTTCTATAAAGGTTTCGAAGCAGTTGCTTTCGACTTTAATGTTTTTCTGATCCTTTTTGCATAATCTAAATGTTTTAAGTCGAAACGTTTTAAAGGTTTTAAAGTAATTAACTTTGATTGGTTTTGAAAGGTTTTCCATCTTTTTTAAACTGAACCCAATATCTTCGAAAGGTTTTGAGTTATATCGCTTTCAAAAGGTTTATTATATAGGGGAGGTACCACTCTTTTGACAAAGTCGAAAGGTGAAACCTTTTGACTAGGTCGAAAAGAAGCCTTCCGACAAGGTTGAAAGGTTGGACCTTTTGACGAGGTCGAAAGGTAAGGTTTTGCAATGTTTTTGAGAGGCTAAGGTTTAAAGGATTTAAAAGGTGGATGTCATATGTTTTTAGAGCTTGCAAAAGGAAGGCTTTGAACGGTTTAGAAGGATTTACCTTTAATGATTTCGAAAGGTGTATTAAAGGATATGAAGGAGTTACTTTTAATACTTTCAAAGGGTTTTATAAATGGTTTTGAAGGAGTTACCTTCTCTGTTTCGAAGGTTGTTTAAAGGTTTTAAACAAAGGTTTCAAATATAGGAACTCGGCAGATAGCCTAAGTGTTTTAAATTGTAAAGGACATTAACTTATAGTAAAGGATAGACAATCCTTATTGAAAATCATCAACAATATTTTGAGTAAAGTATATATATCATTGCAATAATAGCTTAGATAAAGCTAAAGTATATTTTCCTTGTATATATATAATTTGACAGACTAAATCATTTTGAAGAGGCTTCAAGGAAAATTTGAAGAGCAGTTAGCTCTGATATTGCAGAGCAGTTAGCTCGAATATTTTGAAGGATAGTTAACCCAAAAGAAAATTTAGTCAGTCAGCTCATTTTAACTTCAGACAGTTAGTCCATTTTGAAGGTAGTCAGCCCAGAGAACCGTTAGTCCATTTTGAAGGCAGTCAGCCCAGGGAACAGTTAGTCCAAAAAGAGCAGTTAGCTCTGGTATGAAAATATATTTCTTTTATTTGCATAATGGATTTTGCTAAATTTTTAGGATAGTTAGTCCACCCTTTTTTACTTGTTTTGGGCTGGTAGCCCATTATCTAGCAAAAGAAATAGTTATTTTGGTATAACCAATTTTAGGACAGATAGTCCAGAAAAGAGCAGTTAGCTCAGAATTTAGGACAATAGTCCAGTAAAGAACATATAGTTCAGAATTAAACAGATAGTCTATTTTATTTCCTATTTTTAGCATAATGGATATTGCTATATTATTAAAATCCGTTGATTAACCAGTTTGGTTGTAGGAAAGGATTTGCAAAGTATAAGTTTTGAAAAGAGATATTAGTGAAAGAAAAACTGTTCCACTCAGCGGCGTGGTCTCACTATTTATCAGTAAAATGAGAAGTAACATAAATTATTCATATCAGGCTTTTAGTCTGACTCGAAATTTTTGTTTCCCCTTAAACTCTTGGGTGCTCAATATTTGATTTGAGTAGGTTGAGGGTTTAGGTTATCAGGTTTTAGCAGACTTTGGCGAATAAAGCATCTAAAGACAGCAGGTGACTGACAGATAGCTAATTTAGGGATTCTGTTTTAAAATTGTTTTTTATCTGTATTAAGACAATTATATCTGTATTTCTTTGATCATCCATGGAGACATCTTCATATTTCGCTCTTGGCGTATTGTTGTAAATTATATTTGATTAATGACTGGGATTACATTTGAGATTTTTGTAACTTGGATATGATTTATTTGAAACATAACCATTGAAATTATTTTTTTAGAAATCTGTGGTTTTATTCATATTCAAGTGCTTCTGATATTATGGATACCATTAGCGTTGCCGTATTTGGTCACTAGAAGTTAATATTGTGGATGACTACAACAACCATAGTGCTTAGCTTTTGGCCTCCAAATACAGGATATTACAGCTTGGTATCAGAGCATAGGTTTATGAAAAAAATTAACTAAAAATATGTTTTGAAAACAAAAATTTGAAAAAATTGGAGTAAAATTTAGGGTTGGGTTAACGCCATAGTAACATACTTGTATTTGCTATATATAAGTATGTGCTTTATCTCCCTTCATCTATCTTTGATTAGGTTATCTTTTTGTATCTCATGATGTTTGAATACAGATTTGGATGGTAGAAGAAGTAGAGTTAACCAAGGAGAGCGAAGCACCGAAAGGAGTGTCGGACCTAATGTAGGGAGAGGCCAAGGTCAGGCAAATAATATTGGTGCTGAAGTCCCGTAGGTCAGAATGGAAGCCATGTATCAGTTTTTCAGGAATACGATGCAGGCAGGAGTTGCAGCCAAGTGGTAGGAGGAAATGCCGCAGGAGCAGAGGTTTCAAAAGTTCTTGTAGTTAATCATTTCGCTAAGATGAGCGGTGACTATGTGAAGCTAGTAGTGAAGCTGTTTGTGGGAATGGAGGATGCCATTAAAGTGGAGATTTAGTTGTTGCACCGTGAAAGGATTTTCATAGATTTAAAGCTCAATGATGAGCAGAAGAGGAGGTTGGCGTCCAGGAAGCTTTAGGGGGCAATATTATTCTGGTGGAATAGTAACAACGATAGTTGATGAGGAGACAATATCCTGGGAGGATCTGAAGAGGAGATTTTAGGAGAGGTTTATGTCAGTAATGGCACAATCAGCTTTGATTAGGCAGTTTGTTGAGCTGGTGCAGGGAGAGATGTCAGTTGCTGAGCATGCTAGGAAGTTAAAAGAGTTAGCCCGGTGTGGGTATGCTTCGGTGGATACCGTGTTGAAACGGAATGAGAAGTTCATCAGATAATTGAAGCCATAATTGGCTAGTGCTACTTTGTATCATCTTAGAGATCGTTCTAATATTGTAATAGAGATGGATTTGAGGCAGGAAGAAGTCCCTCAGTCTTTTGAGAAGAGAAAGGAAAAAGTGGTCTAGGTTGGGTAAGGCCAGAAGAGGATGTTCTTTCCCAAGAAAGGAGCTCAGAAGGGTGTGCAGCAGAGAAAGAGAAGTCTAAATTTGTCTACTATAAATATGACAAGAAAGGGCATTTTTCTAACTAGTGTCGCTCAGTGAAAGCGATGGATATGGCTAAGGGGAAGAATATCAGGTGTTTAAACTATGACTAGATAGGCCATTGTAAGAACCAATGCAAGGAGCCCGTTAGAGATAGCAAGGGTAAGGTGTATGCATTAGAGCCTGCCGCTTCCAAGCCAATAGCCCAAAGAAGGGAAAGTCAGTTCTTGGGGGAACGCTTTAGATTCAAGGTATTTATATTAGAGTTTTATTTAATACCAGTGCATCGCATTCTTTTATATCTAGATGTTTGATAGATAATCTCAACCTTGAACCCACTTATTTAGCTACTTCCTCGCGGGTTGCGAATCCAATAGGAGGGTATGCAACTCTAAGATTAAGGTGTGACCAGTTTGAGTTTGACCTGTTAGGTCATACTTTCGAGTGTAGTTTTCCTGTGTTTGATTTTTGGCTTTGGGATTATCCTAGGTATAGATTGGTTAAGTGAGTACGACGCTAAGATATTTTACCAAGGTAGGAAGATATCTCTTTGTCACCTGGATTGTAGCAATCAGATTGTTTTCACTGTATGAGGTTCTAGCGATCAGTGTTTGCTTTGTTAGGTGCATTGGATTCTGATGATGAGTTGAGTAGATTTTTCATGGTTAGAGAATTCACAGATGTGTTTGAGCCTATAGTTGGATTGCCGCTGAAATGAACCATTGAGTTTCAGATAGATTTGGTTTTTACAGCAGAACCAGTGAGTAGACCGCCAAGCAGCATGACCCCTTTAGAGATGAGCGAGTTAAAGGTGCAGTTGGTGGACTTAGAGGGCAAGGGTTTTGTCAGCCTAAGCATTTCACCGTGGGATGCAGCAGTAGTGTTTGCTAAGAAGTCGGACAGATCGTTGAGACTATGTATTGATTATTGTAAGTTGAATGAGAGGATAATTGTGAATCGATATTCATTACCCATGATTGACGATTTATTCGACCAGCTAAGTGGAGCAAAGTTTTTCTTAGTTGGATATGGCAATGGTTTTCCATCAGCTTAGTGTAGCAGAGGATGGTATACATTTGACAACATTCAGGACCAGATATGGATCGTACGATTGGTTAGTTATGCCGTTCTTATTGACGAATGCTCCAACTTTCTTTGTGGATTTGATGAATCGGATTTTCCGAGAGCACTTGGATAGATTCGTGCTCGTTTTCATAGATGATATCTTGATTTACTCTAAGGATGAAAGAGAGCATGAAGTTCATCTTAGAGTGGTGCTTGAGACGCTGAGGCAGCATTAGCTAAAAGCAATGTTTTCAAAGTGTCACTTCTGAAGAAGGAGGTGAAGTTTCTTGGTAATTTTTTTTTGGAGGAAGGGTTATCGGTTGATCCGACTAAGATTGAGGGAGTGAATAGTTGGAAGAGACCCAAGACAGTAGTCGAGATTAAGAGTTTCCTTGGGTTGGCTAGTTTTTATCGGAGATGCATTAAGGATTTCTCGTGGATAGCAGCACCGGTGACCAGGCTAACATGGAAGGATGTGAAGTTTGTATGGACCGATAAGTGTGAGGAAGCATTCCAAAGTTTGAAACACTTATTGTCCCATGAACCTATGTTGGTAGTTCCAGAGGGGAATCAGTACGTGGTATTTTATACCGATGCGTGTGGAATAGGATTAGGAGCTATGCTGATGCAGAGAGGTAAAGTGATTGCCTATGTTTCTAAACAGCTTAGACCACATGATGTCAGATATCCAACACATGATTAAGAGTTGGCTGCTATGATTTTTTCTTTGAAGGTATGGAGACATTACCTTTTAAGAGAAAGGTTTGAGCTGTTTACAGATCATAAGTAACTAAAGTATTTGTTCTCTCAGAAGGAACTGAACATGAGACAGTAGAGATGGTTCGAGTTCATAGCCGCTTATCATTTTGGGATTGAGTACACACTAGGGAAAGGCAACCGGGTTGCAGATGTACTTAGCAGGAAACATCAAAATGCGGTGTTGGCAATGATGGCTGAGTGGAAAGATATAGTAGCATTAGCAGATTGCAGCGTGCAATGGAGATCCGAGGCAGGGTCTAGCGGTGATATAGTTGTATTGTATTGTCTAGAAGTTCGACCGGTTTTGATCGAGTGGATTGCTTCTAAGCAGATAGAGGATCCAGTGTTAGCTGAACGGATCAGTAAGCTAAAGGAAGGAACCAAGAGCAATGACTTGAAAGGTTTCAGTCTTAACCAGAATAAGTGATTGAGAAAGAAAGGAAGATTATGCCTTTCGAGTGTAGGAAACATAAGAAAGGAAGTCTTAGATGAATGCCATCATTCGAAGTTCACTATACATCCTGGAGGTACCAATATGTATCAGGATATAAAGAGGAGTTTCTTTTGGGAAGGAATGAAGCGGGATATTGGTTTGTGTGTAAGGTGGTGCTTGAATTGCTAGCAGGCAAAGGCCGAACACCAGTTGCTGAGTGGTTTGCTTCAGCCATTAGATATTCCAGCATGGAAGTGGAATTCTATTTCTATGGACTTCATACATGAGTTGCCAAGGTCAAACAAGGGAAATGAAAGAATACGGGATATAGTGGACAGATTAACCAAGAGTGCCTATTTCATTCTAGTTAAGTCAAGCAGGGCGGCACCTGTTTTAGCAAGGTTTTTCACGAAGAATGTGGTTAGACTGCATGGGGTTCCTAACAGCATAGTTAGTGATAGATATTCCTTATTCACTAGCGATTTTTGGAAGACTCTACTGGAATTTTTAGGAACCAAGCATATGAGTACCGCTTACCTTCTGCAGACAGATGAGCAAAAGGAAAGAGTTAACAAAATCTTAGAAGATCTATTGAGGGCTTATATTTTGGATTTTAGGCGATCATGAGAGGACCATCTTCATCTAGTCGAGTTTTCATACAAAAAAAGTTATCGGACTATTATTGGGATGTCACCATTTAAAGCTTTGTATGGAAGGCCATCCAAATCTCCTGTTTGTTGGTTAAAGATCGGAGATAGGTTGATTCTCGGTCCAGATTTGGTTAGAGAAGGTACTGAAAAGATTGAGGTAATTTGAGATAGGATGAAGGAAGCTCAGTCTAGGCAGAAAAGTTAAGCAGACAAAAGATGGTAGGATTTGAAGTTCTTAGTTGAGGACCAGGTTTTCGTTGAAGTATCACCGATGAAGGGTGTGCTTAGATTTGGGAAGTCGTGGAAGTTATCTTCTAGGTTCATAGGACCTTTTCCTATTCTTGAGAGGATCAAAGAGCTCGCCTATAGACTTGAGTTACCAAGCAGTTTGGCAGGTGTCCATGATGTTTTTCATATTTCTCATCTCAGAAGCTGTGTTAGAGACCTAGAGACTACTATTGCACCGATAGTGCTAGATGACTTAGTGACCGAACTGGACTTGGCCACAGTGAGAAAGACGGTTCACATTGTTGTGAGAGATGAGAAGAGGCTTAGAAACAAGACTGTCAAATTAGTCAAAGTCCAATGGAGTGACGATGACAAAGACTGTACTTGGGAGGATGAGAGCAGGATTAGAGATACTTATCCTAACTTGTTTTGATGGTATGTTTTACATTCTTGTAGTTTTGAGCCTTATTGTAATTTCGAGTATGAAACTCTTTAAGGAGGGGAGTCTGTAACACCCTAAATTTTTGATAATATTATTTAGACAATTTAGTTAGATAAACTAAATAAAATAATGAGCTGATTAGGAGATTGAGATTTGATTTAATTAAGATAGTCGTGCCTTTTTAACTAATAACCTATATGAAGGGATTAAAAATGAATTAGAGGAGGGGTTTAGGGGAAAGAGGCCATTCCTATATCATCTTCCCTTGGTCGTGTATTTCAAAACATGTTCGTTCTCATTTTCAAAAATTAAAAAGCTTGGCCAACCACCATTAACAAAGGAAGAAGAAGAGGAAACAAAAGAAAAGCTTAAGGAAAGCAAATTCAAATCAAAATCAAAATCACTCAAATCACAAGCTCCTTAATCATTAAGGCAAAAGGTGAATAATGTTTACATCTCTAAACTTTTATGGTTTCAGCTTTAAAGTTAAACCCGAATAATTTTGCAAAGATTTGCCATGGTTTGAATGATAAAGTGATTATATACATACATACATACATATATATAGATATATGTTGAGGATTTATGCATGTTCATATAAATTTATGACATATTTTAAGATGAAAACTCTATTAAATGACACCCGTTAGCATTACAAATTTTTATAGTGATCTAGAAAGTTATTTAAGATACGGGTTTCGATTTTCAGAATTTTCAAAATTTTTGTGCAATTGTTATGAATTTTCGAAGGAAGAAAATGTTAATTTGGATTATGATAATTATTTACAGGAAAAATAATTATAGTTTGGATTCATAAATTTTATATGTTGAAGAGAATATATTGTTTTATTTTTTGGAATTTTTGAAGATTTTTTTAAGGTGTTTTAATAGTTATATAAAAGTGTTTAATGTATAGAACTTAAATGTTTTATATAATTATAAAGGAGAAAGGGCTTTTTCAAAATTACTCAAATTTCCAAATAAGGACAATCGGCAGCACTTTCTAATATAAAATTATGGCAACCAATCAAATCTATACAAACAAGACAAGTGGGGTACAAAAGAACTATTTTAAAGTATAAATAAATAGTTTTTATTCTATTTTAACCCTTTCGGCAGAGCTTCCGCCTTCATTTCAGACATTCCGACTAGTCGAAAGGTTTCAAACCTTCTGCTAGATCAAATACCAAGACACAAGGTATTAGGAAACTGGTACGTAGTGAATTGAAAGAGTTCGAAAGTTTTAGGGACGAAAGGTTATAACTTTCAAAAGAGATGAAGTTTTGTTTTGGTTTAAAGAAAATACGCCTGCTAGCCTTCGACGAAGAGCTTTCGAAATTGTCAAAAGGTTTAAAGGAAAAAGGTTTCGATTGGTTTGCTTTCTTGTTTTAAATGAAACCTTTCGATTAGATCGAAAGGTATAGCTTTCGACAAGGTAGAAAGCATAATTGCCGCTTCCTAAACGTTCGACATAGATGGAGCCAAATGCTACCTTTTGTTTTCTAAAACTTGTTGCCCCCTCCGTTGATTTCGAAGGGTTGGTTCCAACACTTCACCGTTTTCGAATGGTTTCAAAAGGTTTTATAAAGGCTTTGAAGCAGTTTCTTTTGACTCGAATATTTTTCTGATCCATTCGGCATAACCTAAATGTTTTAAGTTGAAACTTTTTAAAGGTTTTAAAGTAGTTAACTTTGATTGGGTTCAAAAGTTTTTCTACCTGTTTTAAATTGAACCCAATGTCTTTGAAAAGTTTTGAGTTACGTTGCTTTCGAAAGGTTTATTATATAAGGGAGGTACCCCAGGCATTCTATAAAGTCGAAAGGTGAAATCTTTCGATTAAATCGAAAAGAAGCCTTCCGACTAAGTCGAAAGGTTGGACTTTTGAAAAGGTTGAAAGGTATGATTTTGCAATGTTTTCGAAAGGCTAAGGTTTAAAGGATTTAAAAGGTGGATGTCATATGTTTTAAAGCTTGTGAAAGGAAGGCTTTTAAAAGTTTTAGAAGGAGTTACCTTCAATGATTTCAAGTGGTATATTAAAGGATATAAAGGAGTTACTTTCAATTCTTTCGAAGGGTTTTTAAATGGTTTTGAAGGAGTTACCTTCTCGAAAGGTTGTTTAAAGGTTTTAAACAAAGATTTTGAATATAAGAACTAGGAAGATAGCTTTAGTGTTTAAGTTATAAAGGACATTAACTTATTAGAAAGGATAGACATTCCTTATGAACATCATCAACATTATTTTGAGTAAAGTATATATATCATGGCAAAAATAGCTTAGAGTAAAGCTAAAGGTGTGTATATATATATATATATATGATTTGATGGACTAAATCTTTTTGAAAAGGTTTCAAGGAAAATTTAAAGAGCTCTTAGCTCTGATATTGTAGAGTAGTTAGCTTAGATATTTTGAAGGGTAGTTAACCCAAAGAAAATACGGCAGTCAGCTCATTTTAAATTTGGACAGTTAGTCCATTTTGAGGGCAGTCAGCCCAAAGGACAGTTAGTCCAGAGAGAGCAGTCAGCTCTGATACTAGTCCACCCTTTTTACCTGTTTTGGGAAGATTGCCAATTATCAAGCATAAAAGATATTGCTATTTTGGTATAACCAGTTTTAGGACAAATAGTCCGAAAAAGAGCAGTTAGCTCACAATTTATGACAGATAGTCCAGTAAAGGAAAGATAGTTTAAAATTTGACAAATAGTCTATTTATTTCCTATTTTTAACATAATGTATATTGCTATATTATTAAAATATGTTGATTAATCAGTTTGGTTGCAGGAAAGGATTTGCGAAGTATATGTTTTGAAAAGAGATATTAGTGAAGGAAAACCCATTCCGCTAAGCTGCGTGGTCTCACTATTTATCAGTAAAATGAGATGTAAAAGAAATTATTCATACCAGGATTTAATTCTGACTCGAAATTTTTGTTTTCCATTAAAATCTAGGTTGCTCAAAATTTGATTTGAGTAAGCTGAGGGTTTAGGATTTCAGGTTTTAGCAGATTTTGGCAAATAAAGCATTCAAAGACGAGCGTGTGACCGACGGATAGCTAATTTAGGGATTCTGCTTTAAATTATTTCCATTATGTATTAAGTGATTTATGTCTATACTGCTTTGATCATCTAAGGGGGCATCTTCATATGTCGCTCTTGCTATATTGTTGTAAATTATATTTGATCAGTGCCTGGGATTATGTTTGGAATTTTTGTAACTTGGATATGCTTTGTTTGAAATATAATCACTGAAACTATTGTTTTTTGGAAATATATGATTTTATTCATATTCAAGTTCTTTTGATATTATGGATACCATTAACATTGCAGTATTTCATCACTAGAAGTAATATCGTGGAAGACCGCAGCATCCATAGCGCTTAGCTTTTGCCTCCAGATATGAGATGTTACACTTTTGACTTAAATTTTAAAAACCTTTTTCTATGATTGAAGTATAACCCAAATGGTTTTGAAAGAGGCAGTTTTAATGTTTTTCAAATGGTTTCGAAAGGTTTCCACATGTTTTAAATTATACCCATGTGCTTTCAAAAGGTAGGTTATGACGCCTTCGAAAGGTTTTAATAATGGATTTCGAAGGGATGGTTCCCTAAGGTTTCGAAAGTGTTGAAAGGAAAGGTTTTTCGTATGTTTTAGGAAATATTTAAAGGTTTTAAAGAATTATGTCCAAGATTTTAAAAGCTTTCAAAGGGAAGGTCTTTTTGTGCTTTCGAAAGGGAAGACTTGGCTTTTCGGCCTAGGTTAAGTAAAGGATTTTGCCTGGTTTCGATAGGGTTACATTCAAAAGTTTCAAAGGGTTGTTTAATTGTTTTAAACAAAGGTTACAAATGTAATGACTAGGCAATATAGCCTAAGTGTTTTCAAATTAAAAAGGGAGTTAACTTGTTTTGGAAGGATAGCCAATCCTCATTAAAATTCATCAACATTATTTTGAGTTAAGTATATATAACATAACAAAGTAGCTTAGAGTAAAGCTAAGAATATATTTTCCTTGTATAAGTTTGACTTAAAAGGTTAAATCATTTTGAAAAGGTTTTCAAGGAAAAAGATGAAGAGTAGTCAACCAAAATAAATGATTTGGACAGATAGTCCATTTTGATTCGGACAGTTAGTCAAGTTTGCAGACAGTTAGTCCAGTTTGCAAGCAGTCAGCCCATTTTTTGGATAGATAGTCCATTTACTGCTTGTGGACAGATAGTCCATTAGTTACCTGATTATAACTTAACAGACTTAGCTATTATTATCATTATTATATTAGTTTGATTAAGTATTTCAGTTGTAGGAAAAGGTTTGCAAAATATATGTTTTAAAGAGGATATTAGTAAGAGGAAACCTGTTCCGCTAAGCGTCATGGTCTCGTTTAATATCAACAAGTTGAGATGTAACAGTATAATTCACACCAGTCTTTATGTATGACTCAAAGTTTTTATTTTCCCTTAAAATCTTGGGTGCTCAAAATTGATTTAAGTAGGTTAAGGGTTGAGGTTTTCAAGTTTTCGTTGTTTTAGTGAACAAAGCCTTCAGAGACAAGTAGGTGGCTAACGGATAGCTAATTAGGAGTTAAAGTTTTATCTTGTTTTAATTCCGCTGTATATATTAAGTTAGATATGACTGTATTGACTCTGATCAACCAAGGGGGAATCATCATATGTTGCTCTTGGCATATTTTGTAATGATTATATTTGATCTTTACCTCGGAAACGATATGGGATTATGTAATTTGGATATAAATCTGTTTTGAAATATAATCAGTAAAATGTTATTTTTGGAAATCTATGAATTTATTCGTATTCAAGTGCTTCTGATATTATGGATACCATTAGCATTGCCATATTTTGTCACTAGAAGTTAATGCTACGGATGACTGCAACATCTGTAGCACTTAGCTTTTGGCCTCTAGATACGGGATGTTAAATCCAATTGGATATATTTTTTATTCAACATCTATAGCTCCTTATTAATAGAGACAGTAAGGTAAGCTTTAAGCTTATGTTTAGTATTTGATGGAGCTTGATCATATGGATTGTTTAGCATTAATTCTTGATAAGCCAAAAGTTTGTCATGAATTGCAGAAGACTAGGAGCTCCTTGACCCATACTTCTTCTTAGACCAATCTTTGAGAGCTACCTTCAAATGCTTGAGTTTTTTTGGGATATATTTATCATATAACTTTTTATTCAAAACCTGATTCGATAGAGGAAATAAATCACAATCGTTAGTCAATGAATTAAAAAAATTTGAAAATAGAGGGACCTCTAATATCAACCATGCCCCAGGTTAGGTGATAGGCCTATGATCAGAAAGGTTTAAGGGGAGATATAAGGCAACATGGTTTGGCTAAACATTGAAAGTACAAGGGTGGAAATAAGCTCTATCGAACTTGCAAAAAGTTCTTTTGTTTGATCTGCTGTTATGGTTCCATGTGAAGAAGCATCCAGTTGAAGGAATCAGATCTAATTCAGATTGAAAACTAAGTTGTTGAGAGGTAGAGTGTCACTAATTTGTAAAGTGATGCATCCCCATTTCTCAGTAGGGAATTGGATACAATTAAAATCGCCATAGCAGAGACATATGAGATTGGACATTTGAAGGAGACGAAGATCATCCAACAAGGACTGCCGATGCTTCTGGCATTGTCAGCGTAAACAGATGTAAGTTAGAAAATAAAAAGGTGGGGATATAAGTGACTTGAGAGTACATATTTATTGCCTTGACAATACAGTTGAGGAGATAGTGAAAATCTAAGGGTTCCACATTATTAAAATGCGACCATAAGGAGCTTAGAGGAGATTATTCATGGATGACCAAGTTGGATTCATCACGGCAACAACAGATGAGGTTAGGGATTCATCGAGCTTAGTTTCTGGGACGGTGATAAGGCTAAGGTTATGGAAATCGATTAGATACTTGATTTCATATGGATTTTGGACTCCGTACGAACACTCTGAACTTTCCGGCACCCTATATTATTTATCATTGGATAATGTTGTGTTTAGAGGCAGATAGCCTTATGACCTTGCTGTCGCTAGCTTGCATGCTTTAGTAGCTTAGATTAGCTACTAATTATGGCATTATTTGTAGTATAGAGAACTCTTTATCAGAAATCATATCATCTTCGGGACAATGGTCTCTACCCTTTTTTACTCCTTTTCTTCTTCTTTTTATTCTTCTTTTTGTAAGAGTTCTTATTGCTTGATGAGGAGCCTGAAACATGTTCCTTAAGAGCAGGCTAGGAAGACTTGGATGATTCTGTGGTGAACATGAGTGTGTTATGTCAGAAATTCTTTACTGTTCGATCTTTCATGATTAATAATGAACAATTCAAGTAATAGACCAAGGATCACCAATACCGAATATTTCAAAAAACAAAGCTTAATATGTTTTTTGTTTTGTTTAAGATGGCGTACCTTGATTAACAGCGGAAGATGTAATGGCTGTCGTCTTCTTTTTTTGGCTTCTAATAATTATTCTTCTTCTCAAAATTCGGTTTCCCTCTCTAACCTATTTCTTTATATGTTTCTTGATGGAGAAGAATACATCTATACGTCAGGAGAGAGAGGACCCAATCCTTTATATAACATTTAACTCTAAATCTGGTACGTCCATCATATACCAATTCAATGCTTAGGATTAATCACAGACCTTTCTATAGAACGATCTATTTATGACTTAATTAATCGGGTCATATTAAGATTAGAAACCGCATAATGTTAAAGGTAAATGAAACGTTCTATTTATGACTAATTAATAGGGTCATATTAAGATTAGAGACTGCACAACATTAAAAGTAAATGAAACGATTGCAGTTTCTAATAGCAGTTTTCTAACATTCTCCCATTTGACCTGTTTATTCATAATATCCAGTGTTGAACATCATACTATGATAAATTGCTGAGAGTTATGACGGTTGTGCATTATTAATTCAATGCATTCCCTTCCGTATACTACAATATTAGCAATCCATCATTTTATACTCATAATTTATACAAAAAAGCATATTGGTCCACATAATGTCTTATATCATAATGATTAAACATAATACCTTTATAAGACTCTTTCTTGTTTAAAATTACATAAAGTACGCACTACCTTATTAAAACAAGAGACACATAATTGTATATCAGAAACACACAAAGGAGCTAAGAATGTCACACGTCAATTATTATTAATACAACCAAGACCCATTCTTTGAACGTGCTCCTTAAATTGTCTTGGCTGTAACCCTTTCGTCAAAGGGTCTGCAATCATAAGTTCTGTCCTGATGTGCATGATTGACACTCTTTGTTTGTGAACCTCATCTTCCACAACAAGATACTTCAGTTCCATATGCTTGGCACCTTTAGAGTACTTGTCATTTTTTGAGAAAAACACTGCTGCAGAGTTACCACAATAAATTTTCAGCGGCTTGCTAATGGTGTCGACAACCGCAAGTCCTGAAATAAAGTTCCGCAACCATAATGCATGAATTATGGCTTCATAACATGCCACAAATTCTGCGTCCATAGTAGATGAAGCAATGATAGTTTGTTTCGCACTCTTCCATGATATGGCTCCTTGAGCAAACATAAACAGGTAACCAAAAGTCGATTTTCTAGTATCGATGCATCCAACAAAATATGAATCGCTATATCCAATCACCTCCAATTTATTGGATCTACTATACACGAGCATGTAATCTTTTGTGCCTTGTAAGTACCTTAACACTTTCTTTGCAGCTTTCCAACGTTCCCTTCCTGGATTACTTTGATAACTCCCTAACATACTGACCGCAAAACCGATATTCGGTCTAGTGCAGGTTTGAGCATACATTAGGCTACCAACTACAGATGCATATGGAATTGATTCCATTTCCTTTCGTTCAACATCATTCTTAGGACATTGCATGAGATTGAATTTATCACCTTTCTGTACAGGAACTTTCCCAGGTGAACACTTACACATTCCAAATCTCTCTAGAATCCTTTCAATATATCCTTTCTGAGACAATCCCAATATTCCTTGTGATCGATCACGAAATATTTTTATTCCAATCACATAGGATGCCTCTCCCATATCTTTCATTTCAAAGTTCGTTGAGAGAAATTCCTTAGTCTCATGCAGTATGCTTAAATTATTTGCAGTAAGCAAGATGTCATCAACATAAAGGACTAGATAAATAAACTTGCTCCCACTGATCTTTTGGTATAAATAGCGATCAACCATATTTTCCTTAAAACCAAAAGATGTAATAATGGTATTGACCTTTATATACCATTGTCGGGATGCTTGTTTAAATCCATATATTAACTTCTTAAGTTTACACACCAATTTTTTTTTTACCTTTTACAGAAAAACCCTCAGGTTGATCCATATAAACATCCTCATCAAGATCTCCATTCAGAAAGGCTGTTTTCACATCCATTTGGTGCAATTCAAAATCATAATGTGCTACTAATGCCATTATTATTCTTAGTGAGTCCTTTTTCGAAACAGGAGAAAATATCTTCTTGTAATCAACACCATCTTTTTGAGTGTAACCCTTAGCAACAAGTCTAGCTTTATATCATTTGACATTACCACTAGAGTCGTGTTTGGTTTTAAAAACCCATTTGCATCCGACTTTTTTAAAGCCATGTGGTAACTCAACGAGATCCCAAACTTCATTCTGTTGCATGGATTTTAGTTCTTCTTTCATGGCATTAATCCATTCCTTTGACTCTTTACTTTCTACAGCATGTGAAAACAAAACTGGGTCCTTATTGATTCCTAGATCATAATCTAATTCTTGCATATAAACCATATAATCATCAGAAATAGCTGACCTACGATCTCTTTGAGACCTTCGTAATGCTACGTGTTGTGGTCCATGCATATCAGCATTATCTAAGTCATTTCCTTCAGGTAGTACTTCTTCATTTATATGTTGTTCATCATCATGCTGTTCTCCAACACCTGGAACAACATTTGGAGTAATAGTAGATGGAGGAACTACTGTAAGCAATGTAACATTTATCCTTGTTTCCTTTATTTCCACTATTTCTCTTCTAGTACTCCAACTGACTTCACCAATCTCAATAATCTTGCATTACCAGTTTCAATAATTCTTGGACTATGATTAGGACAGTAAAACACATATCCTTTAGATTTTTCAGGGTAACCTAAAAAATACCCACTAATCGTTCGAGAATCTAATTTCTTTTCATGTGGATTATAATTCTCGCTTCCGTTGGACAACCCCAAACATGCAGGTGTCTTAAGTTAGGTTTCCTGTTAGTCCATATTTCAAAAGGAGTCTTTTGAACAGCTTTACTAGGAACCCTATTCAACAAATAATTAGCAGTTCTGAGAGCATAAGAACACAAATTCTTAGGTAGTGTAGAATCTGACATCATACTCCTAATCATATCTATTAACGTCCTATTGCGCCTTTCTGCTACACCATTTTGTTGTGATGTACCTAACATTGTGTATTGTGCACATATGCCATTACTTTCGAGGAATTTTGCAAATGGACCTGTACATTGGCCTGACTCATTATATTTTCCATAATATTCACCACCTCTATCAACCTTATGATTTTCAGCTTTTTATCTAATTGCCTCTCAACTTCCTTTACAAACGTCTCAAGGACATTCATAGATTGAGATTTTCATGAAGAAAATAGACATAACCGTA
This sequence comes from Allium cepa, assembly GCA_030765085.1. NCBI lineage: Eukaryota > Viridiplantae > Streptophyta > Magnoliopsida > Asparagales > Amaryllidaceae > Allium > Allium cepa. The sequence continues at coordinate 188,929,589 of CM060943.1, forward strand.
GCGGGAAAAATCATCAATAAAAGTGATGAAATACTTTTCTCCATTAAAGGCTGGAGTGTCCATATGTCCGCAAATATCAGTGTGTATTATTTCAAGAAGATGGCTGCTTCTAGTGGCTCTTTTCTTATTATGTTTGGTTTGTTTACCTTTAATACAATCCATACATAATTCTAGATCACTACAGTTCAAATTTGAAAAAATTTCATTACTTACTAATCACATCATTCTTTCTTTGGATATGTGACCTAGTCTTTTATGCCATAAGAAAGCAGAATTTTCATTCAACATGCTACGCTTGCATCCAACATTATTTATTACCTTCGACAAGGAATTCGCATAAGTGTCATTCAGTTTCAATTTATATAAACCATCATTAGAATACCAGAACCAACATTATCAGTATTCTTATATCAATCAAAACAACCAGATCCAAACATACATCTAAAACCAGAAATATCCAACTTACTTACGGAAATAAGGTTTCTAGATAATGAAGGTACATAAAGGGTACTATGTAAGTCTAATACATAGCCACTTTCTAGAATTAGACGATAAGTCCCAATGCCTTCTATTGTTGATTTCATTCCGTTTCCCCTAAAGAGAAAACGATCTTCATTTGGATTTATGGTTTGGATCATAAGAAATCCCTGCATATTATTGGAGACATGAGTTGTAGCACCAGTATCAAGCCACCATGTATTAATAGGAACTTTAGCTAAATTTGATTCAAACATAGAAAGATAGATGATTAACTTTCTTTTCGAACCAAGATATCCTTTTCGGATAGTCATTCTGATAATAGCCTTTCCTTTTATAGAAATGATATCGAACATCCTTTAGTTCCTTCTTTTCCTTATCCTGCCCATTCTTAGCAGGTGCCTTTTTCTTATTGAAATGACTTGATTTTCCATTCTTTTCTTTACCAGCTTTATTACTCACAAAACTTACTGAGTGATTCACTTGATTTTTCAAAAGTCCTTCTTCCTGAACAAGTCTACTGGCCAATTCATTAACATTCCACTTATCCTTTATAGTGTTATAGTTAATTTGAAAAGGTCCATATTCAAAAGGTAGCGAGTTCAGGATAAACTGGACAAGAAAAGAATCATCTACTGTAAGTCCAAGGGAGTATAACCTTGCTGCAAGATTAGTCATCTCTATAATGTGCTCTTGCACAGTTCGTGACCCATCAAACTTCATGGTTGTGAGATCTGCCATAAGAATACCAGTGAGTGACTTATCAGCTAAACGAAAACGCTCTTTCACAAACTACATATATTCCTTAGCACTTTCTGTTTGCGGAATTGTTGAGTTGATGTTGTTAGCAACAGTCATCTTAATAAACATGAGGCTCAATCTGTTACTGCGTTCCCATGCTTTATGGTGTGATTTTTCTGTCTCGGTACTAGCTGTTGTAAGAGCAACCAGTTTATCCTCAAGGAGTGCCAAGTCAAGATCCTGAACACCTAAATGGAAATTGACTTGTTCTCTCCATTCAGAAAAATTAACACCAGTGAACAATGTAACAGATGAAGCATGTGTATTCATGGGAACTACTGCAAATTAATTTTTTTTGAAATAACTATAAGCTCATAGCTAATGCGATTCAGATATGTACATAATAGTATAATATAGCACTCCTTTGGTAGATACTATCTTATACTTAACATAATTAAATACCAAAACATAAGTAAGTAATAAATATATTCAATTAAATAAAACTGACATCTTTGGATGATCAATATTTATTTAATCAAGATATTTATTTAATCAAGATATCTATTAAGCCTCATCATGTCAACTAGTTATAGAACAAGACTTTCCTTTGGGTAAGTTCTCAGATTCTACCATTAGTGACGCTAGTTTTTTTTGGTATTATTATAATTGGCAATTTCTATCAATAATCATTATGTCACTTATGGACTAAATGATTATTCTGATTCTGACCACTTTGGTGATTAAAAAAAATCATAAATCTCATGTGCATAATTGACTTATAACACATACTTGATTAAACATCATGAGTAAAGCATAGAACAGATCAATTGCAAACATAGGAATATTCAGTTATTGATTGGTAGCTTTGATACCAAATGTCAGAAATTCTTTACTGTTCGATCTTTCCTGATTAATGATGAACAATTCAAGTAATAGCCCAAGGATCACCAATACCGAATATTTCACAAACAAAGCTTAATATGATTTTTTTTGTTTAAGATAACGTACATTGATTAACAGCGGAAGATGTAATGGCTGTCATCTTCTTCTTCTGACTTCTAATAATTACTCTTCTTCTCAGAATTCGATTTCTCTCTCTTACCCTATTTTTTATATGTTTCTTGATGGATAAGAATACATCTATATGCCAGGGGAGAGAGGACCCAATCCTTTATATAACATTTAACTCTATATCTGGTACGTCCATCATATACCAATTCAACGCTTAAGATTAATCACATGCCTAATGTTCTAATTATAGAATGGTCTGTTTATGACTTAATTAATCGGGTCACACTAAGATTAGAAACTACATAACGTTAAAGGTAAATGAAACGTTCTATTTATGACCTAATTAATAGGGTCATATTAAGATTAGAAACTGCATACCGATAAAAGTAAATGAAATGATTGAAGTTTCTAATAGCAGTTTTCTAACATTTTATCAAGGGGTTTAAGATTATGATAACGACTTTGTGGATCTATTGTGGTATAGAGGCTGGTGAAATGTTTATGTGGAGGAGATGAGCACATGACCTTGGGACAAATTTAAGTCTGGAGAGAGGGACTGATTAGTTGGAGTGGATTCGTTTTGAAATGAAGTTTCATCGGAGTAGGATGAATTATTTGGGGAGGAGACAAATATGGTAATCTTTGGGATGGGTTGATCTATAACTTGGTTAAGAGAGTTACAGGGTTGGTCATGGTTAAATGTATCTGGATTAGGAGTAAGAGGAGCAGAATGATGGGTAACAAAGTCTGAGAGAGATTGAGCTAGGAGAGTGGGATCAATAGCAAGAGATGTGTATGTTGTGTCAGTGTGCATGATACTGCCATGCACATTAATTTCACGTTGCTATATATCATCTAAGACAGAAATAGTCTAGTAGCATGATGTGATTCTTAATGGATAAGAGTATCTACTTCACATTCCTTTAAGTCTTGCAAAGCCACAAACTTACTTTTATCTAGAATAAAGTCATTGTTGTTTTTAGGATTTGGCATATCAAAATTTCTAGATTCTGTTTGTATACTAGTGGAGTTTTTTCTTTACCTTCATAGACTTGTATGGAGCTTAGTTGCTGCTCTGTTGAAATCGGGTTAATCTGTTTAATTTTCCATGTTTTCATATTGACTCTTGCGTGTTATGTAGAGGTAGGATTGGTGTATAAGGTAGTTTTGAGGATTGGGATGCTTTTAGTTGAGATCTGTATTGACTATTCTCAAGTGATATCTGAACATGATGAGTTGCCTCAAGACCAACAAAGCCATCAATATGGGACAAAAAACAAGAGGTGATGTGATGCCCAAATATTTTACAATGGGGGAAAATTAATGGTTTCCATGAGTATTCGACATGCACTATGTGACAGTTGCCTTCTCCAATAGTGATAAAATCAAGCAGTTCCTTATCCGCTGAGAATTCAATTAGACACTTAGTGTATTCCAGATGGTGTTGTTTTTTAGTAGCTTTGCTGAAACACACAAGTTTTCTGATATGACACACAAGAAAATTTATACCTAAGAGGGTCCACGTAATGTGGGAAGTGTTACAGAAATGCAAACATATTGGTACAATCTTAACTGGGGTTTAACGGACCTAAATGCCGATTTTCATGATGTGATTCTAAACATCTGACCCTTAATAAAAATGGGAGCATCCTGCAGAATTCTATTACGAACCTCATCAGAACTGAATTTAAAAGAAAAAATTATGCCATCCAATTTAACGTCAAACTTGACTTATAATTTCCAAAACTTTTCAGGTTTGATATCACAACCATATAATTAATATTTTCACTAAAAAACCCACTAAGTACTTGTGCTTAAAATTTAAAACTTCATCAATTACTTCTTGAGGTGGTTTGGAGGCTTGACCATCATATGATAAATCGAAATGCTTAGGTATATAAGCTACAACGTTAAAAGGAAGAGCTTTGAACAAAGCATACCATGTTTTAGGAGCTTGAGCAAAGTTAACAACTGTAGCTTGCACTTGCGATATGTTATAACTATATAAAGCCAAAGGAAAGGGTAGAACCAGGAGGACGGTCAAGTGAGGCGTCAAAGAAGGGTTAGATAGTGAAGGAGTTGGTGGATCAGGAGGAGAAGAGGGATAGGTAGGAGTAGTAATGACAGGAGGTGGTAGGGTCGGGATAATGGGGACAAGAGGTGAAGAGGAGGAGAGTTGGACATGATCAGGAATGGCGGCTAGAACAGGGATGATAAGGTAGGAGGTAACATGAGGAGGTTCGGCAAGGACGGTAAGGTTGGAAGGAGTAGACACAAGAATGGGTGAAAGAAAGGACAGTGGTAGGAATAGATAGGTTAGAAGAGGGCATGGATGAAACAGAAGAATGAAGGCACAAGTCGTTACCACTGTGCTACACATGCTTTTATGTCGTAACCCCTTTATTACAAGTCAAAATTGAATGAAACTTAGACAAGTAACTTCTTATCATTGAGTAGAGTATTTCAATACCATTGAATGTTCCATTTGCTTGAATTAATAGCAAGTATCCAAGCCGGTACTCGAGTCAGTTGAATGATGGATAAATTTTAAGATGATCATATCTTCCAATTCGTAACTCGGTTTGAGACGCCGACCTATGTGCATGTCTTGACCTTGGGAACATTTTTTAAGTGCTTTGATCATGTTTTCTAACTATGCCAAATTTGCCCCTAGTGCTTCGCCTTACCCATGTGATTACCTGATGGTGCTTTTATTGTGCATCTTTCGGCTACTTTTATGCTCATTAACGTCCTTTCGTATTCACTATGCTATGGATGAAAATTCCCACAATGCATGAAGATAATTTGGACTTGGGCTTGTGTAGTTGTGGGCCTTACTTATCTAATTTAATTTTGCTTCTCTCTTTTTCATTCAAAATCATTTCCAAATACAATTTAAATTCTTTCAACTCTATAGAAATCTTTCCAACTTCTATAAATTCTAATTCACTTATTCAAATGTCCTTTATTATAAAATCCCACAATTTTTTTTATCAATTTATGTCAAATTTATAATTCATAACTTCACATGTAAAAATATTTAAATAAATAATTACATCAACTTTCCTCTCAAACTAAATTCTTTTTACTTTAATAATCAATTTTACATCATATTCTCCATATCATTTCTTTATTTTCATTCAAAACCCATTTTTTTTAATACCATGAAATCATCAATTTTAGCTTCTCGACAATGGGTTGTTATACGCGGTTCCCCATCCCATCTTAAAAAGGAACATCGTAAGAAAGTGCTTTGGAGAGACGAAGGCATCAATTTTGGCCAGCGTAGTTCGTCCAATGGACTCATTGTAGTAAGATGGCTGGTACATCACGATAAACAAAGTCTTAAACAACCTTGCATAAGGTGGAGTTCCATTTAAATGTATAGTTTGATTTGGCCCATTGATGTTGAGCTTTTATTGTTGAGTCCAACGACCGGCTCCAAACTTGGCATAATCTTCTCTTCTGGAATTCTCATTTAATTAAATGCCTTTTTGAAAATGACATTAATTGACTCCTAGTATCAACTATTATCTTTGACACAAGCGAAATCCGATTTGGGTAGTTATCATGAGCAAGTCGTTGTGTTTATGCTTAATTCCTCTCAATTCCCTTGGAGTTATTACTAGATCCGACACTTGAATAGAACTTTTGGAAGTCTTTGATGATGATTTCTTGCTTATTGAATAGATTCCTTCCTTGGTCGCTTTTATATGCTTGTTTCTTACTCCCTTACTCATTTCTACAGTATGTTGCCCTCCGTGAATTACATCAGTGTAGTTAATTCGTTGCAATGGATCTTGAAGAAGCATACTTTCCAAGATTTTGGTGTTATTAGCTAGAGGTTTTTCATCACGAGGAGCCTTTTGGTCATTTTTTACAAACGCTTTAAGCACTCCTCTCCTAATTATATTTTGAATGATTCAGCTAGAACTTGGAAGTCATTGGTCTTATGTGGATTTACTTTGTGAAAAGTGTAATAATGACCTTCTTTGTTTGATTCAGCATTTGTCTTGACTTAAATGATGTAGGGGTGTTTGAGCTCGTATTTAGTTGCAACATATAAGCAAGAGATAGCTTGGTTTACTTTAACAGAATTAACTTTAGCAAATTCGACCCATCTTCCTTTCTTGTTTGGGATCATAAAGCCTACTCCCTCTTTTCTCTCTTTCTGATTCCGTTTATTATGGAAAATTTTATTCACTTAGATTAATTTATCTATTTCAAAGTGAAAGTCTTGCAAATCTTTATAGCTATGAATATATAGCTCTTTCCAAAAAGGGGTGATTTTAGTCAAACCAAAATTTTTTGCCACCAAATTTTCTCTATCACTCAATCTTTCTGCTTTATTTCCTTCAGCATTGAATCTCTTTAGATGATCGCTAAAGAACTCTCCTAATTTTTGTTTTATGTTACCCAACACACTTTCATCAATAATTGGCTCCTTAGAGGTGCAGAATTGAGCTGAGAACTCATAAGAAAATTGCAAACGAGTTAATAGTTTTCTCACAATAACGTTAGTACCATTTTGCAGCTGCATCAAAGAAAGTGGTCAAGAATAGCCAACATCTCATTGCTCCAAAGGCATCATACAAATCCATATAGCTCTTAAACTCCATCAAATGGTCATTAGGATTGGTTGTTCCATCGTATTTGATTAACGAGATCTTTGCATATGATGGCAATAAGACTATCTTAATCTTTTCAGTGAATGGTGCTCCTCAAAAATTATTATTTGCCTTAGGATCTATAGTCCTATTTCCTTTCAAGTCTGCTATGTCTCTTGCCATCTTGTTGGCCTAGTTTTTCAAATATGTTTCATCATTTTGCTAGTCTATTCGTTTGGGCCTATATTCTTTTTGTAAATCATAGCTTGTAGATTGTTCTTGTGGGGACTTCGACTCTTTATTCAGTCTTTTAGTTTGATAATTTTCATCATTCCTTTATGGTCTTTGTCATGGCCCATTTTCCCACACCCTTTGAATCGATAATAAACCACACATATCCAACCCAAATTGCATGAAAAAGAGGAACATGAAGGGTAATAATGAAAAATAGACAGAACTGAATTTCACAGAAAAGAAATAACATATAATATTGAACAAATATTTTTACAATGGAAAACTTTTAAAATACATATATCAGAGTGTAACCTAAATTCAGCTTGGACAGTTATAAACATTTGTCCCTACAATTGCTGACAAACATCAATCAAAGACAAATAGACGGCAGCGGATAATAGAATATGTTAATATGTACATGAATATATCCAGCTTTCCTTTAGAAACTTCAACCGTCTTGGACCAAACCTAAAACTACTCAGATCTGACCCGTGTATTGAAAATACCTAGATCGGGCTTGATAAACCAGCGTGAGAAACTCAATAATAAATGATGGTGTCATATATCAGCCTTTGAATAAAATCATTTGAAAAGAAAGAGTACCTTATAAGACCCGTCCACACATAAACACGAACGAGTTTTACCTTATGATAAGCAAAACACTTTTATATCAAATCATTTGATATCATTTCTAATGACATCTCTTTGAAATTTTTTTGCAAATAAACTTATTAATCATAGCCGAAATTGTTATATTGATTAAATTCCAACATATTAGGTTTACAAACAAAACCGTAGGTTCTTATTGGAGAATGGATTTCCATAAAAATGACCAGGTGAAGGGACCACCTTCCGATGGGTAAACCTCTAGATGGATGTCCCAAGGAACCATCACAAAGCTCCTCTACCAACATAAGACCGGTTTACCTCTATAACTAGATAGTATCGAATATGTCATCCCTAAATTGTTACCCACCTTTAACCGAGCGCGCTCTAGTATAAAAACCACATTAATTTACATTCCAAATGTCATAGCAGAAATAAATATATCTTGAAGGGGATGATCACACCCTAATTGGGAATGACCGACTTAGCCTTGTTGCAGCTAACCCCGTTTCGATCCTGGTTGATGAGGCTCGAGCCAACGATTATCTGTTCGCATAGCACATCTTCTTTCACTTTGAATGCCACATTGCCATTCCATATTCACACGACTGATTTCTACAAATATATAACTTCCTGAGCTCGTAAGTCTCGAGAAAGGGTGTTAACCTAAGAGAAGGTGTCTTCTCCGCCACCGACTGATATACTTTTATAGAGATCACTCATTATGATTTAGAATGTAAGGTCTGACATTCTTCTATACAAGTTCATTCTAGGATCGAATGAAACCGACGATACTTTCCTCGGCCATTACTAGGTGAGAAGTCCTTGTGGTTTTCCATAACAAAGAGGACACTACTATAATATAGTGAATCAGGAGTTTATCTCCAATCAATCAACAGGTAGTCCCTTGTTATTATTCGTTTTAATATCATCGTCTTCAAATATCTTCATTCTTCTAACACATAAACTGGTTCGAAGTGGTTTTCGGATAGGAATCACCCAAGTCCGACCCCGGTTGCTTCAAAATCCAATTATCGATAAAAATTGAATATGAGTATACATGATTTATTAAGTCTCTTTTCACATTAATTCTTTTCGGATGATATCGAAATCTCTTTCTTTTATCTTATAGCAATTCTAAGTTAATTCATTCTTTTATTTGGATAATATTTCAATTTCCCTAACTTAACTCTCGATCCAAATTCCTGAACTTCAATACAAGTTCGCACAAAAGTGCTACGGAAAGTACTATATAAGCTTATTTGACTCAAACAACTTTTTAATATTAAAAATTCATATTTTTCAATTTAAATCTCTTCTAAACTATTTAAATCTATTTATCAAATTCATTCCATATTTCTCCAAAATTTAAAACGTTCATTTTACCGGATTTCCCATTATAGTCACTTAACAGCACTAGCGCGATTTTTCTAGAAAACTGATTTGGACTTAATTTAAAATATATTCAACGAAATTTTGATTTTCTTTCTTATCTTGAAGAATTCCAAGCTATATTCCACTTTATACACTCAATTGACCTTTTCGGCGCGAATCGCGAACTACCGTTGCGCGGCGCGTCTAATTTTATCTTATTTTTCAATATTTGAAATAATCTATTCAGATTGTATTGTATTACTTATAAAATTATTACAAATAATTTTAAATAAATATCCTTACTTTTTGAAGCTTTTAAAATGTATTTTCATTATTACCATATTATTATGTTATTTTATTCCTATTGTTTTAATATTAAGTTTTAAAATGCAATTTCATTTCAATTTCAGTTCTAACTTCAAATTAAACTCAATTAAAACTAAGATTTCAAATCTAATTTCCACTCTAACTTAAATTTCAATCTTAATTTCACTTTCAATTTTAAAAATCGATTACAATTTCACTTTCACTATTTATCTCAATTTCAATTTAACCGTGCTTCCCAAATGCCGTTTCACTTAAAATTTCAAATTCTCTTTTATTTCCACTTTAATTTCAGTTCCACTTAAAAAGAGACTTATTTTTCCAAAGTATATCATATCACCAAAATTGATCTTTTTTAACAAAGGGGATACTTAATCAAAATGAGCATAACCATGTTTAACATTTATCACTAACATAATTATGGTCCCTACACAAATTAATATAATAAATAATAACAACCATAAACGCTTGTAATTATTCAAACATAACACAAACATATCCAAACATCCATAACAACATTTCAAAGGGGTGTATATTTGCATGTAATAAGATGATTATTATAACAAAATCAAAATACGATCTTTTAAAAGCAGTGAGAATTTCGCACCTTTATTTCTACTCCTTTAATCTTTTACGTAAGATACGCGCCTCTCGAACTAACATGCTATTTTCAAACGTCCTGAATTTTGCCGTTTCCTTTCCATCTCTCTTTTTTATTTTCTTTTTTTCTTTTGTTTTTTCTTTGTGTGGCCGTGGGCTTTCGGAAGGGATATGGAGTGTACGACCTAGGGTAGCTTGGGTAGATGGCTTTGGGTAGGCTGGTAGGTGGGGTTTTAGGCTCGGGTTGGTGAGTGCGTGGATTTTGGAGGGAGTACGACCTTGTAGGTGCTCGCGTAGGTGGAAAGAGGGGGTGTGTGGCCTTTGAAGGAGGGTAGGGATGTTTGGCCGTGCGTAGAGGAGGTTTTAGGTGGAGTAGGAGGCATGCATGGTGGTATGGAACTTGTTTTAGGTGAGGGGTGGAAATGAAGAAGTAGATTTTCGGAAATGGAGGGAGTGAATGGAGTTTAGGAATTTGTAGAGTGAAGTGTAGTGGAAAAAAGGAGAGATTTTGGCTTGTATTTATATGTGGAGAATTGACTGGCAAACGAAACTAATACCCTTCTTTACTTTTGGACTTTGATTAACCTTGATTTGAGTTGCATTTAATGTGTGGAGTGATAGTTTAGGAAGATTGTATTAAGAGACAAGGAGGTGTCATCTTCTATGGTTTGTAAATATTTAATTGTATAAGTTTTCTCCTTTTCTATGCATATGCATAACATCTCATTAATGAGATAAAATATAAGTAATGACGTTGTTTATAAAGATTGAATAAAATAAAATTAGTCTAATCTACCTTTTTACTTTTTTATATATTTATATTTAAATGTTCAAAATATCTTCTTTTTTTTATATGCTAAATGTTTAAATGTTTAAAAATTTGTAAAGTTGTATATATGTGTTAGAAAACATATCATGTTGCAACAACTTAATGACAACTTATTGTGGTCTAAAACGGTGTTTATTTTGACATATTTTATAGTCAAAATTTAATGCTTTTGTTAAGCTATATATTGAAGTAAACCAAACCTAAAAATGAACTTTTTAGTTCCTTAAATAAATTAAAACATGTCTATTCATATTTTAAAATCATATTTAAATAATATCAAAATCCTATTTTTACAATGTATGTAAAACTGACAAAACGCGACAAGTTTTGGATATTTTTGTAAAACGATTATTAATATACTTTTAAATATTTTAATATACTATTATTATTTTTATTAGGTATTTTTAATAATATTGAAATTTTCAAGCAAATATATAAATCAATTTATTTACGTATTTATTTGGTTTTTATCAAAACTTAACTTTTGCCGATTTGTTTTAAAATCCAAATTTATACTTTTTAATTATTAACTATAAGAATAAATTATTTATCTATTATTATTTATTATATATAACTTATTTATTTAAGTTTCAAACTCTTTTTAACTTAAAATAAACAAAATCTCTCATTTTCGATGTAGCGAAATTATGGGTTGTTACATTCTCCCCTACTTAAAAGCATTTCGTCCTCGAAATGGAAGTTAGATAAAGGAATCTATCTCATACTCGTATCCTCAAACATTTTGACTTAATTATATTGATGATAGAAAAAAATGCATATATAAAAGTAGGTTGATACCATAACAACACTAAAAAATATGGTACCAAACATACATTCAGAGAATCCGCATACTAACTTGAGTACTTATCACGTACTTAAGGTTATACATGCATACATCACGTCAGAATTCTATCCACCCATCCTAGTGTGTACTGCACACTTAAGATAGTACATCCAACAAACAAATAAGACTATACGTCCAAAAACAACCACATTGATACTATATCAACATAAATGAATACATCCACATAACTCATTCCCTGACTTGAGCATGTCTATACCTCAGGTCTATAAACATACATACTAAAACATAAGTCTGACACATATATACCTACTATTTAAGATAACCATCCAACTACTATGTAGATAGACCAAAACATCATACTATATGTGATATTTGTGATATTTGATTCAATATATTATTTGAATCCACAACTTTACTTCCGAACTAGTATCGATCCCATGATTTTCTAGTACGGATTTTGATCAGACTTCTTGATCACAAATCATTGCTTTCCTTGCATAGCTCTCAAATATGATAGAAAACACGTATACATAATCATATACTCTCATCAATACTCGCCGTAAATAACCGAGTGATAAATCCTTTTTCAGGTTGGTATAAACATCTCAAAATTTTGTACTCCAATCTTAGATCAAAATTTTATGTGACAAAATGATCTACGTATAACAAATTGGTCACTAACTTCAAACAATTATTACTTAAATTAGGGTGTTTAACAAATGTGGAATTCTATTGTTATCTCAAATTAATAAGTTATAAAACTTAATCCTAAGTTTTATTTACCTAAGGTCTTAATATAGCTAATATTATTTATCTAATCCATATATTAATAAGACAAATTTTCTAAGTGTACATCTTTTTTACTAATTTTATGATTATCTACTTAACTTATTTACCTATCCATTTTCTAATCTTACTTCGTTTTGAGTTATAATGTTACCCTAAATGTATCACTAATTCAAAGTTTTATATTAGGATGATATTTCTGATATCTCTTATTCCTAAATTTCACTTGGTTTTAACCTAATCAAAGAGTCTAAGTTTCAAGTTATCTTATCTTCTTTATAAGTTATAGAAATTACCCTTTTATATTACATTTACCTAATGTCTCAATTTAGGCTTATCTTTTTATATCTTGTTGATAAGAATTTTTCTAAGTGTGCATTTTCTTTTTACTTTCTCTAATTACAACTTCCAGCTTCAATACTATCATCAAATATCTTGTAGTCAAATTGTGAATTTTACTTCACAGGATATTTGTACTTAGCTTTTAAATCCATCAATTTTGATGAGCATTAAATCATTATTTCTTAATAACCAAATGTATAAGGATATATGATTAAAGTTCTAAATTCTATCTTCCAACTAATTGATTCTATATGGAATATCTTATAGTCAAATCGTGAAATTCTTATCACAAGATATTTATATTTTACTTTTACTAAGCCAAATTACAAACAACACTTAATTTCTAACTACATAAAAATATTTCTTTTTACATAAATATAAACCTAGGTAAAATAATTTCACTTACCAACTTCTTTAAAACAAACTGTTTTTTTATAAAATTAACAAATATTCGCTCATATATAATATTCTCAAAACCATTCTAGGATATTACTAATCTAATCTTTGATGAGACTTACCCTTATCAGGCTTCGGTGTTCGCTCAACCAAAAGCCTCGATACCAAATATCACGGCCCATTTTTCCGTACACTTTGAATAGATAATTAACCACACATGTCCAACCCAAATTGCACGAAAAGATGGAACATGAAGGTAATAAAGAAAAATAGATAGAACAGAATCTCACACGAAAGGAACAACATATAATATTGAACAAATATCTTTACAGCGGAAAACTTTTAAAATATAAATATCAGATTCTAACCTAAATTCAGCTTGGACAGTTATAAACATCTGTCCTTACAATTACTGACGAACATCAATTAAAGATAAATAGACAGCAACAGGTAATAAAATATGTCAATATGTAGATCAATATCTCCAGCTCTCCTCTGGAAATTTCAACTATCTTTGACTAAACCTGAAACTACTTGGATCTGACCAGAATATTGAAAATACCCGAATCAGGTTTGATAAACCAGCGTGAAAAAAATCAATAATAAATGACAGTATCATATATCAGCCTTTGAATAAAATCTTTTGAAAAGAAAGTGTATCTCATAAGACCACGTCCACACATAAAAACAGATGAGTTTTTACCTTATGATAACCAAAACACTTTTATATCAAAACATTTGATACTATTTCTAATGACATCTCTTTGAAAAGCATACGCAAATAAACTTATTAATCTTAGCCGAAATTGTTACATTGATTAAATTCCAGCATAATAGGTTTAAACCGTAGTATTTTATTGGAGATTGGATTTTCATACAAATGACCAGGTATAGGGACTACCTTCCAATGGATACACCTCTAGATGGATATCCCGAGGAACCATCAAAAAGCTCCTCTACCAACACAAGACCAACCAACCTCTATAACTAGATAGTACCGAATATGTCATCCTTAGTCATTACTGACCTTTAACTGAGCGCGCTCTAGCATACAAACCACATTAATTTACATCCCGAATGTCATAGCTGGAAGAAATATATCTGGAAGGGGGTTATCAAACCCTAATTAGGAATGAATCACTTAGCCTTACTACATCTAACCATATTTCGGTCATTTTCAATCGATGAGGCTTGAGGCAACGATTACCTTTTTATTTAGCACGTCTTCTTTCACTTTGAATGCCACATTGCCATTCCACATTCACATGATCGATTTCTACAAACATATCACTTCCTGAGCTCGTAAGTCTTGGGAAAGGGCGTCAAGCTAAGAGAAGGTGTCTTCTCCGCCACCGACTGATATACTTTTATAGAGATCACTCATTATGATTTAGAATGCAAGATCAGACATTCTTCCATATAAGTTCGTTCTGGGATCGAACGAAACTGAAGGTACTTTCCTCGGCCATTAATAGGCGAGAAGTTCTTGTGGTTTTGAGGGTTTTCACAACAAAGAGACGACTGCTACAATACAGTAAATAGGGAGTTTATCCCCAATTAATCAACAAGTACTTCTTTGTTATTATTCGTCTCAATATCTTCATCTTTAAATATCTTTGTTCTTCAAACACGTAAACTGGTTCGAAGTGGTTTTCGGATAGAATTCACCCAAATCCGATCCATGTTCCTTCGAAATCCAATTATCGGTAAAAAGTGAATATGAGTATACATGATTTATTAAGTCTCTTTTCAATTTAATTCTTTTCGGATGATTTCGAGATCTCTTTCTTTTATCTTAGAGTAATTCTAAGTTAATTCATTCTTTTTCTTTGGATAATATTTCAATTTCCCTCACTTAACTCTCGATCCAAATTCCGCAATTTTTAGGCGGGTCAAAAACAATGTTATTTAAGACATGGTTACTGTAAACCCTAAAATCAATCTTAGCAAAATTATTGAGTAAATAGGATCATAGAAATTGTTCATTTTGTAGATTGCTTAAATTTTGGATAATACCAATCTTCTTTTAATTTGGAAACCTAGTGCGATCTTTTTAGAGCATCCGGGCTTTCCTTTCGATCTATTCTACCCCTCACCTAAGAGAAGAAAACAGAGGTCACGTAAGTTGAGGGCACTGGTTGCTTCACCCTAACCTTAGTTAAATACCTCGTTTTATCTTCCAAGATCTCTAAAGCGGGACAAATGTACTAGTCGTTTTCGCATATTGAGTTATCAACTTTATTTTGGAATTGATTATAAAGATTTCAAATTATCTTTTAAAAAATTAATTTTCCTTTTAAAAGCATTCACAATTGATTCCAGGAAAAATCATCACATTTAAACTCATATTCAAAAAGTTATAGAATTCACAGCATAAAAGTACTACGGAAGTTCTATATAAGATTATTCGATTTAAAAAACTTTTTAATATTAAAACTTCATATTTTCCATAATTTTTCAATATTTAAAACATTCATTGAAACAGATTTCCCATTATAGTCACTTAACTGCACTAGCGTGATTTTTCTAGAAAATTGATTTGCACTTAATTCAAAATCTATTCAATAAAATTTTAATTTTCTTTCTTTGTTCAGATGATATAGATATATTAGGCCGAAATTTTCTTATCTCGAAGAATTCCGAGCTATATTCTAATCTATACACTCAATAGAACTTTTCGGTAAACGCGAACTACCGTTGCGCGACGCGTTTAGTTTTAAATTATTTTTCAATATTTAAAATAATCTATTAAAATTGAATTTATTACTTATAAAATCATTAAAAATTATTTTAAATCAATATCCTCACTTTTTGAAGCTTTTAAAATGTATTTTCACTGTTACCATATTATAATATTATTGTATTCATATTATTTTAATATTAAATTTTAAAATCCAATTTCAATTCCATTTCAATTCCAATGTCAAACTAAACTCAGTTAAAACTTAATATTATCGCGTCTTTTGGTCAAGGCCGAGATATCAACAAATAGGCTAAGAAGGACGGGAATCCGTATTAAAGATCAATTGGAAACAAGGATATGATCGATATCATCGAAATTTGACCAAGCTCCAATCAAGACAGGATCGATTGGGCATAATGAACAAGGAAAGGAAAGGCATATGTTTTCAAATTTCAGGTCAATCGGAGTTCGTATGCTCAAGATATGATCGATGCAAATCAAGATAAGTGGTGGTTTATATCCATGGAAAGAAGTCTTGTTCGTATCCATCCAGGCATATCCCACTTCGCATCCATCATCCACCAGCTTATTCCTATCGATCCACTTACGCTCATTCTACTTCGTATCCATCAGTTAAGCAACGCTTTGTATTGATATCCATATGTACTTCATATTAGTCGTCAACTCAATTCATATCGATCAACCAACAATCGATACGAAACACCCACAAAATCATCGATGCGAAGGATATAAGGAATAATCAATACGAGATAGCATCCAGGTCATTGATACGAAATGAATTGGTTCATATGGATACAAATGGTTACAAAGCATCGATACGAAGAAGTGTGAACCATCGATATGAAAGGGATACTCCATATCGATAAGAACAAAGCATGTAAATATAGAAGACTCGGTCACTCAGCATGAAAAGTGGATCGATCCAAAAAGTTAGCTCCATGTCATCATGCGTCATGCATCCAGAAGCGATGCGAACCGGTCGATGCAAATAGGAAGCGAGGCGAATTCAGCAGCCTTCAGCAAATCCAAACTAGCGTCGATCATAACTCAAAATCTATAAGTCCAAATGCCACCAAATTTGCATAGGAGCTTGCCTACAACCTCATGAGTGTTCATGATCAATCTTGACTCAAATGGACCAAATTGTAATCGTTGCGAAATCCATTCGTATCGATCATGGATTGAGTTCAAATGAACAGGGATCAATCACATAGGCCCACTTATATGAGAGAAGAGGGCTTCTGAGATCTAAGCGAGATATTTGCACCCTACGCCTATAAATAGCAGCCCAAGACCTACTGAAAATTGACCTTTTTGACTCTTCCTTGTCCAGACTCTTTCGGAATCATCACTACACTTCAATTGTATTGTTGTAATCAGTTGTAACTCATTAACCAACGAGTGATAAGTAATAAAGCAGCAACCCTTCAAAGTGGACGTAGGACAGAGATAGCCGAACCACTATAAACCTTGTGTCTTTACTGCTTTCTTTTTAATTTTTACAGTTCTTCATATTTACACTCTCTACATACATTCTATTGTGATTTGTGACTGTGATTTGGTACTTTCATCTGGA
Source organism: Allium cepa (assembly GCA_030765085.1). Taxonomy (NCBI): domain Eukaryota; kingdom Viridiplantae; phylum Streptophyta; class Magnoliopsida; order Asparagales; family Amaryllidaceae; genus Allium; species Allium cepa. Next base: position 188,947,001 of record CM060943.1, read on the forward strand.
TTTGGGTGTTAGTGACCAATTTTGGCGTAAGCATTTTGGTGCTTTCACTGAGAACTACTAGCGCTTAGGAATTCTAAAGCTTGGATTTCAGATTTGAAAGCTTAAGAACTTGGATTTGGAAAGCAAAGCAATTGGCAAGAAGACAAAGGACTGAAAGGAGCCAGTATGAAGGTAGTCAAAAGGCTTCCTTAGGGGTGAATCAGGCGTCGATCTTAATCACCAAAGACAAGATGGAAATGATGCTCAAGAGACAAGAGGAGATGATGCAGAACCTACTTTGACAAGTTTGACAATTTGGAGTGCGGAATCAATGGAACGCAACTATAGGGGATGCTGGAGATAGGGATTGGGAGCATGGAGCAACCAGAATTAAGAATGGAGCAGGACCATCTGGCGCAGCGCCAAAACTAGAGGGCACTCACCAAGAGCATGATGATCCAATCCCAAGCAGAGTACCAGGTGGATTTAAGCAACACGACGTTGGTAGAAGAATGGATGCTCGTCTAGAGAGTAGATTCCAGGGTTCACTCATAAAATCGAAGGGTGGATCGAAGACAACGGACGAGGACTACAACTTGAAGATAGTGACAGGTTGGCAGAGATGGTCAACCGAGCCATGAGGGGAGCGAATAGAGACTTAGGGGATGTGAATAGGAGTCTCTTTGCTCCAATGATCAAGCAAGCAAGGAATCCGCCAGATTTCAAACTACTAATATCGGAGATGTCTGATGGGAGAACGGATCCTGTTATTCACTTGACAAGGTACATAAGGCATATGGAGGTATTGGGGGCATCATAAGAGGTCATGCCACAATGCTTCCCTTTGTATTTGACGGATATAGAAGCATTATGGTTCAGACAGTTGTAGAGTGGCTCTATTGGCGCATCGATGGAGCTGGTTGAAAGGTTTATGAGGCAGTTTCGAGTCCACATAGTCCGACCTAAGAATGTGATGACTTTGACATTGATGAAACAATGGAAAGGAGAGTCGCTTAGGGATTTCTTTACCAGATTCAATGCGGTGGTGGCTTCGGTGGATCGGTCTGATCCATCGATGGTTTTGATGGCGGTAGTTTCAGGAATTACAACTAATCGGATTTCAAGATATCATTGAAATGGGACCCACCGAGGGATCTTGGGTAGTTCTACCACGAGGCAGAAAGGTTCCTGAGGCATGAAGATGCATGGGCTGAGAGAGAAGGGAAAGAGGCTGAAGCTTATGCAGTAAGGGGTGGAGGTCCACCCAGGGAGGATCCAAATAATGATGATAAAGGAAAAAAGGATAATGAATGATAACGATAGCACTTCGAAAAAACCTTAGAAGGAGTCGAAGTTCTCTTCTTACATAGATTTAACTAAGACTTTAGAAAGGAGTTACTTGGATACTCGAGGACGCCTCTAGTATCGAAAGCCGGCAAGGAGGGAGCCTTTTGAATACGAGAGGGCATCGGGAAAGCATTTCCTATCCCATGGGCTGGATGGGAACAACACAAACGACTGTAGGAATTTAAAAGATATCGTTAAGGAGCATGTAAGGAATGGTCATCTACAACAGTACGTAAGGAATCAAGCTGTTGTAGTGAAACAGGAGCGGCCACTGCCCTCCTCGAACGAAGATGGCACTGGACCTAGGCAACGTCAGCTTATTATCGACTAAATTGATTTATGGATTTGAATAAGTAATATAACTCTAAGTGATATGGCTAAGTCACTTACATATGTACGGGATCGAGGATGGTCCCTAGGCATGCTCTAAGATGATGATAAACAATGTTGCTCGAGTCTATGAAACTTTTTTTTTTTTTCGTTTCCCTGAAAATTTTGGTTTCTCCCTTGGATGTACAGACATTTATTTGGATTTCCTTGGCTGTAAAAACTTTTAAATTATTGGATTTGCATTAATGTAACAAATAACATAGGTCTCGCGATCACCGTCCCAACCAGAGAGACGGGGCAGTGATCATAGATTATTAGTCCCTTCGCCGGAGAGCGATGGAATGGGTTCGAACACTATATAAAATTCCTCGACCAAAGAGCCATGGCTGGAGAATATAAAAGTCCTCGGCCAGAGAGCCGAGGCTGGAGAATATAAAAGTCCTCGGTCAGAGAGCCGAGGCCGGAGAATATAAAAGTCCATGGCCGAAGAGTCGAGGCCAGAGAACATACAAGCCCTTGATCGGAGAGTCGAGGCTGGAACATGATAACGTGGCCCGACGATGGGTTCAAAGTTAAACCCAAAGAGTTCATGGATTCGGATTTCGGCTTAGGATAGAGGGACCCGATGAGGTCCTGGATTTGACAAAGGGCCGGAGCAGTCCTGAATTTGGATATCGACCCAGAAAGGTCATAGATTTGGCTATTGGTTATAGATAGATTAAAACTCTATTGATGGGTTTGGATACCCATGGAATTGGTTAAGGATTTGGTTACAGGATTTTGAATTGGGAATCGGCTCAGAGCAGTTGTAGACTTGGATATGGCTATGGCTCTTTGATAAGATGAATTGGTAATATACTAGATTATTGATCGGATGGTATGGCTATGGATGGAATATGGGCTTTGGATGTTGGATTCAGAGCTATTCAAAACACGCCTTCTTACCACAAGGCATGTTTTGGAGGGAAAATGTTAACCCATCTTTTGGTCAAGGCTGGAATATCAACAAATAGGCTAAGAAGGACGGAAATCAGTATTAAAGATCGATTGGAAACAAGGCTATGATCGATATCGTCGAAATTTGACCAAGCTCCAATCAAGACTGAATCGATTGGTAATGATGAACAAGGCTAGGAAAGGCTATGTTTCAAATTTCAGGTTAATTGGAGTTCGTATTCTCAAGATATGATCGATGCAAATCAAGGTAAGTGGTGGTTCGTATCCATGGAAAGAAGTCTTGTTTGTATCCATCCGGGCATATCCCACTTCACATCCATCATCCACCAGCTTATTCGTATCGATCCACCTACGCTTATTCTACTTCGTATCCAACAGGTAAGCAACGCTTTGTATTGATATCCATATGTACTTCGTATCGATCAACAAACGATTGATATGAAACACCACTAAAATCATCGATACAAAGGATGTGAGGAATGATCGATACAAAGCAGCATCCAGGTCATCGGTATGAAATGCATTGGTTCGTATTGATACGAAATGGTTACAAAGCATCAATACGAAGAAGTGTGAATCAACGATACGTAAGGGATACTCCAGATCCATACGAACAAAGCATGTAAATGTAAAAGACTCGGTCACTCGGCACGAAAAGTGGATCGATCCAAAAGTTAGCGCCACATCATCAGGCATCACTTGTCTAGAAGTGATGCGAACAGATCGATGCAAACAGGAAGCGATGCGAATTCAGCAGCCTTCAGCAAATCCAAACATGCACCGATCTTAACTCAAAATCTATAAGTCTAAACGCCACCAAATTTGCATAGGAGCTTGCGTACAACGTCAAGAATGTTCATGATCGATCTCTTCTCGATTGGACCAAATCTTGATCGATGCGAAATCCATTCGTAATGATCACGGATCAAGTTCAAATGACCAGGGATCGATCATGTGGGCCCACCCACGTGAGAGAGAGGTCTTCTGAGATCTGAGCGAGATATTTGGAGCCTACGCCTATAAATAGCAGCCCAGGGCCTATTAAAAATAAACCTTTTTGGCTCTTCTATGTCCAGACTCTGTTGGAATCATCACTACACTTCAATTGTACTGTTGTAATCAATTGTAACACATTGTAACCAGCGAGTGATAAGTAATAAAGCAGCAACCCTTATAATTTTGCTCATTTTCTACGTATATGCATAACATCTCATTAACGAGATAAGATATAAGTAATGATGTTGTTTGTAAAGATTTAAAATAAAATAAAATTATTCAAATCATACCTTTTTACCTTTTTATATATTAATATTTAAACTTTTCAACATATCTTCTTTTATTTTATGCGCTAAATGTTTAAATGTTTAAAAGTTTGTAAAGTTGTATATATGTGTTAGAAAACATATCATGTTGCAACAACATAATGACAACTTGTTTTGGTTGAAAATAGTGTTTTTGTTGACATATTTTATAGTCAAAATTAGACGGTTTTGTTAAGCTTTATGTTGAAGTAAACTAAACTTAAAAATGAGCTTTTTTAATTCCTTAAATAAATTCACTACAAGAAAAATTTCTTTTTATAACGCCAATTTATAACGCCTTGTTTCAATGTGTTATTGTTTACTCTAACTTGTTTTATTTAGAGCCAATGTTCGGCTGCATAACGCTTCTTGCCCCCAAAATTATTTCCTTTAGCCGCGTCCCCGTCTAATTAATTCGCTCTTCCCTCTTTCTCAAATTATTTCCCTCATTTTTTCTTCCCTCTTCGCTCTTTCTCAAATTATGCCCCTCTTTTTTTCATCCCTCTTCCCTCTTTCTCAGATTATTTTCTCTCCACAAACACAAAATCGACAGATCCTAAACCGAATTATTATTATCCAAGTTATCGTCCTCACTTCAAAAGCTACACCATCCTAGCCAAAATCTAATGATATCGGTTCATGCTGCCTTGCTTATACCATCCTAGCCAAAATCTATTGTAATCTTCCGGAAGTTTTATGATCTGGGTGATGCGAGATGGAGGCAGGTGGCTGGTTCAGTGGCAGGTTGAGCTACTGGTAGTTTGGTTTCTGGGGACATTTGAATTTTGGGTGGTCTGTTGGGCGATTTGGCATGGGAGTTTCAGGTTGGTTGCTGACGTTTGAGTTTTTTCCAAGTGGTAGCGATTTGGTTTGTGGTGGCTGTTCGTTTGTGGAGATGAAGGAGGAGGAGTGGTTGTTAATTGAGATGGGTGGTTGAGATGGTTGACGGCGATTGGATTTTGAGGGTCGTGGTTTTGAAGTGATTTTCTAAAGGTTGCGGGTTGAAGAAGATTGCAGTGCTTAAAGCAGGCATAGAATGCAGTGTTAATGAGGGGTAGATGCAACTGGTTTTGGGGTTTGCTGAGGGATTGGGTAATTGATCTATGCAGGGAGGTGATGTAAATGAATGTGGAAGGGGTAATGAAACTTGGTGGAAGAGGGAAGTAAAGGTTGTGGGTTGATTTGAGGGTGATGTTTACAAAGAGGAGAGTGGTGTTTTCTTTGGAATTTGCTGAAAGGGAGCAGTTGAATGATGATGATGAGGCAGTTGTTGTGGAAGAGGCACAGGTTTGGAGGAAGAAGGTTTGGTTATTGGAAGGTGATGGATTGAGTGTTAGTTCTGGTAAAATAACTTGAATGATGCAAATTTGTTGCCTTTTAAAAATAATATCCCAAGTTAATTGGGATTTACCGACTAACAATTCAATGCAGGAAAGGGGAGAATTTTAGTCATTTGGGATACCAAAGTTTGGAGGATATACAAGCTACTCATAAGCTTGCCTGGTGCACTCTAGCAGTCCAGTCTTGTTTTCTTAGTTCAGTTCAGCCGTAGCAGATTAGATCAGCTCAGTCTCTGTCACTATTATTCAAACAGTGTGATAACTTTAGCTCAGTCCTGTCAATTCAGTTTAAACTGCGACTAAAGCATCGTTCATCCCAGTTTTGCTTTGAAGCATGTCCTACTTATTTCAGCATTATTTGTTTCAACACCACTAATCTGCTCCAGCCAAAGTTCAAATATTGGCATCAGGTTATTCCCGTCATTTGCTTTCTTTATCATACCGCCTCTGATAACTTTTGCACGCTTCAGTTCACCCTATATACTACCCCCTTCTTACCAAAGTACCGGCCTATTTTAGCTATCATAATATACTTTATTTACGTTCAGTTCAACTTGCTAGCTAGATACAATTGCAATTTTCACTATTGCAAGTTAACTACCATCCCACGCTTTGCTATTATCATCGCTTCAATTCACATTGATGCAGTTCTATCTGTAGTCAACTGGGCTTCTACTGCACTTACATGATGTGCAAGTATAGTGCTCAGCTTTTGCATTGTTTAATACATTTAAATTTTTGCAGAACATGTTATCATTCTAACGCTGGTCCCTTTTCCCCAATTGCAACGTGGTGGTTACCTAAGAGGTTGACACATGAGAATCGATGGGCCATCTCAGTCCTTAATGTAAATTTGTAATTTTTCTTCCTAATATATTTCTTAATGATATGCAAGTGGTAACGTTCTTTGATATCATGCCCATGCGACTTGTGGAAGCGGTAATACTTTCCAAATTTCAGGTCGACTTCTGTCTCCTTTCGTCTAATAATTGTTTCATAGTTGTTTGAACCACTCTATATATTAAACATGACGTGTGTGTCTATATATATATCTGTGTGTGTGTGTGTATTGCAGAAACAGTACAAGTTCCTGTTGTTTTTAATGTTGTTCTGGTAAAATTTTGTTCGGTACATACATTGGTAGGTATTCGTTGAGAGCAATGTAAAAAGATTGTTAGGCGGGGGTTGATGAAATTTTTATTCCCATGTCCACTTTGAAATTTCTGTAATGAAGTGCGGACTAACTTGTGCTTCTGTTACAAAGAACACAAGTTAAATTGAGTTTTTCTTTAGACACGGTTGCAAAGTATCATCTAATAATCATCTCAAATGACTAACAGCTTTGTTGGTGAATAAATGGAAATTTCAACTGACTAATTTTTACAGGGTTTCTCTTCCATTCATAGGACTTAGCCCTAAAGACTGCCGAACTCAATCATTAGGTTTTATTGGTTCCGTACCTTTACCTTGGGTTTCAAAAAATTATTTGAATAAAACTTACTTTATGTTATTTAATGAGTTACTACTTATGATTTTTGTACCCATACTTCTTTCTAGAAACACATGAAAATTTTAGGTTGGAAAATACATTTTAGTGTAGCTCATGCAATTATAAGAAAGTACTCTGCATCTTAATCATTTGAACTTTGATTCTTCTTTACTATAAACAATTAGTGTTTTCAAATTTGTTAAGGGTACAGACTCACAGACGTGCCCCATGGGAAGACAAATTATTATTTTTTAATAACCAATTTTATATTCATAACGGGTTGAATTAACGGACAACTTAGGTGATAAGTAACTTAACAACCTTAACCCTTGTTTAATTATGAAATGAATATTTTCTTCAAACACGGTTCTTCAACGTTAACAAGTATCGAATTTGTGATTTTTAATCTCGTAGTTTAAATTATCAACTAACTGAGCCAAAACATGTTGTACGTAGGGGCAAGGATGCAGGCGTGTCTGATAAAACTTCCGGAGTGGATTCGGGTTTCGTGTCAGATCCTGTAGCTATTGATGCTAACTCGGTTGTAGTACACAGAGGCAAAGATGCAGGTGTTTCTGATAAGACTTCCGGGGTGGATTCAGGTTTGCTGAAGGATGGCCCATTAGGACCTTATCCGTGGACGAACCAGATGTTGCCTTGGCAACGAACCGGGTTTCATTTCCAGCCCGTGAAGAACTGGATGAACGGTAACCGATCGCAAAATTTTTAATATTAATTTTGAATTACGTCTTTGTCTTGGTTTTATTCTAATGTTGGTGTTCCTTTGTTTTTATGATCGGTGTTGATTACTTTGGACGACGGCAACAGATCCCAATGGTAAGATCCACATGTATTTTATTTACGTTCACATTCTTGCTTTTAACGCTTACTGGGTGTAATTTAAGTATTTAACGTTGTATTAATTTGAAGTTGCGTAGATAGATGTGAATAATCTGAGAACCAATTTTAAAAGGTTCTTTTCAAAATTAGCACTTCCAGCTGTTTCTTGAAAATAGTTATTCAAATTCAACGTGATGCATTCAAGATGGAGGAAGAAATATAGATGCTATTTAGTTCAGTTCAATTTTACGCGTTACAGCATACATATATGAACGAAAACTGGCCATAAGTAGGTATATTATTTCGCAAAAATAGTAGAAATAATTTTTTCTACCTTGCTATTGGTGTCTATAGAAATATGTAATCTTTTTAATCACATTTAAATAGTAGAAAATATAATCGAAGAAATACCAAGAAATCAGATCTTGTAATGTGATTGTTTTTGTTAAGCTTCCAAATATAAGAGCTGGACCAAACATAGTCAACGTGATCTGTCTCGATGGTTATTGGTAAGTTCATATAATGTATTCAAACTCAAAACAAAATCCATTTAAAAAAATAACTGAATATACCCACTTTATGTCGTTCATTCATTATGAAAAAGTACATGAGTAATATCTCCGTAAAAAAATATCTCCAGGTACATAGTCCAAAACAAAGATCATAAAGAAGTATCAAGTATCTTCCAAAACTTTAAATTGAAGAGCTTTGTTTAATTAAATCAAGTAGAAAAAGAATCTATAATAATTACAAAACCCACCAACCAAATAGAATCATATCAACCTTTGATTCCCAACTTTTCCATATTTTCCTTTTAAAAATCCATGCCTTAGCATTGTAGTTTGTATTCAACTTTACATTGTGCTAATGGCCTTAAATAAATATGTAAGCGATACCTGACAAGTATGTGAGAGCTCCATTGTACGAAAAATATGTCACTTTGAGGCCGTCATTGGTAGATGATTCAATCCCTGAGTGACCTAAATTATAAAAGCAGCAATTATTATTCAGTCGGTACAATATAATAATCATTGAAACTGATTTATTGGTTGTGTAAGCAAACTAACTTGTACCATAAAAGTTGTCTGCTGTTATATATAATTCTATGATTGACCACTTTTCCATTAAAGAAACTGAAACAATGAAACTATGCAAGACAAAATGAACTGTAACTATGCTGATTTTCCTTTCAGAATCAGGTGATATGTATTCACAATATGGTAGCACCAGTAAATATGATATGATCCTCGTTATTGTAAGCTTGTGTTAAGTTTTAAGACTTGATAAACTGGACTATTTGCAGTGCCTTTTTGCCAACTCCGGCCATTTTATTAACTTCATTTACTTCGGCTTACATTTTCCTACTACACGCCTTTCCTGAAACAAGCAATGAAACCTATGAATGAATACTGATTAAGTCACAATTAGTATATACAAAATATCATGTTTATCAATATAAAAAATGTAACTCTAAATAAAGCCCGTGTCAAGTTATTACCTGAACTTGCAAACTGAGTCTACTCATCTGATCTTCCAAACTGAATCTAGTTATTTAGAAATTTCATTTTGGAAGCTGTAGCAAAACAGCCATAACTTTCAAATGGTTTATCCGATTCCTACAATTTTATTTTACTTGGGTAAAACAAATTGACTTATAGTATCTGAATGAGAGTCAGAAGAAGCAGCTCAAGGAGCAATATGGTAAGTTATCTACTTGTAACCATCAACAATTTTTTTAATAGGAAATCATGATTTATACCCCATTTTAATATTACAGATCTTAACTTCTTTCTTTTTCTCCTCTCTTACTAATTATTAGGAATAGAGCTGTGGACTTTTGAGCAACATCTGGCGAAGCTGTTTTTATTCCAGTCGGATGCCCTCATCAAGTAAGAAATAGAAAGGTTAGTTTTCTTTATACTCTATTATTGATTTACATCGAGTATTTCAGTAATGGTGTAGTTATTTCAGTTATACACATGATATTTTTTCCCTTTATTTAAAATGGTACATCTACCAATTTTCTTAGATGTTATAGGATTTTCGTATAATCCTTTAAATAAATAATTTGATTTATTGGCCTTAACTAATGTTTTCCACTCTTGATAGATTTGAAAAGGTTAGCAGTGAAAAACCAGATTGTCTCAATCATGAAAAGTAATGAAAAATAACTAGAAAGTAATTTCATTTAATTCTACAAAATGTCACTAAAAATATAAGTATGATCTTTATACATGTATTCAGTTATACATATAAGGTTGCATGGCCTGAATCGCAAGTAGTTGTTGAGATGGTTGACACTACAGCTCCTATTACGCCTATGGATGTGGTGAAAACATTTATGGTACTTGATTTTTATTGTGTGTTTCTATTTTTTAATGATTAGCAACTTCATTATTTTTTAATGACTTTGTAAAAATATGAGTTGAATAGATGTGTTTTGACCTCCACGGTGGGAATGCTTTTAAGTCTGGGTCACGTTTCCAGTTAGATATCATTACATTGTCATGTACTTCCATTGATTTAACCTTATCCATACAATTATCTAATTGTCATGTACATTCTCTTTTATATTATCAGTGATGATCTTAGAATACTTGCGGTAGTTGGTTGTTTTGGTGGTCTCAATTTGGCGATGAGGGATTTCGAAGTGGTCGGATTTGGTTGCGGTGGTGGTCGATTGGGAAGACATGCTTTGGTGGTGATATACCCTTCTGAATTAATAAAAGTCAGTTGGCTACCAACTTATGCCAGAAATTTTGATGTAGATTCAAATGGATAGTAACATGTACGAATATAAAATGAGACATGCAATAATATGCAATAATTTAGTTTTTTGTTACATGTAAAAACATCTATCATTAATTATGTATCGTTCTTAATGTAATTATTTATCTTATTTGCAGGTGTGTGAAAGAAGAAGATGCTAAAGTTATGATCTTCATTTTAATGCAAACAATCAAATATGTACTTGTTTTTTTTTGTTAAACTATGCTACTATTTTTTGGGGTGTGTAAATATTTGGTATGTTTAAAGTAATGTGTTACATCTCTATATTTATTATCTTTTATGATTATTATTGTGTTTTTTGATATTGTGTATAAATATTTTGCTATCAAATCTGTTAGTATTAAAGATGCAGACCATAAAAAGTGCTATGGTATTACAAAAAACGCTATAAATAATGATGAATGATAGGTCAGATAAGCGCTATAAAATAAGATATTATAGTAGAGTACAAGCGCTGACTTTTTATAGCGGCATATTGGAGTTGTGACAAGTCACCGTCTACAATAACCTCTTCAAATACAGCGCTAATAATTCGCTATCACCACTTTCTATAGCGCAATAATAGTGCTATCTTAGAAAAAACAAAAAGTATTTTGTGGCTAATAACGAATTTCATAGCGGGGCTAACAGCGCTGTGATATTAATCAATAACGCCTATTTTGCCGCTATAAAAATAAATAACATAGCGAAATATTTGCGCTATGAAATCAACAATTTTTATAGCGCTTTTTTTGCGCTATCTAATGTTGGTTGTTTTTAATCACATGTCGTTATACAGCGTTTATCGAACCGCTATAATATCCTTTAATAGCGTTTTTCGGAAGCTATCGTAGGGTCTTTTTCTTGTAGTGATTAAAACATGTCTATTCATATTTTAAAATCATATTTAAATAATATCAAAATCTTTATTTTTACATTGTATCTAAAACTGACAAAATGCGATAAATTTTGGATATTTTTGTAAAACGATTATTAATATACTTTTAAATCTTTTAATATACTTTTATTATCTTTATTAGGTGCTTTTAATAAGATTTAATTTTTCAAACAAACATTTAAACCTATTTATTTAAGATTTATTTATTTTTATCGAAACTTAACTTTTACCGATTTGTTTTAAAATCCAAATTTATACTTTTTAATTATCAACTATAAGAATAAATAATTTCTTCATTATTATTTATTATACATAACTTATTTATTTAAGTTTTAAACTCTTTTTAATTTAAAATAAGCAAAATCTCTCATTTTTGAAGTAGCAAAATTATGGGTCATTACAATCTTAGATTGCTCATTTCAACATTTTTACTTCTTAAATTTGACCCTTTAGCTTTCTTTTAAGGAGATTTGGCCTCACACTCTTTGTTTTCTATCATTCTTCTTGATGTCCTTCAAGATTTTTAGGAAACAAGTGTCTCGATTAGTTCTTGTATTGTTTGAAGTTGCCTCTTTTTGGTCCTAAGGTCATTTTCTTGCAAAGGTATTTCCAAAAGAGATTATGCCTCACATATCTCGAGTTCTTTATGTTGAATTGAGAAATCCCATTTTCTACAAGGCTTTTGTGATGCATAGTTTCTCTTAAACTTGAACAATAAACTACTTCATTGATCTACCCATTTGCAAAGTTTAGAGGTCAATTAGTGGTAATTAAATTATCTTCCCAAGTTAAACTCTCAGTGAAAGCACTAGATAATGTCAGATCAAAATTTAGTTAAACCCAATATGTTCTAATCACAAGGAATCAAAGACACTTTAGTAAATTAGATTACTTAGTCTAATGTGCTAGTGTCGAGTCCAAATGAAGTCATTATGCAAATTGTCCTTGTCAAAGACCTGGAATAAATAGACACAATGTAACGACCCATATTTTACGTATTGGAGGATCGTAAATATTGTTATTTCATTCATATGAGGTCATATGGCTCTAAAGTTTTGTGAAAAGACTTTTAGTGTCATTTTTTATGTCTAAGATTTTTGTTGAATTTCTATATGATAATTTTGACTCCGAAAATATTATATGGAATGTAACATTTGATAGGAGCAGAGTCATGATCTAAAACCATTTCCATTGCTTTAGAATAATGGTATATCATTCCTTAGAGTAGTTATAATAGTAAAACGAACTTAACATTTGAAAGATAAGACTGTTTTAAGTTTTGGCTATGGTTGGCCTACGTTTGGGGGTAATTAACTAAGCCTATATATAGGTCCGCTAACGTTTGAACCAAAATTGGAATAAACACCCACAAGATTAAGTAGAGAATAAGAAGTGAAGAAACTTAAATGAAAATGAGTCGGGAAAAACACACAAAAATTTATAACGGTTTGGCCAATCTTAACCTACGCCTATTAAGTGATTCTGTTGATTATCTTGCTGATTACAAGGAGTTATTAAGGATCGGTATAAATCCAACCATGATTACAAGAAATTAGAGTTAGGGAAAGAAAAAGCCAAAAGATCCTTAGAAATGCGTCATGCCACCTATTTATAGACATTGAAAGCCTAAATTCTCATCTAGAATATCTCCACCTTGTTTTCCATACCATAGAACATTTTTCCAAAGAAACAGGGAGACACCTCATCGGTTTGTGTGGATCGATACTGATCCATGAGCTTGGATCGGTACCGATAACAAAATAGTTATTTTGTACTCTTTGTATTAGATAATCTTGTGTTTAGCTTAGTGATTCCAAGCTCGTTCACATCAAGTTTGCTTGTGTCTAAGCTCATGCAATGGGTCCATGAAAGAATAAAGTTGTTGATTCAAGTGGTCATGGAGATTAGTAGAGAATTGCATTGGAACAACAAAATAACAGTTGGAAAGGCTTCTAACATCAAATAAAGTATGTAAGTAGAATTTGGGAAAGTTTGGAGATGGTTCCTTGGATCAATACAGATCCAAGGTGTTGGATCTGTACCGATCCAATACATTGTTTGATCAGTTTCCCAAAACCCTTGAGCATCCTTTGTCCTTGTCCTATGGCTTTGCTTGTGCTTGGTTTTTGGACCGTTAGTCTATCTCTATTGGCTTCCTTCCTTGATAACTCCAAGTTCAACTTGTCCAGTCCCTTCGAATATTTCTTGGTCAAAAGGTCGGATTACAATTACCCCCTAAATACATCTCATTTCAAATGCGATGTGCTTTGAATTGAAGTAAGTCAAGATCATTGTGAATGATTCCACTCCGTGCTTCAAATGGTCATTATCCTTCCTGTGGTTTGATCCTATGAAAAGTCATGTTCATAGTCATTTATTGTAATGCCTTATCAGTATATAGTATTATAAATTTAGGGTATATTCTCGTGACTTGTCAATCTAAGCTTGATAACTTTGAACTGGTTCCCTTCATGGATTCTCCAGGTAATAGTCAAATTCCTTTGATTCTGGTTGTCAGGGTTGAATATGTACACACACATCTAAGTGCGCATTATTGAGCAATTTCTAGAATGCACATACATACACATATATTGGTTATCATCACCACGCATGTGTACACTTACATACACACGTACGTATGTATATATATATATATATAAATAAATGTTTGTATATTTTTTCTTTTAATACTCAAGACTTGGCACTGATCCATTTTCTTAGATCGTTACCATCCAAGAGTTGAAGAAATTCTCCAATTTAGGTGCTTAAAAGCTCGAGTTTGTGGGTTATAAAACCCAATCTGTTTTATTTCCATCCTCACTTGTTTTTGCATCAGTCCAAAACTTCAAGCACTACCATTAAAACGTTTTGCCTATGATCTGAGCTTCCTCTTGACATCGGTCATTGGTAGCCTCCATCTTTGCCTTCGATACCTTCAGCGACATCACCCTAGCCTTGCTCAAACCACCACCTTACCTTAATTGGACATCCATCGATCCAACAGTTAGGGCCGCCGACACTTAGATTTGACAAACCATAATCGAATTTACCCTCAATTCTCATGAATAGGCAAGTAGGTGATGAACTTGGACATGGATAGACGGACATGGATGGGGATCACCATGGACGGTCATAGTTGAGATTGGAAGAAGATGGAGAAGAATGATGGAATTTTTCTAAGTTGTTAGATCGACATAAATCAAACACTTAGGCGAATTTCAAGAACTTTAAGTTCATATTTGAATCTTGCCGTGTCAATTAATGACCTCTTTTGGTCTTGAACCATTTCCAAAGCATCGTCGATAACACGTTGCTCATCGGGACGGTCAGCGATGACGGTCACTCCGAGCAATATCCAAAATTTAAGTTTAATTGTTGCAAAATATAGAAAATCTGAACTGCACTACACTGCATGGCACCACACTTGGTTTCACTTTAGCATGGGAGGTACAACTTATAATTTATCTAATGTTGACTGTCTGTCGAGTTTTTTTTATAAAAATGGAGCATAGACGTTCCGAGCGTCTTACCAGTCACGTTAAGGTCAATCGACATCCTTTTTATATATTTTATTTTCTTTTATCAAGTCTAGTTCGACTACGGTTCCACTTGCATAGCAGAATCTGGTACTTGTGGATTAGCTTCTAATTTGTACATGAAGGAAGGTGGGAGGGTGGGGTGCTCCATGATATTGGTTTTGAATTATTTCCATCTTCATTTGCTCTCTTCACACTTGTGCATGCATATCTTCATGAAACCACTTGAATTTCTATCCAATTTTCTTACAAAATAATATAGAAATGTCCAATTAAATTTTCTCAAATTAATGTATGAACAAAAAATGACCTTTTTTCCCCTATATGAAGATGAATATGTGACGTTTTGAAAATAATTTGAATTTTGGTTTAAACATGTGAAAATACCCAATATAATCGTTTATTTGATTTAGTTAGATTAAATATGGTGGTAAAAATATGCACATTTACATGCACATCAAATACCTCCACACTTATCTATTTATTTGTCCTCGAATAAAGAAAAATACTAAGAGAAATCCATTTTAGTAGGGAGCACTATTGCATTGAACGTATGCATTGAACGTATGCAACAAGCTGTTAAACCTCTAGGTGTCGCCAGTAGGATGAGTGTTGTCTCGTGATGGTTTTCAGCTGTATGTACCCACAAGTCCAAATGCAGGATGAAAATATTTACAGAATGCAAGGTTTATTTATAAAGAGATGAATGCGAATTTTTGGAAATATTTACGAATGAAGGATTTATTTTTTAGTGAAACAAAATCATATATTTATCCTACAGTGTTTCTTTAAAAATAAATAAAAAATTCTTAAACAAATTGAGATTTTTTTTTTCTTTCTAAATTTTGGAAAGAAAATGTAAAAACAAACCATGAAAAATAAAAAATGATGATGAGTCTCCTACCCAGACTTGATTTTGACTGTGTCCCCATAGTCAACCCAAGTGGAATGAGAAAATAAAACAAAAATAAAAAGATGACATATATTTACATGATGGTGAACGGTATTTATAAGAGATCAGAAAGTATATCATCAAAGAGTAAATGAAACGGTCTTCCAAAAAGCGATTCATTTGTCTCGTCAAGTATACGAGACACAGCTTAAGCATGAAATACCAAAACTTCAAAGATTTTAAAGTTGAATGTTGGTTTGGAAAAACGAATGTCGTTTTATTAAAAATCTTACGAGTTGTTTCATTTTTGATAGTTTTTGGGGTTGATAGAATAATTGATTGAAATTCAAGTTTATTATCACCAAATTAGAATTCAAGTTCTTCATTGAAAATTTCTTCAAAACTAATGATTCCAAAATCAAAACGGTGATCTAAATCTTCTCTTCAGTATTTGACAACTCATTTTTAAAAATCCAAAAAATTCGTGTTCGTTAAATTCGTCTTTCTTTGTTGGATTACTAACAACTTCATTTAGTATCTCAACTTCAAAATCCGAAGTTATTGTATTTAAATTTTTGCAATCGAAAAAAGGAAGATCGAATTTTAAATTTGGTTCCACACCCTCAAAAGAATTGAAATCCAATTCGATTACCAATTTTTCAATAACTTCATTATGATCGTCATTTTCAGTTTCAAAAGTTGTTATTTGAAATTTGTCAATTTTGGTAAAAGATGGATTATCATTTGGCTCGTTATACGTTGGAATTTGATTTTGTTTTTCACATTGTTTCATATATGTTTCAAACAACGAATCCTTGTGATCATCGTAAATTTCGTTCATTTTCTTAACAAAATCCAATTTATAGTTATTAGCATAAGGATTTTTACTTTGAAATTGTTGAGGACAAAGGTTTTCAATTGTAACGTGGTAAAGATTATTCCCATTGCCAAATTTGTTTGAAAAGTTGTTTCCATTTTCATTTTGAGTTCGAAATTCATTTTGGAGTTCGAAATTGAATTGGCATGGGTTATAATCGAAATCATTTGAATTTTGAATTGAATTCAATTTTGAAATCCTTGACTCGAGTTATTACACAAATATGAATTACATAAATCATTTATTCTTTGATTTTGTTATGTAGAGAGTTCAAATAAAGATGAAATGCTATTTTCAAGAGTCGAAGGTTGGTTGTTGTTTTGCAAACTTTATTGTTCAAAATTCGAATTGTTTATAGAATAGTTGTAGCTAAAATATCCATATGAATTTGGAGTGAAATCGTATGGATTATATTGATTTTCACAACTATTGTAAAATTCAACTGAAAATGAAAATTAGGACATTTTCAAGAATGTTTTTGGTTTTTTTTCTTTTTTTATTTATAAAGGAAAAATATTAACAAATATAATTCATTTTTCAAAAGGGAAATTGATTTTTTTTGTTGGTTTTTCAAATTTTTTCTTTGTTTTGAAAAAGTTTTATAATTCTTTTTTGGATTTTGGTTTTTCTAAATTTTTTTTTATTTTTAAATTTCAAAGAAAAAGGATTTAAAAATTTCAAAGGAAAAGGAACATATACAATTTATTTTGTTTTGGATTTTCAATTTTTTATTAAATATGCATGAACTAATGCAACTTAATGAATGCAAGGGTTAATTATAAATGATTTATCTTAAGTTAACCCAAAATTGTATAATCACACTCTGTCTTAAATCAACAAGATAGTTCTTAGCCAGGTAATGGGCAGGAGTTATCGGTGACCATGAATCACCGTAGCAATGTAGCCGAAGGTTTAAGTACCTTCAGAAGAACAATTTAGTATAATATTTACAAATCATCATAATATTTATAATTGATTATTGCTCTGCCATAGCCTAGACACTAAGAAATTAAATTTTTTCAAAGAAGACAACTTGTTAATATACAATTAAGTGTTATTGATGTCTAACCGTTATTACTAAAAAAATTCTAGAATGAAATGCAAAGCATAAATTAAATGTGTATTAACAATGCAACAACAATGAAATTATTTTTGTTTTTGTTTTTGATTTTTTTTTAAATGCAAGCAACCTATAACGCAGAGCAAATAAAAACAAGGGAGGTAGCATGATACCAAAGCTTGAAGAATTTATTAGCAACATTTTTTTTAAGCAACATTTTTTTTAAGCAACATTTTTTTCATAAGAAAGCAAAGCAATTTTTTTGTAAGCTAATCCCTTCCTTTTCTTTTTTTGTAACATGAAATTAAAAACAAGATACATACAAGTTTTTTTTATGAAGAGAAACTAAGAAAATTTTGAAATTAAAACATTTTTTTTGTAAAACTTTTTTTATGATAAGAAACCAAAAAAAAGTAGATATAAAACCTATTCACAAAATCATCATAAACTATAACAATTTTTTTTGGTTAAATAAGGGTGGAACAATTTTGAAACAAAATAAAACTAATTAAAAAAATAATCCACTAGGCCTTCAAACTTCTAACTTAGCCCACGAACCAATTTTTTATTTTCTCAAACTTCTCACAATTGTTCTATTAAAAAAAAGATGTTGAGCACCAAAAGCCCAATTTGAATCGAATTTCACAAATCAAATTTATACTTGCATTACTGAAGAAGGTGATGGAGTCGCGGGTTGTTTTGGCCGAGGAAGTGAATCGGAGGTCGCTGCGGTCTGTTTTCAAGTCGAAGATGGTGATCGATGTCGATTTGAGTGATTGGACTAGAGGCGATTTCAGGTCGCGGTGGATGGTGGAAATTTTGCGCTTGATGGTGGTTGGAAATTCTGTAGATTTTCGGTCAGGGGATGATGGCAGGCAGTTGAGGTGGTTCGCGAGTTTGTTCGGTGATGAAAAAGTTGTGGTGCTGCTCGCGATTGCAGTTACGATGTGGGTTTGTGTCGTGGATTATACTGTGATTGGTCGCGATGCAATTGAGTGCGGAGGCAGTGAAGTTGTTCGTGGTAGTTGCTTTCTGTAGGCACAGTGAAGTTGTGATGTGAGTTGTTGAAATAATAATCACGGACTCGGGGTGGTCGTACGAGTATGAAAGTAGTCGCGTGGTTGACTGATATACTGGCTGATAGAGGAGTCTGTATGGAGTAGGTGGTTGGAGGAGCTATAGTTTTAGTTGTGTAATGTCTGGAAGCGATGTCTGATAGGGGTTGCAGGTTGCAAATGGTGTTGGTTGTGGAAGTAAGCTTTGTAGCAGTTGTTTGGGTTATGCTGGCTGCAGCAGTATAGTTAAAGGCAGGGTGGATAGTACTAGTATGTGATGATGGTTATGGCACTGTTGCAGTTGGGGTTGGAAGTGTATGCTGAAGGCAATAGAGCAGTTGTATGGTTTGTTATGTGTAGAAGATAGTGGTTTTGAAAGGAAGTTGCAATGCAGTAAGGGAATGTATGTTCGCAAGGAGCAGGGAAAGTAGAAATGCGATGATGTATGGGTTGTTTGATGAGTAGTTAGGTGTTTATCAGTAAGTAGATATGTGCAGGAGTGATGACAGGCAGTTGTGGTTGAAGGAATGGCTGGTTGTATCGATATGATGTTGTTCATTCAAGGTAGTGCTGTTGATAGAATGGTGGGCAGAATGATGCATATATGCTGTCGATTTGTAGTTGTTGCTACTGTTGGAAGTTGTTGAATGAAGCAATGTTGAAGGGGCAGTAATGTGTAAGCAGAGTGGTGATGGTTATGCAAGTTGTCATTAGAAATGGCACAGTGGTTACTGGTGGAGTGATGACTGATTATTTGATGGTCAGTGGATGACAGTAATGACCACTAGTGTTGGGGATTTTACGGTTCGACACAAATTTGATGGCAACTGCGATGAAGATAATGTTGTACTTCCGACTTCAAGTATCAATGAAATAGATTATTTCAGACAATAGTTCAACCCACCAGGTGCAAACGGGTTATTGAACTATCGACTTTTAGGATTCAATAAAGCCTTACAACAACGTAATCGGATTCAAAGTTTGTACGCCTTTGATCTGATCGAGAACACTTTAGTAATGGTTTCTGATGATGCAATTTGTATAGAATAGAAAGGAGACGAAGAAGAGAGCAATTATGCAACGTCTTCTGAGTTTGCAACACCTTGGTGGCGTCACAAAACAGAGTAATGGTGGCGCAGTGTTTTGTAACACTTTCTGGTGTCGCAAAAATTGCTCTGTGAAGAAGAAGATTGAGAATATTTCTAACGTCTTCTGGGCGTCGCTATTTATAGTGGTAGAGAGGTATCTATTCACGAAGCGTCAAGAACCGTTTGCAACGGTTCACAACTGTTACGTACGGCTATATCCATTCAATATTTAAACGTTGCGTCTATTCATATTTTACAACATTCAAAAAACATTATGAATTTCCCGCCATTTATTCAAATTCAGAAACTTCGGTTTTGAGTCCTTAACGGGCTTAAATCTGGCCCGTTACAATTCACATATGATCCAAAATATTTTCGGACCTGAAATCCGGCTCGGCCCGGTTCGGTTCGCTCGGACGGACGGCGGCGGCGTGCGTGTGGTGTTGCATGACTTCTCTCCTCACGACAAGGCAAACATGTGGGAGCCCCAAGGCCCTAATATCCACATGAGAAAACTATAATTATACAAATATAGTCCTTGATTTTCTAGCATGTGGGACAATTTTTCTTTCTTCTTTCTTTACTTCTTCTCTTCCAAACCAAAACCCAAAGCCCCAAAACTATCTTTGAAAATTTTACAACAATCTCCCCCAAATTTCAAAATAAATAAATAGGACGGCTGAATCACTAGAGTGACTTCCTACATACTCAAGTGGGATCAAGCCTACGTAGTTCTAAGATCAAGTTTTGCATCATCGTGAAAACCAACACATAAATAAAAGGTATCTTTTGGATTTGAACCTTTACTTAGTGTAAACCATTCAAAGCCTTATCGAGATTCTATGGTGAACGAATCTTGAACCAAGTATCCCTAATGATAAAACCGGAACAATCACACGTGTTGATTTCCTTAGGTAAAGCGTTCTGTATTGCTCAGCACGTTAATTGCCATGTGCTTAAATCCTGGTTCATGAGTCTACTTAGAAAGTGGTCTTACTTTCCTAGGAAACGGTCTGATTTCCATACTCATATAGGTAAGTCTCTTAAGGTGTTTCTGCGATACACCTTTTAAGGTTTCTAGACTTATTAAGAATATATATATCCACCCTTTGTTCTTGTAGAATCCAACACTAAATATTATGGGTTTGTAGATTTAGTGTTCCATAATCATTCTCCTAACTTGTTGGTACCCATTGAACTTTTTCTATCCTTTTCAAGACATAAGTTGGGTTTCTGTTAAGGATGATCAACATTCATTCACAGATCTTAGTCCCATTTCTTGTGACTTTATAGTAACTATTGCCTTTGGAAGACTCTTTGTAAATGGGTTAGCCAAGTTTTTATTTGTTTCTATGTAGTCAACAGTTATAACTCCTCTTTTGAGTAACTGTCTCACCATTTGATGCCTTAGACTCACATGTCTAAACTTTTCATTATATGTCTTATTAAACACATTATATATCGTTGCTTGATTGTCACAGTTAATCAAGCTACTGGAGATGGATTCTTCCATAAAGGGATTTCCATTAATTAATTCTTAAGCCATTCCGCTTCTTTACATGCATCTGCACATGTAATCAATTCTGACAACATTGTTGAGTCAGAAATACATGTCTGCTTCTTGGAAGACACAACAGCGCCTCCTAATGTAAAGATCCATCCAGTCGTAGACTTGGATTTGGATTCTACATTGTTCCAGGTTGCATCACTATATCCTTCTATCACAGCAGGATATCCTTTATAAGATAAACCATATTTGATGGTTCCTTTCAAATAAGCTAAAACCCTAGAAATAGCTTTCCAATGTTCGAAACCTGGATTACTCGTAAATCGACACAATACATTTATAGCATATGCGATGTCTAGTTTAGTGTAATGCATAGCATACATAAGATTCCCAATAACACTGAAATACTCTAGTTGAGAGATAGTACGTTAAGTGTTCTTTTCTAATTTAATACTAGGATCTAAAGGAGTTGGTGCTGGTTTATCATCGTAATGACCATACTTTTGTAGGAATTTCCCTATGTAATGAGATTGAGTTAATAATAACTCCCCCTCTTTCCTAAAAATTTTAATTCCCAAAATTACATCAGCCTCTTCTAGATCTTTCATATCGAATTTAGAAGATAGAAACTTTTTAGTTTCATTCACACAGGATATATTGAAACCAAATATTAGCATGTCATTAACGTATAAACATATTATAACAAAACTGTTGTTATCTGATTTGCTATAAATACATTTATCAGCATCATTAACAATGAATCTATATGACAGTGCAACTTTATCAAATTTCTCATGCCATTGCATAGGAGCTTGCTTCAGGCCATAAAAAGATTTCACAAATTTGCAAACTTTCTTTTCCCCGTCTGGGGTTTTGAAACCTTCAGGTTGTTCCATATATATCTCTTCTTCTAAATCTCCATTTAGAAAAGTAGTCTCTACATCCGTTTGATGTATGACTAATTTATGAATTGATGCAAGTGCAATTAAACAGTGTATAGAAGATATCCGAGCAGTTGAAGCATATGTATCAAAGTAATCTACTCCATATCTTTGCTTATATCCCTTAGCAACTAATTTGTCTTTAAACTTATCAATGGATTCATTTGTATTCAAATTTTTCTTGAATATCCATTTACATCCTATAAGTTTAGCACCAGGAGGTAAATCAGTTAAAACCCAAGTTTGGTTTAACAGTATGGAACTCATTTCATCATTGATAGCTTCTTTCCAGAAATTGGAATCTCTGTAACTCATAGCCTCAAAATAAGTTTTGGAATCGTCATCGACGTTCATTGCATATTTAGTCATATTAAGGACTTCGTCCTTACTACCTTCTACTAGATATGTAATGAAGTTAGGACCATAGTCCTTCTCTATTCTCGTTCTTTTACTTCTCCGTTGTTCAATACTATTATCTGGTACTGATACTTTCTTGCTGTTTTGAGCAGGAGCATAATCATCGTCATTGATATCATTAGTCATGCTAGGTTCTGGAATAGATGATCTCAATGGGATCTCAACAGTTTGATTTTCAAAAAATTTCTACATCTACAGATTCTATAGCTTTTAGGGTGCCAAGAATAAGGAATCTATAAGTTATACTATTAAGTGAATATCCTATGAAAACATATCTAAATGCTCTATTTCCTAACTTTGGCCGTTTAGGGTCTGATTTTCTAACATATGCTAAGCAACCCCAAACTTTAAGTCTAGTTAGGTTAGGTTTTCTATTAAACTATAATTCATAAGGGGAAATATTATTCTTTTGAAGTGGTATTCTATTTAAAATATAGCATGCAGATAACATACTATCACACATAGGTAGGTAATTTAGAACTTATGAGTATGACATTAACCATTTCTAATAAAGTTCTATTCTTCCTTACAGCAATACCATTTTGTTGTGGTGTATATGGGGCAGTACATTGGTGAATTATACCTGGTTGTTTACAAAACAAGGTGAATTCATTTGAGAAATATTCACCACCACGATCTGAATGTAATATTTTAATTTTAACTTCTAATTGTGTTTCGACTCTGCTTTGTAAATTTTGAATTTATCAAAAGCCTCATCTTTAGTTTTCATTAGATATACATATGCATATCTAGTATAATCATCAATGAATGTTATATAGTATTGGTTACAACCATAGGTGATATGACTTTTTAAGTCACCCACGTCACTATTTACCAAATCAAGAAAACCAGTTTTCCTTTCTACGGATTTAAAGGAATTTCGGTGTATTTTTGCTTGAACACATATTTCACATTTAGTGATGGTATCGAAATCACAATGTGAAATTAATCCTAATTTATTCATATTTCTAATGGAATTATAATTAACATGTCCTAATCTACTATGCCATAAATTAATAGAATCAACAATATGAACAAAAGATTTATTTATTATATTTAACTTAATCATACCGTTACAAGAGTATCTCTGTCCAATGAATTTACCATTATTAGACAACACTAGCTTATCAGACTCTTACACCATCTTGAATCATCCTTTGTTAAGAAGGTATCCAGAAACCAAATTCTTACACATATCAGGTACATAAAATACATTGACTGGTGTAAGAACTTTTCCAGAGGTGAAAGGAAGTTCTATAGTGCCCTTTCCCAGAACTTTGCTTGGAACCTTATTTGCTCCAGTAACTTCGTCGGCTTCTTCATTATTTTCTTCGTAACTCTTGAACAGATTATGGTCTTTGTAGATGTGAATGGCTGCTCCAGTATCGAACCACCAATCATTATCATTGCCGTTAACGGAGTTTTCCTCTTGCACTACAGCCACAAGCGAGTCTTCGACCACATTCAGTGTTTGTTATTTCTTCGCAGACGGCAGTCTCGGGCATAGTGGCCGGGCTTGTTACAAAATAACAAGCACCTTTCTTTTTGTTGTTGGCTTTGGAATGATTTTTCTTCTTAATCTGTGTCTCATTCTTTGGCTTTAACTTATCAGTAATTTTAACATTATTTGCCTTAGAATGGGACTCAGTTTGAGGATTATCATCTAGATCGCGTTTGCGAGAGTCTTCTTCAATACGAAGATGACGCTGTAAACCGTCTGAATTATAATCCGTTTTCGCATGCTTCATCTTTTTCTTATAATCATTCCAACTATGCGGACGTCTAGAAATTATAACTCCAACAACAAAAGATTCAGGGAGATCAATTCCAGCATCTTTAAGTTGATTCACCAAGAGTAAGATTTCGCTTACTTGTCCAATTATGGACTTATTGGTGACCATTTTGAAATCCATAAAATTAGAAATAAGAAACTTTTTATTACTTGCCTCGAATATGCGGTACTTATTCTCAAGTGCAGTCCAAAGTGCCTTTGCTGTTTCCAAGGTCCTATGAGCATTGTAGACTGGGTAGATAGCGCATTCAGAATATGGCCTCTGTATAGAAAATCGTCCTCTTTGCGCTTTGCACGTTTAGCCTTTAGAGCAGCATCATCTTTATCAGTTTCCTCGGGGATTTCTTCCAAGTCATCTTCTAAAATGTACAACAACTTGACGGTGACCAGGAAGAATTTCATTGTCTCTTGCCAACGACTGAAATTATCGCCATCAAAATGCTCCAATCGAGTTAGATGTTGATACAAAACTTGTGGAGCGTCGAACCTTCCATAGTTGAAGACTATTTTCTGAAATTTTTGTTGAGGATTTTGCGGTTCGAGACAAATTTGATGGCAATTGCGATGAAAATAATGTTGTACTTCCGACTTCAAGGATCTATGTAATAGATTCTTTCAGATAATAGTTCAACCCACCAGGTACAAACAGGTTATCGAACTATCGACTTTCAGGATTCAGTGAAGCCTTATAACAGCGTAATCGGATTCAAAATTTGTACACCTTTGATCCGACCGAGAACACTTTAGTAATGGTTTCTGATGATGTAATTTGTATCGAATAGAACAGAGAGGAAGAGGAGAGCAATTCTGTGACGTCTTCTAAGTTTGCAACACCTTGGTGGCGTCACAAAACAGAGTAATGGTGGCGCAGTGTTTTGTAACACTTTCTGGTGTCGCAAAAATTGCTCTGTGAAGAAGAAGATTGAGAATATTTCTAACATTTTCTAGGCGTCACTATTTATAGTGGTAGAGAGATGCCTATTCGCGAAGCGTCACACCGTTTTGCAACAGCTCACAACTATTACGAACGGCTATATCCATTCAATATTTAAACGTCGCGTCTATTCATATTTTGCAACATTTAGAAAAAACGTTACAAATTTTCCACCATTTATTCAAATTCAGAAATTTTGGTTTTGGGTTTCAAAAATATTTTGGAACCCGAAACCCGACCCAGCCCATTTCGGTCGAACGGACAGACGGCGGCTGCGTGCGTGCGGTTTTGCATGACTTCTCTCTTCACAACAAGGCAAACATGTGGGATCCCCAAGGCCCTAACATCCACATGAGAAAACTATATTTATACAAATATAGTCCTTGATTTTCTAGCATATGGGACTATTTTTCTTTGTTCTTTCTTTACTTCTTCTCTTCCAAATCAAAATCCAAAGCCCCAAAACTATCTTTGAAAATTTAACAACAACCGGAGGGGCTTCTTTATGCTGTCGTTGGCAATGAGGCTATCTCGCAACAGTGGTATGGTTTGGGATGTTTATGGTAGGGGAAGGTAGTTCAGTGCTGCGTTGACAGAGGTGGTTGTGATTAACTTTGATAGGTGTGGATGGTTCAGGTTATTGTAGGAGATAAGAGGTGAGTTTGGTTTTGACAAAGTAGTGGTATGAGCTTGTTGCAGTTGTGTAGGCGACTATTTGAAGGTAGTTAGAAAGGGGTGATGATGTCTGTATGTAGAAGTATTGGTTGAAGTGGTTTTGAGTGGCTGTTTTGGTCAGTGCGTTGGTTGAAGTGGTTGTATCAGGGGATGTGATGACACTGTGGAGATGTGCAGCAAGCAGAGGTGAACAATGCAGAGAACGATGAAAAAAGAGAGTGAAATTTTATATGAAAAATGTAAACAGAGAATGAAACTTTATATGCATAATGTAAAAGAAATAGAATACGCAAATGTGAATGAAAATGTATATGCAACAATTTTTTTTTCTTTTTCAAATGAAATTGTGTGTATGAATTTTTTTTAATATGCAAATGCAATGCAAACTAAAAGAAACAAGCACACAAACAATTGCAAGCAATATTCACACAACACATATTTTTTTTTTAATAAAATGCAACACACAAAACAAACACACGATAAAAATCAAACGAAAAATAATTCGAAAAATAGAAAATAAAATCAAAAACAATTCTGCGACAACATCGTCAAAATTTTTTTCCTCGGTGGAAATTCTATCGCTTTAGAAAACCATCGAACGAATTTAAATTAAAAATATATCGCAAGTGCACGGTGTACGAATGTAGCACGTATGTGAGTATAGGTTGATCCACAGGGAATTTTAAAATTTTTAATATTCTGTTCAATCAAAATAAACGAAAGTCGATGGATTGATAACTAACTAAATAAAAGTGAAAACAAGCTAAAACTAAGGAGAATAAAGTTAAGAGATTAAAGAGAAATTTAGAGATAAATCCACTCTCTAGATCACATAGTATGGCTCATTTGTGCTATTAATTAGCTTAACATAAGCCATCAACTATAACACAACCTTTAAACCACTTTTAATTCTCATGAAAGTGACAACAAAGTTGAAAATGAAAATCTAAATTGAGCATAGCCTATTACCTATTATTTTGAAATATAGGCCATCAAATTTTGATTTAACCATTCACTTCTTTGCCATAATTATATGTAAATGAAGAGGTAATTTTTGTGATTCATACGACTAGCATAGCCTATTTTTTTTGAACAACATAAGCTATCGGACTCAATAATAAACATAAAATTACATAAACATGATTTTCATTAAGCACAAAAAGAGAGAAATAATTATCAAAATGTTGAAGCTATATAATTAGAGAGTGTCAGGACCCGATTTTTCGACCTCCGAAAATTCAACATCGATACTCACTTTATCGACTGCCGAGTAATCGAACGACGGAAAACCGAACACTGAGGGTTTAAGAAAAAGAATTTAACAAAAGAGAAGAGAGAAAGACATAGAAGATGGAGAGGAAAGAGAATAGAAAGAAGAGAAAACTAGAGAGAAAAGAAAATAGAAAAGATAGAAAATAAAGAAAATAGGTAATAGAGGAAAAAGAAGATAGAAAATTTTAAAATAGAAGAAAAAAAGAGAATAGAACGGAACAGAACAGAAATCTCACAATTCGCAGCGGAACAACATATAATAATAAATGAATAATCTTTAAACAAAGGACTATATCAGTTATTACATTACATTACATTACATTACATCATTTCATCAGAGTGTACAATATCATACAACAAACAAACAGTGCAGTGGAAAAAGAAATGCTATATACTAGTAATACGCCATGCCATCCATCTTGCCTCCAGCAATTCCAGAATATCCAGAATATCCTGATAAACCTTAACTCTTGACTGCCCGTGTGGAAATTGGTGGGCACCCAGAGTTTAGGAAAGAAAACAATAAACTCCGAGTCAGTCATGTGACTGGTGTGAGAACTCAAAACAGTTTATTTAACTTTGAAAACAAAATAGAGGAATATTTTTAATTCAATTCGCAATGCTTTTAAAAATGAGACTACCATAAGGCCTCCCGCACACACACACATGCAAACGCAGAATCGGAGGAGATTTCTCCTTATGATAGTCAAAGATGCTTGATACGCATTTAAAAGAACATTTGATATTATTATTAGTGTATAGTGTAGGAAAAATTATTTCGAAAGTAGAATATAAATCTTAGCCAAAATAGACATTTCGAACTATGCCTACTATAGCTAACTATGTTCAATAGCAGGTTACCGCCACATTCCATAGCAGGTTATACAACTAATACCGTACAAGTCTCGTATTGTTTCTTTGGATTTCCAACGAATGATCAGGCCAAGGAACTTCCCATTGCCACATGAGAATGCCTCTGGATGGACATCCCCGAGAACCAAACCGGATCTCTGCCAACACAAGGCCGGGTTACCCCTAACTGAGTAACAACTGACCAAATATGCCATCCCCCGGTCCTTTGGGACCTTTTCCCCGAGCGCTCGCAATCAATTCACACAATCATAACAAAGTGTTTTCAACATGAGTAAGTATCTGGGCTCCATACCATGATACCACCCTTTTCCAGAAGGAAACGCACACATCTTAAAGGGCGCTACCCCTCATAACCTTGCCGCATCTTTCCTGTTTTGACCATTCACGGGGTGTGAGGCTCGACGAAGTCACGTCCACAAAAACATACTTTATTCAAAAGCCATGCTTTGGGTCAACAAATGATCATAGAAATGATCGCAAAGATAGACGATCAAACGAATGATCCTATCACAAATAATCAACACAATGATCATTTCAGCATCACTCGGCATATCACATTACCAAATTGGGAATATATCGCTGATAACTTCAACTATATAACCTCTGAGCTCGTACGTCTCAGAGAAGGGTGTTAAGCTAAAAGAATAAACTCTCCGCCACCAACAGAAATATATTTGAATGAAATCTGCTTTATATCTCAATTTGTAACGTCAGATGTAACGACCCGCCGCCCTGACCGCCTCTAGCCGGTAATTAAACCAACTAGAAACGTTCAGAATGACGGATTGTTATTTAGTTTATAGAATTTAAACAGAATCAGTCACAGAATCACAGAACAAACATATATTTCATAAATGAACTTTCTTTTATATACAATTATCAGAGTTAATACAATAAGTTACATTTTATACAGCGGAAACAAATTTTATTAAGTACAAGAAAATTTCTAAACTTTAGTGAAGTGCGATAATCCCCTCTCTCTCTAACTTCGCTGCGAGCAAATCTCTAAGCTGCAAAAATACTCGGTCTGACCCGAGCGTTTATGCAAAACACAAAAACACTCGAGTCAGGATTAATCTTTATTCAAGTAATTAAATTTGAAATGAACTGAATAAATGGTAACAGAGGTGATGAAACAA
The DNA here is from genome assembly GCA_030765085.1 of Allium cepa. Lineage (NCBI taxonomy): Eukaryota > Viridiplantae > Streptophyta > Magnoliopsida > Asparagales > Amaryllidaceae > Allium > Allium cepa. Next base: position 188,976,309 of record CM060943.1, read on the forward strand.
ATGAACTAATTTAAATCTATTGGAAATTTTCATATTAACAACTTCAGATTTAAAATCTATCAATCCCGTGTGGCTGCAGTACACACGTGTGCACCAAACAAAAACACGGCTATCAGATCGAAACAAAGCCAACGCACAGACAAAGGAATCATGAAGACATCAGACAAAGCAATACAAACAGCAATGTAAAAGCAGGCAATCAAGACAGAGGCTCAGAAATGTCCAAAAACATGAAGGCATAAACAATAACAACTGCAGGACCAGCTGCAACATAAAGTGCAGACCAAATAATCAAAGACATCAAGTGATGAAGCACTGCAACTAAAAGAGCTCACCTGAACTAACATTTAAACTTTGCATTTTAAAAAAAAACCAATTGAAATTCTAATTCAAGAATTTGAATTCCATCTTTAAATTTATAAAACTGCACAGACTAAATTTACTAACCCCTCAGAAACTTTTTAAGACCTGAAGCATGTTTTTAATATCCATGTTTAACATGCATTAAGGCTTTAAAACTTGATTGAATAAATTAAAGTTGTCTGATAATTTTACTTTTAGAAACTATTGTGTACTGTTATTGATTTACACAACTAACAGTCTTTACTTTTTCTGAAATAAAATTACAAACTTAATCTATGTTAAACAACACCATATGTTTATACAATAATTTCTAACTAAAATTCAGACATAAAGATGTGGATTTGTATTTAGAATCTTAGTGAAAACAGTAGCAAGTCTGTAGAATTTGCATCACCTATCTGCACATTCAAATATGTACGCAGGCATAATACCAGTCACAATTATATCCAAACACATGCACATATAAAATTTAAACAGCAAATAAATTTTTAAACAACCTATATATAGTGATGTTGCTTACTAAAGAAAGAACAGAGCAGTTCTTATCTTTTTAATTTACCACTGTTTTACAGTTTCTTATTTGAAAGGCAATTGAATTAACTTTAAGCACTGCAAATCTTATTAGCTTAGTTTTAAAAGGTAGAAACTGTTTTTAAAGCAGGAATTTACTCACAGATTTTGTTGCACAGAGAAGATGTACTCTGACTCATAACAGGGATATGCATTGATACATACTCATACATTTACACCCATAAAGATGTATAAATTCAAACATGCAATCATCAAATCCATCATACTTCAAGAGTCAACCATAAAATCAGAACATATAGGTAGATAAATGAGTTTGCTCGCAGTGTCAATGAAGGACAGAGAACCTTACTGTTATATTTCTTGATTTTTCCAGATTGTGTATGAACAATCGTACTAAAAAAAAAGTTTTTAAAATTCTCAGTTTAAGCTTAAATATAGAGGAGAGGTGAATTTATGTTAGATGCCCATGCCTGTAATTCAAACAGAGGTGTTTTACAGGTTTATAATAATATGCATATAAGTTCATATCAAATTTTTAAAAGAAAACATAAACAACTTTACCTATTAATAAGTTTAGAAGTGAGTTACTCACATACAACATATTTTGTTTAAGGATTAAAAACTAAAAAAAAAACACTTAGGTGGATAGTTTGAATTTTTAAATCAAGTTTAGAACCTGTAACTATAAAGATAGAGGCAAACTAAATCAAGGCAGTGCATCAAAATGACCAAGCTACACATGAATAATGCACAATTCAAACAACAGGCAAATAAAGGTCACAAATGCAAGTGCAGTTGCAGTGTGCAACCTGAGAATATACACAAGTGCAGATCAAATGCAATTATACAACAGTGGCCAAACTTATGTATGCAACAGATAAGGATGCAGACACCAAATGACCAAATGAATCAACTGCAATGCAACATATATCAGGATGCAAACAACAATGGAAATGAAGACTAGAACAACCAAGAGAACAGTGACCAGACCCAAGTGCAACAGCATGGGGTACAACTACAAGTGCAACAGCATGGGTGCAACTTGACATGCAAACTGCCACAAACCAAAGTGCATGAACACAGTAGACTACTGTTACAAAAAAAACTCAAGTGAAGCAAGTAATGCAACAGTAGCAAGTATATATGAATACAACTACAATGCAGACCAAATGTAACACCAATACAACAACAGTACCAAAAGACTCAAGTGCAAAATAATAAATGGTCTAATGGTTACCAGGCATGGGACAAACATGCAAGTTTAAATTCATAATGCAATTGTTTGCAAACAGTTTTCAAACAAGATATTTAGTAGCATCTGTACTTATCAATTTAATAACAAAATAAATATAGCATCTGTTCCTATCAATTTTTTTTTTTTTTAAACAAACAAATTTCACATAGCATTTGTTTTTATAAATTTAAAAAGAACAAATTTTTGAAAGCATCAGTGGTTATCAGTTTAAAACAAATCACAATTAGTGTCTGTTCTTACCAGTTTAAAATTGAAACCAATAACATCTGCTCTCATCAGTTTTAAGAATTAAAATCCATAGTATCTGCTCCTAACAGTTCAAAAATTTTAAAAAAATAAATGGGTAGAATCTGTGCTTACAGTTTAAATCAAAATTTATAGTATCTGTTTCTCATCAGTTCAAAATCCAAGCAAATCGAGCAAATGATAGCAACTAGCAACCAAAAATCCAACATGCAGTAACCAATCTACCCATATCAGTTTCAAATTAAATTAGCCGAGCAAAAGATAACAAAATCACCCCAAAACATAGCATGCAACCAAACATACAATCCAACCAAATTTAAACACTTGGATAAAAATTAATCGTGAGCTGGAAACTCACATGCATTTCAAAACAGAGGGACAGTCAACATAAACAAGCATGCAAACACATTATCACTTAACAAAAACAATTTCAGGTACCAAAACATCACAACATATTATAGGCTTAAGTGATTGATTCACGGATAAACAAAGAAGGTTTGGGTTCAGAGGTTTCCATATAAATATTCGTTAACAAAGCAAGATCCAACACATGCAGCAACACAAAGCAAGTCAAGATTTAATAGCCTCTATTCTCATCAGATTCTTAAAATGATAGCATCTGTTCTCAACAGTAAAAAAATTTAAATTTATAGCATCTGTTCAAGTCAGTTTTTAAGAAAAACAAATTTTCAAAACAACAATCTGAAATCAAACATTTGGAAGCACCTGTTCTCATCAGGTTATTCATAGCATTTGTTTTTATCAGTTTAAATTAAAATTTAAACAGTGTCTGTTCTTACCAATTTAAAACAAATATCAAATAGCATTTATTCTTATTAGTTTAAAATCAAAAATTGAGTAGAATCTGATCTTAACAGTACAAAAACACAACATCAGAGCAAGTGATAACGAATAGCAACCAACAATCCAACATGCAGTGAGTTATCTGTTCCTATTAGTTTAAAATTCAAATTTAACCGAGCAACTGAAAACCACAAACCACCAAAACAAAGCATGCAATCAAGTACTTATTGGTTCAACAGTTTAGATTAATTTATCCGAGCAACTGATAATGCATAACCCACAATTCCTAGCATGCAACCAAGGAATTCACTTCAAACAAATCTAAAAACTTGCATGAAGATTAATCGTGAGGAGAAACTCACCTTATCACGAATTGGAGCAGCCGCGAGCTACTGAAGACGAACGATTTGAAGTCAAAGCCGAAAGACGAGCCACCGTATATCATTTCCTCGCTTGATTTTTAGATTTAGGTTTCTTTTTCTTTCTTTTTTTTTTTTTTTTCGATCTGCTGAAATGATGAAGGGGGTATCGGCCGCCATTTTTTTTTTACGTTATTTAGTTTAGGGTTTTCGAAATGAAGGAAAAGGGATGGGGTCTTGGATTAATACGGCAACCAAACAAGGAAACACTATGGGCCGAGATTAAATTTAAAGCCCAAAATTCCTTAAACAAATTTTCTTTTATTTTTCTTCATTTTCAATTCCAATTGGTTTTGTTATTACTTTGCTTGTTTTGTTTTGTTTAAATTATGTTATTGAAATTTCTCCAATGTAGTTACATAATATTTTTCAAAGTTTATAAATATGTTGTTTGAATTTTAACTATGTGTATTTATTTATCTATTTCGTATTGATTAAAATTTTATTCCTTTTTATTTTAAAGAAAAGAAAAATGTCATTTCAAACTAACCATCCATTTATAAATTTACATAAATAATAATTCTTGTATCCAAATTATTTTCTTAAGTTATTAGTTTGAATTTCAATTACAAATTAAATATTCAATTTCAACTCCAAAGTCAAGTTTAAATTTTTTCTTCAGCTTTGTATAGATTAAATTTTAAATATTTAATCACCAATTTCATTGTTATATCGGAAATTCAGTTTAAATTATCATTCAAATATTCAAAATTAATTAAATATTCACAATTTAAATTGTTCAAAATTTAGGATCGTTACAATCTCCCCTCCTTAAAAGAATTTCGTCTCGAAATTACAAGTAAGGAAAAATGATTGTTAAAATTTCACTAATATTTATATTTTACTCAATTTTATCAAGTTCAACACTTATTAAAGATGAATGAATATAGGATTCATTCTATTCGTTTTATCTCGCTAGCTTTGCTAATTAACTCTTTTGTCTATTATTTTCTACAATCAAGACACAAAAATCTTTACTTAAATTTTCAACTTACAACCCAAAATTTTAAATTTGAAACACTTTATATTAGAGATTTACATATTATAACTTTTCCAAAGCTGTGGACTTTCAAAACCCTTCAAAAATCCTCTTCCTTAATTCATTAGGTTGGAATTATGCGAATTCTAATTCTAGATAATTGATTTTCTATTAAAGTTCGAAAATACTTGCTAACTCGAAATTTAACAAGTCTACTGTCGTTCTTAAAGACATTAGGCATACGCTGGCCAGGCGCAAGTCTAACAATCTCCAAGTACTAAATATACTTGCTTCAATTCCCAGTGAAAATACTTTTAAAAATTCTTTTTAAAAATGGATATGGAAAGCACATTCCCCCATGGATCACAGTTTACTCGGCGGTTCCGCTACTATCCCAGTAGAGTCGCTTGTAACTGTGGATATCTCATCCCTTGAATTTCGCCATGGTTGTTGCCAAAGATCGCGGTTCACACGGCGGTTACGCTACTATCCCAGTAGAATCGCTCGTGACCGTAGGCATCTCGCCCCTCGAATTACGCTTTGGTTTGTAGATTGCAGTTTACACGGCGGTTACGCCACTATCCCAGTGGAATCGCTTGTAACTGTAGGCATCACGCCCCTCAAATTACGCTACCACCCGAGTGTAACTAGATCGCGGTATACTCGGCGGTTACGCCACTATCCCAGTGGAATCGCTTGTAACCATAGGCATCTCGCCCCTCGAATTACGCTAGCACACTATACCAGTCCAAAAGGACATTCCAACTAATGGAAATACAAAAGGTCATCCAACTAATGGAAATATAAATGGTCATCCAACTAATGGAAATATAAATGGTCATCCAACTAATGGAAATACTACGTAGCTACGATTTTTAAATGGATACTCATCTCGAGTTCCATCACCATCACACAGTCACACAGTATAAATGGAAGGTACCTTTCCATATCCTCAATTTTGGAAAACATAATATTATACATACATATATAATATTTCACTTCACACTTAGTACAACCCATGTACTTAAATAAGTCTTCCACAACAATTACTTTTCCAAACTAATTGGTTTTCGAATTTATCGTATTCACACATATACGTTATGAAAACCACAACATTTCATACCCATAACAAATAGAGGATTCACAATTTTCCATTTCACTAACCATTTAAAATTTTCCTCTAAGTCGATTTGGAATTTTAAGGTTATATCAAACCTAATACACATTCACAATCCAATTTATTATCGACTTCACACACTCGATTTGGATTTCACGCTACATCGTCAATTCTCAACACATAATTGATGTCTATCGATATATAACCTCTGAGCTCGTACGTCTCAGAGAAGGGTGTTAAGCTAAGAGAATAAATTCCCCGCCACCAACAGATATATATTTAATAGAAATCAACTGATATGTCGTCAATTCACGACGTTAGACATACAATCCAAATCATCCATTTAAAATTCAAAGTTCAACTTACTTTGTTTTGGGTGACAAAGTTAAACTCAATTTAGCTCAAATTTCAATCATTTGAAAATTTTCAAATTGAACTAATTGTTCAAATTTCCCAAAAATAATATCTTTACAAGATATATAATTTCACACTTAACCATTTGAAAACAAATTTCAAACCATTTCTTCACCTTTTAATCTTTGAAAACAAATTTCAAAGCGATTTCCTTAAACGGAAACATTTCCAAATTATCTATGAATATACGATTTTCAAATCGATTTCACCTATTCATTTTCAATTTATCTTTAAAAGATAAAATTTCAAACCATTCATTTCATATAGGAAAACATACCCATACTTATTCAATAATAAGTAATTTACAAATCCACTTATTTTCAACACTTTGAAAATATTCAATATACTTCAAACCAAAATCAAGTATATATTCATTCTTAAAAAAACCATTCTTTTAAACACATTTTATTTGAGTCAAAACGAATGTTGCGTAAAACATCGTTACGACGACTCAAAACCACTAGTATAAGGATTCAAATTTAAAAATAGATATGTAAATCCCAATACTAAACAAAATCATTTCCCTTTTGAAATTATTTACTATAACAACAAATGTTATAATCTACCATTTCCATTTTTCCACTCGAAAACGTCTATTTCAACAACAAGTGTTGAAATCTATGCTTTCGATTCTTAACACATTTCAAAATGAATTATCTTCATTTACATAATGTTTCTTCCCAAAAACATTCCCATTTAAGTTTTCAACTTCAACTTAATTCATGGTTTGAATCCCACATACACTTCAAAAATATTGGTTTTAAACCGATTTCAAATTCCCAATACTAAGTTTTCCACTCAACTTAATTCCATGCCCGTTCAAATTCAAATGCATCATTGAATCTATTTAAATCTATTTCGAATTTTCATTAGATTCATATCTCTCTTGATATTTTATTCACCGTTCAAAAACCATAGATATAATTCCTTTAATAAGTTACAACAATTTACTTATCAAAATAAGTCGTTTGCGGATTTTACAAACATCTCTAGAAATTCCATTTCTATTTATAAAACTTCGTTTTATAATCTCCTTTCTTAATTTGATTCAATTCAATTTATATAACTTAGTTATATACCAAAAGTTCATATTATAAGTTAAATACTTATATCCCGTTGATTTACTAAATCGTTCTTCACAACATTTGAAATCAATTTCAAAAGAATTCAGAATCAAATTCTCAAGTTATAGTTCAATAATCCATTTGATTATAATCAAATTGACATATCATTTTATTTTCCAATTACTACTTTGAAGATATTCAAAATATTTGATTTAAACCAATTTAAACCAATTCATTAATTCAATTAACTCATATTTTCAGTTTCCATAAATCTCAACAATTTGATAATGAGTTTCCGAACGATCGAAACTCAAGTCTAACGAGACCTCACCGAATATAAACTATCGCAAACCAAACTTTAGAGAGGGGAATCTTCAAAAATAATTCTAATTTTCAAAATACCTTTTATTTTAAAGAAAACAATCTTAAACTTCTTTAGATTTGAAAACACTTTCTTTAAAGTGATTCTAGTAACTATTCATATTAAACGCCATAAACTAAGCTTTGTGTAAACCAAAGCTCTGATACCACTTTGTAACGACCCGCCGCCCTGACCGCCTCTAGCCGGTAATTAAACCAACTAGAAACGTTCAGAATGACGGATTGTTATTTAGTTTATAGAATTTAAACAGAATCAGTCACAGAATCACAGAACAAACATATATTTCATAAATGAACTTTCTTTTATATACAATTATCAGAGTTAATACAATAAGTTACATTTTATACAGCGGAAACAAATTTTATTAAGTACAAGAAAATTTCTAAACTTTAGTGAAGTGCGATAATCCCCTCTCTCTCTAACTTCGCTGCGAGCAAATCTCTAAGCTGCAAAAATACTCGGTCTGACCCGAGCGTTTATGCAAAACACAAAAACACTCGAGTCAGGATTAATCTTTATTCAAGTAATTAAATTTGAAATGAACTGAATAAATGGTAACAGAGGTGATGAAACAAATGAACTAATTTAAATCTATTGGAAATTTTCATATTAACAACTTCAGATTTAAAATCTATCAATCCCGTGTGGCTGCAGTACACACGTGTGCACCAAACAAAAACACGGCTATCAGATCGAAACAAAGCCAACGCACAGACAAAGGAATCATGAAGACATCAGACAAAGCAATACAAACAGCAATGTAAAAGCAGGCAATCAAGACAGAGGCTCAGAAATGTCCAAAAACATGAAGGCATAAACAATAACAACTGCAGGACCAGCTGCAACATAAAGTGCAGACCAAATAATCAAAGACATCAAGTGATGAAGCACTGCAACTAAAAGAGCTCACCTGAACTAACATTTAAACTTTGCATTTTAAAAAAAAACCAATTGAAATTCTAATTCAAGAATTTGAATTCCATCTTTAAATTTATAAAACTGCACAGACTAAATTTACTAACCCCTCAGAAACTTTTTAAGACCTGAAGCATGTTTTTAATATCCATGTTTAACATGCATTAAGGCTTTAAAACTTGATTGAATAAATTAAAGTTGTCTGATAATTTTACTTTTAGAAACTATTGTGTACTGTTATTGATTTACACAACTAACAGTCTTTACTTTTTCTGAAATAAAATTACAAACTTAATCTATGTTAAACAACACCATATGTTTATACAATAATTTCTAACTAAAATTCAGACATAAAGATGTGGATTTGTATTTAGAATCTTAGTGAAAACAGTAGCAAGTCTGTAGAATTTGCATCACCTATCTGCACATTCAAATATGTACGCAGGCATAATACCAGTCACAATTATATCCAAACACATGCACATATAAAATTTAAACAGCAAATAAATTTTTAAACAACCTATATATAGTGATGTTGCTTACTAAAGAAAGAACAGAGCAGTTCTTATCTTTTTAATTTACCACTGTTTTACAGTTTCTTATTTGAAAGGCAATTGAATTAACTTTAAGCACTGCAAATCTTATTAGCTTAGTTTTAAAAGGTAGAAACTGTTTTTAAAGCAGGAATTTACTCACAGATTTTGTTGCACAGAGAAGATGTACTCTGACTCATAACAGGGATATGCATTGATACATACTCATACATTTACACCCATAAAGATGTATAAATTCAAACATGCAATCATCAAATCCATCATACTTCAAGAGTCAACCATAAAATCAGAACATATAGGTAGATAAATGAGTTTGCTCGCAGTGTCAATGAAGGACAGAGAACCTTACTGTTATATTTCTTGATTTTTCCAGATTGTGTATGAACAATCGTACTAAAAAAAAAGTTTTTAAAATTCTCAGTTTAAGCTTAAATATAGAGGAGAGGTGAATTTATGTTAGATGCCCATGCCTGTAATTCAAACAGAGGTGTTTTACAGGTTTATAATAATATGCATATAAGTTCATATCAAATTTTTAAAAGAAAACATAAACAACTTTACCTATTAATAAGTTTAGAAGTGAGTTACTCACATACAACATATTTTGTTTAAGGATTAAAAACTAAAAAAAAAACACTTAGGTGGATAGTTTGAATTTTTAAATCAAGTTTAGAACCTGTAACTATAAAGATAGAGGCAAACTAAATCAAGGCAGTGCATCAAAATGACCAAGCTACACATGAATAATGCACAATTCAAACAACAGGCAAATAAAGGTCACAAATGCAAGTGCAGTTGCAGTGTGCAACCTGAGAATATACACAAGTGCAGATCAAATGCAATTATACAACAGTGGCCAAACTTATGTATGCAACAGATAAGGATGCAGACACCAAATGACCAAATGAATCAACTGCAATGCAACATATATCAGGATGCAAACAACAATGGAAATGAAGACTAGAACAACCAAGAGAACAGTGACCAGACCCAAGTGCAACAGCATGGGGTACAACTACAAGTGCAACAGCATGGGTGCAACTTGACATGCAAACTGCCACAAACCAAAGTGCATGAACACAGTAGACTACTGTTACAAAAAAAACTCAAGTGAAGCAAGTAATGCAACAGTAGCAAGTATATATGAATACAACTACAATGCAGACCAAATGTAACACCAATACAACAACAGTACCAAAAGACTCAAGTGCAAAATAATAAATGGTCTAATGGTTACCAGGCATGGGACAAACATGCAAGTTTAAATTCATAATGCAATTGTTTGCAAACAGTTTTCAAACAAGATATTTAGTAGCATCTGTACTTATCAATTTAATAACAAAATAAATATAGCATCTGTTCCTATCAATTTTTTTTTTTTTTAAACAAACAAATTTCACATAGCATTTGTTTTTATAAATTTAAAAAGAACAAATTTTTGAAAGCATCAGTGGTTATCAGTTTAAAACAAATCACAATTAGTGTCTGTTCTTACCAGTTTAAAATTGAAACCAATAACATCTGCTCTCATCAGTTTTAAGAATTAAAATCCATAGTATCTGCTCCTAACAGTTCAAAAATTTTAAAAAAATAAATGGGTAGAATCTGTGCTTACAGTTTAAATCAAAATTTATAGTATCTGTTTCTCATCAGTTCAAAATCCAAGCAAATCGAGCAAATGATAGCAACTAGCAACCAAAAATCCAACATGCAGTAACCAATCTACCCATATCAGTTTCAAATTAAATTAGCCGAGCAAAAGATAACAAAATCACCCCAAAACATAGCATGCAACCAAACATACAATCCAACCAAATTTAAACACTTGGATAAAAATTAATCGTGAGCTGGAAACTCACATGCATTTCAAAACAGAGGGACAGTCAACATAAACAAGCATGCAAACACATTATCACTTAACAAAAACAATTTCAGGTACCAAAACATCACAACATATTATAGGCTTAAGTGATTGATTCACGGATAAACAAAGAAGGTTTGGGTTCAGAGGTTTCCATATAAATATTCGTTAACAAAGCAAGATCCAACACATGCAGCAACACAAAGCAAGTCAAGATTTAATAGCCTCTATTCTCATCAGATTCTTAAAATGATAGCATCTGTTCTCAACAGTAAAAAAATTTAAATTTATAGCATCTGTTCAAGTCAGTTTTTAAGAAAAACAAATTTTCAAAACAACAATCTGAAATCAAACATTTGGAAGCACCTGTTCTCATCAGGTTATTCATAGCATTTGTTTTTATCAGTTTAAATTAAAATTTAAACAGTGTCTGTTCTTACCAATTTAAAACAAATATCAAATAGCATTTATTCTTATTAGTTTAAAATCAAAAATTGAGTAGAATCTGATCTTAACAGTACAAAAACACAACATCAGAGCAAGTGATAACGAATAGCAACCAACAATCCAACATGCAGTGAGTTATCTGTTCCTATTAGTTTAAAATTCAAATTTAACCGAGCAACTGAAAACCACAAACCACCAAAACAAAGCATGCAATCAAGTACTTATTGGTTCAACAGTTTAGATTAATTTATCCGAGCAACTGATAATGCATAACCCACAATTCCTAGCATGCAACCAAGGAATTCACTTCAAACAAATCTAAAAACTTGCATGAAGATTAATCGTGAGGAGAAACTCACCTTATCACGAATTGGAGCAGCCGCGAGCTACTGAAGACGAACGATTTGAAGTCAAAGCCGAAAGACGAGCCACCGTATATCATTTCCTCGCTTGATTTTTAGATTTAGGTTTCTTTTTCTTTCTTTTTTTTTTTTTTTTTCGATCTGCTGAAATGATGAAGGGGGTATCGGCCGCCATTTTTTTTTTTACGTTATTTAGTTTAGGGTTTTCGAAATGAAGGAAAAGGGATGGGGTCTTGGATTAATACGGCAACCAAACAAGGAAACACTATGGGCCGAGATTAAATTTAAAGCCCAAAATTCCTTAAACAAATTTTCTTTTATTTTTCTTCATTTTCAATTCCAATTGGTTTTGTTATTACTTTGCTTGTTTTGTTTTGTTTAAATTATGTTATTGAAATTTCTCCAATGTAGTTACATAATATTTTTCAAAGTTTATAAATATGTTGTTTGAATTTTAACTATGTGTATTTATTTATCTATTTCGTATTGATTAAAATTTTATTCCTTTTTATTTTAAAGAAAAGAAAAATGTCATTTCAAACTAACCATCCATTTATAAATTTACATAAATAATAATTCTTGTATCCAAATTATTTTCTTAAGTTATTAGTTTGAATTTCAATTACAAATTAAATATTCAATTTCAACTCCAAAGTCAAGTTTAAATTTTTTCTTCAGCTTTGTATAGATTAAATTTTAAATATTTAATCACCAATTTCATTGTTATATCGGAAATTCAGTTTAAATTATCATTCAAATATTCAAAATTAATTAAATATTCACAATTTAAATTGTTCAAAATTTAGGATCGTTACATCAGACATACAATCCATACAAGTCTGTTCCGGGCTCGAACAAAACCGAAGGCACTTCTTACGAAGCCCTTGCAATCCGGGTATTCACAATCCCGATCGAATTTCCCATCACTTAGGAGATCTCTATACCAGGAGCTACCAAGTGCAGAGACAATCGATAGGTCATCCTATCGCTTTCACAAATACTCGGTCTTCAACACCGATCTTCAATGCAATTCACAACGACGTATCACATATTCGGAATGGGTTATACGACCCCATGGTCCTTTCCCGGTTAACCCGAATAGTGAGCGCTTATTCAAAAATAAGTGTGGCATTCACATTCAAACAAATCACATCAATTACCCATTCAAAGGGAAATATTGATAGTCGGTTATTGAACTATCACTAGATATGCACACATCACCAGATTCCAAAAAAAAATTCCAAATTATTTATTTTCCAAAATCATATCTTTACAAGATATATAATTTTCACACTTCAAAAATAAATCAATATTTATTTTTTTAAACAAATTCTCCTTTTCATTCATCAATTCCATAGTGAATTTATAATCCAAAATATCTATGAATATTCGATTTCGATTATTCATTTCAATTTATCTTTAAAAAGATAATTCTCAAAATATTCACTTTATATTGGAAAACGTTTCCATACTTATTTATTCATAAGTAATTCACACATTTTATTTATTTTCAACACTTGGAAAATATTCAATATACTTCAATCGAAATTAAGTATATATTTCATTCTTTAAGGAAATCATGCTCTTAAACATATTTATTTGGGCCAAAACGAATGTTACGTAAAACATCGTTACGACGTCCCAAAATCACTAGTATAGGGATTCGAAATTAAGATAGATATATAAATCCCAATACTATACAAAACATTTTCTTTCGGAAATCATTTACTATAACAACAGTGTTATAGTCCACTATTTCCTTTTATTTCTCGAAAACGTCTATTTCAACAATAAATGTTGAAATCTATGATTTCGAATATCAACCTATTTTAAAACATCGTTAGATCGTTTTAATTCTATTTAAAATATCACATTCAAACATTTTCTTTAACATATTATTCACTATTCAAAAACGTGAATATACTACGTTAACAACTTTCATCCTTTTATTCATTTTATTTCAAAGGATTATTCACAATCAAAAACGTGAATATAACTCCATTAATAGGTTTCAACAAATTACTTATCAAAATAAGTCGTTTGCGAATTTATAAAACAACGTTTATAAACTCCATTTCTAATTATTTTATAACAACTTCCTTTTATAAATTTTCTTTATTAACCTATTCGATTTATAACTCAATTATAAACTAAAGGTTCATATTATAAGTTAAATACTTATAATTTATTCGTTCACAAAAATCGTTCCTTTGAACTTCATAATTATAAATCTTATAACTTATAAGATTCAATTATTTATCCAAAACCATTCTTTTAATAACTTTACAAAATTTATAACTTCACCGTTTATAATTCTATAAATTTCATTCAATTATGAAATTCATTTTCACTTCATTCAAACACTTATAAAAACTCGTTTTATAATGTCCATATTTCAATTTATAAATATCCATTTATAAATCTCTTAATATAAATCAATTTATATTATTCTTTTAAAACTTCTTTAATCTCCTTTATTATTTCACCATTTTGATTCATAAAATAATTAAATTTTATAAATCCTATATTTAAACTTTTCACAATAATTCTAAAATATCTCGATTAAACTATTTTATAAAATCAATAGCATCATATTCTCAAAAATCAGCTTTTAACTACATTTCACAAAAACCATAATTTTATAACTTTGGAAATTATAACGTTTATTTATTTAACATGGATCAATTCCAAAAATATAGTATATTTTCAAAAATCACTTTATAAATCATTTTAAAATTCCAAACTTGGTCCAATGATGCTACATATCCAATAGTCAATCACAACTACAACGATCCATCATATATCGTATATGATAATCAACGAATATCAAAATATCCATAATCAAATAAATACTTTTAAGGAATCCAGTTGGATCCCTCCAACCTGTTTTCCTGCATCCACAAACATTAGCACAATACCCATTTCGCTCCAGTACGAAATTATCGCGGTATATGGGATTTAAAATATTATCCGCTTAATAACGGCGCAATAGGGTCTCATCCGCTAAACAAAAAATGCGGAAAATCAATAACCCCAATATATACATATGCCAATATATATATATTGCTATTATATATAATACCAATTTCACTGTTTATGAAATATTCGCGGTATATGTTTTTAATAAATAACATCCGCTTACTAACGGCGTATAATGTCTATTTTAACAATCAATAGATATTAATCAACATTCAAACATGCATTCAAATAATTTAAATCTAACTATTTAAAATAAAATCGAAACTAATTCGATTGAGTGAGAAGTTCTCACCTTGATTTTAATTTTGTTTTAGCGATTTATTTCGAATAAAATTAAACGCGCATTTAATTTTACCCAAAATTCTCACTAACTCCAAACGACTCCAAACCAACTCCATCGCGTAGTGCTCGTCTATACGATTCCAATGCAACTGGTTTCGCGCGTTTTCGACCTCGTATGAAAAAGATATGACTTTTCAAAGTTTTACACGAATTTTAATAACTAAATTACAACAATTTCCTTTATATTTCAACCTTGACTATTCAAAGCCGTGAGATCCATCATTGCTTGCATCTCCACCATGCGTTTCATCCTCCTTCTCCCTCTCGTAACCCCCAGTACAAAGCCGAACGCACAAGAACCCAACTCCATAGATTAGGGTTTAATCTTGCATCGCCTACGTCGCACTACAACTCGATCAAACTACTCCACGTCGTGCGCCTCTCCATGCTCCACCTACGGCCGCCACAGCTTGGAGCTCGGCCAAGCATGAGCCTTGTAATTCGTGCGCGACCGCTCCACCTTTGAGTGATAATTGCCGTTGATCCACTACACTAATCACAATCTTAACCGTTGATCTTATAGATCTCAACATGCTCTTCAATGTTGTAGTTGAACGTTTCATGTAAATGTAAACGGATTTGAAGTTAATGAGGGAGAAAAAGGGGAAGGTCTCGGCCGTTGAAATCAATGGAGGAGACGGCGGCCTGAAACCCTAATATAATTTTTTTTTTATTGTGCAAGGTGGGCTATTTATAGAGTTTCGTTCGACACTATTCATCCGGGTTTTACAAACTCCGATTTACGAGCCGAAACTGACGTTCCTAGGGTTTATCCCGCGTTTCGGACACAATGGAATAGGTTTCGAAAGCTAATTCGGTCATCTGTGCGAGTTATGGCTATAAACGTTCAATTTAAATTAAACCGATTTAAATCGATTTCTAGGCGTTTTAATTCGTACCGGACAAACGGTAAATCCAATTGACTCGAAATTTGAAACCTTACAATAATATCACATTACGGATCCGATGAAACTAGTTTCGTCGAAATCCGATACTTTTTGAAAAATGGCTATTTTAACTCGCCAAATTAATATTAAAAATAATTCAATGCGTTTCGAGCTGCCACGCTCAAACGATAACTCCGATTGACATGAAAATTGAAATCCGGTAATAACTAACTATTACGGATCCAATGGAAGTGGTTTCGTTCAATTCTGAGACTGTTCAAAAATTGACTATTTTCACTAGTCGATTTTAATATTAAAATATTCAATTTTCACAAATTAACTCTTAATTCGATTTTAAAAGTTCTAAAATATCATTCTAACTTCAACATGATAAAATAAAATTTTACAAATCATTTTCAATCATATTTAACTCAATTTTCAATTATTTCCATAATTTAACATATTAAATTATCGATTTAATTATTCAATTAAATCCAATTATTCAAATTAAATTTATTTGACTTATAAATTTCACTTATTAATATTTAAAATAAATTAAATATTCAAATTTTAATTACGAAAAATCCTGGGTCGTTACAATCTTCCCCACTTAAAAGAATTTCGTCCTCGAAATTATTAAGTAAGAAAAGTTATAGAATTTATTAACTTTCCATAGTTCATAATTAAATTTCTTACAATAACTTTACTAAGTTTCAAATCATACTTAGTTATCTTTTCAAAACAACTAGTATTGTTTAACTTTCAACTTCAAATCAACATTAAAGTTTTTAAAAAATTTCTCATTTTCTCAAATTTTTTCTAACGCCTTAAATTTTCGGAAAAATTCGCCATAGTCTCCTTTGCGCGGCTCGATCCGAAAAAAAATGACAGTATATATATCACAAATATACATCTCATCAAGTAATGAGGCATCCCGAAGGGAAAAAATGTAAAAGTACGGTATGTAATCCGAGATATGTACCTTATATTTTATTAGCAAGCATATACAGCTAATATAGCGCGAAAGCGAGCTCCAAATGCGAAGCAAACGCGATCCGCGCCTACTAATCACTCAACAAACAACATGAGAACATGCATATAGATAATAGTATCAATATACAACATATAGCAACATAATAACTATATATGTCAACATAGCAAATGAAACAAAAGCAACAAATGCAAACATCAACCAACTATCATCCATAACCAAATCAATTTAAATCACATTTGATTCATTCACAGTGGATGTTTTCTAACATTCATTTTCAATTAGTTTATATTCACTAATTCATATTCAAATTGGTTCACTTCCAAATCAAATTCAATTCTATTTAAGATTCATTTAACTTCCAATTGGATTTCAATTACTTTAGCTTCCAATTTCATTAACACTTAATGAATTATATACAATCAACTAACAACCATATAACAATCAATGTATATCAATTACAACCAAATTCCTTTGCTTTCAATTGGTTTAATTAATTGATTTTTATTCAATCTTTCAACTTCCAATAACATAAGATTTTAATGAATTAACACTTATATTCATTATTTCATATCAATTTAATTTAATTGATTAATATTCAATCCATTCATTCAATTCAATTACTAAAGTTGAATTTCATTTATATAACTCAAGTTCAAATCTATCACTTAACTTTATTATTTTACTTTGATACTAATATCAACTTTATTCAACATATTTTAAGTTATATTCATATAGTTTCACTTCTCATATACATAAGTTTATTTCATAATTGTAAATCACTTTAATTATAATTCAATTCTTATAATTCTTTACTTATACAATTATTCTTCCTTTATTTAGATTATTCAAACAACTAAACAATCAACTTACATACACTTTAATAATTCTGAAAAATTATTCCTTTATATATAAAATATAATCAAGGTAAAATTATTTCATTTACCCAATTTAAAACAATACTGTGCCGAATTGTTCTATTCAAGTGTTTATAAACACCTTCGGCATAGTTGTGCATACCGTACTGACGAAGGTTCATATGCCACTTAACAAACCAATCATCACAATATAAAACAATTTTATATTCACTAACAAATACGCTCTCATAGCTATTATTACACTCAAACTCAATCTAGAGTACTCCTGACTCTATCTCTAATGAGTAATACCCAACAGAACCATGGTTGTCGCTTAACCATATGCTCTGATACCACATTGTCAGGACCCGATTTTTCGACCTCCGAAAATTCAACATCGATACTCACTTTATCGACTGCCGAGTAATCGAACGACGGAAAACCGAACACTGAGGGTTTAAGAAAAAGAATTTAACAAAAGAGAAGAGAGAAAGACATAGAAGATGGAGAGGAAAGAGAATAGAAAGAAGAGAAAACTAGAGAGAAAAGAAAATAGAAAAGATAGAAAATAAAGAAAATAGGTAATAGAGGAAAAAGAAGATAGAAAATTTTAAAATAGAAGAAAAAAAAAGAATAGAACGGAACAGAACAGAAATCTCACAATTCGCAGCGGAACAACATATAATAATAAATGAATAATCTTTAAACAAAGAACTATATCAGTTATTACATTACATTACATTACATTACATCATTTCATCAGAGTGTACAATATCATACAACAAACAAACAGTGCAGCGGAAAAAGAAATGCTATATACTAGTAATACGCCATGCCATCCATCTTGCCTCCAGCAATTCCAGACTATCCAGAATATCCTGATAAACCTTAACTCTTGACTGCCCGTGTGGAAATTGGTGGGCACCCAGAGTTTAGGAAGGAAAACAATAAACTCCGAGTCAGTCATGTGACTGGTGTGAGAACTCAAAACAGTTTATTTAACTTTGACAACAAAATAGAGGAATATTTTTAATTCAATTCGCAATGCTTTTAAAAATGAGACTACCATAAGGCCTCCCGCACACACACACATGCAAACGCAGAATCGGAGGAGATTTCTCCTTATGATAGTCAAAGATGCTTGATACGCATTTAAAAGAACATTTGATATTATTATTAGTGTATAGTGTAGGAAAAATTATTTCGAAAGTAGAATATAAATCTTAGCCAACATAGACATTTCGAACTATGCCTACTATTGCTAACTATGCTCAATAGCAGGTTACCGCCACATTCCATAGCAGGTTATACAACTAATACCGTACAAGTCTCGTATTGTTTCTTTGGATTTCCAACGAATGATCAGGCCAAGGAACTTCCCATTGCCACATGAGAATGCCTCTGGATGGACATCCCCGAGAACCAAACCGGATCTCTACCAACACAAGGCCGGGTTACCCCTAACTGAGTAACAACTGACCGAATATGCCATCCCCCGGTCCTTTGGTACCTTTTCACCGAGCGCTCGTAATCAATTCACACAATCATAACAAAGTGTTTTCAACATGAGTAAGTATCTGGGCTCCATACCATGATACCACCCTTTTCCAGAAGGAAACGCACACATCGTAAAGGGCGCTACCCCTCATAACCTTGCCGCATCTTTCCTGTTTTGACCATTCACGGGGTGTGAGGCTCGACGAAGTCACGTCCACAAAAACATACTTTATTCAAAAGCCATGCTTTGGGTCAACAAATGATCATAGAAATGATCACAAAGATAGACGACCAAACGAATGATCCTATCACAAATAATCGACACAATGATCATTTCAGCATCACTCAGCATATCACATTACCAAATTGGGAATATATCGCTGATAACTTCAACTATATAACCTCTGAGCTCGTACGTCTCAGAGAAGGGTGTTAAGCTAAAAGAATAAATTCTTCGCCACAAACAGAAATATATTTGAATGAAATCTGCTTTATATCTCAATTTGTAACGTCAGACATACAATCCATACAAGTCTGTTCCGGGCTCGAACAAAACCGAAGGCACTTCTTACGAAGCCCTTGCAATCCGGGTATTCACAATCCCGATCGAATTTCCCATCACTTAGGAGATCTCTATACCAAGAGCTACCCAGTGTAGAGACAATCGATAGGTCATCCTATCGCTTTCACAAATACTCGGTCTTCAACACCGATCTTCAATGCAATTCACAACGACGTATCACATATTCGGAATGGGTTATACGACCCCATGGTCCTTTCCCGGTTAACCCAAATAGTGAGCGCTTATTCAAAAATAAGTGTGGCATTCACACTCAAACAAATCACATCAATTACCCATTCAAAGGGAAATATTGATAGTCGGTTATTGAACTATCACTGGATATGCACACATCACCAGATTCCAAAAAAAATTTCCAAATTATTTATTTTCCAAAATCATATCTTTACAAGATATATAATTTTCACACTTCAAAAATAAATCGATATTTATCTTTTTAAACAAATTCTCCTTTTCATTCATCAATTCCATAGTGAATTTATAATCCAAAATATATATGAATATTCGATTTCGATTATTCATTTCAATTTATCTTTAAAAAGATAATTCTCAAAATATTCACTTTATATTGGAAAACGTTTCCATACTTATTTATTCATAAGTAATTCACACATTTTATTAATTTTTAACACTTGGAAAATATTCAATATACTTCAATCAAAATTAAGTATATATTTCATTCTTTAAGGAAATCATGCTCTTAAACATATTTATTTGGGCCAAAACGAATGTTACGTAAACATCGTTACGACGTCCCAAAATCACTAGTATAGGGATTCGAAATTAAGATAGATATATAAATCCCAATACTATACAAAACATTTTCTTTCGGAAATCATTTACTATAACAACAGTGTTATAGTCCACTATTTCCTTCTATTTCTCGAAAACGTCTATTTCAACAATAAATGTTGAAATCTATGATTTCGAATATCAACCTATTTTAAAACATCGTTAGATCGTTTTAATTCTATTTAAAATATCACATTCAAACATTTTCTTTAACATATTATTCACTATTCAAAAACGTGAATATACTACGTTAACAACTTTCATCCTTTTATTCATTTTATTTCAAAGGATTATTCACAATCAAAAACGTGAATATAACTCCATTAATAGGTTTCAACAAATTACTTATCAAAATAAGTCGTTTGCGAATTTATAAAACAACGTTTATAAACTCCATTTCTAATTATTTTATAACAACTTCCTTTTATAAATTTTCTTTATTAACCTATTCGATTTATAACTCAATTATAAACTAAAGGTTCATATTATAAGTTAAATACTTATAATTTATTCGTTCACAAAAATCGTTCCTTTGAACTTCATAATTATAAATCTTATAACTTATAAGATTCAATTATTTATCCAAAACCATTCTTTTAATAACTTTAAAAAAATTATAACTTCACCGTTTATAATTCTATAAATTTCATTCAATTATGAAATTCATTTTCACTTCATTCAAACACTTATAAAAATTCGTTTTATAATGTCCATATTTCAATTTATAAATATCCATTTATAAATCTCTTAATATAAATCAATTTATATTATTCTTTTAAAACTTCTTTAATCTCCTTTATTATTTCACCATTTTGATTCATAAAATAATTAAATTTTATAAATCCTATATTTAAACTTTTCACAATAATTCTAAAATATCTCGATTAAACTATTTTATAAAATCAATAGCATCATATTCTCAAAAATCAGCTTTTAACTATATTTCACAAAAACCATAATTTTATAACTTTGGAAATTATAACGTTTATTTATTTAACATGGATCAATTCCAAAAATATAGTATATTTTCAAAAATCACTTTATAAATCATTTTAAAATTCCAAACTTGGTCCAATGATGCTACATATCCAATAGTCAATCACGACTACAACGATCCATCATATATCGTATATGATAATCAACGAATATCAAAATATCCATAATCAAATAAATACTGTTGAGGAATCCAGTTGGATCCCTCCAACCTGTTTTCCTGCATCCACAAACATTAGCACAATACCCATTTCGCTCCAGTACGAAATTATCGCGGTATATGGGATTTAAAATATTATCCGCTTAATAACGGCGCAATAGGGTCTCATCCGCTAAACAAAAAATGCGGGAAATCAATAACTCCAATATATACATATGCCAATATATATATATTGCTATTATATATAATACCAATTTCACTGTTTATGAAATATTCGCGGTATATGTTTTTAATAAATAACATCCGCTTACTAACGGCGTATAATGTCTATTTTAACAATCAATAGATATTAATCAACATTCAAACATGCATTCAAATATTTTAAATCTAACTATTTAAAATAAAATCGAATCTGATTCGATTGAGTGAGAAGTTCTCACCTTGATTTTAATTTCGTTTTAGCGATTTATTTCGAATAAAATTAAACGCGCGTTTAATTTTACCCAAAATTCTCACTAACTCCAAATGACTCCAAACCAACTTTATCGCGTAGTGCTCGTCCATACGATTCCAACGCAACTGGTTTCGTGCGTTTTCGACCTCGTATGAAAAAGATATGACTTTTCAAAGTTTTACACGAATTTTAATAACTAAATTACAACAATTTCCTTTATATTTCAACCTTGACTATTCAAAGCCGTGAGATCCATCATTGCTTGCATCTCCACCGTGCGTTTCATCCTCCTTCTCCCTCTCGTAACCCCCAGTACAAAGCCGAACGCACAAGAACCCAACTCCATAGATTAGGGTTTAATCTTGCATCGCCTACGTCGCACTACAACTCGATCAAACTACTCCACGTCGTGCGCCTCTCCATGCTCCACCTACGGCCGCCACAGCTTGGAGCTCAGCCAAGCATGAGCCTCGTAATTCGTGCGCGACCCCTCCACCTTTGAGTGATAATTGCCGTTGATCCACTACACTAATCACAATCTTAACCGTTGATCTTATAGATCTCAACATGCTCTTCAATGTTGTAGTTGAACGTTTCATGTAAATGTAAACGGATTTGAAATTAATGAGGGAGAAAAAGGGGAAGGTCTCGGCCGTTGAAATCAATGGAGGAGACGGCGGCCTGAAACCCTAATATAATTTTTTTTTTATTGTGCAAGGTGGGCTATTTATAGAGTTTCGTTCGACACTATTCATCCAGGTTTTACAAACTCCGATTTACGCGCCGAAACTGACGTTCCTAGGGTTTATCCCGCGTTCCGGACACAATGGAACAGGTTTCGAAAGCTAATTCGGTCATCTGTGCGAGTTATGGCTATAAACGTTCAATTTAAATTAAACCGATTTAAATCGATTTCTAGGCGTTTTAATTCGTACCGGACAAACGGTAAATCCAATTGACTCGAAATTTGAAACCTTACAATAATATCACATTACGGATCCAATGAAACTAGTTTCGTCGAAATCCGAGACTTTTTGAAAAATGGCTATTTTAACTCGCCAAATTAATATTAAAAATAATTCAATGCGTTTCGAGCTGCCACGCTCAAATGATAACTCCGATTGACACGAAAATTGAAATCCGGTAATAACTAACTATTACGGATCCAATGGAACTGGTTTCGTTCAATTCTGAGACTGTTCAA
Source organism: Allium cepa (assembly GCA_030765085.1). Classification (NCBI taxonomy): domain Eukaryota; kingdom Viridiplantae; phylum Streptophyta; class Magnoliopsida; order Asparagales; family Amaryllidaceae; genus Allium; species Allium cepa. The sequence continues at coordinate 188,999,758 of CM060943.1, forward strand.
AAATTGACTATTTTCACTAGTCGATTTTAATATTAAAATATTCAATTTTCACAAATTAACTCTTAATTCGATTTTAAAAGTTCTAAAATATCATTCTAACTTCAACATGATAAAATAAAATTTTACAAATCATTTTCAATCATATTTAACTCAATTTTCAATTATTTCCATAATTTAACATATTAAATTATCGATTTAATTATTCAATTAAATCCAATTATTCAAATTAAATTTATTTGACTTATAAATTTCACTTATTAATATTTAAAATAAATTAAATATTCAAATTTTAATTACGAAAAATCCTGGGTCGTTACAGAGAGCTTTATTACCTCTAAATTGAAGGGGTTTAGCCCCTCATATTTATTATTAAATCAACAAATATAGCTTGCAACATGAAAGAAAAAGAAAAGGAAAAAGAGAGCAAAGTAAAGAAAAAAACTATTCTACTTGCATGAAAAATAAATCTACACTACTAATATGAAAGCAAATAAACAAAAGAAGCATGTAAAAGAAAGAGAGCACTAATTAACATTGCATAAAAAAATGAAAGTTACATGAAAATAAAAATGGTTAAGTAGCCATGGAAAAGAGAAAGAGAGCTTTGATTTATTTTCTAAGCTAAAACTAACTAAGAGAAAGAAGGCCTAAGAGAGACTGCATGAAACATATGAGTATTTATACATGTCTGAAACCCTAATTTATATTTTTGGGGAATGCCCAAATTTCCCTTGAGGTAGTGTGGTGGCCAAGTTATCATTAGCTTCAATAATCATCCATTAACTGTGCATAAAAGTGTAATGGCCATTAGCATGTGGATTAGCTTCTAATTTGTACATGAAGGAACGTGGGTAAGTGTGGTCCTCCATGATCTTGGTTTTGAATTATTTCCATCTTCATTTGTTCTCTTCACTCTTGTGCATGCATATCTTCATGAAACCACTTGTAATTTCTATCCAATTATCCTACAAAATATTATAGAATTTCCAACTAAATTTTCTCAAGTTAATATATGCACAAAAATGACCATTGTGCCCCTATATGAAGGTGAATGACGTTTTGAAAATAATTTGAATTTGATTTAAACATGTGAAAATACCCAATATGACCGTTTATTTAATTTAATTAGATTAAATACGGTGGCAAAAATATGCACATTTACGTGTACATCATGTATGTTGTCCACTTAGATTTGCTCGAAGATGGATATTTGGATGTAAGTTCTACCTTATTCGTTTATCACGAGTTCGTCTTGTTAATTACCGAGCTTTACTCATATTCTTTCTGTCATTCAAATGTTTCGACAAGGCCCAGTGGCGTGACACTTGCGGATGCTATCAGAGTTTTATGATACTTCTGGAGGGGATAGAGACATTGGAGTTCTTCTCTTTGACGAGAATCTCCTAGCCCATAATCTACTAGAAGCAGGCCGTAGCACTGGTCTAGTCATAGTGGCTGCTAGTGATGATGACAATGACGACAACAACTCGTCCAGAGGAGGCGAGGCTAATCCAGATGTTCCTCCAATCCCCAGTCCAGGGGTAGAAGTTGGAGAAAATGATGAAGGGAAGAACATGTCGAGGAAAATGAAGTTGTAGGTGGAAATCATAAAGTTGGCCACGATGACACTGATGTGGGCCACGAGCCCTTAGCTGAACAACACATAGATGACCAATAGTCTGCCCCGAAGAAGCGACTAGTGATGTGCATGTAAAAATGTATATTTTCATTCACACGCTTAATCTCATTTTAGTAAAATAAATGTCATAATTAGATGTTTTTACATGTTTAAAACCAAATATCAAAAATTCTTTCAAGTCATCATTCATGCATCTACATTAGGGCAGAAACGGTAATTTTCGTATGTCAATTAATTTGGAAAAAAATTACTTACACCTTTTAATTTGTTTTGTAGGAATTTGGATTCAATTTGAAAGTGGTTTCATGGAAATATGCATATACAAGAGTTGGAAGCCAAAAAAATCAAGAAATATAAGAATTCATGTAATCATAGAGGACCTCACCTACCCACTAACTAATGAACCACAATTAAAAGTTAATGCACATGTTAGTGTAAATTAAAGATACATGCACATTTAATGGAGGATTAATTTCATGCTAATGATAACTTGGTGGCCACACTAACTCAAGGGCATTTTAGGGAGTTCCCTAAAAATGGATTAAGGTTTTAGTCATGTGTAAATAACCCTCTTATGTTCATGTAATGAGTATTACTATCTCAACATATTATGCAAGTTGTAGGCACAAAATTAATGAGAAATAAAATGGTTTCCTAAGCTTCTTCTTCTTCGTTCTTTACATGCTTTTGTTTCATTTTATTTTAAGCCAATTTCTTTACATGCTCTCTTTCCTTTTATGTTAGTAAATTAGATTTTCATTTATGCACTTATTTTAGTTTTATTTTTATGCTAGTAGTTGGCTCCTTTTATTTTAATTAGTTTGCACTTTCTTTTATTATATAATGTTGCAATCTACATGTGTTGAATTGATAGAAAAAATTAGAAGCCGAATCCCTTCAATTTAGAGGTAATGAAGCTCTCTTAAATCATGTATAACATATTTGCTAATTTATGATCTATTTTTATGCTTCATGGATATTTAGATGTTGCTGTAAGTTTATTAGTGAATTTGATAGCATGTGTTGTTTACCACAAATAGGCTATTCTTACTCAAATATAAACTCAATTTACATTAATATCTAATTAAGTGATTTTGATCATGGAATTAAAATAGAATAAAAATTGGTTAATCTAGGTTACTAATTAAAAATTGTAAGTGGATCATGCTTAGAATAGATTATGTTTTAGTTTCATATTCATTTGCATGACATTTAACAAAGTAGTTTTAGTGTTGTTGTAAAGTTTGATGGTTTAAGTTGTGTTAATTAATAACAAAAATAGAATATATTTATGATAATAAATACATCACTAATACTGCTAGATTAAAATGAGCGATCCTAGATTAAATTTTGTGTTGATTAATATGAGAGTAGATTTTCCCTTAAATTGTCTCGTAATCTCATATTTTTATTTACTTTTATTTTAGTTAGTTTTTACTTTTTGTTTTAGCTTAAACCAATTTCAAACTCTTTGGGCTAATTTGATTGAGTAATTTTAAAATTAATTCATTTCCCTACGGATCGATCTATATTCGCATACGTACGACAATTGTACGCAGTGCGCTTGCGGTTACTTTTATTACATTTTTAACGAAGGTTTTCTAGTTGATAGAAATTTTCGCCACTATCAACAAGTTTTTGACACCGTTGTCGGGGATTTACAATCTAATTTTAATTTTACTCTTCAAATTTTTTTGTTCTATTTTATTTTGTCTTATTTTTCACTCGTGTTGTATTGTCACATTTTGTGTTGAGCTCATTTATTTTGTTCACTTGTGTTTAGTTTCATTTGTGCATTTTGTTTTCCTCCTTTTCAATTCTATTTTCAGCACCGCTACTTCATATTTTGTTTTTATTAAAAAAAAATTGTTCACTTGCAATTATTTCTAGAAATCTTTCTGTGTTTGTGCATATGTTTTTGTTAATTTTGCAATTGCAATCTGGTTAGTTTTGCACTTTCTATTTTTCATTTGGGTCTGTTTTCATTTGTATCTTTGCACCATTCTCTTTTTCTACATTGCACTATTCTCTTTTTCTACATTGCACTATTCTTCCAACTATTCCAATTTGCGATTAATCTCTTCTCTATTAAACTGTTGTCATCTCATAAAACAACTCCTACAACTTTCACACACTCGAACAATAGGATCACTTTCTCCCCACCGAATCATAATATTGCCAACCTGAACCACAATATAACCCCAACCTTCAACTTCAACAACACACCCAACACCACAACCCATCTCCATCTCATTACAAACATCCACCTTCAATCACTACTGCTACCACCAACCTTCCTGCAACCATCTCATCAAAACCGCGCATTCATCTCCACTACATACAACCCAACTCTGCCTTGTCGAACTGCTACTTCCATAACATAAACCACCTACCCTTGCATACAAATCATCCACTTCCACAACATAAACCATCATCAACATCCTTCTTCCTAAAAAATAGGAGTGTCAAATGGGTTGGGTTGGGTATAAATGGGTTGGTTTAAAAATCAACCCAAACCATTTTATAAAAAATAGACCCAACCCGTTATAACCATTTATTAAATGGATAAACCCAACCCAAACCCACTAATTTAACGGATCAACCAAACCCAACCCGTTTAACCCAACTTGAATAAAACTACATAAAAACATGTACAATCATTCTCATCAATTCAGTTTTGTATAATTGAAGATCAATATAAAAACATTCAAAATTAGTACAAGAGCATTCCAGATTTCAATAAGAATTAGGTTGATCATAGATTAGGTATTATGCATATCAAGTGACACAGCAGCTAAGGCTGTTGTATGACATTAATTAGCGTTGCAAATTCAATCAGTAACATGCAGAATGAGATATATAATTCAGAGTTAAAAATGCAATTGTTGACAGTAATAAAAGCAAATCAACAATTCCTGAAAGAAAAAAATACCAGATTTAGTTGAAGTGTGCACAAAACTAGCCAATTAACCTGAAAGAAAAAATAAGTGCATATGAAAAAGCAGATTTAGTTGCATAAATACCACTAATAAACATTCAGAGAAGACAAACATTTTAGCTGTGTTCAACTTATTGGGAAACTCTCTGTAATCAGTAATTTTTGAAAAAAAAAAAATCTATGCTTTAATTCAAAACTCATGCTAAATTCAGTAATCTACTTTCAGAGGAAAGTTGTCAATGTAAAGAATGTATAAATGTTTTCCATTGATTTTTTTGTGACCACAAAATTGAACATCGAAGCTTATTCGTATAAATAATGGCGTCTATGGTTTAAAACTCAATCATGGCGACTAGGGTTTAAAACTTTATACAAATTAATCGAAATCGGAAAGCAATTTCACAACTTAAATTGAAGTTAAATCTTGGATTCAAATGGCGGGAAAATTTATACCTCAAAAAACGTGGATTAGAGGCATAGAAGCGAAGATGGAAGGGGAGACGAAAGCAGAAATGATGCAATAAGCCTAATGTTTTTACCGCATAAATGGATTGAAACCCTACTTTTTTTTGTCGTAGAAGAAATGGAGTTCGGGATGGAATTTGATGAGAAACAAATCTAAACCTAAAATTTCTGATGGGTTTAGTGGGTATTCTGGTTATGCGGGTTGGAACCGTTAAAACCAATTACTTTTGTTCGGTTAAATGGGTTTACCGTAATAATTCCATTTAACTAAATGGTTTTGACCAGCCTATTTATTATATGGGTAATTGGGTTGGGCAGGTGGGTTGGGTATGTTTTTGACAGCCCTACTAAAAATAGTGCATTTCTGTTGCAATTCACGGTGCATTTCTGTGCACATATTCCCACTGCCTTGCTTCGACCACCCTTAAACCACTTAATACACCACCACCTGCCATCGCATTACTTTGCATTACAGTTACTGCCTTTATTCACTGTTTCCATACATTTCCAAAATACTCAAAACATCATCAACATACATCATCACACCAATATACTTCCTACCCCTGCCACCACTCCACTGCCTTACACAACTCAACCATGATCTTAAACCATACTGCATACAAGAATAACCCGCAAGTTCCACCAACTGTGCGCTTCAACCAAACTATAGAAACTGACTTTACCCTCTATCAACTGCCTATTGCCACATCAACTTCACCCTCTTCTACCATAACACCTCCTATCACTTCTCTAACCCAAAACCAACACCAGCCATCATCACCAGAAAACTGCCCATAACTACACTATATAACCTCCATCACTAGCTCCTCTGCTTCACCATCCTACAAAACCTCTCAAACAAACATCATTGCCTCTTCTCCACTACCATCCATCTTACATAAACCATCCACTACACCTCACTACTTCACAACTTCACCTTCACTGCAACTTTTCATTGCCAACCATCTGCGTCAGAACTGCACAACTCACTGCCTCTTACAACCTTCAACACAAACTTCACCACAACATAGCACAACCTACAGCACTCCATCATTATACATCCATTGTTAAATTTTGGTGATACAAAATCACAAATAGAAGGAAACAAATATGCAAAAGGGAAAGTAATCACGTTTGTTCATTATGGAAATGCATAAATAATTGGATTGCATTTGAATGAGATGGTAAGGAATATATGCATGCACATGTTGTGGAATAATATATATGCAAAATGATATGCATATTATTTCTTTCTTCGTAATCGCATTGCTTTGGGATTATTTTCTTCCATCTTTGGAAGGAGTGAATTACTTGCTATGTTTGCGCGATTTGTTACCATTGTAATTTGCCTCCATTATCTTTTTACCATATCTTGGTAATTTGATTGATGACTCACATGAATTTACATTGGCTATACATTGAGGGTAGACTTCATTGTAAACCCATCCTGGTATTCAGCCAGTGATCTCCAGATAGAGTATCTCTTCTTGTTATCCCTAATTTGGGGCTTTGGTATGTAAACTCTTATTTTGTAATCTCTTATAATTCTCTCAAGTGTAATAAAATCTCTCTCCTTTGGACTAGACGTACACTATCTAGATGATAGTGGAACCAGTATAAATATTGTGCGTCTCTTTTCTTTCTTTTTTATAGTTATTTTCTATTTATTTGGAGTAATGGAATAATTGCTGCTAGATTGGGTGATGTTCAAATTGGCAAATCTAGATCTTGTTTATTGTCTTTCCGCATTTGTGGAATTTTTGCACAACAGATTGGTATCGGAGCACAGATCATCACAAAGCTTAGAGTAATTTTGGATTGAAAAATTATTGATGTCGGATATGATTTCGTTTTCGAAGGTGGCTATTTTAGATAGGAAGAATTGGGGTATTTGGAAGCTTAGGATGGAGGGTGTTCTGTACCTCAATAATCTTCATGATCCGATTGATGGAGATGGAAAGAAGCCCTCTAATGTAGATGAGGGAAAATGGAAGAAGATGGATAAGAAGGCGATTGCTTTGATTCGTCAATATCTTGATGATTCAGTTTTCCATCATGTGGCTAGTTGTGAATCCGCAAAGGCTTTGTGGGATAAGTTGGTATCTTTATATGAGTCAAAGAGTGCTACTAGTAAGGCTTTTCTGGTTCGAAAGTTGGTACAACTGAGATTAGATGAAGAGAAGTCCGTTGTAGAGCATTTGAATGAATTTCAGGATGTAATAAATCAATTGGAAAATATGAAGGTCAATTTTGATGATGAGTTACATGCTCTTTTATTGATGAGTTCGCTTTCAGAAAGTTGGGAAACTTTCGTTGTTTCGTTGAGTAATTCCAATGCTAATGGAGCTATCTCTTTGGAAACTGTTCGAAGCAGTCTTTTGAATGTGGAGCTTAGAAGAAAAGGGTCTGGCATAAAATCAATTCAAAGTGAGGCTATGGTGGCAAGGGACTCGAAGAAAGATAGAATTTGGAAGAAGAAGGATGCTAATGGTAAAGGTATTATCACTTGTCATTATTGTAATAAGAAAGGTCACATACGCAGCAAGTGTTATGCTTATAAAAGAGATCAGAAAAAGGCTGCGCATGGTGATACTAGTAGTGATGCACATGCAGGTTTTGCTGAAGGTACCGATAGTGATGCTTCTTATCATGTCCTCTTTATTGAAAATAAGCCTTGGAAGATGGATTCGGGAGCCAGTTTTCACATTTGTAGAGATGTGAATTGTTTTGCTTCTTATGTGAAGAATGTCGACATGATTAGGACAGCCAATGGAGAAGAGCTACCGATTTGTGGTATTGGATCTATCCAGTTTTGTATGCATGATGGTGTGGTTAGAGAAGTCTCTGGAGTGAGACATGTACCCACTTGTTCGCATAATCTTATTTCTCTCGGTCAGTTGGATCGCTGTGGTTGCACTTATTAGACTCAAGGTGGAGTTTTGAGAGTGAAGAAAGGTGGTCGTGTAAGGATGAGAGAGGTATTGGAAGAAGGAAACCTTTATAGCTTGGTTGGTTCTGTAGTCGACTATGGAAAGCGAGTGACGGTTGAAGAACCTAGTCCACAACAAGGTGGAGAGGTTAATGTGGTCACTGCTTATAATTCTAGCATTGAGGATCATATTTTAGACAGGGGTCTTCATGTTGATGATGCTCGGGGGATCGATAGTGATCAGGTAATGAGCTCAGATCGAGTGATAGATGGGTTCCGAGTTGCAAAATCCACAAAGATAAGACGGAGATCTTTGTGGTATTACAAACGTTTTTGAGACCGGATTTGTTTGGTGCACCTCATGTGGGAGATGCATCATTTGCAGTCCGTGGTAGAGGTTTGTAATTTGGTATGATTGAGATATAGGGAGTTGTGATAGATCTAGATATGGCATGTTTGATATGTTGGAGATATGTGATTTTGCATCAAGGTGGAGTGTTAAATTTTGGTGATAAAAAATCACAAATAGAGGGAAAGAAACATGCAAAAGAAAGAAAGAGAAGATTTTGTTTTCCCTAATTAATAGGCATATTAAGTATGTTTATTTCTTTCTCTAATTGACTAATCAAATTATTTTTTGTCATCTAATGTTAACTTGGGCATTAAGTAATTGATTAAATAAATAGAGACTAGAAGAGAGGGTAAATGTATGGTGGAAAATCTATTTGCTAATTCCCTGTTCTCCATCTTTGTTCTTCTTCTCCAACAATTTTAGCCATATAGATATTTGCTCCCTTTCTCAATTTGGTTATTGATTCAATGGTATTTTGTTTATTTTAGCTTTGTTCTATTAATTGTAAACAAAAATTTTGGTGAATCAATAAAGTGGGTGGTTGGGTGGAATATCTTGTCTTATTGCTTTTAATTTCAATTCCATCTTATTTTTAATACAAGTTATCTCTTTGTGATTTGGGTGACAAAGATCCGTTGATGTAAGCTTCCGCAAAGCGCTGGAATTTTTTCACAACAGATTTGTTAAATTTTGGTGATACAAAATCACAAGTAGAGGGAAAGAAATATGCAAAAGAAAGAAAGAGAAGATTTTGTTTCCCCTAATTAATAGGCATATTGAGTATGTTTATTTCTTTCTCTAATTGGCTAATCAAATTATTTTTTGCCATCTAATGTTAACTTGGGCATTAAGTAATTGATTAAATAAATAGAGACTAGAAGAGAGGGTAAATGTATGGTGGAAAATCTATTTGCTAATTCCCTGTTCTCCATCTTTGTTCTTCTTCTCCAACAATTTTAGCCATATAGATATTTGCTCCCTTTCTCAATTTGGTTATTGATTCAATGGTATTTTGTTTATTTTAGCTTTGTTCTATTAATTGTAAACAAAATTTTTGGTGAATCAATAAAGTGGGTGGTTGGGTGGAATATCTTGTCTTATTGCTTTTAATTTCAATTCCGTCTTATTTTTAATCCAAGTTATCTCTTTGTGATTTGGGTGACAAAGATCCGTTGATGTAAGCTTCCGCAAAGCGCTGCCATTTTTTCACAATAGATTGTATCAAAGCCAGGCAATTTGTTCAAATTTGTGCATCAATGGCTTCTAGAAAGAGCGGTAGATCCGGTGGTAGTTATGCTATTACTCATTTGGATGGAAAAAAAAGGAGATTTTGTGCAATATAGAAGATAAAGACGGAGGAGATGAGAGAGAAGAGCGTTGTAGTCTTGGAAATTTGGTGATAAGGAGTTTACTGTGTTGAAGAGACATCTGGATTTGGGAACTTGTATCTGCTTTATGGTTTGATGTTGATGTGAGAGTCTTAGTTGATTTCCATGGGAAATTTGTCGTTTGGAAGATAAGGTATGTGGAAGTAGAGAGATTTGTCTTGTATACAAAGATTTGGATTAGCCTTATTATGTTCATTGGCTTTTTTTTTTGGCTCTGTATTTGGATTGGTGATTGAGAGAATATTTTGGCCTTGGTGGCTTTGAGATTATTTTGGTATCTACCTTCTTATGATTTTGGATATTTGCAACATTTTGTTGGCGGGCGGGGACATAGTCTGAGCTCGTTAGCAAGGTATAATGAGGGGTGGCTCTGCCGGAACCCATTGGGAAAATATTCATTTTTCTTCTGTATCTCGTTAAGAGATTTTGGTTGAAGGTGGAGTTTGATTTGAAGAGTTTTACATTGAAAAGAGAATTTGACTTGAGGTGGAGTGTTGGAAATATGTGATTTTGCATCAAGGTTGAGTGTTAAATTTTGGTGATACAAAATCACAAATAGAAGGAAACAAATATGCAAAAGGGAAAGTAATCACGTTTGTTCATTATGGAAATGCATAAATAATTGGATTGCATTTGAATGAGATGGTAAGGAATATATGCATGCGCATGTTGTGGAATAATATATATGCAAAATGATATGCATATTATTTCTTTCTTCGTAATCGCATTGCTTTGGGATTATTTTCTTCCATCTTTGGAACGAGTGAATTACTTGCTATGTTTGCGCGATTTGTTACCATTGTAATGTGCCTCCATTATCTTTTTACCATATCTTGGTAATTTGATTGATGACTCACATGAATTTACATTGGCTATATATTGAGGGTAGACTTCATTGTAAACCCATCCTGGTATTCAGCCAGTGATCTCCAGATAGAGTATCTCTTCTTGTTATCCCTAATTTGGGGCTTTGGTATGTAAACTCTTATTTTGTAATCTCTTATAATTCTCTCAAGTGTAATAAAATCTCTCTCCTTTGGACTGGACGTACACTATCTAGATGATAGTGGAACCAGTATAAATATTGTGCGTCTCTTTTCTTTCTTTTTTATAGTTATTTGCTATTTATTTGGAGTAATGGAATGATTGCTGCTAGATTGGGTGATGTTCAAATTGGCAAATCTAGATCCTGTTTATTGTCTTTCCGCATTTGTGGAATTTTTGCACAACATCCATCAACTACCACCCCACTTCCTGAACTCCCTTAATCTGCATCCACCCTACCATCTGAACAACAACATTAAAGCTCATACATACCTATATCCACATTTCAGATCCCCCTTCTGCCTACTCACTTCAATCCCTACATTCCAACCGTGAATCGCCAGAACACTAAACCCATCCTCACACCAACTCTACGACATAACCAAACATCAAATCGCAATCCAACAACCTCACTCCAATCACACCTGAATCCTCAAAGTCAACCTCTACAAACTACTCAACTATCCACCTCCATCACCACTTCTGACCAGATCGCCTACACCCTAAAACATCACCCCCCAATCAAACTCTTGACCTCCCTGGACCGCCGTAAATACTTAACCTCATTTCGATTGCCTGAATAAAATCGAAAGCTCATTCGGAAATAATATTTTTTGAATTATTTGGGAATTCGTCTGCTTTGGGTTGTTCGGTTTGCATATTTGTTTAGGTAAATTAAGCTAGTGTGTTTTGTGAAGTGTGGGAGCGTTTGCTTGTGGGCTATTGTGCGGAGCCTTGCATAATTTTAAATGTAACTTCATTCTAAATTTTCTTTTGGCTTTATAAAAAAACAAGTTATTTTGGTTTCGATTGTTTTAGCTTATGGTGGTTTAGTGAATTTGTTTTAGATTCATTTGGTTTAGTTCTTAATAAAAAAAACAAGTTGTTTTGTTTTAATTTGTTTTAGTTTCTTAATGTATTTATATATATATATATATGTATGTATGTTTATATTCAAGTTTTCAACTTGCAAAAGTAGGAAATCAATAGGAGGGGATTATCTTACTAAAATATTGCTCTCCTTAGCTTGCTTATAAAAAAATCGCTGCTTTGAAAAATAAAAATAAATTACTATTAATTCTTCGTGCCCTTATCTATTGTTTTTATTTTCTTTGCATTGTTAGTTGCTTGCATTTTAAAATTTCGAAAATAAAAACAAAATAAAATTTCATTCGTAGTTGCATTGTTAATACATGTTCAATTTCAGTTTTAGATTCATCTCATCTTGTTTTTATTTCCAAGGGAAACACCCAAATTCACATAAGGTGGGGGATTTCATCAACCCTTTCTTTGCCCACAAATTGCATTTCACAATAGAATTTGACTAATAATAACCATTAGACTTTGGACTTAAGGGAGTCACGAGCTCATCTATGGCTTAATTGTATCTTGACAAGTTGTCTTCTTTGAACAATTTATTTTCTCGGTGTTTAACCTATGGTAGAGCAATAATCATCTATAAATATTACGGTGATTCGAAAATTATATAGTGATTGTTTCTCTAAAGGTACTTAAACCTTCGGCTGTATTGCTACGGTGATTCGTGGAGCACCGATAACTCCTATCCGTTCCCTGGCTAAGAACTATTTTGTTGAATCAATACAAAGTGTGATTATAAAATTTTGGTTAGAAGCTACTAAGGACAGAAAAGTTGTAATTTAGTCCTTACTTTCATTTGGTTGTATTAATTCATGCATATTTAAAAAAAACAACAAAATCCAAAACTAAATTTTTTTGTACATTTTACTTAACTTAGTTTTTTCAAAAAAATCCAATTTTTTTTACAATCTTTTCCCAAAAAAGAAAAAGAAAAAATATATTACCAATCAAAATAAAAAATCCAAAAAAATAAGAATTTTGCTTAAGTTGGTTTTTTCTTGAAAAACAAAAATCCAAAAAAAATAATCTTTTTTTTCAAAAACATATAAAAGAAGAAAAAAAATTTGAAAATCCAAATAAAAAACAAAACAAAAATAAGTCACCCTTTTGAAAAATAAATCCTTTTTTGGTAAATATATATAAAAATAATATTTTTTCACTTCATTTTCTAAACCTTGCTTCTTCCTCTTAAACTTGATTCTCATTTCTTTCTCTTCTCGACTTTTTGTTGTGCATGAGTACTTGGACTCGTGACATAACAACTGATTATTTAACTCGAACGAACAACCTTCCAGCAATGACAAACGAAAATGCCCCTCGAATTCTCCTGCATAGAATCTTTCCTGATAGAGTTTCTATTCCTTCTAGCATCACATTACCCGCCCCTACGATTAACCATTTCAAAATTCATTCCAATCATATTTCCACGCTTCCAAATTTGGTAATTTTGAACACGATGACCCAAACATTTTCTTTATGAAATTCGAATAAGTTTACGCAACCATTAAGCTCCAACAATTTGTGACGATGAAATCAAGCATAGGTTAATTCAATTCGCCCTTATGGATTATGCTGAAAAATGGTTGTACGGCTTACCGTCAAATTCGATCAAAACTTGGGAAGAATTTATTAAAGTTTTCTTAAAAAATTTCTATCCCTTAGAAAAAAACAACTAAAATCCAAAACGAAATTATCAATTTTCATCAATTCAGTGCCGAACCATTCGGAAAATATTTTGAAAGATTTAAAAAGCTTTTGATAAAATGTTCACATCATAATTTTAAAAAATGGACTCTTTGTGAAAACAGTTCACGAACCATGCCTGAATCGATGTGCCAAGGAAATTTTCTCGTTCAGCATCACGACGCTGCTTGGCAATTACTTGAAAACCTAGCCGAAAAGTTGTCCCAATGAGAATTAGCGAAAAATCAATTTATTCACGAATGAGTACACACTTGATAGGTTCATCTTTAGCTTTGAAAGCTAAAATCGATGCAATGATCAACAAATTTTAAAAAGTTTTCTCATCCAACCAAATGAACCAAGCTTCCCAACCAATGTGTTGTAAATGCAACGATCCGAATCACATTATTGATCAGTGCACTAACTCGATAGAACAACTCAATGCTTTTAATAAGGTTAAGAATGATCTTCCAACATACAACCCTGCTTGGAGAAATCATCCTAATTTTTCTTGGAACCAGAATAATTCCAATACAAATTTGGTTCATCCCAATTTTCAAGCATTTTTGAACAATGCTTTGAGTCCTCCCTTTCAGCCCAATCATTTTCAAAATTCGTAGGTCTATCTCAAAATCAGCCTCAACAATCTTTTGCTTCCTAAGACGATAAACGTTTAAGTTCACGTGAGAAAAGTCTTGAAACTTTGGCTAAAGAAACCACTCGAAGTCTCCAATCAAACAGTAATTTACAAATTTGTTAATCTCGTACATGAAAAATGCGTGTTAGTTGATTGCAAAACTTGAATTGCAAATAAGTCAATTAGCCACGTCTATAAGTGAACGTGAATGAGGCACATTCCCAAGTCAGCTAGTTCCAAATCCTAGAAATCAAAACACGAATTCGAATCAAGCCCATTTTTTTCAAGATTGTAAGGTAACCCAAATGAATGCTATCACAACTTTGCGTTCTGGTAAACTACTCAATAATCAAGATGTTAATCCAAACAATTTACCGAAAACCCCTCTAGGCACTTCTAAAACAATAAACGAATTTGAACAGAACATTGAGCCAAACGTTGAATCAAACTCCAATCCAAATTCTTCTTCTACTTAAATAGACCCACACACTATGTATCATGTTCCATTTCCACATCGTCTTCAACCCAAAAAACACTCTGACCAAATGGAAAAGATGTTGGAAATTTTTAAACAAGTCAAAGTTAATATCTCGCTTCTTGATATCGTTCAACAAGTCCCAACTTATGCTAAATTTCTTAAAGACTTGTGTACTCAAAAATAACACACTCATGTACCAAAGAAAGTTTTCTTAGCTGCCGGACTTAGTTAATTTTTGTGCCAATCAATTCCTATTAAATACAAAGATCTTGGATGTCCTACGATCTCGTGCACGATAGGAGACAAAACGATTAGCAAATGCTTACTTGATTTGGATGCAAATGTCAATTTTATTCCTTATTCTGTTTACCAGCAACATGGTTTGGGTGAACTAAAACCGACGAAAGTGACTCTTCGATTTTTCTATTGTTCAATAAAGAAACTCATAGGAGAAATCGAGGATATACTCATCAAAATAGGTCAATTCATATTCCCCGTTGATTTCATCATTTTGGAGACTCAACCTATGAATAATCCAATGAGTCCAATTCCATTGATTTTAGGCCGACCTTTCTTGACTACTTCAAATGTTTAATCAATTGTCAAAATGGTTCGATGATTATTTCTTTTGGAAGCATGACTTTGGATCTTAACACTTTCAATCTTGACAATTAATTGAATGAACCACATGACCAAACGCTGGTAGTCTGCTTCATTCAAGAAAATTTTCATAACGAAATATTTGACCTCAACCACGAACATGAGACTGAATAAGAACAATTATTTGAAGAAGACCTAATGAAATTGAAAATTCGCTTTCGTTTGAAACCCTACTATTGAGTTGGAACTTCAATTGAATTTTTTGATTGAGCAACCCTGAGGTTGGACCTCAAACCTCTTCTCGATCACCTTAAATACGCATACTTAGGTGGCAATGAAACGTTTCCTTCCATAATTTCTTCAACACTTTCTCTTGATCAAGAAGTTTCTCTTCTTTCAATTCGTAGCCATTTAGTTGACGATGCTAAGCCTATTCGTGATGCGCAATGAAGGCTTAACCCAAAAATAAAGGATGCAGTTCACGATGAAATTCTTAAGCTCCTCGATAACGGAATTTTATATGCCATTTCTGACAGTTCGCGGGTTAGCCCAATTCATGTCGTGCTAAAAAAGTCTGGACTTACCGTTATCAAGAATGACTCTAACGAAATCATTCCAACTCGTACTAAAACGGTTTGGCATGTTTGCATCGATTGTTGAAAATTAAATGCCGCAACACAATCATTTCCCTCTTCCTTTCATTGACCAAATGCTTGAACGATTAGTCGGTCACGAATTCTATTGCTTTCTTGATGGTTATTTCGGTTATAACTAAATTCCAATTACTTCCAAAGATCAAGAGAAAACGACTTTCACGTGTCTCTTTAGAACTTTTGCGTATCGACGTATGCCATTTGGCCTTTGCAATGCTCTGCTACTTTTCAAAGAAACATGGTCAGCATCTTTTCCGACATGATTGAACGCTTTCTGGAAGTATTTATGGATGATTTTTCCATCTTTAGAAACTCTTTTTCCGAATGTTTACACCATCTTGAGTTGGTTCTAAAATGATGCAAGGACAAACACTTAACGTTAAATTGAGGAAAATGTCATTTTATGGTCAAATACGGCATTGTCCATGGGTATGTCATTTCAAACAAAGGAATTGAGGTAGGTAAAGCAAAAGTTGATGTAATTGTGAATCTACCCATTCTCAAATTTGTCAAAAACATTTTTTCATTTCTTGGACATGCTGGTTTCTATGGACGCTCTGTGAAAGACTTCAGTAAAATTGCTCGACCTCTTATGACTCTTCCTGGAAAAGACGTTCCATTTGACTTCAATTCTGATTGTATTTATGCTAACTCATTTCCGCTCTTATCAATAGCTCAACCAATTAGGATCTTCCTTTTGAAGTTATATGTGACGCTTCTAACTTTGGGGTAGGTGCTATCTTAGGGCAATGCTTCAACCAAATTATCCACGTCATCTACTACTCTAATATGACTCTAAACGATGCTGAACTCAATTATATGACCACCGAAAAAGAGCTTCTAGTGGTAGTCTTTGCGCTCGAAATGTTTCGACCTTATTTGATTGGCTCACACATTATTGTTTACATTGACCATTCCGCTCTTAAATATCTTTTCGCTAAAAAGGATGCTAAGTCTCATTTGACATGTTGGACCCGTTTACTCTAAGAATTTGACCATAGATCAAAGACAAAAAGGATTTGAAAATGTCATTGCTGATCATTTGTCACGTCTTCCAAACGCACCATCTTCTTTACCTATCAATGAGAATTTTCCTGATGAACTCCTTTCTATTTCTGTCGATCCATGGTATACAGACATAGTGAACTATCTAGTTACTAAGGAAACTCCTTCATTTTGGTCGAAACAAGATAAAAATTTCTTTCGTAAGTCAAGTACTTCTATTGGAATGATCATACTTGTTAAAGTACTGTTCGGACAAATCATTCGACGTTGCATTCTAGATTGTGAAATCAAGAGTGTTCTTTGGTTTTGTCACAACCAAGCTTGTGGCGGTCACTTCGATCCAAAGAAAACTGTGAAGAAGGTGCTTCAATGTGTACTGGTCTATATTTTTAAACATGCATTTAAGTTTTTTAAAACTTGCGATTCTGCCAAATGTTAGGAAGAATATCTTGATGAAATATGATGCCTTTGAACCCCATCCTTACGATCGAGATCTTTGGCATTTGGGGTGTTGGTTTTATGAGACCGTTCCTCAATTATCTTGGAAATTGGTACATTCTTCTTGCTATTGATTACATCTCGAAATAGGTGTAGCTATTCCTTGTAAAACAAATGACTATAAAATTTTTGTGAAATTCATAATAGAAAACATCTTTTCGAGGTTTGGAACACCTGCATAATAATAAATGATAATGGAACCCATTTCTGTAATCGTTCATTTGAAACTCTAATAAAGAAATAATACATAGCCCACACGTTATCTACTCTGTATCATCCTCTAATTTATGGCCAAGTTGAAGTTTCAAATTTTCCAAAACAAAACTTGGAAAAAACTGTGAATAAAAATCGAAAAGATTGGTCACAAAAATTGATAAATGCGCTTTGGGCTTACAAAACTGTGTATAAAACCAATCTTGGAATGTCTTCTTTTAGGCTTGTATATGGTAAATTGTGCCATTTTCCCACTGAAATCGAACATAAAATGTTGTGGGTGATTAAGAACATAGACATTGATCTTGAGAAAGCTAGCGAAAATAGAAAATTGCAACTCAATGAGTTAGAGGAGATTAGGAATGAGTCGTATGAAAACGAAAAACTTTACAAAGAAAGAACAAAATTTTTTCGTGACAAGTCTATCCTAAAAAAATGTTTTTTCCAAACAAAAAATTTCTTCTGTATGATTCTAGACTTAACTTATTTCCTGGGAAAATAAAATAAAGATGGACGAGACCATTTGTGGTACGAACTGTTTTTCCACACGGTGCCATAGAAATACAAAACTCCTGGGATGGAAAATTTTTCAAAGTAAATGTACATCGTTTGAAACAATAATCGGAATTGCTAAGTAATCAATAGGAGGAGCTCATGATTTTTCATGAGTCATACAATGTCTAGTAAGAAATGTTAACCCTCTTTTGTATATATGTATATAATTTTCCCCCTTACACTCATTATATCATGTATTGAATGTGGGGACACAGTAAAAATTAAGTGTGGAGGGAAGGGGAGGAATCTTATGTTCGTTTTCGATTTTTCATGGTTCATTTTTTTGCATTTTCTTTTCAAAACTCAAAACTTAAAAATACAAAACCAAAAAAAAATCACAAAATAAATTTTCCTTTTAGCAAATTGATTTACATTTAAAGAAACACTATAGGATAAATATATGTTTTTGGTCATTAAATTGAAACTTTGAACATTTATTTGTCTTAACAAGAATAAAAATAAAGTTTGATTACAAGTAACTATGGTTTAACTAGTATATTAAAAGTTCATGGGTGATAATTATGAAGTATATTCTAATTGTAATCTTTATTTACAAGTAACTATGAAGTATATTTTCAAAAACTTGCATTCATATCTTTGTAAATAAATCTTGTATTTAGGAATTTTTCATGTTGCATTTGTATTTTGTGGGTAG
Organism: Allium cepa; assembly: GCA_030765085.1. Classification (NCBI taxonomy): domain Eukaryota; kingdom Viridiplantae; phylum Streptophyta; class Magnoliopsida; order Asparagales; family Amaryllidaceae; genus Allium; species Allium cepa. The sequence continues at coordinate 189,018,369 of CM060943.1, forward strand.
TATCCACTGAAAACCCTCACAGGACTACAGTCGTCGTACTAGGGACACCTAAAGGTTTAACGGCTTGTTGTGTACGCTCAATGCAACCGTGCTCCCTACGAAAGTGGATTTATCTTAGTTTTTCTTTATTTGATGACGAATAAAAAGATAAGTGTGGGGTTATTTGACGTGCACATAAAAATATATATTTTTACTCACACACTTAATTTCATTTTAGTAAAATAAAAATCATAATTAGGCGTTTTCACATGTTTAAAACCAAATTTCAAAATTGCTTTCAAGTCATCATTCAAGCATCTATATTGGGGCAAAATGGTAATTTTTATGAGTGAATTAATTTGTAAAAAAATTACTTGTACTTTTAATTTGTTTTGTAGGAATTTGGATTCAACTTGGAAGTGGCATCATGGAAATATGCATATACAAGAGTTGAAAGCCAATGAAATGAAGAAATAAAAAGAATGCATGTAATCATAGAGGACCCAACCTACCAACTAACTAATGATCCACAATTAAACGCTAATGCATATGTTAGTGGAGATTAAAGGCACATGCATATTTAATGGAGGATTAATTTCATGCTAATGATAGCTTGGAGGCCACACTACCTCAAGAGCATTTTAGGGAGTTCCCTAAAAATGGATTAGGGTTTTAGTCATGTATAAATAACCCTCTTATGTTCATGTAATAAGTATTGATATCTCATTATATTATGCAAGTTGTAGCCATAAAATTAATGAGAAATAAAATGGCTTCCTAAACCTCTTCTTTTTATTTGTTCTTTACATGCTTTTTTTAATATTATGCTCATTTTATTTATATGCTATCTTTTCTTTTTATGTTCATAGATTAGATTTCCATTTATGCACTTAGTTTAGTTTTATTTTTATGCAAGTAGTTATTTCTTTTTATTTTAATTAGCTTACACTTTCTTTTTTGTTCTATGTTGCAATCTACATGTGTTAAAATGATAACAAGAATGAGAAGCTAAACTCCTTCAATTTAGGGGTAATGAAGCTCTCTTATATCATGTAGATTCAACATATTTGCTAATTTATGATATCTTTTTATGCTTCGTGGATAGTTAGATATTAATGTAAGTTTATTAGTGAATTTGATAGTCAATATTGTTTATCACAAATAGGCTATTCTTAGCCAAATATAAATACAATTTACATTAACATATAACTAAGTAATTTTGAGCATGAAATTAAAATAGAATCAAAATTTGATGATCTATGTTACTAGTCAAAAATAGTGAGTAGATCATGCTTAAAATAGATTTTATTTTAATTTCATTTTCATGACATTTAATAAAGTGGTTTTAGTGTTGTATTTAAGTTTGATGATTTAAGTTGTGTTAATAAATAACACATACATATCATACTTGTGATAAATACATCACTAATACTACTAGATTAAAATGATAGATCCTAGTTTATATATTGTGTTGGTTTACGTATGAATATGAGAGTGGATTTGCCTCTAAATTGTCTCTTAATCTCATATTTTTTCACTTTTATTTTTACATTTTCTTTAGCTTAAAACAATTTCAAACTCTTGAAGCAATCGACAATAGTATGCAAGCTTTTCCAGCTCCTGGTAATTTCTTTTCAATCCTATCAGTCATTTACTGATATAAGAAACTGGTCATTGGATGCAGGCTTCCTCACATATGAGCGGGTCGCTCGGAGCATGGCTAGATATAAAAACAAATCCTCATCATCCATTGGCTTTGAAAGGATGGGGAGTCTCTCCAAGTAATTAACCAAAGCCTGGAATGCATCTACACTCTCCAGCATCCAAGCAAAGTTTCTTTTTCCTTTTGGACTTTTCCCCTTCTTAATTACGTTAAATAATGTGATGCATTTGTCGATGGCTCTTGAGATGGATCGAATCAGGGCGCCGACCTTCCCGTTCAAGCTTTGGACCTCCTTAACCGTCTTCGGGGCCTCCATGTCTCTTAATGCCTTTATCTTCTCCAGATTATATTCGATTCTATGGGAATTCACAATGAAACCCAAGGACATACCTGATGCAACGCTAAAAGAGAATTTCAAAGGGTGGAGCTTCATCCTGTATTTTTGGAGAATGAAGAACATCTCCACCAAATCGTCAACATGGTTTTCTGAAAACCATAGCTTCACGAGCAGATCATCCACATAGCTTCCATAGAGCATCCAATATGATCATTGAACGTTCTATTTACCAATCTCTGGTATGTTGCTCTAGTATTTTTTAATCCAAATGACATAACTAGATAGCAAACAGTCCCAATTCAATAATAAAGCTGGTATGTTCCTGGTCCAAGATGTGCATTGCAATCTGCTTGTATTTAGAACACACATCAATGAATGCAACCAATTCATGTTTGGCAGTTGAATCCACCAACTATTCAATCCTTGGAAGTGGGAAGATGTGACATCTTCTATCTTGAGGCCTGAAGCTACGTGCTATAGATGCTGCAGTCATCCATAGTATTAATTTTCAGTAACAAAATATAGCAGTGTTAATGCTATCTGTAATATCAGAAGCACTTGAATATGAAATAAAATCATCACAGATTAAAACAACTTTTCTAATTACATTTCAAAGCAATATTCCATATTCAAATTACATAATCCCATAATCGATTCCTAGGTTTAGATCAAATATAATTATTACAAATTATGCCAAGAACAACATATGAAGATGCCCCTTTGGATGATTAGAGTACTAAGTAGACAAACTGTCTTAATACATCACAGCGGAAATAAAATAAAATAACTCCTAAATAGTTATCATTGCCTCCTGCATGTCTTCGAAAGCTTATTGGTCCAACCTGCTAAAACCTGTAAAACCTTAAATCTCAATCTACTCAAATTATATTTTGAGCACCCGAGAGTTTAAGGGGAAAACAAAAACTTCAAGTCAGACCTAAATCCCTTTGTGAATAATGCTATACATCTCGGTTACATGATATTAAGTGAGACCTACCGCTTAGCGGAATAGGTTTCCCCTCACTAAAATCCTTTTAAAACATATCTTTTACAAATCAAAAATCCCGCAATGAAACTGATTAAAGCAATCATGGCAGTGTCATATATGCATATAAATTGGGTAACAAATGGACTATTTATTCGAACAATATAGTTCTGTTTGGCTAACTACTAACCTTTGGCTGACTCGGGCCTACCAGACATAACAAATAATCTAACTTCTATTAGACACACGTCTGGATGGTCTGTTCCTAATTACTTCTCGCAGGGTCAACTAATCCTAATGGTTTTTATGGGCTCGCCAATAACCTATCTTTCTCTTTATATTCCTTTATGTATGTAACATTATTTTAGCCTTACCTGTGACAATTCCCTACACACTAGGATTTTGGACTTATATTAGATAGGGCTACTAGCTAAAATATAGGGCGCAAACCTATACCAGTCCCATCTGGTATTCTAATATCGGAGTCATTTAGTTAGGGTCAACTTGCCCATCAATTTTTTCCTCGAAAACATTTCTTGTAAATTGATTTAATCTTTTAAATCATACTTAAACAAGAAAAATATACTCTTTGCTTTGCTCATATATCTTTGCCATGTTATATATACTTTACTCAAAATAATATTGATGAAATATATTGAGGGTTATCTCTCCTTTCAAAGTAGTTAAAACCCTTTTTAACTTAAAAGATCTTAGGCCATAAAGCCAAGGTAAACCATCCGAAATCCATGTTTAAAAACTATAAACAACCCTTTCAAAACCATTGAAAGTACCCCTTTCAAAATATATTAACTACCATACCTTTAAGCAGTAGGCCGAAAGGCCAAAACATACATTTCAAAACCTTTATAATAACCTTTCGAAAACGTTGGAGGTATCCCTTCGAAACCTTTATAATCCTTAGACGTCCTCTTTTTAAAACTCTTTAAACTTGCCTTTCAAAAGCATTGGAAATCTTCCATTAAAATATTACAAGTACCTTTCAAAACCATTGGGGTACCTCTCTTTCGAAACCTTAGTTTAAACCTTTCGAAAGCATTAAAGTCCTTTACTATAAACAAACCTTTTGAAAGCATTGGGTTCAAGTAAAAGCTTGTAGAGCATAGTTTCGAAACCATTAAAACAATTCCATGCGAATCCTATAGGTTTATCTTTCAATAGAACAAAGGGTCTTAAAATAACTATGTCAAAAGCAACTCGTTCGGAAGCAATTTTCTAAGTAAAAGAAAGTGGAAGGTTTCGACACCAACCCTTTCAATAGCATGGAGAAGCGGCTTCTTATTTACAAGCGAAAGCACCCATCTGAAACCTATGTTTAAACGCACAGCTGCCTCAACTGGGTCAAAAGGTAGAACGCGACAACGAGTGTTTTGACCTTGTCGAAAGCTTGTTTAGAACAAATGGTGGCAACTTCTGTCGAAAGCTATATTGAAACCCTTTCAATACCATTCTTTCAAAAGCTAAGCGAGCGACTTTTCTTTTGAAAACAAAAAAGGTCTCGACCCTTTTGAACGCATATTTTGATCTTGTACCTTTCGCCTAACTCCAATCCACTATGTACTAAGGTATTGATACCATGTGTAACGGTTTGGACTATGATGAAGGAGGTGGTATGAAGTCGAAAAGGTAGCTGCCGATAGTGGTGAAACAACAAACGTTTATAAAAACTGTATTCTTTTTTATAAAGTAACATCCTTCTAACTAACTTGCTTATTTGTCATCATATAAATGGTTGCCAATTTCTTTTCCAAAAATCTTTTCTAAAAGTGCTGCCGAATTAAGTAATTATTAATTTTAAACATTTAGCAAATTGCTCGTTTTCCTATTTTGAACATATAAAACATTCAAGTCCCATACCTTAAATAATTTTATATACTTAATACAATACTTAGGAAAATTCTTCAAAAATTCCCATAAATCACTTCTAATATTTTTTCAAACGTATTTAAGTTTCTGACCCAAAACTAACGTATAATAGCCGAAATTATTTTAAACCCAATTTAACCATTATCTTTACTAGAAAATTCATAATAAATCGACAATAATTCAGAGAATTATGAAACTTGAAACCCATCTCTAAAATTATATTTCTAATCTTATCTCAAAAACGCAAGTCATTCAGATGTCATTTATAGGTTTTCCAAATCAATACTTATCAAAAAATCTATATGAGATAGTCTAAATCATCAACAAGCATATATATATATATATATATATATATCCATTTAAACAATCAAAACATGTCAAATCAAATAAATTTAGGTCTTACTAGAAACTAAAAATCATAAAAAGAGATGCAATCTATTATTCACCTTTAGCTTGTGTTAAGGAGGTTAAGGTTTGCTCTTTGATTAGTTTGCTTAAGCTTCTCACTTGAAACCCTGCTTATCTTCTTCTTTCTTTATTCTAATAGTGGTCGGCCTTGCTTGATTAAATTTTTTTATGAACGTTTGTAAGTAAGAAATGGAATGAGGATTTTAGGTATAAGAATATAACATATTCTTATTTTTCCCTTATCTTATTTCATTTTAATTCACTTTTATTCATTGTTTAATTAGGCACGGCTGCCCTTTAATTATACAAATCTCAATTCTTAACCGCTTAAATCTTACATTATGCTATTTAATTAGATAAATCTTTTGAATAATGTTACTTAAAATTTGGGGTGTTATAGAAGCTACCCTTTGGGTTTTGTTGCAGCCTACCAATGATAAACCACCATTTTCGTACTTGGAGCTTGAGATTTGATATGTGTGTTGTTTCCTTCTAATGGTATTAAAAGGGAATTGTTCGATTCTTTCCTCAAAAGTCTTGCATCACAACCGTAATAATACCAACCAGCTGGACCAGTACTGGCCTTCTGTCAGCTTCAAATACTGCCATATTAATTGGATAAATTTCAAAATTATAGACCTCATACGGGACCTTGCACCGGGGCATCGAACATCATGCCTCAAGTATGTGGTACCACAACCATTTTCCACCGAGCGAGACGTTTGTGGCACGGTGTCAGGTCTCGAATGAGGTTTATAGTTTCAATATTTGTCCGATGATAATTTCAATCAGTACTTTTTCTGGAACTGATTGAAACCCGAGGAAGTCCCTGCTTCGAGTCGAGCACGTGAAAATTGCTAGCGTGCTTCATTAGAAGGCAACAAATGCACATATCAAATCTCAAGCTCCAAGTACGAAAATGGTAGTTTTTCAATGGTTGGCTACAACAAAATAGGGATCCCAATAATAAAACACACCTATAACCACTCACATGCCACGGCGAGCTTTTAGTCAAGCTGGTTAATGTTTGGGCCTTTGAAATATCGGATTGGTTCGATATATTGGTTTTTTCGTGCTCAGTGGATCATCCTGTTTTTTTTTCTTGGACCTTCTCAACTTGTTGAACTGTTTCAACATTGCAGGGGTGGTCGAGAACATAAATGGGATATGGTCGCGGTGGTATGTGAGTGGTTATAGGTGTGTTTTCTCTTAACTAAAAGAGATGACGACACAATCGTTCGATGTCTTTTCAAAAAGCGCGGACAAGCCGAGATACAATTTTGATTCAAACAGGGGACCCACCCTTGAAATCTTAATCAATATGCTATATCCATAAAACTTTGGAACCACTCAATGACAAACTTCACCAATGACAAATAACATCGTCGAACAACGCCAAAGAAGGTACAGCCAATTACGGTTGAGATGTGAGACTTTTGGGCTTCTGCTCCGAGTCTAGTTGGAAAATACATCGTGCTTGCTTTTAGTTGAGCTAGTTATTGTTTGTTAGAACCCATACCAACAGCATTCCCTTTCGGACTAGGACTGATAGTCTCACAAAACACTTAGGTGAGGTTGGGCAGGACCCTTTCAAACTAGAACTAATGGTCTCACAATGGATTAGGTGAGGCTGGGCACGCTTTTGGTGATAGCGTAAGTAAGAGGTCACAAGAAGGAGCAACAGTTAGTGTGTACCGACGATGACCAAGCGTGTGGCATCAATAAGTCGCTACTACATTCCAAGCGTTAAACATGTATCTTTTGTTGTGGAACCCACAAGATGAGACAAGCTCATAGTGGCACAAAAAAATAGCACGTCGATCAACGGGGTAGAATTAGGGTTCAACCTAATTATAATAGGATTAAGATTTCAGCCTAATCACAGCAATTTAAGACAAGTGCAAACAATCACAATCAAAGCAAACAGTTAAACAATATTTATCCTAGTTTTATTCTATCTCTATTTCCTTTTATACTAGAACTCTTGCTAAGTCAATTATCTTTATCTTGCTTAAAAATACTAGTATTTACTTTCACTCACCAGACTTATAGCCCGACGTACTCCTCTATTTTCCCTTTCCCCCCCCCATAGGCTAGCAGAGGCAAGGACAGTAGATTCGGATTTTTCGGAGATTCAGTTGCAGAGTTTTTCTTCATGTATTCTTCTTGTTTTCAGTTTTCTTTTCATTTTCCTTTTGATGTATTGATATTTATAAGAGGGATGATTATTTTTATTATACTCTAATTTTATGAGACTAAGATCTATTTTTCAAAAGACATGTGTATTTGGTATTTGAGACATGTGATGTTTTTCAGACTTATTGTATGGTTTTATTCTGAATAATAAGTTACCATTTAAATGTTTCCGCTTTTTTAACTTATTTATCTTGTGAATCTTAGCCTTTGTAATGTTTTAGTTTTATCTATAACACACCATATCCTTTGGTGTGCCATTTTTGTTTATACTAAGGAGTGTGGGGGTGTTTCAATACTCAAACTATTTTATATTAAACTAATCTAACTTTTAAACTATTTAAAAAATTTCAAATTATTTTCTAAAAATTCAAACTGGTCAGAGTGGGAATGTTTATATTTAAATCATGGATTTAAATATGAATTGATTTAAAATAAAGTTATAATACAAATTGTAATTCAAATCGAATTTTGAAGTGGAAGTGACTTTCAAGTGGAAATTGACATGCTTGAAGAAAATATGATATTTCGAAATGAAATTGATTTAGCAGCGAATATGATATTTTGAAATCAAATATGAATTGTTTTTGAAATGTGAAGGTATCAACCGGTGTGTAAAACAAAGTTTGGCTGTTAAAGAGACAAGGGCCTCTTATTGGCATACTCTTTGTCAATATTAGAACCACTTTGACAACTGTGTACGCGGAGAAGACTCCAGAATGAAGTGGTTGGATTTGGCATCGTTTGCTGGATTTGAAGAAAGAAAACGAGGATGGATAGACCCCGGCACTTGTGCCAATTTTAAATGACTAAAATAGGATCGCTTGACAGGGCCAAGCAAGCTAGCTACTCCTAACGGACATTTGTTCTTCGATTTTCTTGGACTTGGTCCATATTATTACTCTTGTTGTTGGATTCGATTGGTGCACCTTGATTTGGGATAGCCTCCCTTTGACTTGATATAGGATGGATGTATGCGGTGGAAGATCATGGCTACGATGCATTTCCACCAGCCCTGTGACTGGAACTTGTAATATCCTACCTTGGGTGTTGCCTCACGTGCCATGTCACACTTTTATCCCTATACGAGACCCCTACGATTTGGTTTAGTGTTGTCGTATCATGGCACATCATTATCCCCGGACGTTCTGCTGGGGCATTATACGCAAACTGTATGACAATTCCTAAAAATGCCTTAAGAGGGATTAATGTAAAGCCCTTACTCTAAGAAAAATAATTATTTTACCTATTAGACAATATATATATATATATATATATTCTACTATATATATATAATTTGATGAATCTTTAAGAGACGGAAAATCCCATAACATCTCTTGAGTTATTGCACGCACGTTATACACTGGATAAGAGATGTGAAACTCTATAAACATCTCTGATGCTATTACAATCATGTTATGTGATATCATTTGATTTACATAAGGATATTAGTCCTGACTCGAACGTTTTGTCTTTTCATTATGCTTGGATCAGTCTTGAATTTTTCAGTTCATTGAAGATTATTCTCTGGAGGACGAAGACGAAGATTTGGTATATTATTACTATTGTTATTGCCTACATCATGTTATTATGCTGCATCATTATTTTGTTCAATTGTATATATATAACTCTGATAAATGTTGTATAAATTATAATCAAATGTATAATATAAATAGTTTCATGAACTGTTTATTTGATTATCATAGTTTGTTATTCCGTTGCGAAATTATGTTTTGGTTTTCTTAATTAACTCCACTGATTATCTATTTTCCGGATTGTTTAAGTTGGACATGTGTAGATTATTGTCAATTTAAACCTTTTGAAATGTGGGTCGTCACAGTTGGTATCAGAGCTTTTGTTTAGCGATAACCTTAACTTTGCATGGTTTCACTCATTAGAGATAGGATACTAATACCCTAAAATTAATCTGTTTGAGCTTATATATATAAGAGTGCATACTTGTTGGTGTTATAAAATATTTTATATTGTGCTTACTTGTTCGTTGAGTTGTTTATGAATTCTGGTCGGTGCATGGGACGCCATGATATCGATAGGAGTTTCTAAACACTTAAACGAGATAAGTCGACATAATATAAATAAGGTAAATGAAATAAATTTACCAAAATTATATCACACACATATATAATGTTAGTTATTAATGAATGTTATTTGTTAGGGGATGATAATATTTTGTTATCATCGATTATTGGTTGAAGTAAAATAAAAATGATGCTTTGTGAGCTCCATTTCACAAAGTGTTCGATAGTTAAATTGAAATGAAATCCAATTACAATAAGAATTATTTACAATGATAAAGATGTAAATTAATGAAATATTTTATAATAAGGTAATGAAATATTATAAGTATATTTATAATATGGTTTATAAATAGAAAGGATTTCAAAGATGAGAATTCTTGAATTTAAAACTGTTGCTTTCAAAAAAATAGTTTTTGAAGCCTTTAAAATTAATAATAATATTATTTGAAAGTGTTTTGACTAGAAATATATTTTGAAAAGATTTTTGGAAGAAATAAAAACATTGAACTTGCTTTAGTCGCTGGGAAATAATTCTGGAGATGACAACAGCATTGCTAGTATTCATTTTCGAGTTTCTAAGTGAGAATTGCTACCAAAAGAAATTTATTTTCGATTAAAACAAGTTTTGATTGTGAAATTTTTTCTAAGTATGATTTGATACATATATGAAAATAGTTTTGAACTTATAAATTGAAAATCAGGTAAATAGGCACAAGGAAGAAGTTGCAAAAAAAATTTAGTCTCAAGGATAACAAGTTTGCTTTTTAGTCTAAAGGACACTTTTTAGTGTAAACTGAAAATGATAGTTACAACTATCATGCTGTGATTTACACTAAAAGTGTCCTTCAGCCTAAAAAAAAAACTTCTTGTCCCTAAAACTAAATTTTTCCCTAACTTTTTCCTTGAGCCTAAAATCCCCTTGAAAATAGTATAGATAAAAATAAGTTTACAACTTATAGAATGGAACAAGAAAGTAAAGCTGAATTTTAAAATTGGTGAACATTTTCGTTAAGCAAACAAAAGAAGATTTGAAATTGAGATATGAAATAGATATGAAATAAAAGAATTAACCTAAGAAATGTTAAATAAGTTGAGTTTGTAAAATTAAGAAAATAAAATGAAGTTTAACTCAAGAAAGCTTAAATATAAAAATGAATTATATTTGAAATGAATTAGATAAAATAATAAAATTAAATTTTAAGTGAATAATTTTGTATAACTCATAAATTTGATAAATATTAAACTAAAAACAAATATTAAATTTGTTGAATGTGAACGGTAAGAAAAAGAAAATTTTAACTTGAATAAAGTTAAATAAATGGAGTAATGGATTAAATGAAATAGAATTTCACTTAATAAAGATTAAATGAATTGAATTGGATTTGAATGGAATAGATAAATTAGTAAAGTGAGTTAATTCCACTTAATCTATGAAATGAACTAATACTATGAACACGAACTTGAACTATAAAATAAAATGCAATTTGGGTGTTAAAGAAATTGAATAAAAATAAATGAGTGTAAGAAAAACTAATATGAATAAGTAAATTTAATTTAAATTGGATGTAAATAAATTGAATACAAATGGAGCAAGTTTTAATAAATTGAATGGTAACTAATTGAATATGAAATATGTCAATGAAATGAATTTTAAGAGGAAAATTAACTTAAGAGAAATTAAATGAAATTGACGATGATAAAAGTTTTACTAATATGAATTTGAGTGATAAAATAAAATTTACCTAAGTAAAATTATTAATTTGAATTTGAATAAAGGAAATGAATCAATGGATTAATATTGAACTTAAGTTATGAAGAAAAATAAATAAACATGAGCTGCATTTTATAAAATATAACGATAAACTCAATGGTTTGTGAAATGATTTATGAATGATATTAGTATTAAATAGAATATACTAAGTGACGATGAAGTAAAAATTTAATTTAGACAAGGTTAAATGGAATAATTTTGTAAAATAAAATGGGTTCATGAATAAATTTATATGAATTATGATAAACGTAAAAATGAAACAATTGAAATTTAACAAACCAAATTCAATAAATTTGGTGTGAATGAAATAGATGTAAATAAATTTGAAGCAAACAGATTAAATGTTAATAAAAATTGGACATTAAAAGAAATGATAGTGTATAAATTAGACATTGACATTGAAAATGTAAATTGTAACCTTATAAATTAATTAGATGAATATTAATTGGTTGGATGATTTCTTTGGTTTTAAATTTTTGTTGTAACTGTTTTGATTGCATATGATTGGTTTATCGTGTATTCATGCTTATGTTTACGGTTTGGGTTTATAATTCATGCTATGTGATTCTATTTAACTCATATATGCTTTCTGTATGTTCATAAGTGACTAATATTCTAAATTGAGTTGAGACAGGTACATATGAAGATTGCTTGGACGTATACACGGATTATAATTTGCTTTTGCTTGCTTAATACGAGCGAATTCGCTCGTATTAATAATAATAAGTTACGTATCTAGGACTACATACCGTGCTTTTATATTTTTTCCTATGGGATGTCTCATCATTTAGATGGGATTTATGTTTGGTATGTTTGGTATAGATATGTGTTATATATTATATTGTAAAAAAATTTCGATCGAGCCGCGCAAAAGAGACTCTACCGAAATTTTTCCATAAATCTGGGAGTTAGAAATTTTTTGAAGTTTTAAAAATTATATAACTTTTTTTTTGCAATTAAATTATAATTTCCATAAGCCGATTGGAGTGGCGTAGCAGAAGCATAGTAAAGGTTTTCTAATAAGATTTTAAAATTTTATAAGTTGATTATTTTGAATAAAATATATCGAATGTTAAATTTCTTATTTAACCCCTTTTCGAAGAACGAAAAGTTTTGAGTGTGGGAGAATGTAACGACCCGTATTTTTAACTATTTTAAATTATTAAATTTAATATGATTATTGAATAAAAATGATTAAAAATAAAAATTTATTAATTTATTAATGTAGTTTATTGAATATGAACTTGGATAAAATTTCGGAATAACTAATTTCAATGATTTGGCCAATAATCAGTATTGAAAGGAATTCTATATATTGAATGAGTTATAATCAATAGTTGGAGTTGAATAATGAATATTGAATTACTGTAAAATGAAAGTAGCTTTTTATTGTTCCAGTTCATTTTAAAGTAAATTTTATAAGTTAGATAACTTATATTTGAAATATAACGATCTATTGGATAACTAAATTTTGAATTTAATATTGGAATTTTTTTAAATAATTGATCTTGAATTAATGTGAATGAAAACGGTATCAGAAGATGATTTAAATTTTATTTAAATGAGAACGAAAATTGTTGTCATCTAAAATTGAATTAAAAAGTGATAAATTGAAATGGGAAATTTTATATTTTCATTAACGAGTTAAAAATAGCCATTTTGGCCACTGTCTGGGATTTCGACAAAACCAGTTTCATCGGATCCATAATAGTGAATTATTATGGGACTTCAACTTTTGTAGAGATCGGACTTGTTTAGTGGCTGTGCGAGGTTGAAATGCGTAGAAATTAATTTAAGGAATTCGATTAAAATTAATTGATTTTGAAAAGCTATCTTCTGGATACGGTCGAATTAGTTCTCGAAACTAATTTCACTGTGTTCGGAATGTGGGTAAAACATTAAGAAAGCCAGGTGGCACGCTTCTTTTGGAGTTTGGAATTTCACGGTCAATCAGATGATAATTTTATAATTAAATAATATATATTTCTCTTTCCCTCGTCAGACATTTCGCGCAAACCCGTGTATATTTTGTCGCCCTTGTACATTTCCTCTTTCCCTCTTTTCCAATCGCGCATCTAGAAATAAAAAAATAAAATAAAAAAAACTATAGAAGGTCGATGATGGCGAGGTGGAGCAGGCTATGGTCAATGGCGAGTTCGCGTGTGCTGCATGTAGATTCGAGCTTAACTAGGTTTTGGTGTGATGGGTTTGCGAGCATGCTCCCATGCGCACGAGAGGGAGGGTGGAGGTGTGGCAGTCGACGAGGCTAACTTCGATAAATAAAAAATGAAATGAGAAGCAGGTCGCGACCTGAGAACTAGGAGCACGACTTGGAGGAAGAACGCAGCCTGGAATGTGTATAGCGGTGAAGAGAGGAAGATAGGTTAGGTGAATTGTTTAATTAATTTGGTTAATTAAATGTTAATTAAAATCGTTAAATTAAATATTGAATATCCTTTTTGTGCGAGGTCCGTCTCGGACGAAACAAATTGTGTTGGGATAGTATCGACGAAGGCTTAGGTCTGGGATCGAGTTTGAATTTATTTGAAGCTGAAATATTTTCACTTTTCAAATAAAAGGTGAGTGTTTTGATGCCCACGACGTACTATAATATTTTTATGTTCGTTAAATAGAAATCGTGAAGTTATCTAATTTTATTGACTGTTGTTTGAAATCGAAAATGACATATGAATTGACAGTTAAATTTGAAATTTGAATTTAATTGCCAATAAAGTATCTGATATTGATAACTATGTAATTGTTGTGAATTATTGGCTGATATGGATGTTGATTGAAGTTGAATGCTATTGGTTGATATTTTTGATGATTTGGATGATTAGTTAATTTGATATATCCCATTGTCACCCTGTATATCATGTGACGGTTTATAAAACTGTTAATCGAATTATTTCAAATAAATTAAGAAATAGGTTGAAATGATATATATATATATATATATATATATATATATGTACATGACATTTATTTTGAATTGAAATGATATATATCCCTTCCTCAATTAAATTGAAATACCAATTCACTTGGCCATGGAACAGAAATTTATATATGGACACCGGATTGGTCAAATTAAATGATTTAAAAATTTGGTTTGAAATTATTTGAATGATTTTGATTTAAGAAAATAACAATTGAAATATGAGAATTGAATTATTTTCGAACTCTAGTTTTGAAATATTGAATATAAATTTTGTAAAAGAAATTGTTTACGAATTCGATTCGTAATTTGAAGTTATAATTGAATTATTGGAATAAAAAATTGTTTGAAGGTTGAATTTTATTCGAACTTTGAAATTTGTATTAGAAAAAGAGGTTTAAATTGATGTTTCATACTTTGGCTCGAAATCGAATTATGATTTGAACATCGAAGTTTAATTTGATTTAACCGTTTTAAATTGATATTTTGAAAATTGAGCTCGAAATTGGTATAAATTGAAATGGTTTAAAATTGAGAAACGAGTTGAAATTTTACCATCGAATCAAATAGTCGAAGTTGAAATCGATTTGGAACTGAAATTGAAATCAATATGGAATTAAACTTAATTTGAATTGAAATTAGAATCAAAGTTAATTCGAATTGAAATCGGAATGGAATCGATTAAATTGAAATGGAAATTGAATTGTTTCGAATTGGAAAATTTGGAAATGGACCGGTTTGACTTTGAAACTATTTTCAAAATAAATTATTTTATTATCTAAACTGTTTAAAAACCTATCTTTTTAGATGTTTAAATTACTTTGATTTTCCAGTCTATTTTACTATATAAACCATCTTCAATACTCAACCTATTTTATATTAAACTATTCTAATTTTTAAACCGTTCAAAAATTTTCAAACTATTTTCTAAAAATTCAAACCGGTCGGAGTGGGAATGATTATGTTTAAATCATGGATTTAAATGCAAATTGGGTTAGAATGAAGTAATAACCCAAACTATAATTCAAATTGAATTTTGAAGTGAGTGACTTTCAAGTGGAATTTGACGTATTGGAAGTAAATGCGATATTTCGAAATGAAATTGATTTGGAAGCGAATATGATACTTTGATATCAAGTATGAATTATTTTTGAAATATAAAGGTATCGACTGGTGTGTAAAACGACATTTGGTTGTTAAAGAGACCAAGGCCTCTTACTGGCATACTGTTTGTTAATATTAGAACCTCTTTGACAACTATGTACGCAAAGAAGACTTCAGAACGAAGTGGTTGGATTTGGCGTTGTTTGCTAAATTTAAAGAAAGAGAACGATGATGGATAGACCTTAGCACTTGTGCCAGTTCGAAATGACTAAAATAGAACGGCTTAACTGGGCCAAGCTGGCTAGCTACCCCTAGCGAACATCCGATCTTCGATTTTCTTTGACCATATCCATATTATTACTCTTGTTGTTGGTTTCGATTGGTGCACCTTGATTTGGGATAGCCTCCCTTTGACTCGATATGGGATGGATGTACACGGTAGATGGTTTGTGGCTCCGATACGTTACCACCAGCCATGTGACCCGAACTGGTAGTATACTACCTTAGGCATTGCCTCACGTGCCTTGTCATACTTTTATCCTTATACGAGATTCCTACGATTTTGGTTTAGTGTTGTCGTGTCATGGTGCATCCCTATCCCTCTACATTCTATTGGAGCGTTATATGCAAACTGTACGACAATTCTTAAAAACACATTAAGGGTGATTAATGTAAAGCCTTAACACTAAGAAAAATAATTATTTTACCGATTAAACATTGTACATGTAGCATATTCTACTATATATAGATAATTTGATGGATCCTTAAGACATGGAAAATCTTGTAACATCTCTTAAGTTACTGCATGCATTTTATACACTGAATAGGAGATGTGAAACCCCGTGAACATCTTTGATGCTATTACACTCATGTTATCTAATATCGATTTGATTTACATAAAGATATTTTAGTCTCGACTCGAGTGTTTTGTCTTTTCATTATGCTCGGGTCAGTCCTGAGTTTTTCAGCGCATTGAAGATTATTCTTCAGAGGACGTAGACAAATATTTAGTATATTATTACTATTATTATTCCTTACATCATGTTGTTCTACTGCATCATTATTATTTTTGTATATATATAATATAATTCAGATAAACGTTGTATAAGTTATAATCCAATGCATAATATAAACAACTTCATGAATTGTTTATTTGATTATTATATTT
The DNA here is from genome assembly GCA_030765085.1 of Allium cepa. NCBI lineage: Eukaryota > Viridiplantae > Streptophyta > Magnoliopsida > Asparagales > Amaryllidaceae > Allium > Allium cepa. The sequence continues at coordinate 189,034,835 of CM060943.1, forward strand.
TTCCATTCTGCCGTGAGATTCTATGTTTGTTTTCTTCCTCTTTTCTTATTTTTCTTAATTAATCCTATTGATTATCTATGTTTCGGATTGTTTAAGTTAGAGATGTGTGGATTATTGTCGATTTAAACCTTCCGAAATATGGGTCGGCCCAACTTCTTTTCGAAATCATTTAAATCGTATCTTTCAAAACCATTTGGAATATATTTCAATTGTAAAAGATTCACTAAATCCATTTAAGTCAAAAACATACATTTCAAAAGTATTCCTAAGTAAAGAAGTGATGGTGTTGAAACCATCTCTTCGAAAGCAATAGAAAAGTCACCAAATTTTTAGTAAACAAGTACCTCTTCGAAACCCTCTGGGTCAAAAGGTAAAAAGGCGACAACAAAAGGTTTTGACTCAGTCGAAAGCAATTATTTAGAAACGAAGATGCAACCTAATTGAAACCATTTCCTTTAAATCCACTTAACCTAGTCGAAAGCCAACTAAGTCGAAAGTTTTTTAGTCGAATGCAAGCAGATGCATTTTTATTTAAAAACAAAGTAAAGCCTCAACTCCTTCGGAACCCCATGTTTCGACCCACTACCTTTCGCCTACATCGAATTCACTATGTATCAGTTCCCTGATACCATGTGCATTAGTTTTGACTGTGGCAGAGGCGAAGGTAAAGAGGCGAAACCTAGTGCCGAAAGCATCGAAACCGTGAAAAATCTATTTATTTGTCCTTTTAAACTATTTCTTCTATACCTAACCTTCCTTGTTTGTCTAAATCTGATTGGTTGCCATTTTACTTTTTCAATAGTGCTGCCAATTCCCAAAAATAACAAATTTGAATTATTTGCAAAGATTCCTTTCTCCTTTTATAAATATATTAAACATTTAAGTCTCATACCTTAAGTAATTTTATATATTCATTAAAAAACTTAGGAAAAATTTTAAAAAATCTCTTTTAATATGTTTTCCAACATATAAAATTTCAGACCCAAACCATTTATTATTTAACCGTAAATAATTTATAACTCAAAACAATATTTTCTTTACTAAAAAATTCATATAAAATTCAAAATAATTCAGGAAATTCTAAAAATTGAAACCTATCATGAAAATATTATTTCTGGTCCATATAAAAATTCGCAAGGTATTTGTGCATGACACTCGGGACATGAGGCCACATAAAAACTGTGACTTGGGACATGAGGCCACATACCATTAGAGATGTATATAAAATGATATCTGTGCATGACACTCTGCCTTCGTCAAAATGGTGCTCTGTGATATGGTCTGATGATTCTCCTCCTACAGATAACTTGATGCTGTGGAAGGTTTTAAATCATGCTCTTCTGACTAGAAGTAAGTTAAAGAATTTTGGAATGGCATGCACATCTTTATGTCTTTTCTGTGATATGCATGAAGAAACAACTGATCATATTTTTTTTGAATGCCCTGCGCTTCAATCTGTGTTGGTTAGTCTCAGTTCCTCAACTGGTTGTCTTTTAAATGCTGGGGGATCTGCTGTAATATGGAATATCATATACAAAGCAACAAGGTGGAGAAAGCTTGAGACTAGAATTATGGTTGTGTGTTTGAAAAAATATCTCACTGCGGTTTGGAAGGAAAGGAACTCAGCTGTGTTTGATAATATCAGAAGGAGGAATGAAGTTATATGGCAAGAAGTTAGGAGAAACACTCACTGCCAATTGAAGAATTGCAACACTAAATTTCCTGACTCGTTGATCCATGTTTGGGGTTGAAGTTTGTTGTTGTTTCTTCAATTGTTTTCTTTTCCTTTTTTTATTTTTTCCTTTTCTGCTCTCTTGTAGTTTCGCTTTTATTGTGTTTCAATAAAACTGGTAGGGGTCCAGTCAACCCCGCTGGCTATGCCAAAAAAAAAAAAAAAAAAAAAAAAAAAAATTCGCAAGGTATTTAGATGTCATTTAATAGAGTTTTTACCTTAAGACATATCATAAAATCAATATGAACATGCATAAATCATCAAAAGTATATATAATCGTTCCATTATTCAAAAACGTTACAAACATTTCGGATTTCTCCTTAAAACCAATAACAAAACAAATGAGAGATATAAACATTATTCACTTTAGCTTTAGGGATTAAGGATATGAGATTTGAATGAATTTAATGTTGATTAAGCTTTCCCTTTCTCTTTCTTTCTCTAACTCTTGTTAATGGTGGCAGCCTTAGCTTTTAAATTTTCAACAAATGAAATGAACGTGTAAAAGATGCACAACCAAGGGTTAAAGATATAGGAAAGGCTCTTTCCTATTTTACCCTCCCATGTTTCATGTTAAACTCTTCTTTTGATTCATTGTTTAAATGGAATAGCTACCCCTTAATTAAATCAAATGTCAATCCCTTAATTCACACATTATTTAATTTAATTTAGTTAATTAAATATCCTAAATAATGTTATCAAAAATATGGGGTGTTACAGACTCCTCGCCTTAAAGAATTTTTTCCCCGAAATTAGGATAAGGTACATAACAATCGAGAAGGTAAAACATACCATCAAACAAATCAGGATAAGCATCTTTGATCCAACTCTTAAATTTCCAACTAGAGTCTCTGTCATCGTCACTCCACTGGACCTTGACTAATCTGATCGTCTTGGTACTAATCCTTTTCTCATCTCTTGCAACTATACCAACTAGTTTTCCAACTATGGTCAAGTCCTGTAACAACCCGCATATTTATCGATTGTATATTTAAATATTTTATTTAAATATTTTATCGTTCGTCGGATTTTGGTCCGAAAAGCTATTTTTGCATACGGTCGAATTAGGACTCGAGACCACCCCCATTGAGTTCAAAATGACGTTTGCGACCTTTTTGAGTATAAGCTTCGATATGTTTGGAGAAAGTTAATTTTTTCCACTTTTTCACTTAGGGCTTTGGTTTGGGCTGAACCCATTAACCACTTACTAACTCAGTCCCAACCCACTCCAACTCTTCATTACTTTATTTCATATTCCTAACACTCAAGCTTAAGCAAAAATGGTGGAAGAGATTGGAAATGGAAATTCCTAAGCCCTAGCTTTCTTTGCAAATCCAACTTCTAGCTCCAAATTCAAGAGAACCCATTAGTAAACATCTCCTTCTTCTTCTCCAACTCATTCTCCTTCCAATTTCAGAAATTTCCTAAACCTAATTTGGGAAATATTTCTCTTTTAAGCTTAGAATCAAGCTTCTTGAGTTGGGATTGAAGAGTGGTTGATTCTCCTTTTCTTTCAAGCTTCTTCTTCATTGATTTGGGTTCAAAGGTGTGATTTTTATCTCACATCTTAGTCTATATTTATCTTCGATTGTTAGTTATGAATTCCTAACACTTATTCATGTGCATTTGATTTTGAATTGGATTGCTTTTGTGAATATTCCAATTTTTGGTGTTTTGGGTTAAATTCTTTGAAAATCATAACTTTGATGTTTTGATCATGTTTTTGGTGATGAACGAAAGAGCTTCTATGGCCGGGTAGTCGATTGGCGTAAACCCTTAGTGCCGTTGCTCGACGGGTTGCAAATTGAGGAAGTTTGCACCTCTTTTGAAATAGGGTAGGAAGTGCAAGTATACAGGTTCGGCCGACCGAGCTCAGGGTTCAGTCGACCGACCTGCTACCCAGGCACTTCCTGCCTCTGTTATGGAAGTGCAGGTTACAGGCTTCGGCCGACCGAGCCCCTGGGCCGGTTGACCGACCTGGTGCCCGAGCACTTCCAACCCCTGGTTCGGTCAATCGACTCAGGGAGTCCGGTTGACCAACCTGCTGCTATTTGCCAACTATGCCTATCTTGCCTAGTTGTCTGAATTTCCAACTTTAATCGATTTGTGTTATTTCCCTATTTGTTGTTATCATTTGTTATTGACTTTGATGACTTATTTTCTTCGGGAATTCTTGGAATATCCATTTCGATGGATTCGGTATCGATTTCTTTGGATCGTATTCACGCCTTCAAATGTGAATTTTAGTGATTGATTGTTCCTACAATCTTTTTTGTGATTTGTCACTTTAAAAATATAAAGGTTTTCTATACTAGTAGTAAATATCAAAACTCTTTCTTCAAATGATTTCAACACTATTTTATTACAAAGATCGTTTTCTTAAACCGTTTTCCAATCTATTAGTATATACAAGCCTTTACCTCACTCGTATGAGAAATCTAATTAAACGACTTAGTAAAACGAGTGGTATGAAACGCTTGCGTTTACTTCGTTGGTTAATTCTTGGACTTGTTCGATTGAATCTCTTGTGACAATTTTCTAGTGGAGATCTACAATTTGTTCGTAAATATTTAAGTTAAGCTAGTGGTTATGGGACATGAAGCTAAGCTCATATATTTACTAGCTTACTGTAATTGACACTTCGCGTTGATCATGACGATCATCTTTGTGGTTTAGACTAGCATTGTGCGATGTCTCTTTGTCCACGTGGAGGACTGTACGTCGGTTTTATTGAGCTTCGGCTCACCAGGAGGAGCTTCGGCTCAATGTCCGCAATGGGGGACTATACCCTGTCGTGAGGAACTTCGGTTCACCAGGAGGAGCTTCGGCTCAAAGTCCGCAATGGGGACTATACCCTGTCAGGAGGAGTTTTTGATTCACTAGGAGGAGCTTCGGCTCAAAGTCCGCAATGGGGGACTATACCCTGTCAGGAGGAGTTTTGACTCACCAGGACGAGCTTCGGCTCAAAGTCCGCAATGGGGGACTATACCTGTCAGGAGGAGTTTTTGACTCACTAGGAGGAGCTTCGGCTCAAAGTCCGCAATGGGGGACTATACCCTGTCAGGAGGATTTTTGACTCACCAGGAGGAGCTTCGGCTCAAAGTCCGCAATGGGGGACTATACCCTGTCTGGAGGAGCTTCGGCTCATTTTTCTGGGATTGGACATCCTTTTCTTGTGATTTCTGGATTTCGTGTGTTGAATTATGGAATTTATGTTTCACCAACTTTTACGATTAGCATTGATATATATGTCATTTATTGTGGCTTGGTGAATGAAATTATGAGTATGACATTCCTTTTTATCTTTGAGAAGATCTTTGCGATATTGATTAATCTCTTATTGATTTTTCAATTACTTATTTATCACAGCTTGGCATTGTGATTATTATACGTTTAGTCATATCTCTTATTCTATATCATTTCATCTGAAATTTATAGCTAGACTGATCCATTTATTATTTTCTTCTTAAATAATACTCGAGTCAGACCGAGATGTTACAGGTGCTTCTGCTTGACTTCTCTTCTGGGGTTATCATATGATCTTTTGGCTAACTAGTTAGATTAGTAGTTTATTTTGTTGTATACACTTGAGATATGGACTCATAGATGTATTCTTTTGTATAGCACGTGTTGCTATTCTTTTGTATTATGGTGGATCTTTTTGACCACTACTCTAATATACACTTTCATGTGTTAGTTATATATTCATATCTTTTTCCGCCTTTGTGATATGAATTGTCTGTGACTGATTTATGTTATGTTTACATCTATATTTGTTTTCGAAGATTATTATAGCCACTGTGTAGTAGCTTTGTGTTTGTATCAGTATGTCGGATTTCCTCTTGAGATAAAATGCATGTTATACCATTTGACATATCGGTGCTCGCGCAAAGCAATTACACGGATGGTCGCTCCTCAACAGCCTTATTCTCCGTTGTAGTTGACAGCATTACACCGTAGTGTTCTTGGCTAGCGTAGGTATAGAGGTGGGGCGTCACAGCTTGGTATCAAAGCCAAACTTCGGAACAATATGGAATAGTATAACAAGGGTCATCGTCCTAAGTCCATTTTAGGAGTCGTGCTTTGAGATTTAATTCGAGTCTTCGTACCGATTCATCCTATTTTCCTTATGATTCCTTGTTTTATCTATCAAGATTGCTTGATATTTATTTTGAGAATAACTTTTTCCTCTTCTTTCTTTCTTTCTTTCTTAAAGAAGAGAAATGGTTAGACCAGGCCGTCCCAGCGCCGGTCAATCTAGTGCTACTCCCCAGGATGGAGTATTTATGTCTGCCCAGCAGCTTCTTGATCTAGTAAAGAATGCTCAAGCTGCCGGTCCCAATCCAGAGCCTATTCATCCTAGATCTGGTTTTGCACGCTTGTGCATAGACTATACCGATTTGGGTGGAAGGCCATTTAAAGGATCCGAGAGTGTTATATAAATTCAAGCTTGGCTCAAATCATGCGATCGCATCTTTTCTCGCATGAACCTTATTGATCTACATCGAGTCCAAGTGGCTTCTAGCATGCTCCAAGAAAGAGCATTAGATTGGTATGAGCTCTTGGTTTCCGAAATCATTGAAGCGGATCTTACTTGGGAGCAATTCCGAGAAAGATTTGAATTGAAATTCATGCCGGAGGCTGAAAAAGTAACTTTAGCACGGCGTTTTATTGACCTTGTTCAAGGTGGATCTTCTGTGACAGACTATGTCGCATCTTTCGAATCTCTTTCCAAATACGGGGTTGAATACATTAACACCCCATTGAAGAAAAATCAGAGATTTGTCTATGGCTTGAATAAGAATCTTAAGAAGCCATTACTCCTGAAACTTGAGGTTTCATTTGATCAGCTTATTGATATCGCTCTTCGTCTTGAAGAGGCCGATAGAGAAAGTGATGTCGAGGTTGGGAGTGCCAAAGCGAACTCCAACAACACCAAGAAGAGGCATCCCTTTATTAGGTTCGAAAGTCCTAATCCTAACAAGAGGGCGAAGCAAGAGACTTCTATAGCAAATACTCCTATCCCTAATCGCGGGGAATGCTACAATTGTGGCTCTAGGGACCACTATATAAATTGGTGCCCAAGGCCTATTTCTTGCTGCTATTGCAAAAGTGCGGATCATTATATATCTTCATGTCCCAAGCGTCAAAGCAAGAGAGAAGGAAAGCCGCAAGTCCCTAGCAACTCTTCTCTTAGTCAAGATATTTTACATTCAATCCTTGATGGCGTTATTTTATTTCATGGTCTTCTTATTCAAGTTCTTTTTGATATGGGTTCCATCTCACTATTTTATATCAAAAGAACTTGATGATTCATTTTCTTTGAAAATATTTTGGGCTTGATGACTTCTTTGAGAGTTGCGAATCTGGTTGGTGGGTCCGCAACACTCAATTTGCTTTCTATTGATGTCGAAATTATTTTATGTGATTTTTCTTTCCGAGCCGATTTTTTTTTAACTTAGGCTTCGGAATTGATTTTTGTAAGGATTGGCTTAATTGTGAAGCTCATATCCTATTTTCCGTGTGGACTATTCAACTTTGACATATTCAATCTGTTAAGCAGATTTCTATTTTTTCTTTATGATTTTGATTCCAACTTGATGGCATCATTTTATTCCTTAAGCCCACTTATAAGGAAAGTGTTATTTCTCCCATTCATGTAGTTTGAGAAATTTTCCGGTATTATTGAGTTTGTCTTAGGACTGTACCCTAAGCAATCTTTTGAGTGATGTTAAGGTCTTTTCAGCTCGACCTTGCCACCGGTTTTCGTTTGCTACGAGTTGCGGAAGTTAGCATTCCACTTACCACATTCCGCACTCGTTATGATTCTTATGAATGACTTATTATGTCATTCGGTTTATCCAGCTTATTTCATCCATTTTATAAATCGAATATTTCGATGAGACCATTCTTGTATTTATTGATTTTGGATGAAAATAGTAATTTAAAATTTTGCAAATCTTTTCCATAAGATTTATTATAAGTAAAATTGGATTTTGTTCTTGAAACGAACGAAGAATGTTCTTAAAAGTTTTTAAGAAATATGTTTATTATCTAGAAGACAATTTTGTGATTTTATTGGCCATTGAGTGCTTTAAGAATTTTGGTCGATGCGCTTGATCAACGTTATCGACGGGAATTTCCTAAATGCTTTGATGAGACAATCAAACACAGTAAAATTCACTTCAAATAAGTAAAATTTTCTAAAAAGATGATTACATAAGTTAATTGTAATTTTGAAAGTTTTAGTTTTTGGGAAAGAAGATTATTTGAAAGAATTCTTTTCCGATACTCTTATTCTTGTCTTTTCCGAAGGGAACCAAGACTTTGCGATTTGTACCGATACTAGTCGTATTGGTTTGGATGACGTTTTCTTGCAAAGGAGAACGTGCTATCACTTGTGCTTCTAAATCATTATAGCTTATCGAGACTAGATATGCCACTCATGATCTAGTGCTCGCGGCTATTGTTTTTACTTTTAAAATTTGGCATCACCACTTTTGGATGAGAAATTTGTTCTCCACCTCGATCATAAATCTTTGGAATATTTATTTCTCATAAGGAACTTAATTTACGTCAACCTCGTTGGCTCGAGATTCCTTGTATCTTATGATCGTTTTACCAAGTTCATCGGGCGTTTTGACGTACTTTGTTTTATTGAGTTTCATCTCATCTCTTTTATGGACTAGTGTCCGATGTTCTTTTATGGCGTTCGGTTCATTGGACGTACCGTTTTTTTACTGCGTCGATGTTCCGAATTATTTGAACTTTGGTTCATTGGACGTACCGTTTTTGTACTACGTCGGTGTTCCAAATTATTCGAGTTTCTAGTTTCTCGGGCGTACCGTTTCTGTACTACGCCGTTGCACTGGCTCAATTTTCTGCTATTCTTGACGTTTTCTGCGTCTTTTAACTATGAAAATGCTCTTAGGTTTCCTATTTTTATTCTCGAGCTGGTGTTATTGATGAAATTGAAGTCTCACCAGTTTTGACTTATGAGCAACATTCCATTCGCATCATTACTTCGGAGGTTGAGCGCCTTCGGAATAAAGATGTTCTTCTTGTGAGAGTTCAATGGTTCTCAAATCCTAAGGATTTCTCTTGAGAAATCTTGAGAATTCATCGAACAAAAACTTTCGGATTTGCTCCTTCGTGCTCTTTATGGTGGACTTCTTGATTCAAATTTTCTTTTGTGTAGATATGCTTCCATGGTTGTTACATCTTATTTTCCTCTTAAGTATTGCGAGGACGCAATTCCTTTAAGGAGGGGAGTCTGTAACAACCCGCATATTTATCGATTTTATATTTAAATATTTTATTTAAATATTCTATCGTTCGTCGGATTTTGGTCCGAAAAGCTACTTTTTGCATACGGTCGAATTGGGAGTCGAGACCACCCCCATTGAGTTCAAAATGACGTTTGCGACCTTTTTGAGTATAAGCTTCGATATGTTTGGAGAAAGTTGATTTTTGCCACTTTTTCACTTAGGGCTTTTGTTTGGGTTGAACCCATTAACCACTTACTAACTCAGTCCCAACCCACTCCAACTCTTCATTACTTCATTTTATATTCCTAACACTCAAGCTTAAGCAAAAATGGTGGAAGAGATTGGAAATGGAAATTCCTAAGCCCTAGCTTTCTTTGCAAATCCAACTTCTAGCTCCAAATTCAAGAGAACCCATTGGTAAGCATCTCCTTCTTCTTCTCCAACTCATTCTCCTTCCAATTTCAGAAATTTCCTAAACCTAATTTGGGAAATATTTCTCTTTTAAGCTTAGAATCAAGCTTCTTGAGTTGGGATTGAAGAGTGGTTGATTCTCCTTTGCTTTCAAGCTTCTTCTTCATTGATTTGGATTCAAAGGTGAGATTTTTATCTCACATCTTAGTCTATATTTATCTTCGATTGTTAGGTATGAATTCCTAACACTTATTCATGTGCATTTGATTTTGAGTTGGATTGCTTTTGTGAATATTCCAATTTTTGGTGTTTTGGGTTCAATTCTTTGAAAATCATAACTTTGATATTTTGATCATGTTTTTGGTGATGAACCAAAGAGCTTCTATGGTCGGGTAGTCGATTGGCGTAAACCCTTAGTGCCGTTGCTCGACGGGTTGCGAACTGAGGAAGTTTGCACCTCTTTTGAAATAGGGTAGGAAGTGCAAGTATACAGGTTCGGCCGACCGAGCTCAGGGTCCGGTCGACCGACCTGCTACCCAGGCACTTCCTGCCTATGTTATGGAAGTGCTGGTTACAGGCTTCGGCCGACCGAGCCCCTGGGCCGGTCGACCGACCTGGTGCCCGAGCACTTCCAACCCCTGGTTCGGTCAACCGACTCAGGGAGTCCGGTTGACCGACCTGCTGCTATTTGCCAACTATGCCTATCTTGCCTAGTTGTCTGAATTTCCAACTTTAATCGATTTGTGTTATTTCCCTATTTGTTGTTATCATTTGTTATTGACTTTAATGACTTATTTCCTTCGGGAATTCTTGGAATATCCATTTCGATGGATTCGGTATCGATTTCTTTAGATCCTATTCACGCCTTCAAATGTGAATTTTAGTAATGGATTGTTCCTACAATCTTCTTTGTGACACTTTAAAAATATAAAGGTTTTCTATACTAGTAGTAAATATCAAAACTCTTTCTTCAAATGATTTCAACACTATTTTATTACAAAGCTCGTTTTCTTAAACCGATTTCCAATCTATTAGTATATACAAGCCTTTACCTCACTCGTATGAGAAATCTAATTAAACGACTTAGTAAAACGAGTGGTATGAAACGCTTGCGTTTACTTCGTTGGTTAATTCTTGGACTTGTTCGATTGAATCTCTTGTGACAATTTTCTAGTGGAGATCTACAATTTGTTCGTAAACATTTAAGTTAAGCTAGTGGTTATGAGACATGAAGCTAAGCTCATATATTTACTAGCTTACTGTAATTGACACTTCGCGTTGATCATGACGATCATCTTTGTGGTTTAGACTAGCATTTTGCGATGTCTCTTTGTCCACGTGGAGGACTGTACGTCGTTTTTATTGAGCTTCGGCTCACCGGGAGGAGCTTCGGCTCAATGTCCGCAATGGGGGACTATACCCTGTCATGAGGAACTTCGGTTCACCAGGAGGAGCTTCGGCTTAAAGTCCGCAATGGGGGGCTATACCCTGTCAGGAGGAGTTTTTGATTCACCAGGAGGAGCTTCGGCTCAAAGTCCGCAATGGTGGACTATACCCTGTCAGGAGGAGTTTTGACTCACGAGGAGGAGCTTCGGCTCAAAGTCCGCAATGGGGGACTATACCCTGTCAGGAGGAGTTTTTGACTCACCAGGAGGAGCTTCGGCTCAAAGTCCGCAATAGGGGACTATACCCTGTCAGGAGGAGTTTTGACTCACCAGGAGGAGCTTCGGCTCAAAGTCCGCAATGGGGGACTATACCCCGTCTGGAGGAGCTTCGGCTCATTTTTCTGGGATTGGCCATCCTTTTCTTGTGATTTCTGGATTTCGTGTGTTGAATTTTGGAATTTATGTTTCACCAACTTTTACGATTGGCATTGATATATATGTCATTTATTGTGGCTTGGTGAATGAAATTAGGAGTATGACATTCCTTTTTATCTTTGAGAAGATCTTTGCGATATTGATTAATCTCTTATTGATTTTTCAGTTACTTATTTATCACAGCTTGGCATTGTGATTATTATACGTTTAGTCATATCTCTTATTCTATATCATTTCATCTGATATTTATAGCTAGACTGATCCGTTTATTATTTTCTTCTTAAATAATACTCGGGTCAGACCGAGATGTTATAAGTGCTTCTGCTTGACTTCTCTTCTGGGGTTATCATATGATCTTTTGGCTAACTACTTATATTAGTAGTTTATTTTGTTGTATACACTTGAGATATGGACTCATAGATGTATTCTTTTGTATAGCACGTGTTGCTATTCTTTTGTATTATGGTGGATCTTTTTGACCACTACTCTGATATACACTTTCATATGTTATTTATATATTCATATCTTTTTCCGCCTTTGTGATATGAATTGTCTGTGACTGATTTATGTTATGTTTACTTCTATATTTGTTTCCGAAGATTATTATAGCCACTGTGTAGTAGCTTTGTGTTTGTATCGGTATGTCGGATTTCCTCTTGAGATAAAATACATGTTATATATCTAACATATCGGTGCTCGTGCAAAGCAATTACATGGATGGACGCTCCTCAACAGCCTTATTCTCCGTGCTAGTTGACAGCATTACACCGTAGTGTTCTTGGCTAGCGTGGGTATAGAGGTGGGGCGTCACAAGTCCAGTTCTACCACTAAGCCATCTAGCGCAGTCGGTGCAATAGCAGTCTTCGGGTATCTACCACACTTTCTGAGATGAGAAACATGAAAAACATCATGGACTCCTGCCAAACTACTCAGTAACTCAACTCTAAATCTTTCCATCTTCTTCCTATATAAATCTTTTTCCTAGAACGAACCTCCTTCATTCTATCCCTAATGACCTTAATCTTTTCTGCAGCTTCTCTAACTAAATCTGAACTAAGAACAACCTATCCCTGTTCTCCTACCAACTAACGGGAGGATTGCATGGCCTTCTATACAAAGCTTCAAATGACACCATCCTAATACTAGTCTAATATCCATTGTTATACGAAAACTCAACTAAATTCAGATGGTCTTTCCATGATCCCCCGAAATCTAGAACACAAGCTCTTAACAAATCCTCCAAGATTTTGTTAACTCTTTTCGTTTGCCAATCTGTCTATGGATTGTAAGCGGTACTCATCTTGAGCTTGGTTCTCAAAACATCCTGTAGACTCTTCCAGAACTCGCTAGTGAATAAGGAACCTCAATCACAAACTATACTACTAGGAATTCCATGTAGTCCAATCACATTCTTCATAAACATCTTCGCTAAAACAGGTGCCATCCTAGTTGACCTAACTGAAATGAAATTGGCACTCTTGGTCAATCTGTATAATATGACCCATATACTTTCATTTTCTCTATTCGACCATGGCAACCCATCAATAAAATCCATAAAAATAGAATCCCATTTCATACCGGAATATCTAAAGGCTGAAGCAATCCGCTTGGCTTCTAGTGTTCAGTCTTTGCCTATTGGCAATTGAAGCACTGCTTTACCCATAAACCAATATCCCACTTCATATCTTCCCAGAAGAAACTTCTCTTCATATCCTGATACATCTTACTACCTCCTGAATGAATAGAGAGTTTCGAACGATGACCTTCCCCCAAGACTTACTTCCTTATGTTTCCTACACTCGGAGCACATAATCGTCCTTTCTTTCTCAACCACCCATTATGGTCAAGACTAAAATCTTTTAAGTCATCGCTCTCGGCTCCTTCCCTTAACTTCATGATACGTTCAATTAACATTGGATCCTCCTCTTATTTTGAAGCTATCCTTTTGATCATCACTAATCGTACTTCTAAATAAGATAATACAAAAGTTTCTCTGCTGGACTCAGCCTTAGATCTCCATTGCACCCTGCAATCTGTTAATGCTTCCAAATCTTTCCACTCAACAATCATCACCAACACTGCATTCTTTTGTTTCCTGCTACACACATCTACAACCTTGTTTCCTTTCCCTGGTGTGTATTCAATCACAAAATCATAAGTGGCCATAAACTCTAACCATCTCTGTTGTCTCATGTTCAGTTCCTTCCGAGAGAACAAATACTTTAGCGACTTATGATCTGTATATAACTCAAACCTCTCTCCCAAAAGTTATTGTATCCACACCTTCAATGCAAAAATCGCTGCAGCTAGTTCAAAATCATGCGTCAGATACCTGACCTCATACGGTCTAAGCTGTTTAGAAGCATATGCAATCACTTTACCTCTCACCTAACCCTGTTCCGCATGCATCTGTATAAACCACCAAATCTTGATTCCCTTCTGGAACAACCAACATAGGTACATGAGTTAATAAGTGTTTCAAACTCTGAAATGCTTCCTCACACTTATCGGTCCACACAAACTTCACACCCTTTCTCGTTAGCTTGGTCATCGGTGCTGCTATCCGCAAAAAATTCTTAATTAATCTCCGATAGTAACCAGCCAACCCATGTAAACTCTTTATCTCAGTCACTGTTTTGGATCTCTTCCAACTATTCACCGCTTCAATCTTAGACGGATCTAACGAAAATCCTCTCTCTGAGACTATATGACCAAGAAACTTCACTTTCTTCTTTCAGAAATGACACTTCGAAACTTCACCTTTAGCTGACGCTGCCTCAATGTTTAAAGCATCACTCTCAAATGATCTTCATGCTCTCTTTCATCTTTTGAGTATATCAAGATATCATATATAAAAACCAATCCGAATCTATCTAAGTACTGTAGGAAAACCTGGTTCATCAAATCAACAAAGAAAGTCGGCGCATTTGTCAGTCTGAACGGCATAACCAACCATTTGTATGATCCATGTTTGGTCCTAAACACCGTCAAAGGTATATTATCTTCTGCTACACAAAACCGATGGAAACCCGTTGCCAAATCTAACTAGAAAAATATCTTGGCTCCACTTAACTGATCGAACAAATTGTCAATCCTCGGCAATGGATATCGATTCTTTATTGTCCTCCATTCAACTTACGATAATCGATAAATAGCCTTAACGATCCGTCTGACTTCTTAGCTAACACTGTGGCTGCTCCCAAACGCAAACTACTTGTCCTAATAAAAATCTTGCCTTCTAAATCCACCAACTGAACCATTAACTCCTGCATCTCTATAGGGGTCATCCTGCTTGGCGGCCTACTCACTGATTCTGCTCCTGGAACCAAATCTATCTGAAACTTAATAGCTCATTTCGACTGTAATCCAACTATTGGCTCAAATACGTCTGCGAATTCTCTAACCATGAAAACCTGGCTCAACTCATCATCCAATTCCATAACACCCAACAAAGCATACATCTCACCACTAGAACCTTCCATGGCATAAACTATCCGATCACTACAATCAGGGTGTGTTAGCGATATTTTCATATCCTAGCAAAATATCCTAGCATCGTACTCACTTAACCAATCCATACTAAAAATAATTTCGAACCCCACAAATTCAAACACATGCATACTGCAAATAAAAGTATGACCTAACAGGTCAAACTCTAACTGATCACATCTCAACCCTAGAGTTGCATACCCTCTTATTGGATTCGCAACCTGTAAGGAAGTAACTAAATATGTGGGTTCTAGGTTAAGCTTAACTATCAAACGTATAGATATAAAATAAAGCGATGCACCAATATCGAATAGAATGCTAACAGACATACCATGAATCTGAAATGTACCCCCCAAAACTGCCTTTCCTTTCTCCTGAGCCATCGGCTTAGAAGCAGCTGGCTCCAATGCATACACCTTGCCCTTTCCATCCTTAGCGAGCTACTTGCATTGATTCTTATAGTGGCCTATCCGATCGCAGTTGATAGAACGGACCACACAAAAAGGGGTAATCTATGCATAGTCATTCCAGGTCCTAATGTTCTTCCCGATCACTTCCTTAGCCTTCCCAGTACAACACTCGTTGGCAAAATGACCCTTCTTCTCACACTTAAAACGAAACACCTCAGACTTCCCCATCTTGGCTGCTCCACCCTTCTGAGCATCCTTCTTGTGAAAGAACTTCCTCTTCTGATTCCGCCCAACCTGGCCTTCTTTCACCTTATTCTTCTCCTGACAGGAAAACATCTCTTCATGTCTCAAAGCTATTTCTATAACCACATCACATGGATCTCTAATATGCAGTAAAGTAGCCCTGGCTAACTCAGGCTTTAATCCCTTAATAAACTTCTCGTTCCTCTTCATCACTGTATCAACAACAACATAACTATATCGGGCTAACTCTTTGAACCTTCTGGCATACTCTAGAGCAGTCATCTCTCCCTGTTCAGGCTCAGCAAACTTCCTAATCAAAATAGACTGCACCATTACTGACATGAACCTCTCCTGGAACCTCCTTTTAAACTCTGCCTAGGTCATAGTCTCCTTGTCCACTACCAGAGTCACACTACTCCACCAAAACAAAGTAGCTCCCTAAAGCTGTCTCAATGACAACCTCCTCTTTTGCTCATCATTGAGCCTCAAGTCTGCAAAAATCCTTTTGCAGTGCAACAACTAGTTTTCCACCTCAATGTTTCCTCTGTTCCAATAAATGGCTTCCCTCCAAGCTTTGTGTAGTCTCCACTCAACTTAGCGTAGTTGTTAACAACTGGAACCCCAGAACTCCCCCTCCCACTACTTCAGCAGCAACACACTTTTGCTCCATGTTCAAGATACATAACTTTCATTCCAACTTGCGGGACTCCAACACCCACATTCTCTGCTTGTGCCTGACCTTGACCTCTCCTCGCATTAGGCCTAACATTTGCATCGGTGCCTTCCTCTCCTGGGTTAACTCTTCCTCTTCTAACTTCCATATATGTATTCAAACCTCATGAGATATATAAAATAACCCAATAAAGAAAGGAAACTAGAAATAAAGCATGTACTGATATATAACAAATACAAGTATGTTACTATAACGTTATCCCATACCCCAATCTTACTCTAATTTTTTAGGATTATGTTTTTAAAAACCATTTTAAATTTTTTTTTTAATAAAGTAAGCTTTGATACCACATTGTAACATCCCATAAGTAGAGGCCAAAAGCTTAGTAGTACAGATGCTGTAGTCATCTATAGTATTAACTTCTGGTGAAAAAATGCGGTAATGTTAATGGTATCCATAACAACAGCAGCACTTGAATATGAACGAAATCATAGATTACAAAAATAACATTTTGCTGATTACATTTCAAAACAATAATTCATATCCAAGTTACAAAATCCCCAAACGTTTCCCACGCAATGATCAAATATAATTCAGAATAATATGCCAAGAGCGACACGCGATGATGCCCCCTTGGTTGATCATAGTTAATATAGTCATATCAGACTTATATACATAATGAAATCAAAACAAGATAAAACTATAACTCCTAATTAGCTATCTGTCAGCCACCTACTCCTCTTCAGAAGCTTAATTTACCAAAACAACAAAAACCTGAAAACCTCAATCCTCAGCCTACTCAAATCAATTTTGAGCACTCGAGACTTTAAGAGGAAAATAAAATCTTCGAGTCAGACATAAAGCCGGGTGTGAATAATACTGTTCATCTCTGTTATTTTATGCTAAGTGAGACCACGCCGCTTAGTGGAATGGGTTTTCCCTCACTAACATCGTTTTAAAACATATCATTTGCAATTCCTTTCCTGCAACCAAAACTGGTTAAATTCTGTAAAGCATTATTATGCAAACTTATATATCAGGTAACAAAAAAATTATCAGTTCAACACTTTAGTTTTGTTTAGCTAACTATTAACCTTTGGCTGACTCGGGTCTACCAGACAACATACCAAAATTTATCTAACATCTTTTAGACACTCCTCTTCTTTTAGACGTTCTGCCCTTAACTATCTATTAAATACTTCTCTTTTGGAAGGTATGTTCTTAACTTATCATCTCCCAGGGTCACCTGATCCTAATGGTTTTGCGGGCTCGCCAATAACTTATATGTATACTAACAATATTCCTTTCTGGGTGTATTCATAATTTTAGTCTTAGCTATGACAAAGCCCTACACAGCGGAATTTTAAACAAAATTAGCTGGGGCTAATAGCTAATGTATAGGGTACGACCCTATTCCAGTCCCATCCGTTATTCTAATATCTGAGTCATTTTACTTAGGGATCCCTTCCTATAATTTTCCTTGAAAACCATTTCAAAATGATTTAAAGCCTTTAAATCAAACTCAAACAAGGAATATATATATTCTATGCCTTATTCAAAATCATCTTGCCATGTTGTGTGTGTGTGTGTGTGTGTGTATGTATATATATACACACATACTTTACTCAAATCTTAGTTAATGAAAACTTTTAAACCTTCGAAAGTCCCCTTTACGAATCTATTAAAAGTACCCCTTTCGAAACCATTGAAAGTACCTCTTTCTAAACCAAGTAAAACCCTTTATTTAATCTAAGCTAAAAGGTCAAAACCTTCCTTTCGAAACCATTTTTAAAACGCTTTCAAAACCTCTAAAAAACCTTCCTTTCGAAAGCTTTAAAACCTTAGACATCTTTATTTTAAATCCTATGCACACTGCCTTTTGAAACCCTTGGAAAACTGTTCCTTTTAATCCTTTCGAAATAATCAGAAAAACAGCACCTTTCGACTCCTTCGAAACCACTGGAGAACCACCCCTTCGAAACCTTTCTTTAAAACCTTTCGAAAGCATCAATTCTAAACCTTTCGAAAGCATTTAGGTTCAACTAAAAATATTTGGAACCATTCAAAGCTTTCTCCTTCTAAACCCTTTGAAAAACATTTTGGTCGAAACCATTTGGATTATGCCTTCAAGTAGAGCTAAAACACTAAAGTCGAAAGCACTTTTTTTCGAAATCATTTATATCATCTCTTCCAAAACCATTTGGGTTATACTTCAATTGGGTAAAAGGGTCATGAGAACCATTTAAGTCGAATGCATAACTTTCAAAAGTGTTCCTAAGTAAAGAAGTGATGGTGTCGAAACCATCCCTTCGAAAGCATTGGAGAAGTAGCCAAATTTTTAGAAAACAAAGCACCCCTTGAAACTCTCTGGGTCGAAAGGTAAAAAGGCGGCAGTAAAAGGTTTCGAATTAGTCGAAACCATTTATTTAAAAACAAAGCCGCAACCCAATCGAAACCATTTCCTTTAAATCCATTTGACCTAGTAGAAAGCCAACAAAATCGAAAGCTTCGTAGTCGAAAGCAAGCATGCACATTTCTATCTAAAAACAAAGTAAAGCGTCAACCCCTTCGGAACCACGACCTACTACCTTTCGCTATACCTAGTTCACTAAGTATCAGTTTCCTAATACCATGTGCACTAGTTTCGACTGTGTCGGAGGCGAAGGTAAGAGGCGGCCTAGTGCCAAAAGCACCGGAACAGTGAAAAACCTATTTATTTGTCCTTTTAAACTATTTCTTTTGTACCTAACCTGCCTTGTTTGTCTAAATCTGATTGGTTGCCATTTTATGTTTTCAAAAGTGATGCCAATTCCCATAAATAAAAATTTGAATAATTTGCAAAGAGCCCCTTCTCCTTTTATAAGTATATAAAACATTTAAGTCCCATACTTTAAATAATTTTATATATCGAACTAAACGCTTAGAAAAAATCTATAAAAATTTCAAAAAATCTCTTTTAACATTTTTTCCAATATACATAAATTTCAGACCCAAAATTTTTATTGTTTAACTGTAAATAATTTATAACCCAAAATAACATTTTCTTTACTAGAAAATTCATATAAAATCCAAAATAATTCAAAAAATTCTAAAAATTGAAACCCATCACCATTATATTATTTTTGGTCCATATAAAAATTGGTAAGGCATTTATATGTCATTTGATAGGTTTTTTTACCTTAAAACATATCATAAAATCAATATGAACATGCATAAATCATCAAAAGTGTATATAACCATTCCATTATTAAAAAACATGTCAAAACATTGCAAAACATTTTGAATTTCTCCTTAAAACCAAAAACAAAACAAATAAGAGATGTAAACATTATTCACCTTTGCTTTAGGGATTAAGGTTAAGAGATTGGAATGAATTTAATGTTCATTGAGCTTCCTATTTTTCTTCCTCTAGCTCTTGTTAATGGTGGTGGCCTTAGCTTTAAAATTCGAGCAAATGAAATGAACATGTATAGGATACACGACCAAGGGTTAAAGATATAGGAATGGCATCTTTCCTAATTTACCCCTCCTATATTTCATATTAAACACTTCTTTTAATTCATTATTTAAATAGAACAGCTTTCCCTTAATTATACAAAATCTCAATCCCTTAATCAACACATTATTTTATTTTATTTAGCTAAATAAATATACTAAATAATTTTATAAAAGTGTGGGGTGTTACAATTGGAAAACGACATCTCATGGCATCAAACACTCTAGCAGAGTCTATATGTCATTCATACTTCGTCAAGTGCTGCCCATGCTTCGTATTTCCACCATATAGTGGCATCATTGGCATTAAAAATCTTCGTTCATACTGTAACACCCCTAATTTTTGATAACATTATTCAGAAGATTTAAATAGAAAAATTAAGTAGAATAATGTAAATGTTAAGTGATAAGGGGGTTAAGATTTGAACAAATCTAATTAAGGTCGTGCTTAATAAAATAATTAAATGTGCTTAAGAATGGTTTTTAGATTAATTTGATCACATAAGGGTATATTAGGAATTTATCGTCCATAACCCTTACCCTTGTATATTTTCTTCCAACTGTTTCATTCCCATTCACGACATTTTTGAGAACGAAAAAAATTTAATAAAAGGAACCAACCATAATTAAAGAGAAGAGGAATTCGATTAAAAGCTAGAGAATCATGTTTATAGGAAATCAATCTCAATCTAATCTCCATATCTAAATCAAGGT
This sequence comes from Allium cepa, assembly GCA_030765085.1. Taxonomy (NCBI): domain Eukaryota; kingdom Viridiplantae; phylum Streptophyta; class Magnoliopsida; order Asparagales; family Amaryllidaceae; genus Allium; species Allium cepa. The sequence continues at coordinate 189,055,090 of CM060943.1, forward strand.
GAATGATAATTCCATCTCTATTTTTTTAAATCATATAATTTTGGATTTAAGGGCAAATCCATTTTTATGGTAAACCGGATGATGATATGCTTGAATCACAAATTTATTTGATTTAAACAAGGATGTTTAAATACGATTTCTTTTGGTTTTAGGACAAAACCAGTTTACGCTAATGCTTAAATGCCATGGAAAAAATTTATGTTATGTAAAATATGATTTTGGAGTAGGGTTTTAATTTTGATAATTTTTCGATCTATGGAAAGATTGTTATGAGTTTTCAAAAGAAAATATAGTTATTTGGGTTTATAAATTTATTTCAAAAAATATATTAGGAATTTGGGTTTAAAATTTTAATATGTTAGATAATATGATTAAAGTGAATTTCTGGAATTTTTGGGGATTTTTCCAAAGTGATTTACTATGCAAATTAAATTATATTAGAAGAGAAATTTCTTTGTAATTTTAGTTTTGCTTAATGGAAGGGCTTATTCGATTAATTTAAACATGGTTTAGATCTAAAATTTAGGCCAATTATCTTAGTAAAGAATTTAAAAAGTTAAGGCAGTCAATCTGGTGTTTACGTGTGGCAGATTATTTAGAAAAAGGTTTGCTTGAATTAGTATTAAAATAAATTTACTCAAAAAAGTTGGTTTTGCCTACTTTAGGAGTACCTTTCGACTCTGAGCTTCCACCTTCAACCAGTTGAAACCTACTAAGCTGAAACCAATACACAAGGTATCACAAAGATGGTACGTAGTGGATTGGAGAAAGGCGGAGGGCTGGGTGTCGAAAGCATGGCTTCCAAAGGAGTCGTTACCTTTGTTTGTTTCAAAAGAAAATCACCTGCCATTGTTTTATTTAAGCCTTCGAAGGAGTTGAAGCATACATTTTCGAAAGAGGTATTTAAAGGATTTCGATGGGGTTTCCATCAACTTATGATTACTTTCAAATAGGGTTCTTTACTTATAAAATAATGCTTTTGAAAGAAGGGGTTCCGGCGTAATCGAAGCCCTGCATCCGTTCTTTAGTCTTTCGATGGTATTAAAGTCATCAATGCTTTCGAAAGCTAACATTAGCTTTTAAAGGTGTTTTAAGCCTCTTCATAAATGGTTTCAAAAGGGTCCAAGGGTTTGAAGGCAATGGCTTCGAAAGGGGTTTCGACGCTATCCTTCAATGTTTTGTTTAAGTGATTTAAGGCTTTCGAAAGGATGGTCTCGAACACCATCATGTTTTCCCCAAATACTTTTATGTGATAAAGAAATGTTTCAAAAGGGGTACTTTCATTTATATCCATTGTGACCTAAATAATATTTTAAGCATAAACCCAATGGTTTCGAAAGGGGGACTTTCAAAGATTTCAGAATAGTTGCTTCCAATGATTTTGAATGGGGTACTTATAATTGGTTTCGAAGCTTTGCTTCTAAAGTTAAATATTGATACTCCAATACATTCGAAAGGTTTTGAAAGAAAGGTTTTAAAGTGTTTGAAAGGCAGGAGCTTAATATTTTAAAGATAGATCTACATGCTTTCGAAGGAGGGTATCCACGGAGGTCGAAAACAAGGTTTCGAAGGTTTCAAAAGGCTTTGTAACCCAAACTCTTTTTTAAAGGAAAACCCATGGCTAAATTAGAGGAGTTTAGAAATGATTTGAAGAAGAAGCTTTCCTTGATAAAGTTACTGGTTAAAGGGACTAACCATGTTTTATATGAAAAATATATCAAGGACATTAAACCCAAAAGAGTGGTATTATTTTGTAATTATGTTTTCTTCTTCAAATATATATATATATATGTATATGTATATATTCACATTATAATAGACCCATAACCGCATTTTACGGATAAAATGGTAGAAGAACCAACTAGGTTAACCCAATAGTGAATATAACTTGATTTAAACCCCTGGATGAGTAGAATTGCATCCAAGAGGTCAGGGAGACCGTCATGTATGATGCCTAGGGTGCCTAAGAATGGAAGCTGCTAGGGAGCCAAGTTCATAGTACACCCATGAAAAATATGATTAGGAAGTTATTGGAGTTACCGGTAGGTTCATAGTGATCCCATGAAAACTATGTTATAAAGAGTGGTTGGCAGGGACAATTGGTTTGTAGTGCACCCATGAAAACTATATTTGGATCAAGTTATTGACAGTTGTCAATAGGTTCCTAGTTAACCCATGAAAACTAGGATAAGAGAAAAGTTATTGGAGTCACCGATAGGTTTAAAGGAACCCATGAATTAATTAAGTTAACTGGTGGGGGCCAATAGGTTCACAATGTGCCCATGAAAACTATGAAATAGGACATGGAGTCCATATAATACGAAAAGGTTATTAGTATGCCTATGAAAACTGATAGGTCACTAGTGACCCTAGAAATTATAAATACAACAGAGAGTCAATTAAATAGAGAATGGGAAATCCAGTAGGTTTTAACATGTTTGCATATCATCATAATATTTTGAAATGACTTTGTTTTAACCATTGTGAATGCAGGGGCATAGTATATAGTTTTATAAAAGTTTTAGGATACTAGTGAGGGAAAAACTCATTCACTAAGCGGCATGGTTTTATTAGATATCTAAATGATATAAGATGGTAGATTATTATTCATATGAGGCTTTATGTCTGACTCGAAGTTTATGTTTTCCTCTTAAACACTCGAGTAATCAATTGGTTTGTAGTAGTTTGATAGTTGAGGTTTATATGTATCTCTTTAGACGAGTAAAGAGACGTGTAAGAGACATGATAGTTATATAGAATCTCTATTATTCGATTCTGCTGTGTTCATTGTAATGGCAGCTATTAAATTTCCTATATATACTTTGATCATCCAAGGAGGCAACTTTATATATCGCTCTTGGCGTATATTGTAATAAATATATTTTCTATGAACGTGGTTGACGATTATAGGATTATGTAATGAATTGAAAATATTTTGAAATGGAATGTGAATTTTTTTGAAATTTTAATTTTTTTCCCATATTCATGTGTTTCTATGTATTTATGAATCTAACACCACCATATTTGGTCGTCGAGGATTAATAACTATGGATAACTGTGGCATCTGAAGCCATTAGTTTTGGGCCTCCAAGTAAGGGGATGTTATAAGTTGGTATCAGAGCATAGGTTTGTGAAATTTTAAAATACAAGTAAACTTAAAAGTTTTTTCTAAACATAATCCAATGGATCAGAAATATGATCAGGGTTTTGGTTAATGTTATAGTAACGTACTTGTATTTGGCGTGTGTGTATGTGTGTGTGTGTGTATTTGAGAACATATTCCCCTCTATCTTAAACCATTCTTCTTTATCTTACCAAGGCTCATGTGTAGGTTTATGAGAAAGAGGATATGGAAGCAGGAAACTGAAGAGGAAATCTCAGTGGAGGATGTACCGCAACCAATGGAAATGCTCGACCTAATACCAGGAGGAACCGAGGTTGACAGGCTAATGCTATCCCTAATGCTAAGGCCAATGTTGGTACTGGAAATCCACCAGTAGTTGCAGGGATGGAATATGAGTTGTTAGCCAATCTTTTGCAAGGTGGGTTTGTTGGTAATGTTGGAGAAGCTAATCCTAAGGCTCTAGTTGGGAATAATTATGCTAAGTTAAGTTGAGACTATACCATTCTAGGTGGAAAGCCGTTTTCTAGAATGAAGAATGCTGCTGAAGTTGAAAATTGGCTATTGCACTGTGAGAACATCTTTACTGATCTAGGATTGGATGACGGACATAAGAAGAGGATGGCCTCTAGGCAGTTGCAAGGGGCAGCACTTCATTGCCGGAATAGTGTGACTGCCGAAGTTCGGGATGAAGAGCTGACATGGGCTGATTTCATAAGGAGGTTTGAGCAGAGGTTTCTATCTGAGGTTGCTAAGTCAACATTGATGGGGAAGTTTATGGATCGAGTTCAGGGTGGGATGCCGATTATCGAGTATGCCAATAGGTTTGATGAGTTGTCTCGATATGGATATACTATGGTTGACACCGACATTAGAAGGAATGAGAGGTTCATTCAAGGACTGAGACCTGAGCTTGCTAGAAATGACCATGACCTATATTTAAGAACCTTATAATGTGGTGATGGAGATGGCTATTCAACATTAAGAGATGTTGGTTGGTTGTGCTAGAGAGAAGCCAGTTGAATCCAAAGGTTCTCATGGAAAGAAGAAGAAATTCTTTAGGAAGATGGGAGCCCAGAAAGGGGATGCTTCCATGAAGGTAAAGGCTGATTTAGTGTATTTCAAGTGATAAGAAGGGTTATTATGCTCATGAATGCAGGTCAGGTAAGGGGAAGAAGGCTGCAGATAAGAAAAATGTGAAGTGCTTCAACTATGACCAAGTAAGCATTACAAGAACCAGTGTCCAGAGCTAGTCAGGGTGGACAAGGGGAAATTTTTTGCTGCTGGATCATCTGCTATGCCTAGTGCAGCTGATAAAGAAAGATCGTGATTGAAAGTACGTTTTGATTCAGAATATACCAATTAGGACACTATTTGATATCGGTGCATCGTTTATATTATAGTATTTGCTTGATAGGTTATGCTTAGATTCAACATATTATGTTACCTCCTTAAGGGTTGTGAATCCAATAGGAGGGTATGCAACATTGGAGATGAGATGTGACCAGTTAGAACTTGATTTGTTAGGTCATTTTCATGCGGTCTGTATGTTTTCGATTTCATAGATTTTAGAATCATTTTGGGTATCGATTGGCTGAGAAGGTATGAGGCCAGAATATTTTGCCAGGATGAGGAGATATCACTAAGACATCCTAATAGTCATAACCATTATATTCCCGGTGGAGAATTTTAACCGGAGTAGTTGTGCTTTGTTAAATGCAATGGAAGTGGGAGAAGATTTAAGTCAGGTTCAAATCGTAAGAGAGTTTGCAGACATCTTTGAGTCGGTCATAGGACTACCACCGAAGTGAGCTATTGAGTTTCAGGTAGATCTTGTATTAGGAGCTGAACCTATTAGTAGACCACCTAGCAGGATGACACCTACCGAGATGAAGGAATTGTAGGTTCAGCTAGTGGATCTAGAAGGAAGGAATTTTGTTAGACCAAGCAGTTCGCCTTGGGGAGCGGCTCGGTGTTCGTGAAGAAACCCGATGGGTCGTTGAGGATGTGTATCAACTATCGTAAGTTGAATGAAAGGAGGATAAAGAATAAGTATCCTTTGCCAAGAATTGATAATCTATTTGATCAGTTAAGTGGAGCCTAAGTGTTTTTCCAGTTGGATTTGGCGACAGGTTTCCATCAATTGAGAGTGGCAGAGGACAGTATTCCTTTGATAGCATATCGGACTAGATATAGTTCGTATGAGAGGTTAGTAATGCCATTCTGGTTAACGAATGCACCTTCTTTCTTTGTGGATTTGATAAACCAAGTCTTCTAAGAGTATTTGGATAGATTCATGTTGGTGTTTATAGATGACATTTTATTTACTAGGATGAGAGGAAGCATGAAGATCATCTTAGAGTTGTGCTTGAGACACTGAGGTAGAATTAACTAAAGGTAAAGTTTTCCAAGTGACATTTTTGGAAGAAAGAGGTTAAGTTCCTTGGTGACGTGGTTTCAGATAATGGATTGTCAGTCGATCTAGATAAGATTGAAGCTATTAATAATTGGAAGAGACCAGAGATAGTGACCGAGATCGGAAGTTTTCTTGGACTTGCTGGCTATTACTGGAGATTTATTAAGGATTTCTCATGGATAGCAGCTCCTTTGATTAAGCTTACTAGGAAGGAAGTGAAGTTTGTTTGGGCCGACAAATGTAAGGAAGCATTCTTTAAGTTAAAGTAGTTGTTGACCAATGCACCAGTGTTAGTAGTTCTAGATGGAAATCGAGGGTTGGTAGTATACACTGATGCATATAAGACTGGATTGGGAGCAGTGTTGATGTAGAGAGGCAAAGTCATTGCCTATGCATCTAAGCATCTTAGACCACATAAAGTACTTGAAGATTTGGAGGCATTATATCTTGAGGAAGAGATTTGAGTTGTATATCGATCATAAGTCCTTAAGATATTTATTCTCTCAGAAGAGGTTGAATACGAGACACTAGAGGTGCTGGATTTTTTGTCTACTTATGAATTCGCTATAGAATATACCTCTACGAAAGGAAATAAAGTAGCGGATGCTCTTAGTAGAAGACATCAGAATGTGGTGTTGGCAATGTTGGTAGAATGGAATGATCTAGAAGCATTGGCCTATTGCGGTATGTTGTTAAGATAGACTGCTAGTTCTAATCAGAGTACCGCCATGTTGCCCTGTTTAGAAGTTCGACCGGAGTTGATCAAAAGAATTGCTTCTAAGCAGAGAGAGGATCCATTATTAGCCGAGAAGATAAAAAGGCTTGAGGTTTGAACTGAGATCGATGATTTGAAAGGTTTTTGTCTTGACTAGAGAGGATGATTGAGAAAGAAGGGACGATTATGTGTTCTAGATGTTGAGAACTTGAGGAAAGAATTTCTTGAGGAATGTCATTGATCCAAGTTTACGATTCATCCTGGAGGGACCAAGATGTATCAAGATATGAAGAGGAGCTTATGTTGGGAAGGCACGAAGAGGGATGTTGGCTTGTGGGTTAGGGAGTGCATAAACTGTCAACAAGTGAAAGTCGAACATCGAAAGCCGAGTGGGTTACTTCAACCTCTAGAGATTCTAGTTTGGAAATGGGATTTGATATCCATGGATTTCATAGATGGGTTGCGAAGGTCAAGCAAAGAAAATGAGAATATATGGATCATCGTGAACAGTTTGACGAAGAGTGCCCATTTCATTCCAGTAAAGTCGACCAGGATAACACCTATTTTGGCTAAGTTGTTCATGAAGGACATATTAAGACTATATGGAGTTCCTAGTAGCATAGTCAGTGACTGAGATGCTTTATTCACTAGCGAATTTTGAAAGAGTCTACAAGATATATTAGGCACTAAGCTCAAGATGAGGATTGCATATCACCCTTAAACAGATGGGCAGATAGAGAAAGTCAATAAGGTACTCAAGGATCTATTGAGAGACTGTGTATTGGACTTTGGTGGATCTTGAGAGGATCACCTGTATTTGGTTGAGTTTTCCTATAATAATAGTTATCAGACTAGTATAGAAATGATGCCTTTTGAAGCTTTGTATGGAAGGCCATGCAAATCACTAGTACATTGGTTGGAAACTGGAGACAAATTGGTCTTAGGTCCAGATTTGGTTAGGGAGGCATCAGAGAAGATTGAGTTAATCCGAGAAAGGATGAAGGAAGCTCAATCCAGAAAGAAGATTTTTGTAGATAAGAGGCGTAAAGACCTAGAGTTATCAGTTGGAGACAAGGTTTTCATTAAGGTATCACTGATGAAGGGTGTGGTATGGCTTGGGAAGTAAGGGAACTGGCACCAAGATATATTGGTCCATTCCAGATTATAGAAGGGATTTGGAAAGCTCGCATATAGAGTGGAGTTGTCGAGCAGTATGGCATGTGTCCTTAATGTATTTCATGCATCTCATCTTCACAAGTATTTGCATGATCCAAAGGCTACTATTCCTCCGATAGGGTTGGAAGATCTAGTAATAGAGCCTAATTTGACTTTTGTTAGACAACCAATTTGGGTTGTTGCAAGAGATGAGAAAAGATTAAGAAACAAGACAGTCAATTGGTGAAATTTCAGTGAAGCGATAACAAGAAGGACTGTAATTGAGAAACAGAGGAGATGATTTAAGATACTTAACCCGATCTGCTTTGAGGGTATGTCTATATTAGGTTTATATAGATAATTCCTAGTCGGGTAGACCAGTTGATTGTTAGGAGTCGTTACAAATGATTTCTATGTTTAATATTTAGTCCTTACTAAATTTCAAGGATGAAATTCTTTAAGAAGGGGAGCCTGTAACACCCTTAATTATTGATAACAATATTCAAGAGATTTAATTAGATAAATTAAGTAGAATAATGTAAATGTTAAGTGATAAGAGGGTTGAGATTTGAACAAATCTAATTAATGCCATGCTTAATAAAATAATTAAATGGGCTTAAGAATGGTTTTTAGGTTAATTAAATTACATAAGGGTATATTAGGAATTTGTCACCCATAACCCTTATGCTTATATATTTTCGTTCCTACCATTTCATTCCCATTCACATCATTTTTGAGGACGAAAACAAAAATAATACAAGTAGACAACCATAATCAAATAAAGAGGAATTCAATTAAAAGCTAGATAATTAAGCTTAGGAGAAATCAATCTCAATCCAATCTCCTTATCTAAATCATGGTGAATGTTAATTCTATCTCTATTTTGTTTGAAACATATGTTTTCAGATTTAAGGGAATTTTTTTTTATGGTGAATTAAATGATGATATGCTTGAGTCACAAATTTATTTGATTTAAACAAGGATGTGTAAATATTATTTCTCATGGATTTAGGGTAAAACTAGTTTATGTTGATGTTTAAATGCTATGGAAAAAATTTATGTTATGTAAAACATGATTATGGAGTTGGGTTTTAATTTTGATAATTTTCCGAGCTATGGAAAGATTATTATGAATTTTCAAAGAAAAATATGGTTATTTCGATTTATAAACCTATTTTGGAAAATATATTAAGAATTTGGTTCTGAAATTTTGATATGTTAGATAACATAATTAAAGGGAATGTCTAGAATTTGTGGAGAATTTTCCAAAGTGATTTGCTATGCAAATTAAATTATTTTAAAAGAGAGACTTCTTTGTAATATTGATTTTTCTTAATAAAAGGGCTTATTCGATTAATTTAACTATGGCTTAGATATGAAATTAGTGACAGTTATCTTAGTAAAGAATTGGAAATGTTAAGGCAGCCAATTAGGTGTTTACACGTGGTAGGTTAGTTAGAAAAATGTTTGCTTCAATTAGTATTAAAACAAGTTTGCTTGGAGAAGTTGATTTCGCCTACTTAAGGATTACCTTTCGACTCTGAGCTTCTACCTTTAACCTGGTCGAAACCTACTAAGTTGAAACCAATACACAATGTATCACAAAGATGGTATGCAGTGGATTAGAGAAAGGCGGAGGCTCGGTGTCGAAAGCATGGCTTCCAAAGGAGTCGATACCTTTGTTTGTTTTAAAAGAAAAGCATCTGCCATTGTTTTATTTAAGCCTTCGAAGGAGTCGAAGCATACGTTTTCAAAAGAGGTTAAAGGCTTTCGAAGGGGTTGCCATAAACTTTTGATTGATTTTAAATGAGTTCCTTTACTACGAAATAATGCTTTTGAAAGAAGGGGTTTCGACCCAGTCGAAGCCCTGCCGATGTTATTTAGCCTTTCGATGGTATTAAATTCATCAATGCATTTAAAAGGTAACGTTAATTTTTGAATATGTTTTAAGCCTCTTCCTAAATGCTTTCAAAAGGGTCCAAGGGTTTCGAAGGAAATGGCTTCAAAAGGAATTTCGAATCTATCCTTCAGTATTTTGTTTAAATGATTTAAGGCCTTCGAAAGGACGGTCTCGACACCATCATATTTTCCCCAAACTCTTTTATGATAAAGAAAGGTTTTTAATGTGGTACTTTTATTTATATTCACTTTGACCCAAATGATATTTAAACCCAGTGGTTTGAAAATGGGGACTTTCAATGATTTCGGAAGGGTTACTTCCAATGGGTTTCGATAGGGGTACTTTCAATTGGTTTCGAAGCTATGCTTCTAAGGTTAAATGTTGACACTTTAATACATTCGAAAGGTTTCGAAAGAAAGGTTTTAAAGTGTTTGAAAGGCAAGAGCCTAATGTTTTAAAGATAGATCTATATGATTTCGAAGGAGGGTATTCAAGGAGGTCGAAAGCAAGGTTTCAAAAGGCTTTGTAACCCAAACTCATTTCTAAAGGAAAAACCCATGGCTAAATTATATGAATTTTGAAATTATTTTAAGAAGAAGCTTTCCTTCATAAAATTATAGTTTAAAGAGATTATATGTAAAGTGTATCAAGGAAATCAAACCCACGGGAGTGGTATTGTTTTGTAATTATGTTTGCTTCTTCAAATATAAATATGTTCACATTGTAATGGACCCATGACTGAATTTTGGGCTAAAAAGAATAGAAGAACCAGCTAGGTCAACCCGGTAGTGAATAAAAATTGATTTAATCTCTTGGAAGAGTAGAATTGCATCTAAGAGTTCAGGGAGACCAGAATATAGAATGCCTAAAAATGGAAGTTATCAGGGAGACAGGTTCATAGTGCACCCATGAAAACTATGATTAGAAACTTATTGGAGTTACCAATAGGTTCATAGTGATCCATTGAAAACTATGTTATAAAGAGTGGTTAGCAGGGGCCAATTGGTTTGTAATGCATCGATGAAAACTATATCCGGATCAAGTTATTGATAGTTGTCAATAGGTTACTAGTTAACCTATGAAAACTAGGATAAGAGAAAAGTTATTGAAGTCTCCAATAGGTTCAGTGGAACCCATGAATTAATTAAGTTAATTGGCAGGGGACAATAGGTTCATATGCGCCCATGAAAGCTATGAAATAGGACAGAGAATCCATATAATATGAAAATGTTACTAATAAGCCCATGAAAACTGATAGGTTAATACTGACCCTAGAAACTATAAATATGACAGGGAGTCAAGTAAACAGAGGATGAGAAATCCAGTATGTTTTCACATGTTTGCATATCATTATAATACTTTTAAATGACTATGTTTTAGCCATTGTGGATGCAAGAGCACAATATATGATTTTATAAAGGTCTTAGGACACTAGTGAGGGGAAAATCCATTCCCCTAAGCCGCATGGCTCACTAGATATCTAAATGATATGAGATGGTGGATTATTATTCATTAAGTTTGACTTGAAGTTTATGTTCTCCCCTTAAAATCTTGGGCACTCAATTAATTTTGAGTAGTTTGAGAGTTGAGGTTTACTAGTACCTCTTTAGATGAATAAACTTTCAAAGACATGCATAAGGCATGATAGCTATATAGAGTTTTCTTTTATTCGATTTCGCTGTGTTGTTTGTAATGGAAAAGTTGTTAAATTGCATGTATATGCTCTGATCATCCAAGCGAGCATCTTTATATGTTGCTCTTGGCGTATATTGTAATAAATATATTTTCTCTGAACGTGGTTGACGATTATGGGATTATGTAATGAATTGGAAATGTTTTGAAATGGAATGTGAATTTGTTTGAAGTTTTAATTTTTTTCCATATTCATGTATTTTTATGTATTTATGAATCTAACACTTCCGTATTTGGTCGTCAATGATTAATAACTATGGATGACCGTCGCATCCATAGCCATTAGTTTTGGACCTCCAAGTAGGGGGTTGTTACAGATACTTCTCATGTGGAATGTTCTCAGTAAAAAAAAATTTGACTAGGAGAAGTTCCACATTCATCATTGATTTCTAAATCAGTTTTCACCCAAAAGTCTCCTGAACACATCCTCTACATATTTCGGGTCTATAGGTTCGGCTAAACAGCGATGATTGAGATTTTTTTGAGTGTTCAGCTTGACGAAAGTTCTTGGGCATACTCTCGATACTTATGTACTCCAGACTCTGGGAGATCTGTTTGTCCAACAGTCCCCCCACTTGATTTCCGTGCATAGAATCATCGGCAGTTGTTCGATATTCAGCATTCTGATCATTCCTATCACATCCAAAAGTCTAATCCACACCGCCATCTAGAGGGCAAGCAATAGGCCCGCCATCGGCTAGATCGGTACCGATCCATCCTCTTGGATTGGTACAAATACACAAACTCAAGCCTCGGGTATGTCTTCCTCCTTAATATAACATCTCAATAGAGTTCTGAGTGTTCTTCTGTTTTCCATCTCTCTGCCTCTAGTCGAATGATGAGGAACTTTAAGATTCTGAACTTGAATCCCTCTCATTCCTCCTTCAGTTGTTATGCGTTAGTTCGCTCAAAGCCTAAAGCTTTACTACATCTGCTAGTTCATTTGGTTATGACTCTCCTGGAATCTGTCATCCATCTGCTTCATCATCTAATCCATTTCCACCATGGTCATGATATTAGCTGGGTTTTGGATCTTCGGTTGAGTTGATGAGCAGCTTCATCCACATAATGTGGGTCTTTGTTTTCAGCATTAATAGTAGCCCTGGAAGTTGTAGTACGTTCTTTCCTTGATGGGCCATGGTAAACTGCTTCTCTTAGATTATTTAAAATCTAAATAGTAGAATTGTAAGGTTGGAAAATCGGATGTATCTCTTGGAACTATAAAATTCAATAGTAGATGATAAATCCAAGTAGCTTGAGAATAGGAGTATCTCAACGAAAGCACCAAAATGTTTGAACCAAAAATATCACAAACACCCAAAAGATTAAGTAGAGATAAGGAGTGAAGAAATTTAAATGAAAACGAATAGGAAAGAACACAAAGAAATTTATAATGGTCCGGCTAATCATGGCCTACGTCCACTTAGTGGTTTTATTGATTATCTTGTTAATCACAAGAAGGAGTTCTTATGGATTGGTATAAACCCGACCTTGAGTATAAGAAATTAGCGTTAGGGAAAGTAAGAGCCAAAAGATCCTTAGAAATGAGCCCTACCCTATATTTATAGATTTAAAAAGCCTAAAATCTTGTCCAGAAGATCTCCACCTCGTTTTCCATGCCATCGTACCTTTCCCCAAAGAAATAGGGAAACACCTCATTAGTTTGTGTGGATTGGTACTGATTCATGAACTTGGATTAGTATCGACCAAGAGATGTCCGAAGTGATTGCTTTGTACTATTTATATTAGATCAAATTGTAGTTAGCTTCATGATTCCGAGCTTGCTCGCATCATGTCAAGCAATGGATCCATGAAAGAATAAAGTTGCTGATTCAAATGCTCATGGAAATTAACGAAAATTGCATTGGAACAAACAAAAAACATGGAGTAGGCTTCTAACATGAAATAAAGTATGTAGGTGGAATTTAGGCAAGTTTGGAGATGGTTCCATGGATGGGTACAGATCCAAGGTATTGGATCGGTACGGATCCAAGGTATTGGTTCGGTATCGATCCAATACTTTGTTGGATCGGTTTCTCCAAACCCTTGAGTATGCTTTATCCTTGCCCCATGTCTTTTCTTATGCTTGGTTTTTGGACCTTTGGGCTATCTCTATGGGCTTCCTTGATAACTCCAAGTTCGACTAGTCCAGTCCATCCGAATAGTGCTTGGTCAAAAGGTTGGATAATAAGTAATGGACGTTGGAAATTATGCTAAAGGGAGGCCGATCTAAGTCATTTCTCCCTAAAATAGTTCTAAGCTTCCATTAACTCTAATCTCTTCAAAAATCATCTCTTTTCCTTACTGATCTAAGCCAAATAATCATTAAAAGGATAATTAGTGAAGGGATTAGTAAATCCATCATTTCGGTGCTTGTAAATTTAGGTTCTTGGCTGATTATCCCGGATTCAAGGATAAAATTGGTATTTTGCATAATTGGTGAGTGGTTCTTGACCTCCAACTATCCTATGCATGTTTACATAGTCAAAATTATAGTTTTTAACATGATTTTGATCCTAGAAAATTTTCTAACTTTAATCACTCTTATATATGTTTATGGATGAAATCTAAAGGTTTTAAAAGTTTTTTTAAATTATTTTACAACTCGTTTTGATTATATTGACATGCTAGTGTAAATGTTAGTTCTGGGGCAGGATTTGTATAATTATCATGTTTAAGTGAATTCTATATGTTTATGATGTGTATAGATGATATTGAATGATTATATGTTGTGCTTTGAGATTGTTTGCTTCTGCTTTTATGTAACTAGGAAAGAGTGGTCAAATTAGATAAATCAAAGGCAATAATCATTGGTATTGGATGAAACTAATAGGACGAGCTCTGGAGCATGGGTGGAGCACGTGGTTCAAATAGTATAAAAATTGTTGATAGAAAGTGGTTGGTGTCGAGCTATTTTAGTCAGTAGGAAACAACTCAATGGAGGAAGCTTTGATTCAAGCTTGGGGAAAATGCTAGGCGCTTTGAGTCGGGCCATGGAATTCCAAAAGAAGGATTTTCAAAGCCCAGAAACTAAAATTTGTCCAAGTAGCGGACTCGATACCAAGCTCTTTAGGTTGGAACTGACCTGTTTAGTAGTAGAAAGAATTGGACCTTTGGACTTGGGAACCAAGTGTGGAGTTGGTGAAGAAGAATCTTAACCAAAATTGGTTAAGTATACTACTCGATACTGAGTTGAACCGATCGATGTCGAGTAGTCTATTTTGATCAGTTTGGGGTAAGGCTTCCAACAGGAGAAGAATGGGCTCCACAAGTTATGCTGAAGGTGTTCGTTCGCTCGCTTGGAGATTGATGGCGATGTTGTAGCATGATGATGACTTCAGAACTATAATTGGTGGCAACTCGATAGCGAATGGAGTTAGGTTCCGATGATAGTGGCTCAATGACTGGAGTCGAAGTGATGATCCAAAAGGCGGATTCAATGAGGAAAGCTTGTGAGTGGGATTATGATCGTGCTTTAATTTGGATATGGGTAGGATGGAATAATGACTATGTTTGAGACGACCATCCTACATCTTTAATTACTTAGTGAAGGAGGATAATTTATGGGTAATTACTAAATGTGATTAATTAAATGATAATTACTTAATGAAAGTAATTGAAAAAAAAATAATTACTTAGTGAAATTGATTAAAGTATGGATTAATTAAGGAAATTAATTAAAGGGCAAGTTAATTAAATTGAATGTGATTAATTAAAGAGTAATTAATCAATGTAGGTGATTAATTAAAGTATAATTAATTAATGGGATTAGTTAAGGATCAATGTAATTAATTATAGACAATTAATTAATTAGAGGATCATTAATTAATGTAATTAATGAGAATAATTAAAGAATAATTACTGTAAATGGTTAAGGATAATTAATTTGTGAAATTAATTAAAGGCTAATTACTTGATGTAATTAAAGAATAATTAATCAAGGATAATTAATTAAGATGGATAATTAAAAAGACGATTAATTAATTGGTTTGTAATTAATTAATGTTAAGTGAAGGTAATCTAAATGATTAAAGATTAGTAATTAATTTAATAAGAGATAAGTTAAATTAATTTTGGAAGTGATCAATCTTGCTTATGAATGATTGAATGATGTTCAATGCCTTGAATTGGTTGATATCTCTGATATGAAATGTTTGTGATATGATATGTTTGAGTAGACACCAATAATATGCTTATCTATCAATGATGAATTGCTGTGTAAAAAGTGACATCCTGTATTTAAAGTTCAATTGTATTTATTCAGTAAATACCCGGAACCACTTAATCTACAAAATTCTTTATAAATTGGATATGTGGTATTAAATAGGCTGGAATGGAATGAATTGTGTAATATGGATATTTAACCTTAAACTGTTGTGTGATAAATGTTGACTATGAGAACTCGTAAAGGATACTAGTTACCCTAATATTCGCATATGTTATAGCCTGGTATTTCATATTATATGGGTTTACTCACGCTAGTTTCCATCCTGACCCGGATGTTACTTTGATGTAATACTCGGGTCAGACCGAGTATAGATTTTCAGGAAAGGACATTCTGGAGCTCAGGAGGCGAGTTGGACGTCAGGAATGTTTGTAGTGTATTCCGCTGTGATATATTGTAGTTTATCTGGGACATGTTGATTTTAACTGTCGAGTGTTTTGTGCAAATGTTCTAACTCTGATGTATTAATGTAAATTAATTGATACGTTTTTCCTTTGATAACAGCTATTTTATTTGATATTGTGTTTTGATCCGCTGCGAACGTGAGATTCTATGTTTCATTTATGTTTCTTCTTCTATCTCTTTTCTTCTTTTCCTAACTATCTAGAATTTTCGGGATCGAAATTCCAGGTCGTTACATTTGGTATCCGAGCTGAAGGTTAAGCGAGAACCTTGGCTTTGGTGGGTTTACTCATTAAGGATAGGGTCAATGGTACCCTAGAATGAGTTGAGTTTATATAAATATACGAGAGCGTACTAGTTATTTTCATATATAAAGATTTTAAATGGTTTTAGAAATGATTTTATATAAGATTATATTTTGATATATAAAGCAATATTTCTTTCTAATAAATATTAAGGTAATTGGTTGTTAAACCATTGGAATAAAATAAAATAATAAGAACTAAATGGTAATAGAAATACAACCAAACTAAAATTAAATGAAGATAAGTTTGAAATGGATTCAAACTGAAATTAAAATCTTGAATTTGGAGAAGAGTTTTCCGAATAAGATAATAGTGAATTGGTTTCCAGTTGCAGTAACCTTGGTTATTATCATAAATGGTTATCGTGTTTAATAATGAAATATTTTAGGGAAGTAAAACATTTAGGTGGGTATGACTTATAAATTGAAATTGAAGATGATCTAAATTGTGAAGTTTTAAATGTAGGTCCAGAATTTAAAAATTGTTTCAAAGTGATAAAGCAATAATAAATAATATTATTTAACGTATTTGAATGAAGGATTCTATTTCAAACAAGAGTTGTTTGAAAATTTAAAGGAATTTGTTTTGAATTTAAAACCAAAGATGGTTTAAAATTTAAAGTTACTTGGTGTGTAAAGGAAATAAATATTTATATTTGAAGTAAACTCTAAGGTTGAGTTTTGAATTTTCCTTGGAATGTGATGTGAAAACCCAAAGTAAAATAAGTTTTTTAAACTTAAGTGGGAAGAATATTAATATGAAGTTTAAAATTTGAAATAGGAATTCAAATTGGGTAAAGTTATCTGGATTAAATTGAAGTGAATTTAATTTTGGGGCAATTAAATAAGTTTAGAACAAACAATCTCAATTGGAAACTTCAAGATGAAATTGGGATTTAACTTGGGAAGCTAAATGGTTGAATTGAATTGGGAGTTTGTATGATCTCAAAATGGGTTTGAGATCTGGAAATTGGAAATGGATGGATGTTTTAAAATAATTTGGATAATATTATCCTATTGTTATTAATAATCTTTAAACTGTGAATTGGATTTGTTTAAATGAATGAACAAATAGAGTGTGGTAATATATCCATTATTGAGATAAAAGGGAAATTAAACTTTAATTTGAAATTAAGGATATGGAATTACTTTGAACTTAAGATTTGAATGTTAAGAATTGAATTTGCAAACTAAAATTGTTGAAGAATCGGTTTCAAAGTTGGAAGATAAAATTGGGTAATAAATTGAATTTTTAAAGATAAAATTGTTTTGAACTCTTATTTTAAATTTGAAATAAGTTAAGTAAAGATAATTTAAAATGGAATTTTGAAATTTTGACTCAGAATTAAATTGTTTAAAGACATTAAATAAAGGATAATCTGGTTTAAGAGTGTCACGGCCCGTTTTTCTATCTCCAGAAAAACGCATCATGCATTAAGAAAGAAAGGGATAGAAGAAGAAAAGATAAAAAAGAAGAAACTCAACAACATCAGATACTCACAGCGGAACGAATGAAATATAATATATCACATAAAATATTACATAGTATCATATTACATCAGAGTACACAACTTATACAACACATATTAGACAGTTATAAACATCTGTCTTACTATATAACTCAAGATATCACAAGATACATATACCATACAAACACAGCGGAACCAAAATATGTCTACACGTGGAAGCCTCCTGCTCCATATTTCCAGAATTCGTTAAGCTAACCTGAATCCCTCGACTACTCATACATAATATGAGTACCCAAGAGTTTAATAAAACAGAAAATAAACACTCGGGTCAGACAGGGGTCTGGTGTGAGTAAACGGTTTAAAGTTGCTTATCTTTAGAAAATCCTTTGGAAAGAAAAGGTATCACGTAAGACTTCCCACACATAAATATGGAAAAGTTTTTACCTTACGTTAACCAAAACATTTGTTAGGAAATCCAGTGATATCATAATAGTGTCTAAGGTTTTCAAGGAAATAAGAAATAGCTGAAATTGTTACATTCATTAAATTCCAGCTACTAGCCACAAAAGTGGGTAATACAAACAAAACCGTAGGGTTTCGTAGGAAGAATGAGTTTCCATCAATGGCAGGGCTACTGGGATACCGCCCGTCACTGTACGTGGCCTAGATCACTGTACCGAGGATTACTCCCAATCCCCTGCAACACAAAGCCGAGACCACCCCTTACTGGACAGTCCCGAGTAAGATCACCCCGTGGTTGGCGCAACCAACTACCCACTAAGCCGAAATAAAAAGGGACATCTAGTTAGGGATGACCTCACCCTGAAATGGGTGCTACCCACCTAGCCTTGCTGCACCTCCCCTGTTTTAGCCATTCCCGGTTGATGAGGCTTGAGGCTGCGATTACCTTTATAGAACACATCTATCTTAGAATGCTCATCGTCCACCTGACGATGTTTTGAAAGCATTCAATCCATACAAGTTCGTTCCGAGTTTGAACGAAAGCGAAGGCACTATCTCGTTGCACTCATTTTGGAATCACCCTCAGAGTCAATGCCCTTGCACTCTGAATCACCATCTCGAACCTAAAAGTACTATTTCCGTCAAACTCATCATGGAATCACCCCCAGAGTTATACTGACGAATAGTTCTTACACTTCGAGTCTTCACTAAGCTCCACTTGGATTCACGACCTAACGTTTATTTTGGATCGATGTGGTTTTCGGATTATCTAAATATGGAAACCCGATCCCGGTCTCACCAAATCCAAACGCCATTTTAATGTCCAAGTTGTTTAAGGGTTATAAACAATTAAACTTATATTCAGGATGATATAAACTGATAGATGAATCACATTATCACGATAGATAATTCATATCAACCATTCATCTCACAAAGCAGCATAACATACACCAGAGATATCATACCCAAATCATCCAAACATCATTCAACATCCAATATCATTCATCATCCATAAGCAGAATTGATTAACTCTAAATCAATTGGATTACCTAAATCCTTCATCATTAATTTATTCCAAATAAATAAATTAATGATCTCTTAATGATCTTCTTTAATTAATCTCCCTTGATTAATCATCCTTTAATTACATTCAAGTAATTAGCCTTACCCAGATACAGTAATTAACCTTTAATTACTATCATTAATTACAATATTAAACGATCCTTCATTTGTTTGCATTAATTAATCAACTATGATTAATTTCATTAAACCTCAATTATTTACAATTAATTAATCACATTTAAATTAATCACTTTTATTAATCAATCCTGATTTAAATTAATCAATCCTGATTAATTCAACTATGATTAATTACATTAAACCTCAATTAATTACAATTAATTAATTACACTTAAATTAATCAACCCTGACTAATTCTTTAATTATATTAACTAACGATCCTTATTAATTAATAATCCCTTTGATAAATTAAATAATTAACTTGTAATTAACCATCTTATTAATTAGTCTTAATTAATCATAAACAGTAATTAAAAACTTGTAATTACTTATCTTAATTAGTTAACTTCTTAATTAATTATATTAACCCTTTGAGTAATTAATTTAATTAATCAATCTTTAATTACTTCATAAAGTGATTATTAATCAATTAAATTAATAAATAATCCATAATTAATTACTTTATTAATTAATTACAGTTTTAATTAATTACACTTAGTAATTAATCTTAAATTAATCACATTCATTAATTAATCACATTAATTAACTAACTAAAATTAACTAAGAAATTGACCCTTAATTACTTACATAATTAATTAACTTCTAATCACTTCCATTAGATGATTACTCTCTAAATCAATTACCTTAACAAGTAATTAATCCCATCATTAAATAATCCTTAATTCTTTAGTTAATTAATTACTCCATAATTAATTAACTTCAAATCCATTAATTTAATTAATCCTTAGATTAATTACATCTAGTGATTAACCCTTAATCACTTCAACTTTAATTACTTCCATAAGTAATTACTTCCATAAGTAATTTCTTTTCTTCGTTACCTTATGTAATTCACCATTAATTATTTCATTAAGTAATTACACTTAATTAATCCATAATTAAGTGATTATTTAAAATTAAACAAACATTTAGCTAATTATTTAAAATTAATTAAATAATTGATTAATTAACTGGTTATATTTCAAAATCCTTAATTAATTAAGAAATCATTCACTTAATTAATTCTTTACTTATTAACAAATCACATTAAGTATTCTTAAGTTCATATCAATAATAATTTAACCATATTTATTTTCACAAATTAATTATTTGAATTAATCAAATTTTAATAACTTGAAGACAAAGTATTTTATTGGTTACAAAATTATAACCTTAACCTTATTTGCAATAAAGCATTAAGAAATCAATTTTAAAATTTAAAACACTTTAATTATCTAATTTAAATTTATTTATTTTCAATATAAATTGAAACTTAGTTTTTAAAAAATTACTTAAAATTTACTTTAAACTTTGATTTAATATTTAAATTCAATACACTCCTTTAAATTGAAATTCAAAAATTAAGTTAATTATTTTCAAAAGAAATCATCTTAAACAATTTAAATTTGAAAATAAATCCAACTTATACTTTTTTTTAAAAGTTTGATTTAACATTACTTCAAAGAACAAGTTTTAACCTTTATAAATCTATTTTCTTTTATAAAAACTTGAACAAGATTTTATTCGAACAGCAGGTTTAAATCTGCAGTTTAAATCATTACAGTACCAAACCAAAAGGCAAACAACCTAAATACTCGAGAAAATCACCTACGAACCCCGTGCTCGCCTCGAGTCACTCACCACCTTCATCTGCTTTGAATCGACTACAGGTATAACACGAGAAATACTTTGAGTTCAACTCGTCTTCCCCAAACCATTATTTCCAATGTACAAAACGTACACGCGTGCACATTGCACGGCGAACCAAGTGACACCGAACCTTCCTCCGGCCATCTCCAAGTTGCTGATGGCCACAACGTGCCTTCCCTCAACCCAGAATTTAAAATCCAACATCGAATCGAAATTCGACCCTAAAATCGAAAAATCTACAGCAACCTCGACCCTTAAAAGCCCATCGCCGTCGATGAACTCGCCACCGAAAACTCCAACGACCCTTCCAAAGCACCGCCGCGACACCAAGCCTCCATCCCCCAACAAGCGATCGTCTCCGGTCCACTACACACAACACAATCGTCTCGACAGCCAAGCCGAACCAAAAACAAGGTAAAACCCTAGTTCAATCAAATCTGAACAATACAGCCATAGGAAAAATACGACAACATTTTTCCCCTCATCCTTGATACAAAAGCAAGCTTGAACCACGAATCCAGCTTCAAACATCGAATTGATCTTCGGCAATTCGTCAAATTGCCGAAACCATTCATCTCCAAATTCCCAACAGATTATCAACTTAAAAATTATGAAATTAGTGTTAAAATTCGTGATTTCCCATCACGAATTCATTCATACAATCCAAACTTTAAATTGATTTCATTGATTTTTAACATGCTTCTGTGGTTTACTATATTTTCCATTTTTAAAATTATTTGTTAATTAAAAATTTCAGAAACTATTTTTAAAATTACTATCAAACATTAACATACAACTTTCATTTAATCATCAAAGTCAAATAATGATGTTATTGGGAGATTAGAATTTCTGAAGTGAAATCTGGTCTTTAAAAAAATACAGAAAACAGAGTTTTCATACATATACAGACCTATTCCACATATATATACATATCTATAAATTCAATAATATAAATACCGATAGATTTTCATGCAATCATCAAGATCAATTCACAGATTATCACATGCATTAGAGTCTAAATCAACTTGAACTGTTTTTAAAATAAATTTACTCGCCATTTTAAATTGCAGAGAACATAACTTTTTTTCCATGCCTTGAAAATTAAATTTGAAAAATGCTTTTGATTGCTTGCTGTTGAAAACCTCTGCATGCTTTAAATTGATGTTCTAAAATGTTGAAACTTGCTGTTCCTGTTGAAAATCATCTTGAATAATAAAACTTGCAGATGATCTTCATTTGAGTTGCAGGTTTGCAATTTGCAGTTTTTGATCTCAGATTTTATCTTTTGCTTTTTTTTTAATTTCAGGTTTCGAAAATAATTTTCTGTTTTACCATTAATTCTTGAATGAAGGGAGAAAACGAAAAGAAATGAGAAGAAGAAGGTTTGGAAATTGAAAGAGGAAAAACAAATTTTCTCTTCAAACTATTATATATATTTTGTAAAATGATGGCACTTGTTTTAAAGAATTTACATTTGTCACGTTTATAACTTAATTGCCTTACATATGTTATTAAGATGACTTAAGATAACAACACATGTTTTTAACTATTTTTAATTAAATTTTTATTTAATTCAAATGTTAATATAAGCTTACTTACATAAATCTCTTAATTAATAAATATTTACATATGTATATATAAATTTACTTTTTAAAGAAAATATTATAAAACTAATTATAATATAAATATATTTCTAATACATGTATTTCAAAAATCTAAAACATTTATCTTTATTGTTTAAGAGATAATTTTTTTAAAAGAAAGTTTATTAATAACTTTATATATATTAATAATCATTTTAATTTAAACATTTTAAAGAAAACAAAATAAAACTTTGATTAAATCTTATTTAAACTATCATATTTAAAATAAATAATTATCTTATACTTTGAAAATAATTGAATAAATCTTAAATTAACTTTTGAAAAGTATTAATTCTAAAACCAAGCTTCAAACTACAATATATTCATACATATATATATTTTAAATAGATTATATTAAATTTTAAAACAACTCCAAATTGTAACATATACATACATACATATTACAATTTGAAAATTTATCTTTTATTTAAAACAAAACATTTTCCTATTCACAATATATATCAAAATATATATTATAAATAGAATAAAATTTTATTAGCTTTGAAAAATAAATCTTATCCATTTTAAATTGTTAAAAAGATATAAATCAATATTGTCAGATTATATATTTATTAACCTTTAAAAGATTAAATTTATCAATTTAAAATAAAAGTATAAAGAAAAATTATCAAATCAATTTAACAATTAATACAGATTATTAAATTGATATTGCCTAAAATTCTGGGTCGTCACATTCCTCCCCCTTTAAAAGAATTTCATCCCCGAAATTTAAAAGAAAAGGTAATTTGATAAACTAGCAAAGATTTCAATTTCAATCAGCAAAGCATTCCTATTATCCAGTAACTAACAACCATAGTAATCAATCAAACAAACATACCTACCTAATTATCCTGATGCAAATCAGGATAGATCTTCTAACTATCTAGAGTTTCCCAAGGATAAATCACTGGGAGACTCGCTCTACAGAAGCTAACTATACCACTATGATCCAGAGCTCTTCTCATCTCAAGATCCATCAATCTGAACAGAACATCAGACTATACTCAAGCCTAGCTCAACTTTCAAATCTAATTGAACTGCAGGTTCCACAACCAATAATGTATCATACACGTACTCCCTCAGAGATACGTGAAATATAATGAATTCCAGTTACCCAAACTGGCAATTCAATCTTATACACAACAGAACTTTATCCTATCAAAAACACAGATAAGAAATCCTAAATTCCTCAGAACTAGCCATCCAATTACTGTTCTCTTAATCAGAGAAACCTTAACAATACTGAAGTCTTCAACTTCGAATTCCAAACTCCTTATCTCATATCTGCATAACTCAATAGACAATCCTGGGCTGCCAATCTTCTTCTTGATCAGCTCAATCTATGCTGATGCTTCCAGAAACAACTAGAACAAAGCAAACCAGTTTCTGGATCCTATCCAACAGAAAGGTCTTCCAAGATTCGTCGAAATACAGAACTCAAGCTCTACTTCCCAAGCAATAGCAAACTGAACTTGCTTCCTTCCTCGCACAGCTGCTGCCTCGCTTCCGCTGCACAACTCTGACTCTAGAATAGATGAGAATAATGTTGATGAACACAAGTACAAACTTATCCAACATATCCGGGAAACTTTGTTCATCAAATCCATTAAATCTTAGTGACTCGTCTGACTAGGTCACACAACCTTATAGCATAATCTAACTCAAAAACTAGATCTGACTAATGCAAACTACAAAAATTTCTGAGCTGCTACACCAACTTCTCCTTCTCCAAGAACCATCCTACTACCAAGCTAACTACCAGTATCGCTTCTGGAACCAAAACAATATGGAACTCAACTCCAGATGCAGATAAACTTCTGATTACATCAGTAGCTCCTACTTCCACATGAGAACCCTCAATCTCAAACAAAAGATTGCCTAAGATAAATTCCCAAACTAATCGCAAATCACTTTTGCGATCCTACCTAGTTCGGATTCCAAAGAAACTATCCTCTCTTTACCAATTAGAACAGCTTTAAGCTTCTCCAAACAAGGTAACCCTTCAAGAAAACCTTCACCATCTGCCCGGACTGCTGAAAAAAGAACCACTAAGATTCTTGAACCATCGAAGAAACGACCACACTGCTGCTACCAAACTCTATCGGGATAATACTGCAAAGCTAAAAGACCTTCTTGCCGGCACACCGAACACTTCGAGCTGAAAATGCTACCACAGCCAACCAAAGATTTCTAATCCAAAGGCTTCTCGAAAACCAAAATGATCAACAAACTACACAACAGACCTTTGAGATGGCATACATCCCAAAATAAACTCGGGCTCTAAACCAAACATTAACATCTCGCTCTCCTTAAGGAATGAAAAACGAGACCATGCCGAAGCGAAGCAACTCATAAACCTTACTCTCATATTCCAAAACAGCCAACCTCCTTGTTAAAGATCCAGATAACTTCTACATAGACGAATCTTCCCTGCGGTAGATAAAGACTGCTCCTCAACTACTTCTAAAACTGCTTCAAGAGAAAACATCTTCGAAAATATCCATGGATACTGCATCTGATCACGCAGTTATCAAGATATCATCACTTACTTCTTCACTTCCGACAAATCCAAACTTACACTTCAAAGATGAATCCTGAATCTTTTAAAAGATTTCCTTCGAAGATCAGAGAAATCCTTACTCCAAATTGCAAAGCTCACTCGAGACAGTATTAGTTCTACAGTCTCGACAAAAACACATACAACCTCAACATATGGACCTCTTCCATCAGGGGTAGTCGTTTTACAAATCCATCTACCTCTAAAACTTATGTTTGAAAACCTGAACAGATAACCCAACAAATCAGGTAGAATAGTATATATAGTTATATAAAAATTACAAGTACGCTCTCTCAAGAATGACACCACTCTAGAGCCTAGGTATTCACTCAACCTAAAGCTCTGATACCAAGCTGTCACGACCCGTTTTTCTATCTCCAGAAAAACGCATCATGAATTAAGAAAGAAAGGGATAGAAGAAGAAAAGATAAGAAAGAAGAAACTCAACAACATCAGATACTCACAGCGGAACGAATGAATATAATATATCATATAAAATATTACATAGTATCATATTATATCAGAGTACACAACTTATACAACACATATTAGACAGTTATAAACATCTGTCTAACTATAAAACTCAAGAAATCACAAGATACAGATACCATACAAACACAGCGGAACCAAAATATATCTACACGTGGAAGCCTCCTGCTCCATATCTTCAGAATTCGTCAAGCTAACCTGAATCCTTGACTACTCATACATAATATGAGTGCCCAAGAGTTTAATAAAACAGAAAATAAACACTCGGGTCAGACAGGAGCCTGGTGTGAATAAACGGTTTAAAGTTTCTTAACTTTAGAAAATCCTTTGGAAAGAAAAGGTATCACGTAAGACTTCCCACACATAAACATGGAAGAGTTTTACCTTACGCTAACCAGAAAATTTGGTAGGAAATCCAGTGATATTATAATAGAGTCTACGGTTTTCAAGTAAATAAGAAATAGCCAAAATTGTTACATTCACTAAATTCCAGCTACTAACCACAAAAGTGGGTAATATAAACAAAACCGTCTCGTAGGAAGAATGAGTTACCATCAATGTCAGGGCTACTAGGGTACCGCCCGTCACAGTACGTGGCCTAGATCACTGTACCGAGGATTACTCTCAATCCCCAGCAACACAACGCCGGGACCACCCCTTACTGGACAGTCCCGAGTAAGATCACCCCGTGGTTGGCGCGACCAACCACCCACTAAGCTGAAATAAAAAGGGACATCTAGACAGGGATGACCTCACCCTGAAATGGGTGCTACCCACCTAGCCTTGCTGCACCTCCCCTGTTTTAGCCATTCCCGGTTGATGAGGCTTGAGGCTGCGATTACGTTTATAGAACACATCTATCTTAGAATGCTCATCATCCACCTGACGATGTTCTGAAAGCATTCAATCCATACAAGTTCGTTCCGGGTTCGAACGAAACCAAAGGCACTTCTCGTTGCACTGATTTTGGAATCACCCTCAGAATCAACGACCATAGCCCTTGCACTCTGAATCACCATCTCGAACCTGAAAGTACTATTTCCATCAAACTCATCACGGAATCACCCCCAGAGTTATACAGACGAATAGTTCTTACACTTCGAGTCTTCACTAAGATCCACTTGGATTCACGACCTAACGTTTATTTTGGAACGATGTGGTTTTCGGATTATCCAAATATGGAAACTCGATCCCGGTCTCACCGAATCCAAACGCCATTTTAATGTCCAAGTTGTTTAAGGGTTTCAAACAATTAAACTTATATTCATGATGATATAAACAGATAGATGAATCACATTATCACAATAGATAATTCATATCAACCATTCATCTCACAAAGCAGCATAACATACATCAGTGATATCATACCCAAATTATCCAAACATCATTCAACATCCAATATCAATCATCATCCATAAGCAGAATTGATTAACTCTAAATCAATTGGATTACCTAAATCCTTTAATGATCTCTTAATGATCTTCTCTAATTAATCTCCCTTGATTAATCATCCTTTAATTATATTCAAGTAATTAGCCTTACCCATATACAGTAACTAACCTTTAATTACTATCATTAATTACAATAATTAATGATCCTTTATTTGTTTCCATTAATTAATCAACTATGATTAATTACATCAAACCTCAATTAATTACAATTAATTAATCACACTTAAATTAATCAACCCTGACTAATTCTTTAATTATATTAACTAACGATCCTTATTAATTAATAATCCCTTTGATAAATTAAATAATTAACTTGTAATTAACCATCTTATTAATTAGTCTTAATTAATCATAAACAGTAACTAACAACTTGTAATTACTTATCTTAATTAATTAACTTCTTAATTAATTATATTAACCCTTTGATTAATTAATTTAATTAATCAATCTTTAATTACTTCATTAAGTGATTATTAATCAATTAAATTAATAAATAATCCATTATTAATTACTTTTTAATTAATTACACTTAGTAATTAATCTTAAATTAATCACATTCATTAATTAATCACATTAATTAATTAACAAAAATTAACTAAGAAATTAACCCTTAATTACTTACATAATTAATTATCTTCTAATCACTTCCATTAGATGATTACTCTCTAAATCAATTACCTTAACAAGTAATTAATCCCATCAGTAAATAATCCTTAATTCTTTAGTTAATTAATTACTCCATAATTAATTAACTTCAAATCTATTAACTTAATTAATCGTTAGATTAATAACATCTAGTGATTAACCCTTAATCACTTCAACTTTAATTACTTCCATAAGTAATTACTTCCATAAGTAATTTCTTTTCTTCATTACCTTAAGTAATTCACCATTAATTACTTCATTTAGTAATTACACTTAATTAATTCATAATTAAGTGATTACTTAAAACAAAAAAACAATTAACTAATTATTTAAAATTAATTAAATAATTGATTAATTAACTTCTTATATTTCAAAATCCTTAATTAATTAAGAAAATCATTTACTTAATTAATTCTTTACTTATTAATAAATCACATTAAGTATTCTTAAGTTCATATCAATAATAATTTAACCTTATTTATTTTCGCAAATTAATTATTTGAATTAATCAAATTTTCATAACTTGAAGACAAATTATTTTATTGGTTACAAAATTATAACCTTAACCTTATTCAAAATAAAGCATTAAGAAATCAATTTTAAAATCAATCACTTTAATTATCTAATTTAAATTTATTTATTTTCAATATAAATTGAAACTTATTTTTTAAAACATTAATTAAAATTTACTTTAAACTTTGATTTAATATTTAAATTCAATACACTCCTTTAAATTGAAATTCAAACATTAAGTTAATTATTTTCAAAAGAAATCATCTTAAACAATTTAAATTTGAAAATAAATCCAACTTATACTTTTTTTTAAAAGTTTGATTTAACATTACTTCAAAGAACAAGTTTTAACCTTTATAAATCTATTTCCTTTTATAAAAACTTAAACTTGATTTTATTCGAACAACATGTTTAAATCTGCACTTTAAATCATTACAGTACCAAACCAAAAAGCAAACAACCTAAATACTCGAGAAAATCACCTACGAACCCCGTGCTCGCCTTGAGTCACTCACCACCTTCATCTGCTTTGAGTCAACTACAGGAATAACACGAGAAATACTTCGAGTTCAACTCGTCATCCCTAAACCATTATTTCCAGTGTACAAAATGTACACGCGTGCACATTGCCCGGCGAACCAAGCGACACCGAACCTTCCTCCTGCCATCTCCAAGTTGCTGATGGCCGCGACGTGCCTTCCCTCAACCCAGAATCCAAAATCCAAAATCGAATCGAAATTCGACCCTTAACTCGAAAATCTGTAGCAACCTCGACCCCTAAAACCCCTTCGCCGTCGATGAACTCGCCACCGGAAACTCCAGCGACCCATCCAAAGCACCGCCGCAACACCAAGTCTCCATCCCCCAACAAGCGATCGTCTCCGGTCCACTACACACAACGCAATCGTCTCGACCGCCAAGCCGAACCAAAAACAAGGTAAAACCCTAGTTCGATCAAATCTGAACAATACAACCATAGGAAAATATGATAACATTCTCCCCCTCATCCTTGATACAAATGCAAGCTTCGACCACGTATCCAGCTTCAAACATCGAATTGATCTTTGGCAATTCGTCAAATTGCCGAAACCATTCATCTCCAAATTCCCAACAGATTATCAACTTAAAAATTATGAAATTAGTATTAAAATTCGTGATTTCCCATCACGATTTCATTCATACAATCCAAACTTTAAATTGATTTCATTGATTTTTAACATGCATCAGTGGTTTACTGTATTTTCCATTTTTAAAATTATTTGTAAATTAAAAATTTGAGAAACTATTTTTAAAACTACTATCAAACATTAACATACAACTTTCATTTAATCATCAAAGTCAAATAATGATGTTATTGGGAGATTAGAATTTTTGAAGTGAAATCTGGTCTTTAAAAAAATACAGATTACAGAGTTTTCATATATATACAGACCTATTCCACATATATATACATATCTATAAATTCAATAATATAAATACTGAAAGATTTTCATGCAATCACCAAGATCAATTCACAAATTATCACATGCATTAGAGTCCAAATCAACTTGAACTGTTTTTAAAAATAAATTTACTCACCATTTTAAATTGCAAAGAACAGAACTTTTTTTCCAGGCCTTGAAAATTAAATTTGAAAAATGCTTTTGATTGCTTGCTGTTGAAAACCCTCTACATGCTTCAAATTGATGTTTTAAAATGTTGAAACTTACTGTTGCTGCTGAAAATCATCTTGAATGCTGAAACTTGCAGATGATCTTCATTTGAGTTGCAGGTTTGCAATTTGCAGTTTTTAATCTCAGATTTTATCTTTTGCTTTTGGTTTTAATTTCAGGTTTTGAAAACAATTTTCTGTTTTACCATTAATTCTTGAATGAAGGAAGAAAAAGAAAAGAAATGAGAAGAAAAAGGTTTGGAAATTGAAAGAGGAAAAACAAATTTTCTCTTCAAACTATTATATATATTTTTTTAAATGATGACACTTGTTTTTAAGAATTTACGCTTGTCACATATATAACTTAATTGGCTTACATATGTTATTAAGACGACTTAAGATAACAACACATGTTTTTAAGTATTTTTAATTAAATTTTTATTTAATTCAAATGTTAATATAAGCTTACTTACATAAATCTTTTAATTAATAAATATTTACATATGTATATATAAATTTACTTTTTAAAGAAAATATTATAAAACTAATTATAATATAAATATATTTCTAATACATGTATTTAAAAAATCTAAAACATTTATCTTTATTGTTTAAGAGATAATTTTTTTAAAAGAAGTTTATTTATAACTTTATATATATTTATAACCATTTTAATTTAAATATTTTAAAGAAAACAAAATAAAACTTTGATTAAATCTTATTTAAACTATCATATTTAAAATAAATAATTATCTTATACTTTGAAAATAATTGAATAAATCTTAAATTAACTTTTGAAAAATATTAATTCTAAAACCAAGCTTCAAATTAAAAATATATACATACATATATATATTATAAATAGATTATATTAAATTTCAAAACAACTCCAAATTATAACAGATACATACATATATATTACAATTTGTAAATTTATCTTTTATTTAAAACAAAAGGATTTCCTATTCACAATATATATCAAATATATATATATATATATATATATTTTAAATAGGATAAAATTTTATTAGCTTTGAAAAATAAATCTTATCTATTTTAAATTGTTAAAAACATATAAATCAATATTGTCAGATTATATATTTATTAACCTTTAAAAGATCAAATTTATCAATTTAAATTAAAATTATAAAGAAAAATGATCAAATCAATTTAATTATTAATACAGATTATTAAATTGATATTGCCCAAAATTTCGGGTCGTCACATTCCTGCTGTGACGCCCTACCTCTATACGCACGCTAGCCAAGGACACTACAGGGTAATGCCGTCAACTAACACGGAGAATAAGGCTAGTTGGGAGCGACCATCTATAGCCTTGCTCTAATTATTTATTGAATACGTCGACAATAGACATACCAAGCTGGTCGACATACCCAATGAATACTTAAAAACCATATGTGTTTGGATCTATCAGAACAGAATATAATAACTCAAATGAAATATACATCACAGAACAGTAGATCATCATATACACATATACTGAATACATAACAGTGTATACAAAATAATACAAGTCAAGTGGTATAGCAGACCACAATATACACACGAGTCAATAGAATATATATCAGAGTTACAACAAAATGGGACTACACAAAAAGCTATGACAAAAGGAAGCTAGAGAAGTAGTTCATGCGGAAGCAAATAGGCTAAGTCCAAAAGCACCTAACATGAAACATCTCGGTCTGACCCGAGTATAAAATACACGGGTCAGTCTAGCTAAACAAATCGGTTAGATAAACTGAACAATAATAAACCTGCAAGATAACAAAGCATAATAGATATCTCCAAAGGAGATAACACAATCATCTAACAAAAGATGAATCATATGATAACAAGCCTCATTTCATCGGCAACATATAGAAACAAAGGATACAAATATCCCAAATCAAGCCAAAAAGGCAAATAACAAATACCAATAAGGTATACAAGTTCCGCAGGGTAAACACTACGCATCATGCGGCTCATAATGACCAACATCGAAGGGCGATACCTAGGGAATATACATATGAATGAAACATCAGAAAATTGCTCGAGCTTAGTATTGTACAACAAGGATCCATGAGCCCGAAGACTCCAAACCCAATATCACCCATGCAGCTCATAACGACCAACATCGGAAGCGATACTAAAGGGCAACCCAATATCACCCATGCGGCTCATAACGACCAACATCGAAAGCGATACTAAAGGGTAACAAACCTGAAGGCACAAACCCGAAGGCACATACCCGAAGGCAACAAACCGTAGTGGTGAAGGTCAGAGACCCAGTACTGGACAACACTAACTGGCGGAATGAATCACAACTCTCGAAAAGGAATCCGAAAAGTGTTAACGTATGTCCCATAACCACTCGTTCACACTAAACGATTTACTATCCGTCAGTCACTTTCACACCCAAAGCAGTACAAAGTTTACCTCATATCATCGACAAACCAAACCCGAAGGTCAAAACGATCAATCGAATAGGTTGGGGATTAATCGGCAAGACAAACGCATGGATTCATGGTCCGTGTTTTACCCAACCATTTAATCACCCTTCCACTCCGCTCGAAGTGCGAAATTGTGTATGTGTGTTTTAAATAGAATTTAAGAATTGGAGAAGGAAACTTTTAATACGATTTAGAGGGATTATTTATGAAAACCCATGAATGAAGTCAAAATAAGTTACCAAAGCCAAAGATGCAATGACAACCACTAAAAAGCAACTTGAATCGATAAAATTTGGAAAACAAATCAAAATATTCAAAAATAGGCAAAACAGCAAAATAGGAGCAGGTCGGTCGACCGGTTGCAGGGCTCGGTCGGCTGGCCAGATGCAGAAAATAAGACATGGCTCGGGGTAGCAAGTCAGTCGACCGGCTACAGGGCTCGGTCGGCCGAACCTGATGAATTTGCAATTCCTGCCCTTTTTCAATGAATTGCAATTTCTTCCGAAGCGCGATCGTTCGAGCAATGGACCTAAGAAGCTTTAGCCAATAGATACCCCAGCTCCATTAGCTCTCAGATTCGCTACCAAAAACATGTTCCAATATCAAAGTTAGGATCTTTAGAGAATTGAACCCAAACACCAAAAATTTGGATATTCACCAATTCAATCCAAACCAAAAGCAAGTGCATATGAACAAGTGTTTGGAATTCATACCCAACATCAATGAAATCAAGAGAAGTAGATGTGAGTTCAAAACTCACCTTTAACCCAAAACAAAGAAGATGAAGAAGAAGCTCAATAACAAGGAGAAGACCAACCAAACTCTACTTCAACTCAACAAGCTTCAATCTAAGAATAAAACATATATTTCCCAATTTGGGTTTAGGAAATTTTTTGAAATTGAAGAGGAGATGAGTTGGAGAAGATGAAGAAGATCTTACCTATGGATTCTCTTTGATTTTGGAGCAAGAAATCAGGTTGAAGAAGAAACTAGGGCTTGCAAATTTCTATTTCTCTTTCCCTTCCACCATTTCAGTTTTAGCTTGAGAAATGAAAATGAAAAGGAGATGAATGAAGAGAAGGGGCTAAGCTAGAGTATTAGTTAAGCTAGTGGGCTGAACCCAACCCCAAAACCCAATAGAAAAAGTAGTCAAAATTTAACAAACTCCAAACATATCAAAATTATACTCAAAAAATCGCAAACGCCATTTTGGAACCAATGGAGGTAGTTTCGAGTTCCAATTTGGCCATTTGTAGAAAGTAGCTTTTCGGACCCAAAATCTGACTAATGACGCTATATTTAAATAAAACATTTAAATATATATACGATCGTTAAATATGTGGGTTGTTACAGATCTTCCCTCCTTATAAAATTGCGTCCCCGCAATTCCTAGAGACTATATTTGTAACAACAACATACATACAATATTCAAAAGAAAAAGGATATAAGCTTGAGATGAAAAGACATACTTACCGTTCACAAGCTAAGATAGAAAACCCGGATAAGATCGCTCAATAAACTCTCTGGTTTCCCAAGTACAGTCATTGGGATTAGCGGACCATTGAACTTTAACGAGCGGCACGTCCTTGTTCCGAAGGTGTCGCACCTCCGTGTCAAGTACGCGAATAGGTTGCTGTACAATAGATAAGTCCGGTGAGACCTCAAGCTCTTGCAAATCAGGAGAAGTAATAACAGAATCCGACTCCCGAAGACACTTCCGAAGTTGCGAGACGTGAAACACGTCATGAATACCAGATAAATGAGCTGGAAATGAAACTCTATAAGCCACAGGTCCCATACGTTCAGTAATAGAAAATGGTCCTATAAAGCGAGGAGCCAATTTCCCAGTCGTACTGAAACGCATAACCCCCTTCAAAGGAGAAACACGAATAAAAACAAGATCACCAACTGAGAACTCGAGAGGCTTCCTACGGTTGTCCGTGTAGGATTTCTGACGACTCTGTGCCTCTTTCATTCTCTACCGGATAAGATCAATCTTCTCGGAAGAATGACGAACAAAATCTGGACCAAGAATAAGCTTCTCTCCGGATTCCAACCAACATGAAGGTGATCGACATGGCCTTCCATATAAGGCTTCGAAAGGAGCCATACCGATACTAGATTGAAAACTATTGTTGTAGGAGAACTCTACAAGAGGCAGGTGAACCTCCCAACTTCCACCAAAATCAAAAATACAAATACACTTCAAGGATTTATGATCGGTATAGAGAATGAAGCGCTTGTCTAATAAATAATGTCACCAAATCTTCAAGGCGAAGACAATGGCGGCAAGCTCAAGATCATGAGTGGCATAGCGAACTTCATTCGGACGCAGTTGCCTAGAAGCATAAGCAACTACCCGATCCTTCTGCATAAGAACAGCACCGAGACCACTACCACAAGCATCGGTGTAGACAACAAGATCATGATTCCCCTCGGGAACCACAAGGATAGGAGCATTAGTGAGAAGTTTCTTCAATGCCAGAAAGGAAGCTTCACCCTTGTCGGACCAATCAAAACGAATGCCTTTCCGAGTAAGGCAAGTGAGAGGAAGCACAACACGGGAAAAATCCTTAATGAACCGACGGTAATAACCCGCCAATCCAAGGAAACTACGAATCTCATGCACATTCACAGGCCTCTTCCAATTCTGGATGGCTTCGATCTTTGAGGGATCGACAGAAATGCCATCGGAAGATACAACATGCCTAAGAACTTAACCTTATTCTCCCAAAAGTGGCACTTGGAGAATTTGGCTCTAAGCTGATGATGACGGAGAGTACTCAAGACAATTCTCAAGTGATTAGCATGCTCGGCTTCAGACTTAGAATAAATAAGGATATCATCAATGAAGACAAGGACGAACTTATCAAGATATTCCCGGAATATCCGATTCATGAGATCAACAAAGAAAGAAGGAGCGTTCGTCAAACCGAATGGCATAATGAGCCACTCAAAAGAACCATATCGAGTGCGGAAAGCTGTAAGAGGTATGCTATCCTCCGTGACTCGTAACTGATGAAAACCTGTGGCAAGGTCAAGCTGAGAAAAGACCTTAGCACCACTCAATAGATCGAACATATCATCGATCCTAGGCAATGGATACCTATTCCTAATGGTCAACTCGTTAAGCTTGCGATAATCAATGCAAAGCCTAAGAGTTCCATCAGACTTCTTCACAAAGACGACCGCGGATCCCCACGGAGAAAAACTGGACTGAATCAACTGCTTGGACTCAAGCTCTAAAAGCTGCTTCTTGAGTTCCTCATTTTCCTTTGTAGACATCCTCGTAGGAGGACGACTAACTGGCTGCACGCCTGGAATGAGATCAATGCGGAACTCAGTTGCCCGCTTGGGTGGCAAACCCGATACAGGCTCAAAAACATCAGAAAAGTCACAAGCAATAGGAATACGAGATATATCATCATCGTCTCGCGAATCAAGAGAATATAAAGCCATTTCGGAATTATCCACATCCCGAAGAACAAGAGATAGCTGAGTAGGCGAATCCGGATGTCGAAGATACAAAATTCTCTCCGAACAATTAATCCTGGCATCATATCTCACTAGCCAGTTCATACCCAAAATCATATCAAATCCCAGACAAGAAATAATGTGCAGATTCGCACGAAAAGAAAAGCCACATAAAACAATTTCAACATCATCACAAAGCATACTAAGGGTCGCGGATCCCCCAATAGGATTCGCAATCCTCAAAGAAGTAACCACACAAGAAACATCCAAAGATAAATCATCTTCAGGCTTCTTCGATACGAAAGAATGTGAAGCACCCGTATCGAAGAGAACTCGAATACTATGATCATGAAATAAAACAGAACCTTCCAAAATAGATGGAGATATACCTTTGGGTTGAGAAGGACCTTTAGAAGCCTTGGTAGCATAAAGATTGCTAGACTTAGCACCAGCCGGAACAGTAGGGCAAGCTGAAACATGATGACCTTCCTTCTTGCAATAGCGGCAGAAGAGAGGCTTAGGACAAGCTCGAATAACATGATCCGGAGAACCACAATTGAAACACTTTCGAACGAAAGGTGTTCCGGAAGACTGAGGCTAAGAACTAGGACCACCAATCTTCTCTTCATAGAAGGAAAAGGCTTGGACTGAATCGGAAACGGCCTCTTGTTGGGGTTCTTGGAAACCTCAACATCAACATCACTATCACACTCCTTCTCGACGGTCTCGAGATGAAGTGCCGAATCAACCAACTCCTCAAAAGAAAGTTTAAGCTGGAGCAACAAAGACTTCTTAAGATATTTCTTAAGACCAGAAACAAACTTCAAATTCTTCTTATAAGAAGTGCTAATAAATTCAAGACCATACTTAGATAAAGCCTCAAATGATGCAACATACTCAGAAACAGAAAATTTCCCTTACTTCAACTCAAGGAAGCAACGGGTCAATAAAACTTTTTCAGATTCAGGAACGAACTTGAGTTCAATCGCTCCCGAAACTGAGTCCAATAAAGAGTAGACTCATCAATCTCGGCTACAAGAAGCTCATACCAATCAAGGGCACGCTCTTGTAATAAGCTAGAAGTTACAAGAACTCTATCATGGTCAGAAAGATCCATACGAGAGAAGATACGCTCGCACGTGCGAAACCAAGCTTGGACTTCAAGAACGGATTCAGAGCCTTTAAACGGCTTTCCTCCAAGATGAGCAAAATCACTGCACTAGCGTGCAAAGGCAGACTTGCAAGGTGGAGACACTCGAGGAGGAACTAGAGGCTGATTTCTCCTAAACAACTCCAAAAACTGATCGGCAGACATATAAACGCCATCCGGATGTGAGCCACTGGATTGTCCAGCATCCAAACGTCGTCCCCTGCCTCTTCCATCCATATACTGAAAGTAAGATAAGAACAAGATTATTCACAAGGTAGATAATCAAGATGGAATACTACGGAATAATATGCATTCCCAGACGTATTCCCCAAATTCTATCTAACCTTTGATGGAATAAAGAGACACGATTATTCAAAGATTTGGATCACTTGTACACTTTGATGTACCGTAATATGTGCATCTATTCTGTGTTTATCATATTTTGTTCTGAACCTGGCTCTGATACCACGCTGTGACGCCCCACCTCTATACCCACGCTAGCCAAGGACACTACAGTGTAATGCCGTCAACTAACATGGAGAATAAGGCTGGTTGGGAGCGACCATCTATAGACTTGCTCTAATTATTTATTGAATACATCGACAATAGAATACCAAGCTGGTCGACATACCCAATGAATACTTAAAACAAAACCATAGGTGGTTGGATCTATCAGAACAGAATGCAATAACTCAAATGAAATATGCATCACAGAACAGTAGATCATCATATACACATATACTGAATACATAACAGAGTATACAAAATAATACAAGTCAAGTGGTATAGCAGACCACAATATACAGACGAGTCAATAGAATATATATCAGAGTTACAACAAAATGGGACTACACAAAAAGCTATGACAAAAAGAAGCTAGCGAAGTAGTCCATGCGGAAGCAAATAGGCTAAGTCCAAAAGCACCTAACCTGAAACATCTCGGTCTGACCCGAGTATAAAATACACGGGTCAGTCTAGCTAAAAAAATCAGTTAGATAAACTGAACAACAATAAACCTGCAAGGTTACAAAGCATAATAGATATCTCCAAAGGAGATAACACAATCATCTAACAAAAGATGAATCATATGATAACAAGCCTCATATCATTGGCAACATATAGAAACAAAGGATACAAATATCCCAAATCAAGCCAAAAAGGCAAATAACAAATACCAATAAGTTATACAAGTTACGCAAGGTAAACACTACGCATCATGCGGCTCATAATGACCAACATCGAAGGGCGATACCTAGGGAATATACATATGAATGAAACATCAGAAAATTGCTCGAGCTCAATATTGTACAGCAAGGATCCATGAGCCCGAAGACTCCAAACCCAATATCACCCATGCGGCTCATAACGACCAACATCGAAAGCGATACTAAAGGGCAATCCAATATCACCCATGCGGCTCATAACGACCAACATCGGAAGTGGTACTAAAGGGCAACAAACCCGAAGGCACAAACCCGAAGGCACATACCCGAAGGCAACAAACCGTAGTGGTGAAGGTCAGAGACCCAGTACTGGACACCACTAACTGGCGGAATGTGTCACAACTCTCGAAAAGGAATCCGAAAAGTGTTAACGTATGTCCCATAACCACTCGTTCGCACTAAACGATTTACTATCCGTCAGTCACTTTCACACTCAAAGCAGTACAAAGTTTACCTCATATCATCGATAAACCAAACCCGAAGGTCAAAACGATCAATCGAATAGGTCGGGGATTAATCGGCAAGACAAACGCATGGATTCATGGTCCGTGTTTTACCTAACCATTTAATCACCCTTCCACTCCGCTCGAAGTGCGAAATTGTGTA
The DNA here is from genome assembly GCA_030765085.1 of Allium cepa. Lineage (NCBI taxonomy): Eukaryota > Viridiplantae > Streptophyta > Magnoliopsida > Asparagales > Amaryllidaceae > Allium > Allium cepa. The sequence goes on from CM060943.1 coordinate 189,093,692, forward strand.
TGTGTGTTTTAAATAGAATTTAAGAATTGAAGAAGGAAACTTTTAAGACGATTTAGAGGGATTATTTATGAAAACCCATGAATGAAGTCAAAATAAGTTACCAAAGCCAAAGATGCAATGACAACCACTAAAAAGCAACTTGAATCGATAAAATTTGAAAAACAAATCAAAATATGCAAAAATAGGCAAAACAGCAAAATAGGAGCAGGTCGATCGACCGGTTGCAGGGCTCGGTCGGCTGGCCAGATGCAGAAAATAAGACATGGCTCGGGGTAGCAGGTCGGTCGACCGGCAACAGGGCTCGGTTGGCCGAACCTGATGAATTTGCAATTCCTGCCCTTTTTCAATGAATTGCAATTTCTTTCCAAACGCGATCGTTCAAGCAATGGACCTAAGGAGCTTTAGCCAATAGATACCCCAGCTCCATTAGCTCTCCGATTCGCTACCAAAAACATGTTCCAATATTAAAGTTAGGATCTTTAGAGAATTGAACCCAAACACCAAAAATTTGGATATTCACCAATTCAATCCAAACCAAAAGCAAGTGCATATGAACAAGTGTTAGGAATTCATACCCAAAATCAATGAAATCAAGAGAAGTAGATGTGAGTTCAAAACTCACCTATATCCCAAAACAAAGAAGATGAAGAAGAAGCTCAATAACAAGGAGAAGACCAACCAAACTCTACTTCAACTCAACAAGCTTCAATCTAAGAATAAAACATATATTTCCTAATTTAGGTTTAGGAAATTTTCTGAAATTGAAGAGGAGATGAGTTGGAGAAGATGAAGAAGAGCTTACCTATGGATTCTCTTTGATTTGGGAGCAAGAAATCAGGTTGGAAGAAGAAACTAGGGCTTGCAAATTTCTATTTCTCTTTCCCTTCCACCATTTCAGTTTTAGCTTGAGAAATGAAAATGAAAAGGAGATGAATGAAGAGAAGGGGCTAAGCTAGAGTATTAGTTAAGCTAGTGGGCTGAACCCAAACCCAAAACCCAATAGAAAACGTAGTCAAAATTTCACAAACTCCAAACATATCAAAGATTATACTCAAAAAGATCGCAAACGCCATTTTGGACCAATGGAGGTAGTTTCGAGTTCCAATTCGGCCATTTGCAGAAAGTAGCTTTTTGGACCCAAAATCCGACTAACGACGATATATTTAAATAAAACATTTAAATATATATATATAATCGTTAAATATGCGGGTTGTTACACCTCCTCCCTTAAAAGAATTTAGTCCCCCAAATTTAAAAGCAAAGGTAATTTAATAACCCAGCATGATTTCAGTTTCAATCAGCAAAGCATTCATATTATCCAGTAACCAACGACCATGGCATTCAATCAAACAAACATACCTAACTAATTATCCTGACGCAAATCAGGATATATCTTCTAACTATCTAGAGTTTCCCAAGGATAAATCACTGGGAGACTCGCTCTACAGAAGCTAACTATACCACTATGATCCAGAGCTCCTCTCATCTCTAGATCCATCAATCTGAACAGAACTTCAGACTATATTCAAGTCTAGCTCAACTTTCAAATCCAACTGTACTGCAGATTCCACAACCAATAATGAATCATACACGTACTCCCTCAGAGATACGTGAAATATAATGATCCAGTTATCCAAGCTGGCATTTCAATCTTATAGACAACAGAACTTATCCTATCAAAAACACAGATCAGAAATCTCAAATTCCTCAAAAATAGCCATCCAATTACTGTTCTCTTAATCAGAGAAATCTTAACAACAATGAAGTGTTCAACTTCGAATTCCAAACTCCTTATCTCATATCTGCATAACTCAATAGACAATCCTGGGCTGCCAATCTTCTTCCTAATCAGCTGAATCTATGCTGATGCTTCCAGAAATAACTAGACCAAAGCAAACCAATTTCTGGATCCTATGCAACAGAAAGGTCTTCCAAGATCCGTCGAAATCCAGAACACAAGCTCTACTTCCCAAGCAATAGCAAACTGAACTTGCTTCCTTCCTCGCACAGCAGCTACCTCGCTTCCGCTGCACAACTCTGATTCTGGAATAAATGAGAATAATGTTAATGAACACGAGTACAAACTTATCCAATATATCCGGAAAACTTTGTTCATCAAATCCATAAAATCTTAGCGACTCATCTGACTCGGTCACACAACCTTATAGCAGAATCTAACTCAAAATCTAGATCTGACTGATCCAAACTCCAAAAATTTCTGAGCTGCTACACCAACTTCTCCTTCTCCAAGAACCATCCTACTACCAGGCTAACTACCAGTATCGCTTCTTGAACCAAAACAATATGGAACTCAACTCCAGATGCAGACAAACTTCTGATTACATCAGTAGCTCCTACTTCCATATGAGAACCCTCAATCTCAAACAAAAGATTGCCTAAGATAAATTCCCAAACCAATCGCAAATCACTTTTGCGATCCTATCTAGTTCGGATTCCAAAGAAACTGTCCTCTCTTTACCAATTAGAATAGGTTTAAGCTTCTCCAAACAAGATTAACCGTTCAAGAAAACCTTCACCATCTGTCCGGACTGCTGAAAGAAGAACCACTAAGATTCGTGAACCATCGGAGAAACGACCACAATGCTGCTTCCAAACTCTATCTCGATGATACTGCAAAGCTAAAAGACCTTCTTGCCATCACACCAAACACTTCGAGCTGAAACCGCTACCATAGCTAACCAAAGACTTCTAATCCAAAGGCTTCTCGAAAACCAAAATGATCAACAAACTACACAACAGACCTTCGAGATGGCAGACATCCCAAAAGAAACTCGGGCTCCAAACCAAACATTAACATCTCGCTCTCCTTAAGGAATGAAAAATGAGACCATGCCGAAGCGAAGCAACTCATAAACCTTAGTCTCATATTCCAAAACTGCCACCTCCTTGCTAAAGATCCAGATAACTTCTACACAGACGAATCTTCCTTACGGCAGGTAAAGACTGCTCCTTAACTACTTCTAAAACTGCTTCAAGAGAAAACATCTTCGAAAATATCCATGGATACTTCATCTCATCATGCAATTATCAAGATATCATCACTTACTTCTGCACTTCCGACAAATCCAAACTTACACTTCAAGGATGAATCCTGAATCTTTTAAAAGATTTCCTTCGGAGATCAGAGAAATCCTTACTCCAAACTGCTAAGCTCACTCGAGACAGTATTAGGTCTACAGTCTCGACAAAAACACATACAACCTCAACATATGGACCTCTTCCATCAGCGGTAGTCGTGTTACACACACACACACCACTATTCCATCTACCTCTAAAACTTATGTTGGAAAACCTGAACAGATAACCCAACAAATCAGGTAGAATAGTATATATAGTTATATAAAAATTACAAGTATGCCCTCTCAAGAATGACACCACTCAAGAGCCTAGGTATTCACTCAACCTAACGCCCTGATACCAAGCTGTCACGACCCGTTTTTCTATCTCCCGAAAAACGCATCATGAGTTAAGAAAGAAAGGGATAGAAGAAGAAAAGATAAGAAAGAAGAAACTCAACAACATCAGATACTCACAGCGGAATCAATGAAATATAATATATCACATAAAATATTACATAGTATCATATTACATCAGAGTACACAACTTATACAACACATATTAGACAATTATAAACATCTGTCTAACTATACAACTCAAGATATCTCAAGATACAGATACCATACAAACACAGCGGAACCAAAATATGTCTACACGTGGAAGCCTCTTGCTCCATATCTCCATAATTCGTCAAGCTAACCTGAATCCCTCGACTACTCATACATAATATGAGTACCCAAGAGTTTAATAAAACAGAAAATAAACACTCGGGTCAGACAGGGGTCTGGTGTGAGTAAACGGTTTAAAGTTGCTTAACTTTAGAAAATCCTTTGGAAAGAAATGGTATCACGTAAGACTTCCCACACATAAACATGGAAAAGTTTTTACTTACGCTAACCAAAACATTTGATAGGAAATCCAGTGATATTATAATAGTGTCTAGGGTTTTCAAGTAAATAAGAAGTAGCCGAAATTGTTACATTCATTAAATTCCAGCTACTAGCCATAAAAGTGGGTAATACAAACAAAACTGTAGGGTCTCGTAGGAAGAATGGGTTTCCATCAATGGCAGGGCTACTGGGGAACCGTCCGTCACAGTACGTGGCCTTGATCACTGTACCGAGGATTACTCCCAATCCCCTGCAACACAAAGCCAGGACTACCCCTTACTGGACAGTCCCGAGTAAGATCACCCTGTGGTTTGCGTGACCAACCACCCACTAAGCCAAAATAAAAAGGGACATCTAAACAGGGATGACCTCACCCTAAAATCGGTGCTACCCACCTAGCCTTGCTGCACCTCCCTTGTTTTAGCCATTCCCGGTTGATGAGGCTTGAGGCTGCGATTACCTTTATAGAACACATCTATCCTTGAAAATCATCGTCCACCTGACGATGTTCTGAAAGCATTCAATCCATACAAGTTCGTTCCGGGTTCGAACGAAACCGAAGGCACTATCTCGTTGCACTCATTTTGGAATCACCCTCAAAGTCAACGACCATAGCCCTTGCACTCTAAATCACCATCTCGAACCTGAAAGTACTATTTTCGTCAAATGCATCACGGAATCACCCCCAGAGTTATATCGATGAATATTTCTTACACTTTGAATCTTCACTAAGCTCCACTTGGATTCACGACCTAACGTTTATTTTGGATCGATGTGGTTTTCGGATTATCCAAATATGGAAACCCGATCCCGGTCTCACCGAATCCAAATGCCATTTTAATGTCCAAGTTGTTTAAGGGTTTCAAACAATTAAACTTATATTCATGATGATATAAACAGATAGATGAATCACATTATCACAATAGATAATTCATATAAACCATTCATCTCACAAAGCAGCACAACATACATCAGAGATATCATACCCAAATCATCGAAACATCATTCAACATTCAATATCAATCATCATCCACAAGCAGAATTGATTAACTCTAAATCAATTAGACTACCTAAATCCTTCTTCATTAATTTATTCCAAATAAATAAATTAATGATCTCTTAATGATCTTCTTTAATTAATCTCCCTTGATTAATTATCCTTTAATTACATTCAAGTAATTAGCCTTACCCATATACAGTAATTAACCTTTAATTACTATCATTAATTACAATAATTAATGATCCTTCATTTGTTCCCATTAATTAATCAACTATGATTAATTACATTAAACCTCAATTAATTACAATTAATTAATCACACTTAAATTAATCACTTTTATTAATCAACCCTGATTAATTCATTAATTATATTAACTAATGATCCTTATTAATTAATAATCCCTTTGATAAATTAAATAATTAACTTGTAATTAACCATCTTATTAATTAGTCTTAATTAATCATAAACAGTAATTAAAAACTTGTAGTTACTTATCTTAATTAATTAACTTCTTAATTAATTATATTAACCCTTTGATTAATTAATCTAATTAATTAATCTTTAATTACTTCATTAAGTGATTATTAATCAATTAAATTAATAAATAATCCTTAATTAATTACTTTATTAATTAATTACATTCTTAATTAATTACACTTAGTAAATTTTTTTAAATTAATCACATTCATTAATTAATCACATTAATTAATTAACTAAAATTAACTAAGAAATTAACCGTTAATTACTTACATAATTAATTATCTTCTAATTACTTCCTTTAGATGATTACTCTCTAAATCAATTACCTTAACAAGTAATTAATCCCATCATTAAATAATCCTTAATTCTTTAATTAATTAATTACTCCATAATTAACTAACTTCAAATCCATTAACTTAATTAATCCTTAGATTAATAACATCTAGTGATTAACCCTTAATCACTTCAACTTTAATTACTTCCATAAGTAATTACTTCCATAAGTAATTTCTTTTCTTCATTACCTTAAGTAAATCACCATTAATTACTTCATTAAGTAATTACACTTAATTAATTCATAATTAAGTGATTATTTAAAATTAAACAAACAATTAACTAATTATTTAAAATTAATTAAATAATCGATTAATTAACTTCTTATATTTCAAAATCCTTAATTAATTTAGAAAATCATTTACTTAATTAATTCTTTACTTATTAATAAATCACATTAAGTATTCTTAAGTTCATATCAATAATAATTTAACCATATTTATTTTCACACATTAATTATTTGAATTAATCAAATATTAATAACTTGAAGACAAATTATTTTATTGGTTACAAAATTATAACCTTAACCTTATTTGAAATAAAGCATTAAGAAATCAATTTTAAAATTTAAAACACTTTAATTATCTAATTTAAATTTATCTATTTTCAATATAAATTGAAACTTAGTTTTTAAAACATTACTTAAAATTTACTTTAAACTTTGATTTAGTATTTAAATTCAATACACTCCTTTAAATTTAAATTCAAAATTAAGTTAATTATTTTCAAAAGAAATCATCTTAAACAATTTAAATTTGAAAATAAATCCAACTTACACTTTTTTTTAAAAGTTTGATTTAACATTACTTCAAAGAACAAGTTTTAACCTTTATAAATCTATTTCCTTTTATAAAAACTTGAACTTGATTTTATTCGAATAACAGGTTTAAATCTGCACTTTAAATCATTACAGTACCAAACCAAAAAGCAAACAACCTAAGTACTCGAGAAAATCACTTACGAACCACGTGCTCGCCTCGAGTCACTCACCACCTTCATCTGCTTTGAGTCGACTACAGGAATAACACGAGAAATACTTCGAGTTCAACTCGTCTTCCCCAAACCATTTTTTCCAGTGTACAAAACGTACCCGCGTGCACATTGCACGGCGAACCAAGCGACGCCGAACCTTCCTCCGGCCATCTCTAAGTCTTTGATGGCCACGACGTGCCTTCCCTCAACCCAGAATCCAAAATCCAACATCGAATCGAAATTCGACCCTAAACTCGAAAATCTGCAGCAACCTCGAGCCCTAAACCCCATCGTCGTCGATGAACTCGCCACCGGAAACTCCAGCGACCCTTCCAAAGCACTGCCGCCACACCAAGTCTCCATCCCCCAACAAGCGATTCTCTCCGGTCCACTGCACACGACGCAATCGTCTCGACAGCCAAGCCGAACCAAAAACAAGGTAAAACCTTAGTTCGATTAAATCTAAACAATACAACCATAAGAAAAATACGATAACATTTTTCCCCTCATCCTTGATACAAACGCAAGCTTCGACCACGAATCCAGCTTCAAACATCGAATTGATCTTCGACAATTCGTCAAATTGCCGAAACCATTCATCTCCAAATTCCCAACAGATTATCAACTTAAAAATTATGAAATTAGTGTTAAACTTCGTGATTTCCCATCACGAATTCATTCATACAATCTAAACTTTAATTTGATTTCATTGATTTTTAACATGCATCTGTGGTTTACTATATTTTCCATTTTTAAAATTATCTGTAAATTAAAATTTTCAGAAACTATTTTTAAAATTACTATCAAACATTAACATACAACTTTCATTTAATCATCAAAGTCAAATAATGATGTTATTGGGAGATTAGAATTTTTGAAGTGAAATCTGGTCTTTAAAAAAATACAGAAAACAAAATTTTCATATATATATATATACAGACCTATTCCACATATATATACATATCTATAAATTCAATAATATAAGTATTGAATGAAATTTATGCAATCACCAAGATCAATTCACAGATTATCACATGCATTAGAGTCTAAATCAACTTGAACTGTTTTTAAAAATAAATTTACTCACCATTTTAAATTGCAGAGAACAGAACTTTTTTTTCCAGGCCTTGAAAATTAAATTTGAAAAATGCTTTTGATTGCTTGCTGTTAAAAACCCTCTGCATGCTTCAAATTGATGTTCTAAAATGTTAAAACTTACCGTTGTTGTTGAAAATCATTTTGAGTGCTGAAACTTGCAGATGATCTTCATTTGAGTTGCAACTTTGCAATTTGTAGTTTTTAATCTCAGATTTTATCTTTTGTTTTTGGTTTTAATTTCAGATTTTGAAAATAATTTTCTGTTTTACCATTAATTCTTGAATGAAGGAAGAAAAAGAAAAGAAATGAGAAGAAGAAGGTTTGGAAATTGAAAGAGGAAAAACAAATTTTCTCTTCAAACTATTATATATTTTTTTTAACATGATGACACTTGTTTTTAAGAATTTACACTTGTCATATATATAACTTAATTACCTTACATAAGTTAATAAGATGACTTAAGATAACAACACATGTTTTTATGTATTTTTAATTAAAATTTTATTTAATTCAAATGTTAATATAAGCTTACTTACATAAATCTCTTAATTAATAAATATTTACATATGTATATATAAATTTACTTTTTAAATAACATATTATAAAACTAATTATAATATAAATATATTTCTAATACATGTATTTAAAAAATCTAAAACATTTATCTTTATTGTTTAGGAGATAATTTTTTTAAAAGAAAGTTTATTGATAACTTTATATATATTTATAACCATTTTAATTTAAACATTTTAAAGAAAACAAAATAAAAGTTTGATTAAATCTTATTTAAACTATCATATTTAAAATAAATAATTATCTTATACTTTGAAATTAATTGAATAAATCTTAAATTAACTTTTGAAAAATATTAATTCTAAACCCAAGCTTCAAATTACAATATATTCATACATATATAAATTATAAATAGATTATATTAAATTTCAAAACAACTCCAAATTATAACACATACATACATATATATTACAATTTGAAAATTTATCTTTTATTTAAAACAAAAGATTTCCTATTTACAATATATATCAAATATATATATTATAAATAAAATAAAATTTTATTAGCTTTGAAAAATAAATCTTATCCATTTTAAATTGTTAAAAAGATATAAATCAATATTGTCAGATTATATATTTATTAACCTTTAAAGATTAAATTAATCAATTTAAATTGAAATTGTAAAGAAAAATTATCAAATCTATTTAATGACTAATACAGATTATTAAATTGACACGGCCCAAAATTCCAGGTCGTCACAAAGAGGTTAAACCAACATTTGAAAATTTAACTTGAATTTATATATTTCGAGATGATTCAAAGAGAGATTGAATTTGAAATTAGTTCAAATTGAAATTTGATTTGAATAATTTGGAATTATGATTAAAGTTGAATAGTTTCAAATTCAAATGGAATTTTATTTGAATTTGAAAAGAATCGAGGTTAATTCAACTTGAATTTGGATTAATTCAAAGAGTTGAAATGAATTGAGATTGAAATCGAAGTGGAATAAAGTTAAATTTGGAGTGGGAATTCAAGTTGTTTAAATTGATTTAAGATTGAATCAATGTTAAGAGGAAGTGGAAATTTAAAATTGAATTGATTGGAATAAAGATTGGGTAGTGGAATAGTTTGGCTCTGAACTATTTTCAAACAAATTATTTTAATATAAGATTTCTTAAATCTATTTTTCCAAGCTATTTACTAAATAAAATCTTTCTTTTTAAAGCCAAACTATTTTATACTTATTTTATAATAATTTTTGTAACTATTTAACAATTTTTCAACTACTTCATAACTAATTACTATTTTACAACTAATTTACAATTACTTAACTATTTTACAGCTATTTTACAAACTAATAATTATTTTTCAACTACTTATCTACTTTTAACTTTTCAAGCAATTTTCTAAATTTAAGTTGGTCGGAGTGCAAACTGTTTATGATTAATTACCAATTGAGATAAGGATTAAAGTGATAATCCAAATGGAATTGAAACAATGGTGAATAAGTGGATAGAAATTAAAGTGAATGTGAATAGAAAGAGAATTTATTTGGCTAATAATCAATGAGGAAAGATACGTAGGATGTACGTATATTATTCTATTCGCAACCTGATTTGATCTAGATTCGAGCATAGAATTTCGAGATAGTATATCGACCTGAGTTGGGATTTTTCACTTGATTTTCGACCGCGAACCTGGATATAGGTTGTTGATTGGTTCTGGATATTCTCTATCATAGTTATGACTATCCAAGGAGAATGACGGTTTCTGATTGAGAAACCAGATCTGAGTCCACACTAGGAAGTCGGGTGGACGATACTAGTTCGGAATTGAAATTGTGTGATTGAGTGAGCGATCAGATTGATATAGCATATGTATGATATGTGTGCATCATACGGGTTTGAATGAAATTGATAACGGAAATTGGCCGATAAGATATGTAAAATGATTTGGGATGGAAAGAATATTTTGTGAGATGTATGATGAAATAAAGTGGAAATTGGATATTTCTATGGTAGAAATTTACTTTATGGAAGTAAGTAATATGGTAAGTGACTTTATAGAGTAATCAAGCTTGAATATTGTTTTGGCATAAAAAATATATGTATATATAATTGATAAACTCCCCTTGTTGAATCCACAACCAGAATAAAAAGGGTTTTTGAAAATATTTGAAATATAAAAAGGGAATTTATACAAATATGAAGTGATCCAAAGATTTTCAGAGTTATATATATATATATATATAAGAATGATCTTAGAAGAATGATTTTGAGAAAAGGTTTTGGAACCTATGGATTTTGGAAAGCCTTTTGATTTTTGGGTAAAATAAATATTGGAATTTGGAAAGCCTAGTTTGGAACTATCGATTTGAGATATCGATTTTGTGTAAAGGAGATTTATATGGGATTCATACTAGGTGTATGATGTGGAAGATTCTATACGTGTATAGTATAAAGAGTTTTGATAAGGGCTCTGGGGAAAAAGGCGCTCCCTTGAAATGAACTTCTTAGGAGTACCATAGGTTGGTACTGCCTTGAGTCTCAAGGGGGTTTTTAAAGTGGATCTTGTGAGGAAGTCCGGACAAACTGAAGTTCCTGAGGATTATTGGGTAGAGAAATTCGAGGGAGATGATGCCTAAAGGGGCATTTGGGTTATGTAGTGACAACAGTGTAACTCGATGTCGCTGCGATCTACTGTGGACCATAGCGGAAATCGTGTGGAGGTGAATGTCAACGATCTACGTTTGATTTTGCTTGGAAGGCAACGTAACATTGGTGGATTACGATCTATAGTCGAGTGGAGTGGAGAAGTTTCATTTATTTGGCAGCGAAATTTGAGGGCGTTGATGCTTACAGTTATATAGGTTTTTGCTGTGACAGCAACGTAACCCTAGATGTGGCAGCGATCTGTCGCGGGTTCCATGGCGTAATCGAGGGGGCGGAGTGTCTACAGTTATTTATGGATTTGCCGGGATGGCAACGTAACCATCGGGTTAATTGCGACCATGGAAGGGGGTGATGATTTCCAGAGCATTCTCACCAAAGATGTTTCCTCTATTTTCAAAAATGTTTTCTATATTTTCAATAAAAATATTTTCCAAGTATTTTCACTGGGTGTTGAAATTGGTTTAACAAGTACTTATAGATTTTTAGTCTTACGCTTGATCAACGTATGACCGAATTTCTATGAGAACGAGGACGGACCTGTTGAAACATCGAGTTATAAAATGATATTTTTGTAAAAATATTTTCGCAATATTATATAGATTTTAAAGTGACTTAACTGATATTAAGTATTTTAATAAATTCTGGCTTCGTTCCTTTTCGAGGACAAAAAGATTCAAATGGGGGAGGAATGTGATATCCCAGAAATTTCAAGCAAAGTTATATGTGATAATCCTTATTATAAATTAATTTAAATTGATAAAATTGTTATTTTCAAACAATAATTATAATGGGTTGTTTTTAAATATAGATAAATAAATTTTTAAATATAATTATTAATTACGAATTGAATTTGGGTTTATTTAAAATATATATGTATTGTTTGAATTGATTTTTAAATTGTATTTTTAAATCGGATATGAGTTTGAATTTAAATTTGAAAATTTAAAAGAAGTATATTTTAAATATAATCCGGTTTAAAAATATAATATATATGATTTTATTTTGAATATAATTGGTTTTTATTTTCTCTAAAAGAATTTTGTTTATATATATATTTAGAAAAGTATTTATTAATTAGTAAATAAATACAAAAGCTTTATAAACATTTAAAAAATTAAGTATTACATGCAAATTTACATGTGTTAGCTTGTGAATCTCCTTAATAACATGTGTAAATGAGTTAAGTGTAGTTAAAGACAAGTGTTAAATCTTTTAACAAGTGTCCTTAATCTCCTTCTTATTTTTCAAAATAATTAATAAACGAGAAAATTAAGTTATATAACCATCTTCCTATCTATCTTACATTTTCTTTTATTAGTTAAATTTCTAAAGCCATGAAACAATAGTCTGTAACAAAATCCAGAAAAAAAAGAAGAAAACAAAATCAAAGGAATTCAAGATATCTCTTCACAATTTCAAAATCTGAAACAAAAACATGGTAAATTCAACAACCCAAATCAGTAAACAATCAAAATCTAGGTGCAGTTCAAATTTCCATATCAAAAGCAAGTTTTTCTGGTCTTCTCTATTTACAGTATTCAAGGTGAGTAAATCAAGTTTTAATCTGTTTAAAAATCTTGTTGCATGCAGTTATTACTTAACAAGGTATGATAAGTATTTGCATGTTTATTTAAATAAATTGCATGTGTATATATATATATATGAATTACAGGGTAGACATGTCTGAATTTAAAAATGGACTCTGTTTGGTTATATAGGTTCAAAACCTGATCAAAATTAAATATCTCTATCTGATTCATTTGAAACTTTAATCTATAAACAAACTTGTTTATGATAACTAGATAATTAATTTAAAAATATTTTCTACAAGAATGTGATGGTAATTTTAAATAAAAGGAAGAAGAACAGTGAAATTCAATTCATATCCAAATTTCGATTTTAAAGAATTCTGGTTTCATGTATATAATCTTTTTCGTTTTCAAAAACTAGGATTTTTAAGATTGAAAACATGAATTTTAAGCTTGTAAATCATAAGGAATTGCATGATGGTCGGAATTTAGATTTCGAGCATTCTCCGATGATCGACAAAGTTTGGATTTTCGAGATTTTTGCTAGAGCTGGCCTAGCGGCAGTCGATGTTAGTAAAATTAGTTGCTGGATTTTACTGCTACTGAGGCGGCGGTAAATCGATGAACTAGGGTTATGAAGTCTGGTTTGGTCGACGATGTTTCGTAGATTAATGTGATGTCGAGGTCACACCAGAAGAAATCGGAGTTGGGGAAAATTGATAGTCGAGGGGTGGCGCAGCCCCAAGCGTGGCGGCGAGGCTTCAGGCGATCGAATGTGGCCGTGCGTGGTGGTTTTTGGGTTCTGTCTTCATTCCAGTGGATGATGGGATGCTCGTTTTCAATTTCAAAGCGAGTTGTGAATTTTGGGTTGTCGATTGGGAATGGGTGGTCGACGGCGACTTGTAGGGGGGTAGCAGTGGTGGTCGGAGGCGTCTCGACCAGATGTGCATGTGCACAGGTTGTTTCGTTATCAGTTGTTGCTGGTTGATTGTAAGAATTGGAGGAGATGATGAATCTCGTGTTTGTGCTTGTGGAAAGAAGTGTTTGGCTCGAGTTTTTTTGTCGGGATAGTTTGTATGTGAAGCTCGAGTTCGTTTGTCAAATTCCAGATTGTTAAGTTATCAGGCTTTGAAATTTGGAAGTATATTTGTAATAGTTTTTTTGAGTTTTAAATGAAACATGACTAGGTAATAGTAGAAACAAGGAATGCAAGGTTAAAGTAAAAGTAAATTCGTTAAAACAAGTTTTTAGAAAGCAAAGAAATGAAGGGTTTCAAAGGAAAGTAATGTTAGCAAGGTTTCAAGGTTAAATATTGGAACAAGTTTCAAGTATAGAGTTATAAATCAAATGTTATTGAATTTACATTGATTAGTTTAAATAATTATGTAATGAGTTAATTATTTTATTATATATACACAAAATTTTCTAGCAATACTTGATAATGATTAAGATAATGTTTTATCTTAAGTTAATTAAAATGATAAATCAAGGATAGTTATTTTAAGTGATTAATCAAGAATAATTACTTAATTAAGGAGGATAATTTGTGGGTAATTACTAAATGTGATTCACTAAGTGATAATTAATTAATGAAAGTAATTGAAAAAAAATTAATTACTTAGTGAAATTGATTAAAGTTTGGATTAATTAAGGAAATTAATTAAAGGCAAGTTAATTAAATTGAATGTGATTAAATAAAGAATAATTAATCAATCTAGGTGATTAATTAAATATAATTAATTAACGGAATTAGTTAAGGATCAATGCAATTAATCATAGACAATTAATTAACTAGAGGGTTATTAAATAATGTAATTAATGAGAATAATTAAAGGATAATTACTGTAAATGGTTAACGACAATTAATTTGTGAAATTAATTAAAGCCTATTTACTTAATGTAATTAAAGTATAATTAATCAAGGATGATTAATTAAGATGGATAATTAAAAAGACAATTAATTAATTGGTTTGTAATTAATTATTGTTAAGTAAAGGCAATCTAAGTGATTAAAGATTAGTAATTAATTTAATTAGAGATAAATTAAATTAATTTTGGAAGTGATCAATCTTGCTTATGAATGATTGAATGATGTTCAATGCCTTTAATTGGTTGATATCTCTGATATGAAATGTTTTGTGATATGATATGTTTGAGTGGACAGTAATAATGTGGTTATCTATCAATGATGAATTTCTGTGTAAAAAGTGACATCCTATATTTAAAGTTGGACTGTATTAAATTGAATAACTTGGGTTAAGATGACATGAGATTCGAAGAGACTGGAGTCGGGTATCAGTAAATACCTGGAACCATTTCAATTTGTAATCTACAAAATTCTTTATAAATTGGATATGTGGTATTAAACAGTCTAGAATGGAACGAATTGTGTAATATGGATATTTAACCTGAAACTGTTGTGTGATCAATGTTGACTATGAGAACTCGTAAAGGATACGAGTTACCTTGATATTCACATATGTTATAGCTTGGTATTTCATATTATATGGGTTTACTCACGCTGATTTCCAGCTCGACTCGGGTGTTACTTTGATGTAATGCTCGGGTCAGACAAGTATTACAAATTTTCAAAAAAGGATATTCTAGAGCTCTGGAGGCGAGTTGGATGGCAGGAACGTTTGTAGTGTATTTCTTTGTGAAATATTGTAGTTTATCTGGGACATGTGGATTTTAACTGTCCAGTGTTTTGTGTAAATGTTGTAACTCTGATGTATTGATGTAAATTAACTGATATAGTTTTCCTTTGTATAACAGCTATTTTATTTGATATTGTATTTTGATCCACTGCGAATGTGAGATTCTGTGTTTCATTTCTGTTTCTTCTTCTATCTCTTTTCTTCTTTTCCTAACTATTTGGAATTTTTAGGATCGAAAATTCCGGGTCGTTACAAATACCCCTTATGTTTCATGTAATGAGCTCTTAACATCCTCTTTAGTTAGTTTAGTTGTAGGCACAAATTGTAAATATAAACTCTCTTTCTCTCTTTCATGATTTTTTAGCCATTTTCTTCTTATGTAATTTTCTTAAAGCAATTTAATTCATGTTATTTTAATTGTTGTTTATTTTTTCTTATATTAGCAGCTTAGTATTATTTCTCATGGAAGCGGCTTAGCTCTCCTTCATTTTAGCTCTTTTTACTTCGCTTTCTTTTTATATCTATGTTGAACTCTACATTTATTGAAATGATAACAAATATGATTAACATAAGAAACTGTTTTTACATTTTTAGCTTAACATAACTTCAAATCTTGGTTTAATTTGATTAAGTAGAATTATAAATCAATACAATTCCCTACAGAATGACCCGTGCTCTCCACATACTAAATTATATGCTTGTGTGATTGAGGTTATGTTTAATTAAAATTCTATCGGCGATTTTCTAATCCGATAGAAAAATCATCGATCAACACTAAATATCGAACCTATAACGAAATGACAAACTTGTAGCTATCTAGCACCTTCACAATAAATCAAAAACTCAGTATTGAATTCATAAATAGATATTAAGTTCATGACTGTCCACTTGGTTTATAGCAAAGAATCAAACTTACACCAAGTTATTGAATTTATAATGGGGTATTGAACTTATGATAAGTTACCGGGTACATGACAAGGCATCGATCTCATAAATTGTTAATGAGTTCAAAGTCTTTTAAAGGCACTTTAACTAATTATCGAGTTTAATGTGAATGTACAAACAGTTAATGAATTCATAGTTAAATGAAAATTCTATAACTGCTTTTCCAAAGCATAGTGAGATGTCAAACTTATACAAAATATCAATTTTGTAACTATATAATAATTCTTTAAGTTGTTGTCGAATTTATATAAGGATAATGACTCACTACAAGGCTTCGAGTTATAGTTAAATAGCAATCCTCCAAATGGTTGTTTGGTTCGTTATCAGTTATTGAACTGTTGAATTTTTAATTTATTGTCGAGGTTATAACTAGTAAATGAGAACTTAAATAGATACTGTATGTCAATTTAGTTTTCGAGTTCTAAAGATCACGGATGAGTTTGTAAACCAGTAACTATTTAACAATAGAGTGTCGAATTTAGATGGATGTTGAGTTTTTAAAAATTAATTAAATTTCTCATTAAGTTTCGAATTTTTATTTGGGTATCATTGAAGCTTATAAAGTTATCAAATTTTTAGAAAGTTGTCAAATTAACAATAGCAATAAATTATTGAAAAATGAGGTATTGTAATTAATATTTGAATCCAAACGAAAATTCCCAAAATTACAAAAAGTACACAACCTAATCACCTCAAAAACCTTATTTCAAAATTGAAAACCCTTTCTTTATCTTTCATTTAAATTAACTAAAAATAGAAGTCGAACCTTGAAATCGAGCTAGAATGCTGAGAAGATCAAAAGTTTATTATTAAGATAAAGAAATTAAAATTGTTGTTTTGAGTTTATCCTGTAATTAAAAGTGTAAAGAATGAAGAGGAATAGACATTCGTAGGAAAAGTGGAGCATTGATTTCAACTTAAATGGGAGAACGAGATCAAAGAAGAATACCAATAGATGGAAAATGTCAATATTGGGGCGGTAACTTGAAAAGTCAACAATAAACTAAAGTATAATACTTTTCTTCTACACAAGTGGGGGACGCGGATAATGTTAATACAAATAAAGATATCGAACACCTAGGGAGAATATGTTGAAATTCAAGGAAAACAGAGGATGTCAAGCGTGAAGTAGGATAATGAAGCATAGCAAACTTCAAACAACCTCGAGAAGATATCGAACTTCTATAACCGAGGGTGTCGATGCTTAAATAAAGAAGGAATGTCGAATTTTCATTTGTATTGAATTCTAACCAATTGGTAAGTAAGAAGGATATCGAAAAGCAAGTGGATATCGAATCTTAATGATGGAGAGGATGTCATCCACTCTAGTAACTGACAAGTAAAGTAAGGCATTAAACCATTGAAGATGCCGAGCTCTAAGCATTCAACAAATGAATGAGATGATGAATTTAAGTAAAGAAAAGAGAAGATATCAACCCTCAACAACTATAAGGCTGTTGAGCATGAGGGATACAAGGGTAATCGAACCTCAACAACTTCAAAAGGTTCTGAATATGTGATAAGCAAGAGCAATGCCAAACATCAACGGGAAATCAAGGCATCAACTGAATATACATGTATGGATATCGAGCAACTATATTAGTGGTGTCATAGGATAAGAAAAAAAGAAGGGGGGTCGAGCCCTTAAACTTAGAATGAAGGTGTCAAGCTTCTAGAGATAATGAATCTGCGCCATATTAGATATCACCAAGATGTTGTCATAGTAATTGATATCGAATATGAACCATAACGAAGACTATCAAATTGCTACTAAAAAACAATCGTTTGTCGAATTTATGAAAGCAACTGGTATCAAGAAGATGAAAATGTTGAGTTTCAATAGCGTTAGGGATATCAAGTTTCACTGGCATTAAAAGGATACCGAAGGTATAGATGTCGAAGATCAATAATCTGAACAGAAAACATACTTAGGTTGAATAGACACGTGCAAGCCGACCCGCCTGCCTATTACCACTATATATATGGACCTCATTGCTACCTAGAGGAGGCGAATTCTTTTTTCCACGTTCCATACATTTTTAAAGTTGTAAAACCTAAATTGATTTAGGATTTCAGAGCCTATAGTACTTTTGTGATGTTTGCACATAATACCATAGACATTTAAGAATTGCATAGCATATTTCTTTAAAGGATTGTAATTCTCAAATTTTACACATAAGGACTTTAATAATAATTTTTTGCATAGCATACTTCTTTTGGATGATTACATTTGACTATTCTTGGATTATGGACAAGCATATGACTAGATTTCGGACTTGAGTTTGAATAGCAAACAAGGATATGACTTCACTTGGACTCGAATGGGCTTCTTTATTTTTCCTGAGCTTGCATAAGGCTAGTTAAGCCCTTATCCAACCAAATCCCAACTTACCCTGCATATTTGGTTAGCAAAGAAATTTGTTAACAATTACTTTATCAAGAAAAAAGATCATGTTCCATATAATTACGAATTTTCCATGGTCAACATGTGATAGCTTATACGAATGTCAACTTGTGATAGATTGCGAATGATCAACTTACGATGGCTTGTAAAATTGTCATCTTGCAGAAGCTTGTAAAATGGTCAGTTTTGGATAGATAAAATTGTAGAACCGCAATAACTAATGAATATTCAACTCATGATAGTATATAAAAATATAAACCTATAATTCCTTGTGTGTGTCAAGTTGCAACGGCTTGTAAAACTATCAGCTTGCAATGGCTAGAAAAATTGTCAACTTGTGATAGCTTATATAGGTGGCCTTTTGATAACTCATGAATGACAACCTATGATAGCTAAAAACCCAACCTGAGGTAACTATAGGTCTTAGAATGCGATAGCATTAAATATAAACTTCCGATAGTTTATAAATGTCAACATATGATAGTTGATGCAGATGTCAACACGCGATGTCTGTGTCAACCTGTGATGGCTTAAGTATATGCCAATATGAAATGGCTTTGTTACATGTAACAACTCATATAACTTTGATATGCGATAGTGTGCAGGATATTTTGCAAGCCTGTTTCCAAATGTTGATTGAAATTTCATAATGATGGAATTAAGATGAAAAATTAATATGTTCAATGTGGAAACTTAACTAGGACCGATTAACGAGGTACGCCTAGGGAAGCTAAGAAACGATAGTTGTATCATAATTTTTTTTATCTAAATGGTGTGTAGATTGATAAAAAAACAAATGGAAGAATGGATTGAGCCTAAGGTCAAAAAATATACCAACTGTGTGTGACGCTCCCATTTTGGACCCCCGGTTGAAGCGTCAAAAACCGAAGCATCGACCAAAACAATCAACTCTCTACCTATTAACAGCATAACATAACTGCAAAAACCTATATACTAATTAGGTAAGTGTGGTAGGACAGATATAATTAATAACACTAATAGTTATCAGAGTAACGTATGGCGATTAACTAAACAAATGTACTTTAATTATCTCATAATATAAAATCAGAAGTAAAACTCACAGTTGTGTTACCAACTATAATGTCTTTCACAGCTAAACATCGTTGTGTTCATAAATAGTAGGTCTCTCTTCTCTTTACCAAAATAGAAGATAGTATCAACTTATCCTTCAATCTCATTACATACATACATACATACATAAATATATATATATATATGTATGTATGTATGTATGTATGTATGTATGTATGCATGCATGCATGTATGTATGTATGCGTGTGTGTGTGTATATACACGTATATATCGACACACAGACACACAGACACACACAAATACATGATACTAAATAAATGAAAAGTGGACTGTGTCACAGTACTAATATTACTGCTTATGTACCCATTACAGGATCAAGCTAAATGTAGTTCTTTTCGTACTAATTAACAAAGACCAATTAACGGTAACTTTATAAATGGGGTTACATGTAATAACAAATTTAGTACCACAATATATAGTAATAATCATCATAACATATAAGGAAATATAACTAAATGACCTAGAAAAATTGATACTACACGATTTCTTTCTCTTTACCTGCATTTTAGAGTATACACATTAATAAAATATTGCATATCATTACAATAACGTAGACAACAATAATAGCAGTTCATAAAGCTCATATCTACATGCTTTCCAAAAGTGATATGTTTGGAATACAGAGGTTAACTGACCTCTCAACACAGACTGAGTAAAATTACCATGCTTTGCACAATCATATGACTTCTATAGATGTTAAATATGTTGATACAATACAAAAATCGCAGTTAGTAGTATGGACAAAACATGAGTAACAGTATCTTAACATTACACCTTAGTCTTATTTGGCACTTTAATGGTGCATATATTACTGATGCGTATTCAAGTTATCAAGGTACATACGTAAATATCATACAACACACTATATGCCCTACTCAACTCATAAAACCCATTTATAGTTTACCAATGACCATACCTGTTTATTTCAGTTTTCATATTTAATTTTCACTGTTATCTTCGAAATCATTATAACGACCCATAAATTTACCACTTTGAAAATGGAATATTTAATTTATTTAAATATTCAAATGTAGAATTTCAAACTTAAACAATCATGTTTTATATGATAAATAAGAATGGTAAACTTATTTTTGATGTTGAATAAAGATTTTGGATTTCCATTGTAAAATTGACAAAAGTCGGATTCGAATAAAGAAGATAAATATTCATGAAATTTGTTTAAAAGATAAATAATTCCTTTTAAATATATATAATTGATATCAAACTCATTTGATAAAAATAGTAATTTAATTTATAATAGTTTGATAAATATATAAAACTTGTTTTATAAAAATTGACAAATTTTGTCCCATTTCGATAAAACGATGTCGTATTTTTATAAGAAGATTTGGATATTGTTTTATATTATTTTATAAGTTAAAGATGCTTGTTTTATATATTTAAAGATAATAAGAAATTTATTTTGAAGGTTGGTTTACATTAATAAATAGTTTAACAAAATCGTCAAAATGTGACCGTAAAATGTTTTGTCGAAAATCAACATTTTGTCGATTAAAAGTTATCATAACGTTGTCGCACCTTTGTTAGCATGTTTTAATATATACATTACCCATTTTAATAACTAAGCATGTTTAATTTTACTAAATAAGATTAGAAAACTTTTACAAGTCATTAGTAGAAGTAAGTAAGTATTAACAAAAGTAAGAAAAGGTAAACATCAAATCAATATCACATCAAAACCAACATAATTATTATTTTATTTAGCTTAGTTCTTTAAATCAAACTCATTTTTCTCCACATTTTACCTCTTTTTATCTCAGCCATAAATTCTTCGTAATAGAACCAAAATTTTTTTAAATCATACATTTTTCCAGTGGCTACAACTTTCATGTTGAACACTTTGTTTCATTCTAAAGTTAAACATGTCAAAAATCTACTTCTTTCCAGTGCATTTTTTGGCCTAGTTTTTAAGCCAAAGAATGAGCCATTTTGTTTCGATCATAACTTGATCATAATTGATCCAAATTAAGAAACTATTTTTTTGAAAGAATATAAATTCTAGTGTCCACAACTTTTATGTTGATCACTTTTTTTCAGTTTTAAGGTTTTCTATACCTAAAACTTAATTCTTTGAAGTGTATTTTCGAGCTTTATTTTTGTCAATCCGACAATACCTCTTCTTCATTCTATCATATCTTCCTCAAAACTAATCAAAATCAAGTGCATATTTTTTTACATTCAAGATAAAATAATTTTAAACAACTTTTCAATTAATAAGTTTTTCAAATTTTGAGTGTAAGAGAGCCAAAAACAAGAGAGAAGGTGACCTATTTTTCGGGTCTAATTTTGAGAATTCAAGTTCAAAGCTCAACCTCTTCTTCTCTATATCTTTGGCCAATCTCCATCTCAAGCCTCAGCCAAGCTATTGGAAGGAACAGAGTGTTTTTTGCTAGTGTTTAATGGATTAGAAATTAGTTAGTGAAGTGTTGGTTGATTAGAACTTCCTTGATGGATGTTGAATAAGATTTCCTTGGCTTCCCTTCCAGAGACGCATCTGAATAAGGGGCTAGAGAAGCCACGCCGATAGAGGATGCCTTCTTGTATTGTGTAGTGGGGAGCTTTCCTCAAAATTCTCCTGACTTCATCACGTTTGTCTGGTAGTGTGCCGTCCTGCAAATATTTCCGGATAGGAGTCATCCAAGTTCCTTCTTCGATTGCAGTTATCAGATTCACTTGTTCGAAACTTGGGGCTAGCTGCCTTGAGATGGCTAGTGCTCCGAAAATGGTGCTATTCTTCATACTAGCTTGCTTTGCTAGTTCATCGGCCTCTTGGTTATCTTCTCGAGGAATGTGTTTGATTAGATAATGGTCCAATTGATCGAGCAGCAGTTTGGTTTTCTTTAGATATGCTGTGAGTCATTCTCCTCGTGTTTGGAACTCTCCTAGTACTTGGTTTACGATAAGTTGAGAATCACTATGAAGACATAAAGAATTGACTCCAATTTCTAAGGCAAGCTCCAATCCCGCTATTACTGCCTCATACTCTGCATCGTTGTTAGTGGCCGCGAATTCCAACCTTAATGCATAGTACAGCTTTCTTCCCCTGGGGGTGATTATCACAATACCTGCCCCCGAGCCTTGTTCGTTCGATGCTCCATCTACAAAGAGGTTCCACTTGATGTTTTTTGCTATTTCAAATTGATCCTTGCCTTCTTTGGTAGTGAATTCGGCAATGAAATCGTCCATGGCTTTCCCCTTGATAGCGGTGCGAGGATGGTAGGTGACATCATACTGACTTAGTTCAATGCACCATTTGAGGAGTCGTCCAGAGGTGTCGGGACGATGGAGCACCTGTCTTAGTGGTTGATCGGTTAGAACTCTGATGGAGTGAGATTGGAAGTAGTGTCGCAGTTTTCGTGACGCGATCAATAAACAATATGCCAATTTCTCAAGTTTAGGATATCTGGCTTCTGCCCCTGTAAATCTCTTACTTATAAAGTATACCGGGCGTTTTGTGCGGTCCTCTTCTCTTACCAAGGCAGCGCTTAGAGCATGAGATGATACAGCGAGGTATAGGTATAGCTCTTCGCCTTCGTTTGGAGTTGAGAGTACTGGTGGTCTCTGAAGGTGTTCGATCAGGTTAAGGAAGGCTTTTAAGCATTCATCGGTCCGCTCGAACTTTCCTTTGTCTTTCTTGAGAGCTTCGAAGAAAGGGACGCACTTGTCGGTTGCTTTGGAAATGAATCTGCTTAGGGCGGCCACCTTTCCGTTTAGGCTCTGCGTTTCTTTTCGAGTGGAAGGTATCCTTATTTCTTTTAGAGCCCGGATTTGTTCAGGGTTTGCTTCAATTCCTCTGGCATGGACGATGAATCCTAAGAATCTTCCCGATGACACTCCGAAGGAGCACTTTAGAGGATTCAGCTTCATTCCATATCGGCAAAGTACCTGAAACATCTCGCCCAGGTGGCTTACATGATCGTCGGCTCTCCTGGACTTTACCAACATGTCATCCACATATACTTCCATAGTTCGTCCTATTAATTCCGCGAACATCTTGTTGACGAGGCGCTGATAGGTAGCTCCGGCATTTTTGAGTCCAAAAGGCATGACTTTGTAACAATATAATCCCCGGTCAGTGATGAAGCTAGTGTGGTCTTGATCGGGAGCGTGCATGGGAATCTGGTTGTATCCGGAGTATGCATCCATAAAAGATAAAAGTTCGTGCCCGGCTGTGCTGTCCACAAGTTGATCGATTCGGGGGAGCGGGAAGCAGTCTTTCGGGCAAGCGTCATTTAAGTTGGAGAAATCAATGCATGTTCGCCACTTCTCATTAGCTTTCTTTACTAGTACCGGGTTAGCGATCCATTCTGGGTAGATGGCTTCTCGTATGAAGTCATTAGCAAGTAGGTTCTTTACTTCCTCATCGAGGGCTGCTGATCGTTCTGCTCCCATGCTTCTCTTTTTCTGCTTTATCGGTACCTTGGTGGGATCGATGTTCAGCATGTGGCATGCTATGTCTGGGGAGATTCCTGTCATATCGGCATGTGTCCATGCAAATACATCTAAGTTGTGGCGGAGAAAGTCAATGAGTTGATCCTTCAATTCTGTTTTTAGCTGAGATCCTATTTTTAATAGTCTACTTGGATTATGTTTGTCTACAGATACGAATTCCCTGGCCTCTGCAGGCTCAGCGGTAGCCTCCTCCTCCTTATCCCTGGGGTCTAGTTCATTGAAAGGATCGCTGGTGTATCGAAGAGGAGGGGCTTTCTTAAGTTGCCACGCTTCCAAGTTTTTCATGCAGAGAGTAGTCTCTGCATCTTTCCCTTTATTCTTTCTACGGTTATTGCGAAGTTCAGTTACATAGCAATCTCGAGCGGCGTCTTGATCTCTTTCAACTTCTCCTATTCCGTTATCTGTTGGGAATTTCATCTTTAGGCACCACGGGGCTAGGACAATTTGGAAGTCAGATAAGGCTGGTCTTCCCAAGAAGGCGTTGTAGGCCGAGTGGTTTTCTATTAGTACGAACGTTTGTTTTCACACAACGGAGCGGAGATGACTTCCTATTTCGACGAAGAGGTCAAGTTGCCCGAGGGGCATTTTCGCATCTCCAGTGAAACCGTGCAGGGGTTTGTTGCAGGGAGACACATCCTTCATTGACAGCTTCATTTTGTCGAAAGCATGCTTGAATAGGATATTTACGGAGCTTCCTGTGTCTATTAGAATTCGGAAAACTTTAGCTGGACCGAACCAGGCAGAGATGACCATGGAATCCATATGTGGATACTGTCTTCCTTCTAAATCACGCCTACTAAATACGATGTCATCACTCTCTTTCCGTTTCGGGTGGCGTTCTTCCATAATGGAGTTAACATAGCCTTCAGCATTTCTAAGTGACTTGCCGTATCTTTCCATCTCTGCCCAGCTTCTGTCGGCGATGTGTGGTCCTCCCGAGATGGTATGGACCACTATCTTCTCTTGACTAGAGCCACTGGTGTTGCGATTCCCTCCGCCTACTTCTGGGAGGGGTCGCTTTGAGTTCTCATTGGCAGGAGTTGGAGTCCTGTTCTGACCTTTCACATAGCGTTCCAGCCTTCTTCTTCTGATGTGTTCGTCGATCAAGTCCCGGAGATGGTGGCATTCATTGGTGTCATGTCCGTGGGATTCGTTGAAGCGGCAGAACTTTCCAGACTTGAGTGCGTTATCAGATTCTTTCTTATGCGGGGGGCGCTTGTATCCGAGTTCGCCCTGAGTGGCTAGAAAGATGTTTTCGATTGTTTCATTCAAAGGAGTGTAGGAGTCAAATCTTGGTCCTGGTCGATATTGGCGTTTTTCAACCTTCCTGCCCCCAGCATTGTCTCTAGATTCATTTCTTCGAGTGTCCTTAGCTACAGCGGGAACCTTGTCCGAAGTTGTCTTACCTTGTTGCCCTGACTGCCTCTCAGTGGCGGCGTCTTCAAGTCTCATATACTTTCCAGCTTCATGGAAGAAATCAGGTAAAGTAGCTGGTTTTTCCTTAGTTAGTCTTCTAGCGAACTTGGTATCTGGGTGTACACCACTACAGAGGGCCATTAGGGTGAGCTTCTCATCGGCATCTTGGACTGCGGCCGCTGCGGCGTTGAACCGGGTTAGATATTGTTGCAGTGTCTCTCCGGATTTCTGTTTGACATTGGATAGAGAATAAGCATCCTTGGGTTGTTCTACATGGATGCGGAACTGGCTAATGAACCTTTCTTTCAACATCTCCCATGAGCTGATAGATCCTTGGGGTAGATGGCAGAACCAGGAGGTAGCTAGATCTGCTAGGAATAGCGGAAAGCATTTACACAACACCCCTTCTGTTGCTCCGCTCATGAGCATATGCTGGGTGTATCTCTGTAAGTGTACGATGGGGTCGGAAGTTCCCTTGTAAGGTTCCATGGTTGGCATTTTCCATTCCCGGGGGGTGATGGCAGTTTCGATATTGCGGGTGAAGGGGCTGGTGACCCTAGCGCCTATTCCTCGGTCCCTTTGCTCCCGTTGGGCGCATTCTTTGAATAATCACACCATTCTTTCATCAGAATTTGGAGCGGATAGAAATGAACTTGGTTCTTCCCTGCGGGATCGATCTCGTCCAGATGACCTGTAGGGATGGTATAGTCTATCACTTCTGACGTTATCCAGTGGTTGCCTCTGGCTGCTCGGATGCATGCTAGGACCAGCTACAGTTGCCCCCTACCTTGATCTTCCCCTGTGGGGTTCTGTTTCGAGCATTTCCATGGGGTCAACTTCGGGCTGGGTTCTAGCTCGGCTCCGTTCAGCGGGGTTTCTATGATTAGGTGGCATGACTGGCTCAGCTACATCCGACCCTCGCCTGGCGCCTCGTCCACTGGGTTCGGTTCCAAGCGCTTCCTCGAGTCGGAGTTCGGGCTGAGTCCGGGCGCGGCCCCTATCATTGTTGTTCCTGTTGATGGCTTCCTCGAAGAGGGAAGACCTTTGCTGTCTCCGAGATCCTCCAGATTGAGATTCACCCCATGATTCAGTGTTGCGGTTGGATTCTGCGACATACCTCAAGCGTGACATGAGTTGGTTCACCAAAGCTTCTTGTTGGGATGCGAAGCGGTTAGTCACTTCCACCACAACTCTGTCTAGGTCTGCTCTAGTGATTACTACCGGTTGTTCCGCGGCAGGGGCTGTTGGAATTGTCTGATCTACATGGGGCACTGCTGCTGTAGTGGGATGGTTCTCTTGATCTGGATCCACTGGATTTGGAGCGCTGCTGGTTGCAACGTTCTTTCCCTTGTTGGCGTCTTTTCTTGGCCTGGAAGTCATGTTTCCTAGGCAATGAAGGGTGCTATTGGGAAAGAAGGTTGAATGAGGGAAGCTTTAGCTTCGAGTTCGAAGTTCTCAGTGAAAGCACCAAAAATGTTTGCGCAAAAAATGGGCAAACACCTCCAAGTCGTGAGATTTAGTTGGTTTTATGTGATTCTTAATGATTTAGATGAGTTATGTAAATATGAAAAAAGCAGGGGCTGAAATGTAAAAGACACACAGATTTATAGTGGTTCGGCCAGAACGTGCCTACGTCCACTTTATATGTTATTATCTTCTTTCTTTCAGATTACAAGTACAATGCTTTGTGTACAAGTATATGAAAGTAGTTTGAAAGTTCCTTCCGTGCTTGAGCTCTCAAACTTGTCTGCCATTGTTGTACCCCTGCCCCTCTATTTATAGAGTGAGGTTGGGGGCAGGGGTCTTGGATGTATATAGCTGCTGGTGGGCCCAGGATGAAGCTATCTGGCCTGGTAGCATTCTGGTTCGGCGAGGCTTCATTCGGCATGGAGCTTGGACCGATGATGGAGTGGACCGGTGGTAGGTGGTTTGGAGGTTCGTTCGATGGTGGAGTATGGGGTTGATTCGGTGGTGTTGGTCCGGTCATGGTGGTCCGGTGATGGTGGGAAATGATGTTGGACCGGTGGTGATGGGATAGCCACTTGGTTCGGCAAGGAGGTGGATTTGGAGTTGGTTCGGCAGTGGAGGCTTGCTACCGGATGAGGTATGCCGAATGAGAATGAACCGGATGAGAGTTTACCCTTCATTGTCGAATGGAGCTTTAAACCCTTGAACTTCCGAACGGACTTAGGAACCGGATGGAATGGAGGTTGCGAACCCGGATGAAACTGACGCTTCTCGGTCTTGAGATCTTCTGGGTGAAAATTCGCCCAACAAAGTGGAAATTTGGAGGTAAGAAACCATGGCAGGGCAACGAGAAAAAGAAGAGCATTCATGGTAGTACAGCAGAGGAAGTCACTTGTTATAATTGCTTGGAGAAGGGCCACTATTCGAGCAGATGTACGAAGCCTAAGAAACAAGTCAGTCAATCCACTCAAGCAAAACCTAGGAAGTGCTATTACTGTCAGAAAGTGGGGAATGAAGTTAAAGACTGTCCAACCATGAAACAAGCTCAAACAGCAAAGGTATACGCAGTCAAGGACCAACCTGCAACTTCCAAAGTAGGAAAAGGAAAAGAAGTTCTGAAAGGTAATCTTATCATTTATGATAGAATTGTTAGAGTTCTATTTGATACGGGTGCTACACATAGTTTTATCTCTCAGCAAGCCATTAAAGAATTAAATCTTGAACCTGATTTTGTTGATGAACCTATATGCGTAAGGAATCCAGTTGGAGGGCCTGCGAATCTTTGTCTTCGATGTAGGGACGTTCCTATCTCATATTCTCATTATCAATTCCCCATTGGTCTCTTCGTTCTTGATTTTGGCAAGTTTGAAGTCTTACTGGGAACGGATTGGCTAGCAAAATATGAAGCCAGATTGGATTGCAGCAATCGATTGATTTCGATTAAAACCGAATTTGGGAATTTCATCGAAATTTCTTGTGAGGACCCTAGTCCTAAAAGGGAAGGGTTGATGTATAATTTGGGTTATCCTGAACCCAGTTTGGAGTCTATACCAATTGTTAGAGATTTTCCTGACGTATTCGAAGAAGTGAAATCTTTACCTCCTCACCGAGAAATAGAATTTAGAATTGACCTTGTACCTAATGCTCGTCCTTTTGTTCACGCAAATCGCAGGATGGCACCCAGGGAAAAGATTGAATTGGTTCATCAAACTAATGAGCTACGAGCAAAAGGATTAATTCAACCCAGTGTTTCTGAATGGGGCTCATCCGTCGTATTTGTTGCTAAATCAGACGGATCTTTGAGATTGTGTGTAGATTACCGCGATCTAAATAAACAAACTCTCAACAATAAATTCCCTCTACCAAGAATTGACGATCTATTTGATCAATTGCACGGCGCTCGTTTCTTTTCAGAGATGGATCTAGCCCAAGGATTCCATCAACTACGAATCGCCGAAGATTGTGTACCTTTAACTGCTTTCAAGGGTCCCAATATGTTCTACGAATGGTTAGTTATGCCTTTCGGGCTAATCAATGCTCCAGCATACTTCGTGGATCTTATGACTCGTGTGTTTCGGGAAGTTCTGAATAAATTTGTTCTTGTATTTATCGATGATATCCTAATCTACTCCAAAACCGAAGAAGAACATGCTGAACATCTCAGAATGGTTTTGGAAATCTTGAGAAGGAATATCTTATTTGCAAAATTTTCCAAATGCCGCTTTTGGGTCAGAGAAGTCAAATTCCTTGGCCATATTGTTAATGAAGGAGGAATTTCGGTAGATCCTAGCAAAATTTCCGCTATTCTTGATTGGAAACAACCCACTACTCCAAAAGAATTTCGAAGCTTTTTGGGTTTAGCAGGTTATTACCGGAAATTCGTTCAGGATTTTTCCAAGATAGCTAGTCCGCTGACTAAGCTAACGATGAAAGATGTAAAATTTGATTGGACTTCGAAATGTGATGAAGCTTTTCAGGAGTTGAAGAAGAGATTAACCACTGCTCTTGTTCTCGCTATTATAAACGGGAATCAGGGATTATCTGTTTATACCGATGCATGTGGTGATGGGGTAGGTGTAGTATTAATGCAAAATGGAAGGGTAGTTGCCTACGCGGGTAGACAATTACGTCCGCACGAGAGAAACTACCCAACCCATGATTTGGAACTTCTGGCTGTTGTTTTCGCCTTGAAAATCTGGCGAAACTATCTTCTGGGTAAGAATCTTTTTGACTTTCTTAACAATTTGCGAAATTAATTTAACTTAAACAACATACTTAATGAACTCTTCTTTCTCCAGGTGAAAAATTTGAATTATTCACCGACCATAAACCTTTGAAATATCTCTACACCCAGAAGGATTTGAATTTGCGACAACAACGTTGGTAAGAATTTCTGGCATCTTATGACTTAGATATTCTGTATACGCCGGGAAAAGCCAATGTGGTTGCCGATGCTTTGAGCAGAAGACATGCTATTCTCGCATATCTAGTTATCACTCCTACTCTTCTTAAAAAGATCGCGATTAAGCAATATGAAGATGAGTTTCTTCAAGGAATTTATAAAAGAATTTGCCAAGGAGAAAACACTAGTTTTGATATGGATAATAGAGGAATAATAAGGATAAAAGGCAGGATTTGTGTTCCAGACTTCCCTGATCTGAAACGTGAAGTATTGGATGAATGCCACAAGTCAAAATTCAACATCCATCCAGGAGTCAACAAAATGTATCGTGATGTTAAAAGAACATTCTGGTGGAAAACGTTGAAGAGAGACATATCTATTTATGTTAGTCGCTGTGCTACTTGTCAGCAAATAAAGAGCGACCAAAAGAAAGTGGCCGGTTTACTTCAACCTTTGGAAGTACCGAAATGGAAGTGGGATCAGGTATCAATGGATTTCATCGACGGATTGCCACGAACTAAGAAAGGCAATGAAGCGATTTGGGTTATTGTGGACCGTCTAACCAAAAATGCTCATTTCATACCAGTTAAATCTACTCGGACTGCAGCAAGCTTGGCAGGTGTATATATATAAAGGAAATTGTTCGCCTCCATGGTATTCCCAGCAGTATAGTGAGTGATCGTGATCCGATCTTCACTAGTAGATTTTGGGAAGCATTCCAAGACGCTTTGGGAACGAAATTAAATTTCAGTACTGCTTATCACCCACAATCTGATGGGCAAACTAAGAGGGTCAACCGAATTGTAGAAGACCTACTGCGTGCTTCTGTTCATGATTTTGGTGGTTCTTGGGAGGACCATTTGCATCTGGTTGAATTCTCATATAATAACAGCTATCAGGCCAGTATAGAAATGGCTCATTTCGAAGCTTTATATGGTCGTCCGTGTCGATCACCTACATGCTGGATCGAATCAGGTGACAGACTTGTTCTTGGACCGGATATGATAAAGGAAGCCACTGAGAAGGTAGGCTTTATTCGAAAGAAGTTATTAACTGCCCAAAGTCGTCAAAAGAGCTATTATGACCGACGAAGGAGAAATTTGGAATTTCAAGTTGGAGATTCTGTATTTCTGAAAGTATCTCCGATGCGGATTGTATTGAGATTCGGGAAATCTGGAAAGTTAGCACCGCGTTATATTGGTCCTTTTCCTATTCTGGAAAGGATCGGGTCTCTAGCATATCGAGTGCAATTACCCAGCTGGTTGTCTGGTGTACATGATGTGTTTCACATTTCTAATCTTCGGAAATATGTGCACGATCCAGATGATATTATTGAAGAAGCTGCTCAGCAGGATCTTGAAATTACTCCTAACTTGGCAGTTAGAAGGGAACCGATAAAAATTGTAGATCGTGATGAGAAGCGATTAAGAAACAAGATTGTGAAGCTGGTCAAAGTTCAATGGAGTGGCGATCCAAAGGACTGTACTTGGGAAACTGAGGATAATATAAAGAAATCATATCCCAAATGCAGAATAGACATCTCGGCTTAAATCGTAAGTCATTTCTTTATATTTCCTAAATTCATATATGCTTTGTTTGCGTTTCTCTCTCTTTCAATTTCGAGGACGAAATTTTCTTAAGGAGGGGATATTGTAACATCCCGAAATTTTTGAATATAAAATTGGAAATGTATTTGAACTTTTGGAACTTAAATTGAGAATTTCAAGAAAAATAAATGTTGTTAATGTTAATATTATAAAGATGCATAGAATTTAAATTAACATAGATAGTTAAGTTTAAATAAATAGATAATAACAATGATAATTAAATAAAAGGACATATTTTAAAAAAAAAACAAGAAGTTGTTTTAAAACAATAAAATTAAAATTTGCTGTAAACAAATATGTAGACATAAGGAAAATATAAAACTAAAACAAGACTCTTCCATATAACAAAGTAAGATAAATTTGTATATAAAAAAAATTGAAATTAAACAAAACAACACATACATATAAAAGAATAAACAAAACAGTATGCTGTAATATACAAGTATACAGGGAAGCGTTACAAAACATGCTTCATTTAATGCCATTACTCTAGTAACCTCAAGCAAGACATCAACTATGAATCCATGCTTCATTAAATGCATTTACTGTCTAGAATAGATAAAGATCACATCAACCTGTACACAATTCCCTCTATAAACAAGAACATTTGTTTCAGTTTTATTTCGTTCAACAACTTAGCAAAGAACAGAAAATAAACTTAGAAAAAAAAATATACAAGTTCAAAACAAATTGCTGAAGAAAGAAAAAAGAAAAAAAAACAAACCAGAGAGGAAGATTTAGAACTGCAGCTTCAAAACCAATATAGTCTCTGCTTATCAATATATTCATGTGAGTAAACAAATTTACTTCAGGATTTAGGTAGATTGTGGGAATGATTTATATTGTGTTGCTTATAAATTTCTCTCCGTTTTATTCTACATATATGTATATATACATATCAAATTGTCTGAAACTCCATTTCCTTCTCTGATTGAATCATAGGGTTGTATTACACAAGAAAACATTTAAATCCTTATCATCTGATTAGAATTAGCCTTTGGTTTCAAAACTAAGTAGCAGTGCTTATGTATGAATTATAATTAAAATAATTTCATGAAGCATGAGTATATTCAGTATGAAAACTTATTTTTTTCAGAGGAAATCTTAAATTTTGATAAATTTCGAGTATCACAATTTTGAGATTGGATTATATAATATGAATCTGCATTTGAAGATAGGAATTTTAAGCCGTGTTTGATGATTTTTAAGCACGTGGTTCAAGAGCAGATCGTTGACGAATGGAAAAAGGTTTATGGTCAAAATCAGGTGGTCGGAGGTACTAGGGAGGCCGGAGTTTCTCGAGAAGGTAGAGGAGCTTACGGGGTATCGGAGAAAAATATTGGGGTGGTCGGAAGGTCAACGTGGCGGCGGCGGCAGGTGATTTCTTTCTAGAAACCTAATTTTGTTCGTAGCTTTTGATTTGATTCGTTTTCCCTCTGTGGTTGATCGAGCGGCACATGGTCTGGGTAAATGATGGTTGAGTGGATGACGAGTCATTAGCCGGAGTTAGGAACCTTCAGGTGGTCGAGGCGTCGAGTTCGAGGCTGAGTTTGGCGACTGGGTTGGCTTCGGTTGGTAGTGAGAGAGCTCGATTTCGATTCGCTTTCGAATTCAAATATTTGTGAAGTTGGAAGGCTCGTGGGGATCGACTGCGATGTACGGGGGGTCTCGGTGATGGTCAGCGACCATCCAAACGCCTGGACACGTGCACGCGTTGACCTTCGTATCAGCGAGAGTGTGAGTTGGGGGAGACGTAGTTTCTCGGGTTTGAATCGGAGTAGCTTATGGGTTTACTCGAAGAAACTGGGAAGTGGTGAAACCCGAAGTCAAACGCGGGAAAAATTTCTTTTGGCTCGGGGAAGTTGTTAAGAAGGATTGGGTTTGCTAAGCCTATTGCCAGGCTTCAAAAAAAAAAAAGACTATGTTTAAAACCTGGTTTTCGGAAAAATCTTGTTTTGAATTTAATTTGTTTTAAATAACTTAGAAGTGATATGTGAATCAAGTAATTTTTGAACTAAATTTAAGTGAACCTGAAACCGTTTCAGGTTTCAAAAAAAAAACGTAAAAGCAGAAGCAAGATCTAATAACAGGTATTTTAAACAAAGTTTAAAGTTGAATTCAAATGATTTTTTTTATCCTAAATTTAAAATGAAAATTAAAAATATAAAACCAGATTTAAACTAAGTTTAAAATTAAAGGAATCATAGATTCAAGTTTTACTTGAACGTGGAATTTAAATAAGTTTTATAAATTTAAATGTTAAGTCAAATTTAAATAAAGTATGTTTAAACATGATTTGGTTTCAAATAAAGGATTAAACTTACTTTATATAGATTCTTTTATAAAAAGGATTTCTTAACATTGAATGAAAAGTAAATAAATTTGTTTAACAAAATAAAAATAAAAATTATAAGTTAAATAATTGAATTAAGATAATTTAAGTTAATTAATGATTAAGCTTGTTGTAGTAGAAATGAATTTCTGAATAATAAGATTTCTAAATGTTAAATTAGATAAATCACAAATTATTTTGGAAAACAACCATGGATGATTAAATTAATTTATTAAATCCCATTCACTTTGATTTGTAAACAATTAGCTATTGTTATGCACTAGATTGATATTTCTGTTGTGACTGTGATACGGTGTGATGCACTGTGACTATGATTTGTTCTATATTGATGTGAAAACCTTTATGCCGTAAAACGACATTTAAACTTCGATGCGACAGGGAATCGAATTCTAGTGAGTATCCGAAATTCACATCGAACCCTAAATACGAATCTTTGTAATTGACATATCCATGTGTTTTAAAAATACTGCGCTCACTATTCGGGTTAACCGGGAAAGGACTTTGGGGTCGTATAACCCATTCTGAATAGGTGATACGTCGTTATGAATTGCATTTGAAGACCGGTGTTGAAGACCAGATATTTTTGAAAGCGAAAGGACAACTCGTCGAATGTCTTTGCATCGACTGGTCCCCGGTATAGAGACTCCATATGTGATGGGAAGTCCGAACGTGATTAGTGAATATCCGGATTGCAAGGACTTCTTTGTAAGTGCCTTCGGTTCTGTTCGAGCCCGGAACAGACTTGTATGGATTGTATGTCTGACATTACAAATTGAGTTTTAAAGCTGATTTCTTTCAAATATATTTCTGTTGGTGGCGGAGAATTTATTCTTTTAGCTTAACACCCTTCTCTGAGACGTACGAGCTCAGAGGTTATATAGTTGAAGGTTATCAGCGATATATTCCCAATTTGGTAATGTGATATGCTGAGTGTTGCTGTGAAATGATCATGGTATGATCATTTGTGATAGGATCAATTGTTTGATCGTTTATCTTTGTGATCATTTCTATGATCATTTGTTGACCCAAAGCACAGCTTTTGAGCGTGGATTTGTGGACGAGACTTCGTTGAGCCTCACACCCCGAAATGGTCAAAACAGGAAAGATGCGGCAAGGTTATGAGGGGTAGATCCGTTTAGGGTATGTCATTTCCTTCTAGAAAGGGTGGTATCATGGTATGGAGCCCAGATACTTACTCATGTTGATACACTATATCTATTACTGTGTGGTGTTGTTGTTTGTCGAGCGCTCGGATAAAGGTCCAATGGGACCGGGGGATGACATATTCGTGTAGTAGTTACCTAGTGATAAAGGTAACCCGGCCTTGTGTTGGCAGAGAGCTGGTTAAGTTCTCGGGACGTCCCGCCAGAGGCGTTTCCATGTGGCAATGGGAAGTTCCTTGGCCTGACCATTTGTTGGAAATCCAAAGAAACAATACGAGCCCTGTACGGTTTTAGTTGTATAACCTGTCATTTACTTATGGTGGCGCCCCACTGTTTAAATGGTAGCTATAGTAGGCATAGTTCGGAATGTCTATGCTGGCTAAGATTAATATTTTATTTTCAAAAGGCTTTCTACACTATGCACTAGAAATAATATCAAAGAATTCTTTTTTTCTCGTACCAAGCATATTTAACTATCATAAGAAGAAATCTCCTCCAATTCTGCGTTTGCATTGTGTGTGTGGCGGGAGGTCTTATGGTAGTTCCATTTTTAAAAGCATACCGAAAATTCTTTTATAAATCTAGTTTCTTTAAAAGTAACTATTGCTTTGTTTACTCATACCAGTCCCATGACTGATCCGGAGTTTATTGTTTTCTTTCCTAAACTCTAGGTGTCCATTATTTTCTACACGGGCAGCCTAGTAGTAGGTTTCCGTATTTTGGAGTTAGCATCATTATGGAGCGTTTATCTTGGAGATATTCTTAGTAGCTTTTGAAGATCTCAGGTGTTTAGCTTTTGGAAGTTCGTCATCACTTCTTTCATTGAAGACTTTTGGATATATGATTATCGATGTATTCTTATGATGTTATATAGAGTTGTGGTGTATGTATTATATACTCTGATGCAGTATGGATATTATGTTAATGTTGTACCTGTGATGATATTTATGTTATTGATTCTATTCCGCTATTTTATATTCATCTAATTGTTGTTATAAGCTCCGGCGATGCGAATTTGATGTCGTTTATCGGACATCGAGTTTGGGTCGTCACAGAAAAGGTCCATATGTAGTAGTTCAAGTGGTTGTGTTGTAGATATGATTTTCTTAAATTTAAAAGACGATTTTGTTATTTTTCCTAACCGATATGCATCACAAATATTATCACTTTTGAATTTCATATCAGGTAGTCCTTTAACAAGTTTATTTTTAGCTATTTTATTAATAGTATTAATATTTATATGACAAAATCTTTTGTGGCGTAGTCAAGAATCATTTTATGTAGCTACTAAACACATATTTGTGTTATAATTTGTATTCATATTTAAAATATAAATATTTCTATCCCTTATACCTTTAAAAATTAAATTTTGATTTATACCAAAGATATTACATTTATTTTCTGAAAAAGATATAATAAAACCTTTATCACATAATTGTCTTATACTTAATAAAATTATGTTTTAAATTTTTAACTAATAAAACATCAGTAATGAGAGGTGAGTTAGAGATACCGTTATGCTCACATTGCCTTTGACGATGGCATAACCTTTTGAATTATCTCCAAAAGTGACTGATCCTCCATTTGAGTAGACAATGTTTGTTAACATGTCTTTATTACCAGTCATGTGTTTGGAGCAACCGCTGTCTAGAATCCATTTTCCTCTCTTTTTATGTGGTACCTGCAAAAAATAAAGGTTAAGATGGTACCCACTTTTCTTTTTAGGGTCCTAAGAGTTAGGTCTTAGGAAACCAAATCCAAGAAGATTCAGAATTCCCTTTAAAAATGTAATTCCCATTTTTATGAACAGTTTCCATTAATGTTTTGGTATGCTTATTCCGAATCAAGTTATTATTTGATTTAGGAATCCATATTTTAATAGTTTTAAAATCTTTAGAAACTATTTTCTTTAAATCTTTCCTAATTTTGTTTTTAAACTTATTTTTAAACTTTCCAAATTTCTTTCGATTTTCAATTTTCTTATATCCTAATCTCATTTTATTTGAAGTAGACTGAAAATTTTCTATTATTTTAGAAAGATTTTCTCATCCTTTATTAAAATTAGAAATATTTTTATTAGTATCTTCTAGCTTAGTTTTAAGACTAGATTTTTCTAACTCTAATACTTTAGTGTTAGATTTTAAATCATAATTTCAACTGATAAATCATCATTTTTATTTTTCTGAGTTTCTAATTCTTGAGTTATCATAGAAAATTGAGATGCTAAATTAGAATTAGATTCTTGAGATTTTTCAAGTTTTTCTTCGAGAAATTTCTTTTCATCTCTAAGCATACTAATTTCTAATTCAGATCTATTCAATTTTCCTAGTAACTCCTTATTTTGTTTTTAGTTTGTTTTACAAAATCTACTAGTTCTGAATTAAGTTCAACTAAATCTTCAAAACTTAGTCCACTTGCATCATCATTTGTACCCATGAAGCATACATTTGCTTGCTCTGTTTCACTGTCACTGTCGCTTTCTGATGATGAAGAATCTGAATCATCCCATGTTATTGAAAATGCTTTCTTCCTGAATTTGTTCTTCTTGAATTTATTTTGTTGTTTCTTTGGAAAATCTTTCTTCATATGAGCTTTTTATGACATTCATAAGATTCCATGATAGAAGATGATGGTTTATTGCTATTATTGTTACTAGAGTTATTTTTGTAACTCTTGATCTTGTTATTCTTTTTTAATTTCAAAAACTTTTTGAAATTCTTAGCATTAAATGCCATGTCCTCTTCATCTGAGTCAGAGTCATCTTATTCTGCTTGAAATGCTAGATTCATCTTATCTTGTGCTTGAACTTTCTTTGCCTGCAAATTCACTTCATATGACATTAGATTTCCTATTAACTCTTCTGGTTTCATAGTTGAAAGATCGTTTGCTTCTTCAATAGCTAGGACCTTTCTTTCCCATTCATCCGTTAAAGAGTTTATGATTTTTGATACTATATCAAAATAAGAAAAAATTTCTCCTAGTGCCAATAGTGAATGAATATATCTTGAAATCTAGAGCACATGTCATTTATATTTTCATTTGATTTCATTTTGAAATTTTGAAGTTGATTTTTCAACATTGAAATTTTTCTTTATTTAACTTTGTTAGTTCCTTCATGAGTTACTTTTAGAGTTCTCCATATCTCATAAGAATTTGTACACATACTAACTCTATTAAACTCATTTCTATCTAATGCACAAAATAACATGTTCATAGCTTTAGCATTTGAAGTAGCATCAGCTTTCTATGCAGCAGTCCAAGTTGAAAAATCTTCTGTTGGAACAGTATATTCATTTTGAGTAATGTTCCAAGTTTCAAAACCATTAGATTGCATATACATTCTCATTCTAGTTGACCGATAATTATAATTCATGCCATTGAATAGAGTAGGTCGTGTTGTAGATTGTCCTTCAATAAAACTAGTGTTAGTGATAGTGCTTGTGCTAGTGTTATTTTCCATATTAGTAAAAGATTATCAAATAACTGTGTTACGGTTATAGGATGTCTTGCTCTGATACCAAATGAAAGTGACTGCTGTGTGGCTAGTTATCACTTAGGATCGTGTAACATGAAATGTATTATAATCTAAATGCGGTAACAGATAATAATAGTAAAATAAATAAGAATAAGCACACCAGAAGTTTTTATACTGGTTCGAATTTCCTGTCCTACGTCCAGTCCTAGACTTTCTTATGAAATTTCTCATAGTTACCCCTCACTTAACCCAGAGGAATAGGTATACAACACCTGAGCAACCGATCAAGATTTTTCCGCCTCTAACAACCGAAAGAGGACTTTACCCACCTGAACAACCGAACAGGACTTCAACAGTTTCATTAAAATTGGTTTGACACTTTGTGTTCTTGATAACACTAATTTGTGTTTGATAGTACAATCTTCCTATAATCTTTTCCTTAAGTACATATGTGTGCGTAAAGATTTAGAAAGGAGAATATTGCTTTGAATCGAAGAATAAGTTAATTGATTCAGAGATTCAAGCAATGTATGTAGGTTGTAATTGCTTTTTAGAATGCAGAGATAGTAGAGAGTATGATCAGAAAATAAAAAGAAATTCGGTGATTTGTGAAGTGAATCTTATGTGTTTATATAGTAGATAAACAGTTGCAACCATTCACGAACAGTTCTGATCAAAAGAAGCATACATACCTCTTCAATTTAGAAAGCATCTCTTGGCAAATGGAAGTGTCTGTTTAGAAAAATAGCTTTTGAAAAAATTCAGTCGACTGACCCAAAACGACCAGTCAACTGAATGTTCAAAGTAGGTGCAAAAAAGGGAGATTCTGTGCAATTGGGCAGATTCAGTCGACTGGCCATATTTGTTCAGTCGACTGACCTAACAGTTAGTGCATAGTTCTCATATATGTTAAAGAGTTTAAAGTTTAAAACAACTTTGGTTTGAGTGAACTATCTTGATGATAAGACTAAAACCTTCGACAAATAAACATATTATACTTAGTTTTCTAGTCTTGTATCCTTTGTAGTATTAACAGCATATTGCTTTCTTTTTGTCGCTTGCCCATATAGTCTCATTCACTAATTTGTTTAAGCCCTTTGTCATGAATCAAAAACTTATGATTCAACACCCGTCACCTCAACTGGACACCATTCTATAGTCCATCACATTTTCTCTGACTATTCTGATAACTCTGCCCACCACAAGTACAACTGAATCTTCAATGTCCATGTGCTTACTTGATGTTATATGTTTATTCATTATGGCTATGTCTTTTTCATATTTGCATTTTTGTATATCTACCTTTGTCTACTACAATCTTTTATTACATAAATTTATGTGCTTGCAACTATAGTGGATCGATTCGGCTTCCATATTTCATGGGTTCTTTTTACATGTGTAAGATAAATTAGTTAAGTCGGTTATTGGAACATCTGAAGTTTAAAACAATTTGGTTGCGATTTAAAATTTACCATTTCAGGTTGGGGCTTGGTAAATAGAATCTAGAGTTAGAATAATCTATGGGCATGAAACAGAATGTGGTTTCCAAGGCTTGGAGGGATTAATTATGAGTGGAAAGTGTTTTATCCTTCAGTAGTCCAGTTGGGAAATGTTTGGAGTTGGAATACTTACTAAGGTTGGGAAAGTATAAGAGGTTATGAGGAGGGAAGGAGTGAGTGCATGTTGTTTTTGGTAGATAGAGGAGGACCTTCAATGGTGCCGTGTTATGGAATAAGCATGCTTCTTAAATTGTATCTTCCTTAGACAAAGTGTATTTTACAAATAGTAGTAAAATGTATTGTAATTGTAGTATGATAATGTGGTGTTTCCTCATTCCATAGAAGAGGAAAGATAATGGTCACTATATTGCTCTTTCATGGGAAAATATAAAAAAAATTATGGCACTATAGCGCTTCTTCATAGTGCCTATGAAGCTGGATTAACTAAAAAGTATCATGATGTTGCTTTATACAAAATTGGAAGACCTGTCTGAATGTTCTCACTTGATTATTTTTCTTTGTTTCTTCCTTTTAGTTCAATCTTTAGAATAAGCAAAATTGAAGCATGACAAATATTACAGTCCTTTTATCCAAAAACTCAAAAACATATACTAGCAAGTATGATTTTACTACAGACATTAACATGTGCTTGGACAAGCACCATTGTCTCTGTGGTTAAGTGATTTGACTTTAGTGCGAGATGTTACAAGTTCAAAACTTGTGTAGATTTATTAACACATGATTTGTGGTTTGTTGTCCCACTGACATGTTGATCTAATTACTATTTCAAAAAAAAATTAACATGTGCTTCACGGCACATGCTACTATAACTCCATCACTACTTAAAATATGTATTATTCATCAAATAATTTGTGTTACTTTCATCTGCCTAGTTAACCGTTAACCTCTGAGACCTTTAAGTTTATAACATTTTTGAAGCACAAATATATGTTATTTCGTATTTTTCTTTATACATGTCCATCGGACGTGCCAAAGTTACTGGTGTTTTTAATATGAGATATAATGGACTTATTAGCAATTCATTGAGATGAAAATATTGATGAAGTAGAAAATGTAAAATTGGCTTATATTAAGGAGAATTTAGTATTAGGGTTGATATTAAATGAGAAAAGAGGAGATGGAAAGTTGTATACTAAACTTTTTATGTAGTAGAATAGAAACAAAAGTTGGTTTTCAGTATTTTATAATTGAAATAAAATGTGAGATGGAAAAGAGGGTAGTATAATTTAAAGTGGGGAGAAAAAGTGAAAATATAGTAGTGCTTAATGTTTACTGTGGAATAGAGTGGACATATTAGTGATTAATGAGATGTAATTATTGATGTAGGCTTAAATTAAGGATAATTTAGTATATGGATTGATATTAAATAAGAAGGTAGGAGAAGAAAAGTATATATTCAACTTTCTATATAATAATATTATAGAAATAGAAATAGAAGCATGTTGGATTTCAAGTTTTAAATTTTGCTGTTGAAATTAAAAAATGAGAATGGAAAAGAGAGTAGGAGAATTTACAGTAGAGTGAGAATGTGAAAAGATGGTAGTATATTTTTTTAACTTGGAATAGAATGGATTAATTAATGATTATTGAGATGTAAATATAGATGAAGAAGAAAAAATGTAAAATTGGCTTAAATTAAAGGGTATATATCAAAATTTTAATAATTCTTAAGCTGGTATATAATAATACAAATAATAATAAGTCTTAAGCAAACCATGATTGTTTTAACTACTTCTATTTGCACCGTAAGTCACCTTCTATACATATATCAAGTATTTATCGAATTATGATTGAAAATAGAAA
Source organism: Allium cepa (assembly GCA_030765085.1). Classification (NCBI taxonomy): domain Eukaryota; kingdom Viridiplantae; phylum Streptophyta; class Magnoliopsida; order Asparagales; family Amaryllidaceae; genus Allium; species Allium cepa. The sequence goes on from CM060943.1 coordinate 189,135,558, forward strand.
AAAGTAAGTAATGTGATGTGTCAAATTAACTTTTTGTTTGTGCCTAATTATTTTTAAAAGGCGGCTTAAGAAAAGGCATAGTGATGATCAATATTAATGAAAATGTACTAACCTATTTCTTGCTCCAAATTGTGAACATAAACTTAACCTCTTTGTAACCATGATCTAATCTATTCGCTTCTTTCTCTCTCATCATTCAATTCACCGTTAAAAGTCATTTAGTGGATCCTGGTTAAACCAAAATTCTATATACATTTCTTTAAAAAAGAATAATATACATCTAAAAATATAATGGCCCGATTTGAATAATTTAAGAAATGAAATTTCTCGTCAAAAACAAAGATGATTGGTTTTCAATTGCAATACAATGACTCGTGCGAGGTTGTACATTTTACTATGAACCAGACAATTTTCGTAATCAAGACTTGTAGAGTTAAAGATTAAAGTAATACAGTAAGTTCCTCTTTTAAAATCAATAAACACATAGTATCAGATAAAATAAATGAATTAAAAGATAGAATCAAAATAAATTGTACCAACATTTCCTACATAAATAATCCACTTTGATGTCACTTGGCCATATCAAATGTAATTTTCTCCATTTGCTGGAACTAATTCAACAAATTAACAAAGTGGAAATAAACATACATACATACATATATATATATATATATATATATATATATATATATATATGGGACCGGCTAGTTGAACACAAAATTAAACACAAAATGGTGACACAAAAGATCCGGACCATAGGATTTTTTTATCTTTATGGGGAAAGTGCAATTTAGGGACCAATCCAATGATGGAGATTCTTTGTGTCACCAATTGTGTTTATATTTTATGTTTAAATAGACTTTCACTATATGTGTGTGTGCGCGCACATGCTAATTGAAAGTAAAATGGTCAAATGTTAACTAAACAAGTATGTGTTTTTTCCTAATTAAAAGTGATAGCTTGATTAAGTGACAAAGGCGATATCCACAAAATTTAGAAAAGACATGATATTGTATATGAGATCATGAAAATAGTACAAAGTTTGATTTGATTTGAAAACCATGTGGTGAGTTTCAAATATTTCTAAAGGATAACAAATTTTATTTTGTTAAATTTAATTTGCAAAAGGACTGTAACAAAGTTTTGGCCAATGGCCCCTACAAAAACTAATTATAATGAAAAATTGGCTTGTATGAAACAATCTTAAGAGTCAACAGAGGATCTCCATTTGGGTTCATTTTTGTGGTCTGGACATTTGATTTTTGTATTGAAGAAGCAATTCGCAAAATTGGCTGAATAGTTGGCAACCCAATCAAGTTACAATATGTTACAAAGGGAACTTTTCGGATTTCATTTGCCATGGTTTTAGTTCAAATGGATGCCAGTTTTTCCTTCCTAAATTAAGTGACAAATTTGGACATGGACGATAACATTATCTGGTAGGAAGTTGTAAATAAGGGGCGTCCTATCGTGCAGCAATTGCTCATATTATGGACATTCAAAAAGTACATGCTGCAAACAAAATAAAGGATGCCCAAATAGCGAGTTGATGATCAGACAAAAAAAGATAACATGCAAGTGGATGAAAGTGACATCAGTAACACACAATCTCAGCAAAACAATAATATGTTAGAAGTTGAGAAACAACAACAATGGTAAAATAGTTCAGTCCAAGACCATAAAAGTCCACACTAGTAATACCTGCAGTAAAGAAATCGAAACAAGCATGGCCAAATAATACTCAGAGAAAAGATGATGATACGATGGTTAATTCGTAAAATTCAAATAGTGATGTTAGCATGAACGCGGATGTAGCTGCAAAAGATATTACATAGTCCTCCCCTCATGCCCAAACCAAACCCCTCTATCTTATGCAGAGGACAGGTGCATGTAGGAATTGATGAAGAATTCTATAGCACTATGATGGCAATTGAGCTACCGGTAACTGCACTCAGTTGTAAACAAATTTACTTCGAGGGGTGGAAAATTCTTTGCTAATCATAAATTGGTAAAAGTTTTATCAACTATGAATTTTTATCTAAATTTCTACTTCTTTTGTGCAAAAATTGAGTGATCACTGTCCAATGTTAATTTAACTGTTATGCCACGAAACTTGTATAAAAACATACCTTTTAGGTATTGCAATTCACGGATAAAGTGCTAAGGGTACGTTGAAGTTGTAGAAAGTGTGTGGTCTGACTTGCAACAAGGTTCTCAACTATTTTCAGCTTTGCAGAAGCTTAAAAGCACGAAGAAATTATTAAGGAATGGAACAAAAGGCCAATGTTCTCTAAAAATCATTACTGGAGAACTTAAGGGGAAAAAACAATGTTCCTATCCAAAGTTATTACAGTATCCCTCAGCTGAGCATGTGGTGAATGAATAAATGTGGTGAATGAATACAAGAAAACTTGTTCTGCAAAAATATTGTTTCGATTATTTTGCAAACTTAGAAAATATTGACCAAAATATGTTAATCACATGTAAGAAATTATTAATAAAGTACGCCAGGAACAAACTTGATGAAGACATTTCATTGGAGGAAGTTTAAAAAGCTACATTCCAGATAGACAATGATAGTAGTCTTGCCTCTAATGGTATCGGTGCCATATTCTGTAAAAATCATCGGGAGTTAATCAATGACATTTTAGATCCAGCAATTCATGGGATTTTTGCAAGTGGATTTTTTGTAAGGGAAATTAACCAGACATTTACTAATTTGCTTCCAAAGAAAGAAAATGCACAAGCCATATCAGACCATTGCCCTATTTCTTGTTGCAATGTTAAATATAAGATCCTATCTAATGTGACATACAACGAAAGTAAGGGATTTTATCATAAACTAATTAAAAGAGAAAATTGATTGATACAAATATTAAATACAATGTTACATCATTTGTACCAGTATATAAGTATATTTATATGTGCTTTCGAACCGCTCCAAAGTTGTAAGAATTACATAAATACTCTTGGCTTAAGACTGGTTCAATCCTGGCTTTATCGGTTTGATATATGTTCTGCAATGTATTCATTTGACTCATTCTTTAATATTCCCCTTCAAATTGAGCTAGGGTTTTCTCGATTTCCCCGTTTTCCTCAGCTGCCATCAAAACTTTGATTTCCTGCTTTAATTCCAAACTCTTCCTTGATAGTGGTTTAGTAAGTAGATCGGCTCTCTGGTAAGTGGCCGCTAAGTGATTTATGCTTAGTTTTCCATTGATTACGTGTTCGCAAACAGAATATTGGTCAATTTCCCTATGTTTTGTTTGTGAGCGCAAGATCGGATTTGCTGATAGAGACACTGTGCTTAAGTTGTCGCACTAGATTACCGATTTTTGTTGTAATGGAATACGGTAGAGATTCTATTGAAATGATTCCAGCAGTTGCTACGTCAACGCTTCCGTATTCTGCATCTGTGCTTGATCGAGATATGGTAGGTTGTTTTCTAGAACACCAAGAAATCAGGTTTTCACTCGGGTATATATAGTAGCCAGTGGTTGAATGTCTGTCATCTGGGTCACTGACCCAGTTTGCATCTGCAAATCTTTATATGTTTAAATTATTTTTTGCTTTTATATGTAATCCATAACTTGCTGTGCCTTTTAAATATTCGAGTATTCTTTTTACTGATTTCCAGTACTCATCACGTGGTTGCTACATGAATTGACAGACTTTGTTGACACTATATGTTATTTCAGGCCTTGTGTTGGTTATGTATTGAAGTGCTCCAACAATACTTCAATATATTTTTTCATTGCATATGATTTCACTTCTGTATTTAGATTGATGTAGATTACTTACCATTGGTGTAGGTAGAGAATTGGCTTGATCCATTTTGCTTTTAATAAGAACCTTTGAGATATACTTTCTTTGACTCAGAATGATTTATGAGTTGGATTTTCTTTTGACTCCTATACCTAGGAAGTAATTTAATTCACCAAAGTCTCTGAAAGTGAATTCTTGATTTAGATGTTGAACTACTGTATTGACTTCTAATTCATCAACTCCAGTAATTATGAAATCATCTACATACACTAGTATAAAAGTGATAGCATCCTCACTATGTTTGGTATATAATGAGTTATCTGATTTGGCTACACCATACCCTAGTTGTATCAGTTTTACTTTTAATCTATCATTCCACACTCTAGGTGCCTGCTTTAGACAATAAATTGCTTTATTCAATCTGCATACCATATTGTTATCCTTGCTATGCTTGAAACCTTGTGGTTGTTCCGTGTACAATTTTTCTTTGAGAACCCCATTAAGGAAGGAATTATTTATATCCAGCTGCCTTATTTTCTGGTTTTTATGTAATGCAATAGTGAGAACAATTCTTATGGTAGCTGGTTTTACCGCTGGAGAGAATGTCTCTTTAAAATCAAAACCATATTGTTGTGTGTATCCATTGGCCACAAGCCTTGCCTTGTGTTTATTGTTGGTTTCATCTGGATTTTTCTTTAGTTTGAATGTCCACTTGCACTCAATTATATTTTTATGTTACGGTCTCTGTACTAGATCCCAAGTTTTATTTTTCATAAGAGCTCGATATTCTTCATTCATTGCAGCTTTCCATTTGTTGCTCTTTGATGCTTGCTCATATGTGACTGGTTCTTCAGGTTCTAAAGTTGATGTGTATACCTTGGGTTTAAAAAGGCCTCCTTTTGCCCTTGTTATCATGTAATGTTCAGTTTGTACAGGTGTTGGCTCATGTGATTGAGTGGCTTCATGCTGATAATTATCTTCATGAAGTGCTTGCTCATGATCTAATACTTGTCCATTGTCAAAGTTATTATTAGTTGAATTGCTTGTATCCCCTAATGTCTCTCTTGATTGCATTAATTTATTTTGCTCATCAATTTCACAATTTCTGGTGGCATCGGCTTTTCCTTTACATTCCTTCTTATACACTGGTATTGGAGGTATAGAAGCTTTTGCATTGTATATCTTTTGATTCACTTTCATATTTTTTCCTAAAAAGGGGAAAAATTCACTAAAAGCAACATATATGAAAATAAATATTTTACCATTTCTACTTAGACACTTATATCCCTTTGAGTATGTTGCATATCCTAGGAATGTGTAGGGTGCTGATCTGAAAACGAACTTATGAGCATTGTAAGACCTTAAGCATGGGAATCAGAGACATCCAAAAATTCTTAGACTTGAGTAGTCCACCTTGGTGTTGAAAAGAATTTCACTGGGGGCGTTAAATTTCAACACTTTTGTTAGAATCCTGTTAATCATATATATTGAAGTAGAGAAGGTATCTGGCCAGAATTTGATAGGTAACGAAGCATGTGTCAAAAGGGTTAGGCATGTTTCAACAATATGTCTATGTTTTCTCTCTACCAAACTATTTTGCTCTGAAGTATGTGGGCAGATAACTCTGTGAACTATTCCTCTCTTTGTAAAGTAAGCTTTTAGTGGTTTAAATTTAGTTCCACCATCTGTCTGTATGATTTTAAATTGCTGACTGGTCTGCTTTTCTGCCATGTTAATAAATTACACTACCGCATTGAATGTTTCAGCTTTTGACTTTAAGAAATAAATCCAAGTAAATCTAGAAAAGGCACCTACAAATGATATGTAATACTTATATCCATAGTCTGAAGTGATGGGAGCTGGTCCACATAAATCAACAACCACTATTTCAAGTGGTTTGTTGTATTCGGTTGTAGATTTGGAAAATGTCAGTTTATGACTTTTTCTCAATTGACAATAGGTACATATATATGGTAAATTGACATCTTTAAAGTGAATATTATTATTTCTAAGAACTTGTCTTACAACATTAAAACTTGGATGTCCAAGTTTATAGTGCCATACATCAAAGATATTTTTTTCATTTACATTGTCATAAGAGCTTGTGTAATTACACTAGTTTCTTTCAACAGCATCTTGTTTTATCAACAGGTTAAACATGTAAAGGCCATTATGTTCCTCACCCTGTAATAAAATGTCCTTGTTTAGCAAGTCTCTAACTACATAAAATCTTGGATAAAATTCAAACTACAGATGATTATCATTGGCAAATTGAGAAACACTCATCAGATTCTTTTTAATTTGTGGCACACATAGTAAATTATTTAAGGGTAATTCTCTTTTGCCTTTGATACTTGCACTGCCAATATGAGATATGCCAATATATTTGCCATTATGCATATATGTATATTGTGTACCTTTGTATTCCTTATTGCCTAGATACAAATTTCGTAAGTTGCTAGTAATATGATTGGTTGCACCTGAGTCTGGGTACCATGCATCATTTGATATGTCCTCTAGTCTAGTCAAGACTTCAACCTCTCCATGGATCTTGGATTTTTCTCCTTGATTCTTGAATTCTTGACTTGTATGCACCGTGTTCACATTTGGTTGATAATTTCTCTGATTAGTACTTGCTTGTTGACCTACTGAATAGTTTTGGTCAAATCTGAAGTAACATTTATTGGCCATGTGACCATATTTTTCACAGATCTGCCATCTAACTCTATTGTTGTTGATATTCCATCTGCCTCTGCCTCTGTAAGTTTGACCACTCCTTTGATTGCTTTGATCATTTGTTGCATTCTTGTTTCTTTCTTGATTCTTGAATCTAAAATTTGATGAGTTGGATGCATAGTTGATACTGAAATCTAAATTGGATGATTTCTTTGTTCATGTTTTCCCTCATGTACAAGTAAGGCAGAGTGTGTACATGATATTGGCAGTTTTTCCATAGATGAAATAACTGCAACAATGGACTCATATGCCTCATCCAGTCCATTTAAGATAACAAGTGTTTGATATGTAACTTTATGGCATGCTGATCCTAACTGGTCACACAGTGTTTTCATCTTTGATAAGCATTCCCTTATTGTTATCTGATTCTTGCGTATATTTTGCAATTGTCTTTTGTAATTCCCTAATGACCGTGCATTGAAAATTTGCTCTACACTAGCCCATATTTCATGAGAAGTGTTGCATCCTATAATTTTGGTAGTAAGACCACACTAATGGTTGATAGTAGCCATGCACTCAGTAGACTATTTTGTGTTTGATATATTGTATATTTTTGTTGCTGACTGATACTCCATCTTTGATGATAAACTTTGCAGGCATTGAGGATGTGCCAAGAATGAAATCTTCTAGGCCATATCCCCTTATGGCAGTCTGAATGCTATGCTTCCAGAGCAAGTAGTTATTTTCATCAAGTTGTATGTTGATGATTTCACTTCTTGGATTGATGATTTTCTTGGTGATTTCTTCAACTTCAGAGGTATGGGTGGTCCGAGTGGTTTGAGGTGGTGATGATGCATGGAAAGTATCATCATAATTTCCTACCATTGCATAAGAAATGCATCTGATGAAGAGAATGTCTCTGATGATCTTCCAAGCGCAGCCAAAAAACTGAGATGATGAGATTTTTCTAATCAGCTTTTTCTGGCGAGGCATTGGGTATTTGTTGGTTGAGTTCTTAAATAGATTCACTGTGATCTTGGATCAAATGGTTGGTAAAGTCTCCTCAATGATGATAATTTTCTGAGAGGAGAAAGATTCGATCAAACAGCCTTCTTCTTGAATGATAAAGATAGGCCGATGGGGATATTACTTGATAATAGAATTGTCATTACGCTGTATCATGCTCTGATACCATAAAAGGAAAAAATGATCGTTTATTATATTGAAGATTTGGTACAAATATTGAATACAATGTTACATCCTTTGTACCAGTATACTAGTATATTTATATGTGCTTTCGACCCACTCCAAAGTTGTAAGGATTGCATAAATGCCCTTGGGCTTAAGGCTGGTTCAATCCTGGCTTGATCAGTTTGATATATGTTCAACAACGTATTCATTTGACTTATTCTCTAATACTAATCTTTCCTAACCAATATGCTTATATCCTAGATAGATTAACAAGTGAAAAATCTGTACTTGCCAACGAAATGGTTTGAACTTCTAATAGAAAAGGTTCGAACAACATGTGTCTAAAAGTTGACCTTCATAAATCATATGATAAATAAATAGAAATTTATTTATCACATGCTTATTTCAACCTGTGTTCCCTCACATAATTTCCTCCCTTATTTATTTTTGCACCACAACCCCTGCTTTCTCAATTTCTATTAATGGATCTCCTACTTGTTTTAGGAGTAGTTATAGAGGGCTTAGGCAGGAAGACCCTGTCTGCTAACTAATTTCCGTAGCTATGGAATTCTCATTTATTATGTTTAAACTAAAGCACAATAATGGGAATTTGGTTCAAATACACAAGTGCAATCCTATCATTAATCATCTTTTTATGCATACACCTTTTAGTTTTTGCTAAATCAAGTGTAAGTAATGCAACAACATTTAAAAATATAATAGATGTAGAAATAGTTTTCTGGTCTTGCGATGCATGAGCGAAAATCAAAGTTATATTTTAGTAAAGGAGCTACAATGAAGTAAAATATTGTTGAATCGTTAGGGGTTCACATAGAAAATCTCCTAGTAATTTATATACGAATTCCCCTAAGAAGTAGTAAGTTAAAGAAGGACGACTTTAACATATTACATGAGAAAATTAAATAGAAATTTTCAGACTTATGCGGTAGGCTTCTCACTTTTAGTGGGAGACTTGAACTTAACAAAACCGTGATTCACTAAACAGACTCTTTCTAGATGCAAATTTGTCAAATGCCAAAGGCAGTGACAAAATTAGATGGAAAGTCTTTGTGAAAACTTCTTGGGGCAGGGTAAACAACGTCAAGCCAATTGGAGTACTGCGTGCTACCTAAATCTAAAGGCGGCCTAGGGCTAATAAGTTTAAATGATATGAATAGAGCATTGCCAATCAAGCATGTCTGGGAATTCTCGCAAAAAGATTGTTTTTGTTTTAGTGGTTTTATAATAGTAACTACTTAAAGAAAAAATTTCAGATTATTAGTAAAGATGTTAATCCTTCTTACAAATGGAATTTGATACTGAAAAGAAGTTTTTGCGGTAGGGTTATTGAGGAAAAAAATTCTAATGGACAAGATTCTGATTTTTGGTTTGAACCAGTGTTTCATGGCAAACCACTTGTACCATCTACTGGGTGACAAATTTTGTGTAACTCAGGTGGAACACACAGAAAGGTCACTGCATGCATTTCGGAATCAAGGTGGAACTAATATATGTTAACAAATAGAGGAGATCAACATTCATTCTGATATGGACAGACACTTTTGGTGGTGGAACCCCCAAAAAAGGGTCAATTCAACATTAAATTTGCTTGGGTTTATGTTAGGGCTAGGAACTCCCTTTAGATTGGAATTATAATATATGGAATTCAGTACGTGTCCCTAAAATGTCCACTTGTACTTATCTATTTAAATTAAACAAGTAGAAAATAATTGATAAATAATGTAAGTGGTCGAACGTTCATTCAGCTAGTTGTAACTTAACATAGCTAATGAATCCAAAGACCATTTGTTGTTCGAATGCAAGTATTCAAAGAAAATTTGGCATCATTTTAGTCAGAGATTAAACATTCAGACGATTCAAACAACCAACATCATGGTGATCTTAGAGCACATAACAAGGAGGAAAATGAATAATTGTTTTTGAGAGATATAATTGATGATTCTACTAATGTTATCACTTGGCACATTTGGCAAGAAAGAAACAATAGGAACTTTCTGCAGAGATTAGATCTATGCTAATTCTACAGGATTACAACCCAATTATCAAGAAATCGAAATTTTATCATAATCATAAAGCATGTGGAAAAAGAGACATCGTATGTAGCAATCTTGACCCACTAATTTTGTTACCGACCCCTTCTTTTCCCTTCTACCCATCTTGAAAAATCTTGAATTCTTAACTACTAAATTACCCGGAATACTCTTTGGCTCCATTTGTTTAAAATGCTGAAATTTGATTGCTGGGCTCTAAAGTTTGAATGCTGATTATTGAATGTTAAATTCTGAATAATCAGTTATTTGTTTGTATTCAGCATGCGTAACAAAAACCAACAATCAGCATTCAGAATAAAAAATAAGCAGTAAATTTTTTTTGAATTATTTTGTCTGAATAGATGGCTTTATTCAAAATATTGGAAAAAACAAACAATATAGAAAATTATGATTTATAGATCAGAACTTCAATTCAAAACTTCTTACTAAAAACAAACTGCTGCATGTTTTTGCGTTAATGTATTCACTTCTTCATGCTTGTTTTTCAACTTATTAACATCTTCATACAAATTCTATGACTCGCAGGTTTAATAAATTGACATCTTCATACTTTTATTGACCTTATTGGCATCTTCATACATGTTCTATAACAAGCTTCAGTATAGTGTAAGAAGACATATCCAACCTTTGACATAATTTATATGTTTGGTTAAGACAACATATCCATGATCGTGCTTATGCATGCTACTTGAAGATGCCGCATAATTTCAAGCAAATTAATTCCAACCCAATCCCAGCAACTTTGAATCTACAGATAGTGATTCTCATAACTGAGCTTGTTGGTCACTCAATTTCATCAATTTAGAAAATTAAAACATTATTAGTTTCTAATTTTCCTAGAAAGAAATAAAGTTAGCATAGCTTAATCGATTTTTTGGATTGCGTACTTGATTTATAAGAAGCTTTATAAAGAGTGGAATTAATACGGTGGAAGAAATCAGCGATAAAATGAAAAGGTTAAAAGAGTCATAATTGGGGGGTGAAAAGGGTTCAGCGGGGTGGCTGATTTTTCTGGTATGTTGTCGAGGTAGGTAAGGAATAAGAGGGTTATGAATATAATTAGCCATTTTGAACTTACCTAATCTAAGTCTCTGCACATTATTAAGATTAGAATAAGTGAAGCAGTAGTGGTTCGTCTACGCTCAATGCCCTACAACATGCTGCCAAGCTTCAGATCTACTGATTTTTGTGATAAATTTGCGATCTTGGTGATGGAGATGAGCAGAATTGAGTGGTTGTGTGGCTCAGTGGTAGCCATTTCTTTCTAGCAAACTTCGAGTAGAAAAGATGGGGGGCTAGTGGAAAAAAATTAACAGAAGTAAGGTTGCGACAGAAATGAATTGAATTTATTTTATGTAGTTGCGAAATACTTGAATGAGCCGTATTAGATCAGGATTCAGCACCTAGTTGAATGCCAATATCAGTCTAGCTTCAAATCAATAATGAAATCACACAACAACAAACAATGAAATGAAAAAAAGAAAGAGAAATAACAGATTTAACATGGTTCGGATATAAATATATAACGAAGACCCAACAACCCTTTATTATTTCTTTACTTCGAGAAAGTACAACATGAAAAAGTATGAATCGCTAAATAAATTTCACTCACCCTAAAAATTGCAGAAATATAGACCTTTTTGAGGATATTTTGATGAAGAGTCCTCTTGATGGTTTGTGATGAAAGGATGAACAATTTTTTTCATATTTATAGGTGCAGCCATGATGACTGCCTTGAAGATAAGGATGAAATGTTTCCGGATTTGCTTGATTTGATTTTTACACAAATTTAACATATTTATGTTTGTTTTCACATATATCCTAATTTGATTGACAATTAATATTTCTTCTGATACTAATAGATTATCTTCTCAATTAGTTTCTCGTATTTGATTGATTACTGGAATTAATTAATATCTTCTTCCTTATAAATTCGGAATAGAATTAAATCATCCAAATTTAACACTCCACCTCGATTTAAATATATTCACCAATCAACAAAATTGGTTGTTGGATCAGCGCACACCATGGTGCTGAAGCAGCTGAAATCAAACTAATCAAACTTGATCTTAGGAAATGACTTTGTCAACTTATTTGAAAGATTATTCATAATGTTACCTTCACCAACTTAATCTTGCTTCGTTATTCTTCAAGCATAAGAAAAAATCCTCCGACATTAGCGTGCTTCATCCGAGAACTATAAGCTTGATTCTTTACAAGATGGATCACACTCTGATCGTCTAAGTACAGCTATACTGTCCGCTGCACTGTAGAAAGATCATCCAATAGCTGAAATAAATACAATCCCTTCTTAGTCGCTTCCACAATCGATATCAACGCAGCCTCAATAGTCGACAAAGCTACTATAGACTATAACTTTGATCTCCACGAATCGACCGATGCTAAGTATACAAGCATAGCCCGACACTAACTTTCGTGCTTCTCAATTCTCAGCAAAATCTAAATCACAGTAACATTTAAGAGAGATGTCGCCACCTACTTCACTGTATAATAAGCCAACTGAAGGAGCACCATGAAGATATTTGAGTATCCACTTCATTACTTGTCAATTCTCTTTGCTTGGGTTAGACATATATTGACTCACAACACCCACTGCATGTGCCAAATTAGGTCTCGTGCACACCATAGCATACATGAGACAACCAACAACACTAGAATAAGGTATATCAGCCATATACCTCTTGTCTTCATCTGATGTAGGAGATAAGTATTTTGACAATTTAAAATGAAAGCCTAATGGAGTGCCAACAGGTTTAGCTTCTCCATACCAAATCGTGCGAGGACCTTCTCAATGTACTATGCCTGAGTGAGTCTCAACTCTCTATGCTTCCTATCTGTGAATATCTCCATTTCCAAGATTCTTTACGCTTTTCCCATATCCTTCATGTCAAACTCCTTGTTGAGATCCGCTTTTAACTCCATAATTCTGACCATACTCCAAGATGCAATCAACATATCATCAACATACAAAAACCACATCTCCATTACATCTCCTTAAATAAACACACTGGTCATTGAAGCTTCTAGAATATCCCTATGAAAGTATAAACTTATCAAATCTCTTATACCATAGTCTAGGAGATTGCTTCAGTGCATATAAAGATTTGTTAAGTTTACAAACATAATTTGGCCTATTACTTTCAATGAAGCCCTCCGGCTGCTTCAAATAAATCTCCTCATCCATATCACCATGCAAGAATGCAGTTTTGACATCTAGTTGCTCCAGTTCCATATCACAATGAGCAACTAATACCAACAGAATACGAATGGACGTATGCCTGACAACTACAGCAAGGATATCATGATACTCTACACCTTTCTTATGAACATACCCCTTTGCAGCTAATCTTACTTTGTATTTGAGATCATCATTACCATCATCCTTCACTCTATAGATCTATTTACATCCAGTAGCTCTCTTGTCGGTAGGAAAAACATCAAATCCTAGGTATGATTTTTCTGCAAAGATTCAATCTTCTCTTCCATAGCAACTAACCAATTGGAACTGTCAGTTGATGAAACAACGTCTCTATAATCTCTGGGCTCATTATGGACATGCATATGTTGCCATATCATCGAAGTCAATATCTTTGATGCTCAATCCAACAAAATATTCAAGCCACTTTGGCTTCCTTCTTTGTCTCACAAGCCTAGTCTCTGAATGAGCTCCACCTTGAGTCTAATCCTTTGTACCAACATCTATACTATCCTCATCAACCATGGTTATAACATTCCCGTTTTTAAATCAAATTTAAATTGGAAATTAATTTAATTTTTGGAATTAAATTGTGAATTAACTTGGTATTTTCCAAATTAAATAGATATTTGTTTGTTTATTAATATGAATGAATATAAATCTGATTTTAAAAAAAAAATAGAATTTCTAATTTGAAATATAGAAATAAGTAATTTGAATAATATATTAATTATAAATTTGATTTGTGGATTAATTTGAAATTTTTTGAATAAATATATTTATGAATATACATAGATTGATTTTGAATTTTATTTTGAATTTGAAACTCTAAGATAAATATTTTTGCAAATAATTTGAGTTTAATTTGGGAATTCAATTGTAAATATTTTACAAATAAATTGAATTTGAAAATATGAAAGTAGATGTTTTAAATAATATATATTGGATTTGAAAACTATATTTTAATAAGAGTTTGTTTTCAAGTTTTGTATATAATATATATATATATATATATGTGTGTGTGTGTGTGTGTGTGTGTGTGTGTGTGTGTGTGTATGTATGTATGTATATTTAGTAGATTTGATAAAAAAATTCAAAAACATATTTTCTTTTGAAATAAATAAATGTAGTTTGTATATTCATGAATTTAAAATGTAAAACATTTACATATGTTAAGATATGAAATGTATACAATATAAAACGGTTTATAATACATGAATTGGTAAGTAAATTTTTAACAAGGGTTTAAAACTAAATTTTAAACCAATTTAAACTTAGGGATTTAAACATAAAAAAGTTATGGTAAGTGACATTTGTTAATTAACAATATCCTTCATATTACAAGTGTTAACATAAAATTTACAAGTGTGAAAGAATTAACATTTTATATAACAAGTGTAAGCCTTGTTGACAAATGGCAATTTGGTTTTTCTTTCAAAAATTTAACATAATAACATATTTTTAGGAGAAAACCAAGCTATTATCAGTTTTCTTAAAACTGAAAACAAAACTAGAAATCAAAAGAACGATCAAAAGGAAATCTGAAATCAAAAACCTGTAAACCCAAAGTAAAACAGGGATGAAAATCAAAACAAAAGAAAGTGTAAACCAGAAAAAAATATAAGACCTGATAAATAAGATCAAAACAAACGTCAACTTGGACATTGTGAACCAAAGAAGATATAAAATCAAAATTTGCTTACAAAATCAAAATGTGGGAAAATCAAATCTAAAACCTGGAATCAAGCTAAGCAAGATTTCAACTCAGTAACAACATAAAGCAAAGATCATTTCAAACCAATAAATAACTTCAAGATCAAGTTACATAAATCAATTCAACAAAGTACAAATCAGGATCAAGTGTAGATTTAATTCAAAAACAAAATCAACAGTTCCAAATCAAATCAAGGAACAAACCCAGGCTCGGCTTCTCTGCTCTTCTTTGTTTGCAAATATAAGGTGAGCAACACACTTATCTTTACTATTGTGTTGAATACTTGATGCACGATATAAGAATTGTTTGATTTGTTGCCTGCATGTTGATATATAGATGTAAATGTGTGTATGTTTATCTGACAGGTTTGATTAACCTGTTCAAGAATTCACACCATCCAAAGGAATCAATATTAAGTTTTGATTTCTAAATAAAATTTGCTTGTACTTGTCAAATTCAAATTATAAAAAAAGTATTAGGCATTTATATTAAGCAATTTTTTTAAATAAAGAAATCACAGTGAAATTGTTTAAAGTCAAGAAAAAAAAGTTGGATTAAAATTCATATTTTAAATATATAATCTGATTCGTATTAGAAAATCTTGAATTTTGATGTAAATATTGTAATTTTTAAGTTTGAATTTGAAGGAAATTCATGAGATGACCAGATTTAGGTCTTTTATCGATTTCCGATGATCAGTGAGTCATCCAGCTTGATGATGTAGTTAGCTGAAGGCTAGGGGATTCGAGGAAAAATGGTAGCAGATTTTTTTAATGACCGGAACGGCGGCTTGGAGTTGTTTTAGGGTTCGTCTCTGATGATTTTGTCATGGAAACTGCGTCTACGTGGGCTAGTTTGAGGCGATCACATATGAGGGGATCGAAATGTAGGCTTGTGGCGTAGCTGTGGGTTGGTTCGGCGGGTCATCGGTTGTTAGATCGTCGACGGCGTGTTGTTTTTCTGATATGGATTTGAGGTCCAGTTTGATTGAGGAACTCGATTTTCAATTCCGGTCGAGTAGGAGAATCTGGATGGTTGTGATGATTTGGGGGATCGTCGACAACATGTTGATGGTCAGAAAGTTGATCGGAGAAGCGTGGGTCGTTGGTGCACGTGCACAGATGTTCATCGGTATCAGATGAAGTTTGAAGTGTTGAGGAAGACGAGGCCACTCGGGGATGGTCTTCGGAAAAATGAATGTGTGACTCGAAGAAAATAGAAACGCGAGTGGTTTGATGTAAGGCTCAAGAAAAATTATAGGTTGCTTCGGGATGGACTCGAGTTATCTCGAGTTGAGGCAGTAATAGGTTTAAAACAAATCAAGTTTTAAATTTTAAATTAATCAAATTTTGAATTATCTTTTAAAACAAATTATCTTTTAAATGATAAATATTGTATTGTTAGTTTGGAATTAGCTAAAGACTTTAAAAAGAATTATTTTAATTAATCAAATTTTAAGTGTGTGATATGTATACTTTCATTTATTAACTTCCAGGATTAGTCTGAATGAAATTTAATAGTTCAGTTAAGAGATTAATTATGAAGATAAAATGTTTTTATTAAGTGGCTTGAGAATATAAGTAAACTTGTTGGATAATGATAAATTTATATAAAGGTTGATTAACCAAGTGACCAAAGAATAATTATATTAAAAGATAATTAATTTATGTGATTAATTAAGGTAATTGATTTGAGGATAATTAATTAATTAATAAAAATGACTAAGGGATAATTAATTAATTAAGGGTTAATTACATTTAATCAATTAAGGATAATTAATTAAGGTTAATTAATTATGTAATTAACCTAAAGGGTAATTTTAATTAATGTAACTAATTAAGGACTAATTAATTAATTAAGGGTAATTAATTAAGATGGATAATTAAGGATTAATTAATTAATTAATTAATTAATACTAATGATTTGTAATTAACTAATCAGGATTGAGTGATTAATTCATGAGTAATTAAAAAAATATTAAATTGAATTAATTTAGGATTAAATAATTAATTAATCATGTTTATAAATGATCACTGAATGCTTGGATTGCTTATGAATGTTTGTATTGTATGAAATATCTTGAATTGATTGTTATCTCTACTGTATAATGCTTTGTGTTATGAATTGTTTTAATTCAAGCTGTGATGAATGTAATTTATTTTATCTGTGATAAATGTATATTATTTATCTGTGATGCGGTGTATATAGATAAGCGTTATAGGATTATACCGCTTATCAATATTGTTGTGTTTGAATCTGTGATAATTGATGATGTTGCACTATTGTGTAAAACCCCTGGACTACACCATACACACACAAATATGGATTGCACGAGGAAACTGGTCAAGTCACAGATTTTTGAAATGGTTTTAAAATTGAATTTTGAATCCAAATGATTTTGAAAACAGAATTGGGTTAAATATGAAAAGCTTTTGAAAAGAAGTTTTAAAAAGATACAAGTTATTTTGAATAACTTGATTAAGTTTTAAAATTAGATAATTTGATTTGGATTTGAATTCAAAAATTTGAAATTGAATTCTATGTTTGGAAACTACGATTCAAAAACGTTATACAAGTTATAGATGTGTTTATATGGGTTTTAAAACCATTTTAAAAGTATTACTTTGGGAATTTGAATTTAACCCAAGCTTTATACTTGAAGGGGTTTAACTTGTGCAAATGTAACCGGATTTTTCTGAAATGAAAACTATTTGTTTTCAAATAATAAAAGCTTTCATATGAGGAAAGAATCTCCAATTTGGGTTGAAAAGTTTCAAGTTTGAAAAGAAATTGTGAATTGTTTTGAAAGCTATGAATGACCATTGTGAAAGATTATTAAACCTTGTTTATCGAAGAGGATTTTAAATGGTGTATCTTTTATATAAAAGATTTGAATTGGAAATGGTTTTGAAAGCTATGAATTGAATCTTTGATTAAATGATTGCAAGAGTTAATCCAATTTGAAATGGAATTTTTTGAAAGGATATGAATGAATCTTTGAAGAAAATTGGTGATCTTTGTCAAATGAATCTTTTTGTTTAAATATTTGGAAATGGTAATTTGTTTAAACCATTTGAAAGAAAAGATTTGGGGATTTAGAAGTGTGACTTAACTAAGATCCCATATCCATATGTTTTTAAATATCATGCTCATTATTCGGTTTAGCCGGGAGAGGACCTTGTGACATATAACCCATTCCAAATAATGATACGACGTTATGGATAGCATTTGAAGACCAGTGGTGAAAATCGAGTATTTTCTAGAACGAAAGGATAACCCGTCGATTGTCTCTACATTGAATTGGGCCGGTATAGAGATATCCATATGTGATGCGGAGTCCTATCGGGATTGGGAATTCTCGGATTTGCAAGGGCTTCTTTGGAAGTGCCTTCGGTTCTGTTCGAACCCGGAAGAGACTTGTATGGATGTGTGTCTGACATTATACCTTGAGTTGTAAAACCAATTTCTATCAAATACATTCTTGTTGGTGGCGGAGAATTTATTCTCTTAGCTTAACACCCTTCTCTAAGACGTACGAGCTCAGAGGCTATGCAGTTGATGGTTACTAGTGACACATTCCCAATTTGAAAATGTGGCATACGAAGTGCTGCTGATCATTTGTTGATCAAAGCATGGCTCTGTGAAAAGCATAGCTTTATGGGCGTACTTCGTCGAGCCTCACAACCGGTAATGGTAGAAACAGGAATCATGGCAGCAAGGTTATTTGGAAGTAGCTCCCCCTGAGGGCATGTCCATTCCCTTTTGGATAAAAAGTGATATCACGGTATGGAGCCCAGATATTTACTTATGTTGATTTTGAAAGTGGCATCATGGTATGGAGTACTGTGTGGTTGTTGGATTGAGGGCCCCCGGATAAAGGTCGGTAACGACCAGGGGATGGCATGCTCGTGTCAGTAGTTACTTTCGAGCAGGGGTAATCCGGCCTTATGTAGCAGAGATTCGGTTAGGTTCTTAGGGACGTCCCTCCAGAGGCATTCCATTTTGTGTAGGTAGTTCCTTTGCCTGACCATTTGTTGGAAATCTAATCATCCAATACTCGTCTTGTACAGTTTTAGTTGTATAACATGCCATTTACTTATGGTGGTCACTATTGTTTAGATGGTGGCTATAGTAGGCACACAATAATGGTTGTATGCTGGCTAAAATTAATATGATACTTTCGAAAGGTTTTGAAACGACCCGACTTTCTTACCATAGAAAATCGCATCATTTTTAAGAAAGAAAGAGATAGAAAGGAGAAAAGAAAGAAGAGAAGAAAGAAACAACATCAGAATCTAAACAACGGAATGAATAAATTATGTTAATAACATAAATATTACATAGTATACATCAATTATCAGAGTTACACAGATATACAAACACATACTAGACAGTTATAAACACCTGTCTAGTTATACAACTCAATACAGTACAAGAAACAACTCAGAGATACCAACACAGTGGAAAACTATATATCTACATGCAGAAGCCTCCTGCTCCATTGCTCCTCCATAATTCTTCAAAGCTAACCTGAATCCTAACCTGAATCCCTTGGCTACTCGTAAAAATTTGAGTACCCAAGAGTTAAAGAAAAACAGAAATAATTCCGGGTCAGACATGGGTCTGGTGTGAGTAACAGGCTAAAGTTGCTTAACTTTTAAAACCTTTGAAAAGAAAAGGTATCACGTAAGACTTCCCACACATAAACATGGAAAAAATTTACCTTACGCTAACCAAAACATTTGATAGTAAATCCGATGATATTACAATAGGTCTATGGTTTTCAAATAAATAAAAAATAGCCGAAATTGTTACATCTATTAAATTCCAGCTACTTGCCACAAAAGTGGGTAATACAATCAAAACCGTTGGCACTTATTGGATTCCATACAATGGCAGGGCTACTGGGGTACCGGCCGTCACAGTACGTGGCCTAGATCAACGTACCGAGGAGTACGCCTGCTCCCCTACAACACAAGGCCGGAACCATTCCTTACTGAACAGTTCCAAACAAGACAACCCCGCGGTTGTAACTAGCAACCGCCCACACAGCCAAATATAAAGGAACTTCTAGACAGGGGTAAATCTCACTCTCAAGTGGGGGCTACCCACGAAGCCTTGCTGCACCTCCCATGTTTTAGCCATTCCCGGTTGATGAGGCTTGAGGCTACGATTACCTTTAGTGAACACATCACTTAGAATGCTCATCGTCCACCTGACGATGTTCTGAAAGCATTCAATCCATACAAGTTCGCTCCGGGTTCGAACGAAACCGAAGGCATTATCTCGTTACACTCATTTTGGAATCACCCTTAGAGTTAACGACGATAACCCTTGCACTCTGAACCAGCATCTCGAATCTATAAGTACTATTTCCGTAAAACTCATCACGGAATCACCCCTAGAGTTATACTGACGAATAGTTCTTACACCTCGAGTCTTCACAAAGCTCTACTTAGATTCACGACCTAACGTTAATTTGGAATCGATGTGGTTTTTGGATATCCAATTATGGAAACCCGATCCCGGTCTCATCAAAATCCAAAGCGTGTCTTAGGTCCAAGTTGTTTTAAAGTTTAAAACAATTCAATTATCTATATACACACTGATAGATAACTCATAAACCACAATTGATAATCCACATTATCAAATAAACAGGTAATCCACATTATCAATATCAAAATAGATAATCCATATATCATCATCACAATAGATAATCTATGTTATCATCACAATAGACCAAGCATTCATACCACACAACATTACTTATCTCATTTCTGAGATCTCAAAGCATTCAAGGCAATCAATGTCAACCATTCATACATAAGCAATGATTTACTCATACCACATCAATAATTAATTTAAAGTGAATTAAATTAACTATCTCCATCTCTAATTAATTTAAAATGAATTAAATTAATTACTTCATCTTTAATTAATTTAAAATAAATTAAATTAATTACTTCATCAAAATATATCTTGCTTACTCAACCATTTAATTGATTACAATCAATAAATCATTCATTATTAATCACCTTAATTAATCACCCTTGATTAATTTTCCTTAATTACATTCATGTAATTATACTTAATTAATTTCACAAATTAAATATTTCTCAACCAAAAACTAATTAACCTTTAATTACTTCAATTAATTAATAAATCATAACTAATTACATTAATCCTTAATTAATTTCATTAATTAATTACCTTTAATTACTTATTATTGATTAATTAATTATCATTAATCATCTTTAATTACATCATTAATTATAATAATTAATGATCGTTAATTATATTTAAATAAATTATCCCCTTAAATTAATTACCTTAAGTAATTAACTCATAATTATTAATCATCCCAGATTAATTACATTCAGTAATTAACTAACTTAATTACTTTATTAAACCAAATTAATTATTCCTTAATTAATTCCTTAATTATTCCTTAACTAATCCCTTGATTAAGTACTAAGTAATTACATTCCAAATTACTTCATTCTTAAACATCTTCAATTAATTATAACCTGTAATTATCAAGTAATTTCCCAATCCATTTATTACATACAGTAATTATCTTTAAAACCCAAGTGTTTAAAATTTAATTAAAACTTAATTAATTAAAATAAAAAATCACATTAAACTAAATTAATTACATTAATTAATTTCTTAATTCCTTCATTAAATAATTATACTCAAACTATTCACAAATGATTATTATTAAATTAATTAATCTAATTAATTATAAAAAAATATCCATATTAATTAATTATTAAATAATCCTGTTAATGACCTTCATCAACCATTCTCTAATTATTTTCATTAAGTAATTAACTTAGATTAATTACAAATTAAATTATCTTTAATTATCCATTAGCTAAAGTCTAATTATTTATTTAAGAGTAAATAAAAACTTAATTCATCCTTAATTATTTAATTAATTAACCTTAATTAAAACTTAATTACATAATTAATTATTCATTAATCATTAATTTAAAATCTAATTAATGATCTTAATTATAAATTGATTAATCATTAATCAATATTCATTAATTTCAAATCATTAACTAATTAAGTTAATTAACCATTCCTTAATTACTCCATTAATTAAATTAATTTCCAAAACATTTATCTTAATTAATTTTAAGATAAAATATTTCTAAATTATGTTCAAAACCAAATTTATTTGAAAACAAATTTTCTTTTGAACTTACTTTTAAATTTCATTTTAAATACATGATTTAAATGAATATATTTTAAACTAAACCAAAGTTTAAACAATTTAAAACCCTTTAAAAATTTCAAGACAAATAATTCATTTCAAAATCTCAATAACTTCATTTCAAAATGTTTGTCTTAAAAATGAAATGCATAAAATTTTTGAAGTTAAATTCATTTCAAAATCTCAATAACTTCAATTTACATTTAGTTTAAAACTTTCAAATTTAACCTTCTTTAATTTCAAAAACTGAAATTCATTTTTAAATTTTCAGATTTTAAATTGAATTTTCAAATCCTGCTCATATTTTTAAAAACTTCATTATCTAAAAAATTCGACTACTTTACAAAATAAATTAGTATCTTAAGTTCAACTTTTATTAAAACGTCATTTTATTTAAAACTGAGATTTTGAATTAAACTTGAATTTCTAAAATTCAAACTTGAATTTAAATTTGATTTAAACTTTCCTCAACAATAAAACTTCAGATTTTAAAAAATTTAAACCCAGGTTTAACAGGTTTCTGTAAACCTAAAAAAATACAGAGCAAACCCGAGAACCCCTAAAATTACTTCGAGTTTACTACCTATCTTCCCCGAGCCCAATGCCCTATTGCTTCGAGCAACGCATCACCTTTCCCCTGCTACCAATCTTACCCACTATCATCAGTGCAAACCATCACCATGCATATGCACGGCGACGCCGACCACAATAGATCGCCGCTGATGATTGCTACACATCAGGAGCCATCACTACAACACCTCACGATCATCAAAACAAACTACCACTCACGAAATCAAGATTGAGTGCGAAAATCCAAACCTGGAAACACAAATCAGGTTTCTGCCAAAACCTGTCAACGGCGAGTCTTCGCCGCTCCAACCACCAGATGTTCAACCTCTCCGACCTTGAACTCATCCATGACCACTCTAACACCTCCCAAAACCTCATAGCACTAGGTCACTCCTTCATTCCATAATGACTGATCTTCATCCCCAATTCAAAACTATGGTTTAAAAATAGATTTCAAAACTGCACCTTCCTCACTGAATTTCAACATCATTAATGATTTTTCTAAGAATCTACAAACCCTCCTCTACAACTCAGAAGAACCCCGAGCTTCCTCAAGTCATAGATCACAAGAAATTGCTTAAATTTCATTCTCAGTTCAATTCTAAACTGCAACCTAAACTATACTCTAAAAATCCTATTTCTTGATTTAAAAATCAAGTTATAGTTAATGCTTTATATTTATGAAAATGCATTACAAAATTTACATATTTGGATTTTTGGTAAAAATCACATGCACTGATGTTTCCCTATGTTTACAGAGACAACATCTCATACTTTACTTTCTTGAAATTTTTAATATTAACTTAGGAAAATAAAACAACTTTGCTTTATAACTTTCATTATATCAGAAAACAAATAAAGTGATAAGTATTTAATAAAATTGTGGGTGCCTGGAAAATCGAAAAAAAAAACAGAACAGGCAATTGAAAAAAAATAGCATGCACACCATTTATTTTCATATCAAAAATTGTTTATAACATAAGAAATAACTATTCCACTTCAATATATTAGCATTCAACCTATTTTAAAAATTTTAAGTTTAAAAAGTTACTCACCTTTTTATTTAAAAGAAGCAGAGCCTCTGTTTGGCCTTTTCGAATTTTGCAGAATAAAAATGCAGGCATGATAAACTGGAATGCTTATGTTTTCCTGACTAAAATTACTTGCATGCAGATGCTTTTGATCAGGCTTCAATTAGGCTTCAATTTGAGGTTGTGTAGAGATCATTCTTTTGGTTTGAAGATGTGCAAATGCTTTTTGAAACCCTTAAAACTGCAGACCTGTTCATTTCTAGGTGCATGCGGAGTTTATTTCATTTCCAGGTTTAGAAAAAATGCAGGCCTATTTGATTTTGAGGATGTTGAATTTCATGAGAACTAGTTTGCATGTTGTATCTATAAACTGATTTGGGTTTGTACAGGTATTAGAATTGCAGAATTTTTGAAGAGGAGTTACTGAATTTAGATATGAAGAGTTTGATTTAAGAAATTAATAAAATGAAGTTCTTTGATTTTGAAGAGGTGTTTTAAAGTTCTCTTTTTGATTTAGAAAATGAGAAAACAAGTATGAATGAAGATGCAAATTTATATAGATGAATTTTCAGATTTAATTAAATAAAAGAAAATTAAAAAAAAATTGTGCCACTTGTAAAAATTATTCAACATTTGTCAAATTGTTATGTTAATTTTTGAACATTAGTATAATGAGACCTTAAGAATACTACACTTGTCTTATTTAGCGTAATTAGTATTTAATTTACAAGTTATTATGTACATTAAGCCTAATTTTAATTTGTTAGTTAATATTTGAATATGTATATAAATTTATAAAAGAAATAAAAACAAACCATGTTTATAAATAAAACTTATACATATAAAAATTAAAACAATTAAGATTTATACTTTGGAATTT
This sequence comes from Allium cepa, assembly GCA_030765085.1. Lineage (NCBI taxonomy): Eukaryota > Viridiplantae > Streptophyta > Magnoliopsida > Asparagales > Amaryllidaceae > Allium > Allium cepa. The sequence continues at coordinate 189,159,896 of CM060943.1, forward strand.
TAAATTCAAATCAAATTCAAAATCAAATATTTTCAAATCAAGTTATGTATAAAAATTTAATTTGAAATAACAATTGCAAATTTTATTCAAAATCTATTTATAAAGAAAATACACTATTAATATTGTTTTTATAAATATCTTATTATTAAATTAAAACCATTTTAAAAGAAATTATATTTTTATCAATAAATTATCCATTTTATTAAGCCATAAAACTTTTTGTTAATTCATTCTAAATTTCAAACTCAAGCCAAATTATTTTAAACATTTAATATTTTTCTAATCAATTTTAATATCATATATTTATTTATTAAATAGTTTTAAAAACTTAATATTTAATTGAAATCAAAATTTCCAAATTATAATGTATATATTAGATTTTTAAAAACATGATTCACTTATTAAATTTAAACCAAGATTTATGTATTTAACTTTGGAAAGCTTAAATATTAAATAAAAACAATTTTCAAATTATTATAAATATTAAAACTAGAAAATATGCTTTACTTACTAAAACTAAAACAATGCTAATCTATTTAAAAATATAAACCATATATCTATATTATAAATAGAAACCAATTTATTATTTTAAAAAGATAAATAACCAATTAAATAATTATTGAAGAAGATTATTAAATCTATTTGAATTATTATTAACAAAATATCAATATCAATTTAATTTTTAATACTGATTATTAAATTGATATTGTTAAAAATTCGGGGATGTTACAATCCTTCCCCCTTAAAATAATTTCGTCCTCGAAATTTAAAACAAAGGTAATTTAATAATCTCATTAAAGATTTAATATTAAAACACAAGCATATATCAAACATACGTTAATAACCAAAACAACTAATTCAACCAATCAAACAAATCTAATTACCCAGACAAATTCTAGATAGAATCTTCTTGAGTTTCCCCAAGTATGTGTTTATATATATATATATATATATATATATATATATATATATATATATATATATAACGGGATACTCGCTCTAGAAAATCCAAACAATCAATACTATGAAGCTATAAAGCTCTTATTCAACTAGATCTATAACACTAGACAAAATATCAGACTACAAACGAGTCTGACTCAACAACCAAAACTCCAGTACTGCTGGTTCCAAAACTAGAGATAGATCATACACGTACTCCCTCAGAGATGCATCAATCTCATCGAATCCCAGTTATCCAAACTGGCAATCCAATCCTGTAGATCAATCACTTATTCTCACAAGAATACAAAAAAGATCCAAAACACTTCAGAGCTAACTTCTCAGACTTACCCAATCACATAGATTACTTTTTGATTGGAGAAAACTTATCCAAAATTAAATCTCCGACTTCAGAATTCAAATTCCTCCGTCCCAAATCCATAAAAATTTCCAAACGATCCTGAGCTGCCTACAGCCTTACTGATCAGCTCAACCTTCTCTGATGCCTCTAGAAACAAACTAGACCAATCAACACAACAAAATGATCTTCTCAATATCAACCAGAATCAAATCCTACTCCTCAAACATCAGAAGGCAACAACTCACTTCTCCTGTCTGGGAAAAGAAAAGAAGATGCACTTCCAAACTGCTTTCGCTGCTCAACTCTGATCCGAAGTAGAAGAAAATGCTGAAGAAGAACACGAGCACAAACTGGACAACACATCCCAAAAATATGATTCAAAAAATCCATAAGAAAACTCAGAAATTTCTCCAAAACTCTGAGCTGCTATGCCAACTCAATCTCCTTGGAACCATTCTTCTATAAAGCTGAACTACCGGTACCACTCCTAGAATCCCAGCCGATAAGAAAACTCAAACAATCGCAAGTCACTTTTGCGATCCACCCAAACTAAATCCAAGGAAAACCGTTCTCCCTTAGCCAAACAGAACAGCTTACACCTAACTAGCCAATCCACTGAAGAAACGGGTCCACTTAACTGCTTCTGAACTCCACTCCAGAAAAATTGCTAAGCCAGAAGATCTCTTGCCAACACACAGAACATTGCAAGCTGCACTGCTGCCACAGATGTATAAGATCTCCTAATCCAAAGCTCTTCGAGAAACTCGGACTTCAAAGAAAACAGAAACACCGGCTGAACACAGCCACAACATTGAGCAGACTCACTTCCTTAAACTTTTTCCAAAGAAATCATTTTCGGGAACATCCATAGTCACGGCATCACATCACGCAGCTACTACTTCCTAAGGTATCAAAATACCATCACTCGCTTCCGCCTAGCCAACAGATCCAAACTCTACTCATCCAACTTCAAAAATAAACTCCGAACCTTAATAGGATTCCTTCAGAGATTGATGAAATCCTTACACCAAACAACAAAGATTACTCGAGACGGTATTAGGTCTACAGTCTCGACAAATACACCTCCAACCTCAAATTTTCAAAACTCCAACCAAAAGGTAGTCGTGTTACACACACTACTACCCCATCTACCTCTATAACTTATATTGGAGAACCTGAACAGGTAACCCAACATATAGGTAGAAATAAATATATTTATATATTTAAAATTACAAATACGGTCTCTCAAGAAAGACACCACTACAGAGCCTAGGTATTCACTCAACCTAATGCTCTGATACCAAGTGAAACGACCCGACTTTCTTACCATAGAAAATCGCATCACTTTTAAGAAAGAAAGGGATAGAAAAGAGAAAAGAAAAAAAAGAGAAGAAAGAAACAACATCAGAATCTAAACAGCGGAATGAATAAATTATGTTAATAACATAAGTATTACATAGTATACATCAATTATCAGAGTTACACAGATATAAAAACACACACTAGACAGTTATAAACACCTGTCTAGTTATACAACTCAATACAGTACAAGAAACAACTCAGAGATACCAACACAACGGAAAACTATATATCTACACGCAGAAGCCTCCTGCTCCATTGCTCCTCCATAATTCTTCAAAGCTAACCTGAATCCCTTGGCTACTCGTAAAAATTTGGGTACCCAAGAGTTAAAAAAAAAAGATATAACTCCGGGTCAGACATGGGTCTGGTGTGAGTAACAGGTTAAGGTTGCTTAACTTTTAACACCTTTGAAAAGAAAAGGTATCACGTAAAACTTACCACATATAAACATGGAAAATTTTTCACCTTACGCTAACCAAAACATTTGATAGGAAATCCGATGATATTATAATAGGTCTAGGGTTTTCAAATAAATAAGAAATAGCCGAAATCGTTACATCTATTAAATTCCAGCTACTAGCCACAAAAGTGGGTAATACAATCAAAACCGTTGGCACTTATTGGATTTTGGATTCCATACAATGGCAGAGCTACTGGGGTACCACCCGTCACAGTACATGGCCTAGATCAATGTACCGAGGAGTACGCCCGCTCCCCTGCAACACAAGGCCGGAACCATTCCTTACTGAACAGTTCCAAACAAGACAACTCCGCGGTTGTAGCTAGCTACCGCCCACACAGCCGAATATAAAGGAACCTCTAGACAGGGGTAAATCTCACTCTCAAGTGGGGTCTACCCAAGAAGCCTTGCTGCACCTTCCCTGTTTTAGCCATTCCCGATTGATGAGGCTTGAGGCTACGATTACCTTTAGTGAACACATCACTTAGAATGCTCATCGTCCACCTGACGATGTTCTGAAAGCATTTAATCCATACAAGTTCATTCCGGTTTCGAACGAAACCGACGGCATTATCTTATTACACTCATTTTGGAATCACCCTAAGAGTTAACAACGATAACCCTTGCACTCTGAACCACCATCTCGAATCTATAAGTACTATTTCCGTCAAACTCATCATGGAATCACCCCTAGAGTTATACTGACGAATAGTTCTTACACCTTGAGTCTTCACAAAGCTCTACTTGGATTCACGACCTAACATTAATTTGGAATTGATGTGGTCTTCGGATAACCATATATGGAAACCGATCCCGGTCTCATCGAAATCCAAAGCGTGTCTTTTAGTTCCAAGTTGTTTTAAAGTTTAAAACACACACAGATAGATAACTACAAACCACAATTAATAATCAACATTATCAAATAAACAGGTAATCCACATTATCAATATCAAAATAGATAATCCATATATCATCATCACAATAGATAATCTATGTTATCATCACAATACGACCAAGCATTCATACCACACAACATTACTTATCTCATTTCTGAGATCTCAAAGCATTCAAGGCAATCAATGTCAACCATTCAAACATAAGCAATGATTTACTCATACCACATCAATAATTAATTTAAAGTGAATTAAATTAACTATCTCCATCTCTAATTAATTTAAAATGAATTAAATTAATTACTTCATCTTTAATTAATTTAAAATAAATTAAATTAATTACTTCATCAAAATATATCTTGCTTAATCAACCATTTAATTGATTACAATCAATAAATCATTCATTATTAATCACCTTAATTAATCACCCTTGATTAATTTTCCTTAATTACATTCATGTAATTATACTTAATTAATTTCAAAAATTAAATATTTCTCAACCAAACAGTAATTAACCTTTAATTACTTTAATTAATTAATAAATCATAATTAATTACATTAATCCTTAATTAATTTCATTAATTAATTACCTTTAATCACATATCATTGATTAATTAATCATCATTAATCATCTTTAATTAAATCATTAATTATAATAATTAATGATCTTTAATTATATTTAAATAAATTATCCTCTTAAATTAATTACCTTAAGTAATTAACTCATAATTATTAATCATCCCAGATTAATTACATTCAGTAATTAACTAACTTAATTACTTGATTAAACTAAATTAATTATTCCTTAATTAATTCCTTAATTAATCCCTTGATTAATTACTAAGTAATTACATTCCAAATTACTTCATTTTTAAACATCTTCAATTAATTATAACCTGTAATTATCAAGTAATTTCCCAATCCATTTATTACATACAGTAATTATCTTTAAAACCCAAGTGTTTAAAATTTAATTAAAACTTAATTAATTAAAATAAACAATCACATTAAACTAAATTAATTACATTAATTAATTTCTTAATTACTTCATTAAGCAATTATACTCAAACCATTCACAAATGATTATTATTAAATTAATTAATCTAATTAATTATAAAAAATTATCCATATTAATTAATTATTAAATAATACTGGTTAATGACCCTCATTAACCATTCTCTAATTATTTTCATTAAGTAGTTAACTTAGATTAGTTACAAATTAAATTATCTTTAATTATCCATTAATTAAAGTCTAGTTATTTACTTAATTAAGAGTAAATAAAAACTTAATTCATCCTTAATTATTTAATTAATTAACCTTGATTAAAACTTAATTACATAATTAATAATTCATTAATCATTAGTTTAAAAATCTAATTGATGATCTTAATTATAAATTGATTAATCATTAATCAATATTCATTTATTTCAAATCATTAATTAATTAAGTTAATTAACCATTCCTTAATTACTCCATTAATTAAATTAATTTCCAAAACATTTATCTTAATTAATTTTAAGATAAAATATTTCTAAATTATGTTCAAAAACAAATTTATTTGAAAAAAAAATTCTTTTGAACTTACATTTAAATGTCATTTTAAATACATGATTTAAAATGAATATATTTCAAACTAAATCAAAGTTTAATCAATTTAAAATCCTTTCAAAATTTCAAGACGAACAAGAGTTTGTTTTAAAAATGAAATGAATAAAATTTTTGAAGTTAAATTCATTTCAAAATCTCAATAACTTCAATTTACATTTAGTTTAAAACTTTCAAATTTAAACCTTCTTTAATTTCAAAAACTGAAATTCATTTTTAAAGTTTCAGATTTTAAATTGAATTTTCAAATCTTGCTCATATTTTTAAAAACTTCATTTTCTAAAAAATTCAACTACTTTACAAAATATAGTAGTATCTTAAGTTCAATTTTTATTAAAACTTTATTTTATTTAAAACTAAGATTTTGAATTAAACTTGAATTTCTAAAATTCAAACTTGAATTTAAATTTGATTTAAACTTTCCTCAACAATAAAACTTCAGATTTTAAAAATTTTAAACCCAGTTTAACAGGTTTCTGTAAACCTGAAAAAAAAATACCGAGCAAACCCGAGAACCCCTAAAATTACTTCGAGTTTACTACCTATCTTCCCCAAGCCCAATGCCCTATTGCTTTGACCAACGCATCACCTTTCCCCTGCTACCAATCTTACCCACTATCATCAGTGCAAACCATCACCATGCATATGCACGGCGACGCCGGCCACAATAGATCGCCGCTGATGATTGCTACACATTAGGAGCCATCACTACAACACCTCACGAACATCAAAACAAACTACCACCCACGAAATCAAGAAAATTTTCAAAAACCCAAACATGGAAACACAAATCAGGTTTCTGCCAAATCCTGTCAACGGCGAGTCTTCGCCGCTCTGACCACCAGATGTTCAACCTCTCCGGCCTCGAACTCATCCACGACCACTCTAACACCTCCCAAAACCTCATAGCACCCGGTCACTCCTTCATTCCATAATGAGTGATCTTCATCCCCATTTCAAAACTATGGCTTAAAAATAGATTTCAAAACTGCACCTTCCTCACTGAATTTCAAAATCATTAATGATTTTTCTAAGAATCTACAAACCCTCCTCTACAACTCAGAAGAACCCCGAGCTTCCTCAAGTCATAGATCACAAGAAATTGTTTAAATTTCATTCTCAGTTCAATTCTAAACTACAACCTAAACTATACTCTAAAAATCATATTTCTTGATTTAAAAATCAAGTTATAGTTAATACTTTATATTTATGAAACTGCATTACAAAATTTACATATTTGGATTTTTGGTAAAAATCACATGCACTAATGTTTCCCTGTGCTTACAGAGACACCATCTCATATTTTACTTTCTTGAAATTTTTAATATTAACTTAAGAAAATAAAACAACTTTTCTTTATAACTTTCATTATATCAGAAAACAAATTAAGTGATAAGTATTTAATAAAATTGTGGGTGCCTGGAAAATCAAAAAAAAAAGAACAGAACAGGCAATTGAAAAAAAAAACAACATGCACACCATTTATTTTCATATCAACAATTATCTATAACATAAGAAATAACTATTCCATTTCAATATACTAGCATTCAACCTATTTTAAAAAAATTAAATTTGAAAAGTTACTCACCTTTTTATTTAAAAGAAGCAGAACCTCTGTTTGACCTTTTGGAATTTTGTAGAATGAAAATGCAGGCATGATAAACTGGAATGCTTATGTTTTCCTAACTAAAATTACTTGCATGCTGGCTTCAATTAAGCTTCAATTTGAGGTTGTGTAGAGATCATTCTTTTGGTTTGAAGATGTGCAAATGCTTTTTGGAACCCTTAAAACTGCAGACTTGTTCATTTCCAGGTGCATGCAGAGTTTATTTCATTTCCAGGTTTAAAAAAAATGCAGGCCTATTTGATTTTGAGGATGTTGAATTTCATGAGAACAGGTTTTCATGTTGTATCTATAAACTGATTTGGGTTTGTACAGGTATTACAATTGCAGAATTTTTGAAGAGGAGTTACTGAATTTAGATATGAAGAGTTTGATTTAAGAAATTAATAAAATGGTGTTCTTTGATTTTGAAGAGGTATTTTAAAGTTCTCTTTTTGATTTAGAAAATGTAAAAACTAGTATGAATGAAGATGCAAGTTTATATAGATGAATTTTCAGATTTAATTAAATAAAAGAAAATTAAAACAAAATTGTGCCACTTGTAAAAATTATTCAACATTTGTCAAATTGTTATGTTAATTTTTAAACATTTGTATAATGAGACCTTAAGAATACTATACTTGTCTTATTTAGAGTAATTAATATTTAATTTACAAGTAATCATATACATTAAGCCTAATTTTAATTTGTTAGTTAACATTTGAATATGTATATAAATTTATAAAAGAAATAAAAATAAATCATGTTTATAAATAAAACTTATATATATAAAAATTAAAACAATTAAGATTTATACTTTGGAATTTTAAATTTAAATCAAATTCAAATTCAAATGTTTTCAAATCAAGTTATGTATAAAAATTTAATTTAAAATAATAATTGCAAATTTTATTCAAAATCTATTTATAAAGACAATACACTACTAATATTATTTTTATAAATATATTATTATTAATTTAAAATCATTTTAAAAGAAATTATATTTTTATCAATAAATTATCCATTTTATTAAGCCATAAAACTTTTTGTTAATTCGTTCTAAATTTAAAACTCAAGCCAAATTATTTTAAACATTTAATATTTTTCTTATCAATTTTAAAATCATATATTTATTTATTAAATAGTTTTAAAAACTTAATATTTAATTGAAATCAAAATTTCCAAATTATAATGTATATATTAGAATTTTTAAAACATGATTCACTAATTAAATTTAAACAAAGATTTATTTATTTAACTTTGGAAAGCTTAAATATTAAATAAAAACAAGTTTCAAATTACTACAAATATTAAAACTAGAAAATATGCTTTACATATTAAAATTAAAACAATGCTAATCTATTTAAAAATATAAACCATATATCTATATTATAAATAGAAACCAATTTATTATTTTAAAAAGATAAAATAACCAATTAAATAATTATTGAAGAAGATTATTAAATCTATTTGAATTATTATTAACAAAATATCAATATCAATTTAATTTTTAATACAGATTATTGAATTGATATTGTTAAAAATTCCGGGATCTTACAATCCTTCCCCCTTAAAAGAATTTCGTCCCCGAAATTTAAAACAAAGGTAATTTAACAATCTCATTAAAGATTTAATTTTAAAACACAAGCATATATCAAACATATGTTAATAACCAAAACAACTAATTCAACCAATCAAACAAATCTAATTATCCAGACAAATTCTAGATAGAATCTTCTCGAGTTTCCCCAAGTGTGTGTGAGAGAGAGTGTGTGTGTGTGTATCGGGATACTCGCTCTAGAAAATCCAAACAATCAATACTATGAAGCTACAAAGCTCTTATTCAACTAGATCTATAACACTAGATATCAGACTACAAACGAGTCTGACTCAACAACCAAAACTCCAGTACTGCTGGTTCCAAAACCAGAGGTAGATCATACACGTACTCCCTCAGAGATACGTCAATCTCATCGAATCCCAGTTATCCAAACTGGCAACCAATCCTGTAGATCAATCACTTATTCTCACAAGATTACAAAAAAGATTCAAAACACTTCAGAGCTAACTTCTCAGACTTACCCAATCTTATAGCTTACTTTTCGATCGAAGAAAATTTATCCAAAATTAAATCTCCGACTTCAGAATTCAAATTCCTCCATCCCAAATCCACAAAAATTTCCAGACGATCCTGAGCTTCCTACAGCCTTACTGATCAGCCTAACCTTCTCTGATGCCTCTAGAAACAAACTAGACCAATCAACACAACAAAATGATCTTCTCAAGATCAACCAGAATCAAATCCTACTCCTCAAACATCAGAAGGCAACAACTCACTTCTCCTGTCCGGGAAAAGAAAAGCAGATGCACTTCCAAACTGCTTTCGCTGCTCAACTCTGATCCGAAGTAGAAGAAAATGCTGAAGAAGAACACGAGCACAAACTGGACAACACATCCCAGAAATATGGTTCAACAAATCCATACGAAAACTCAGAAATTTCCCCAAAACTCTGAGCTGCTATGCCAACTCAATCTCCTTGGAACCATTCTTCTATAAAGCTGAACTACCGGTACCACTCTTGGAATCCTAGCCGATAAGAAAACTCAAACAATCGCAAGTCACTTTTGCGATCCATCCAAACTAAATCCAAGGAAAACTGTTCTCCCTTAGCCAAACAGAACAGCTTACACCTAACTAGCCAATCCACCGAAGAAACGGGTCCACTTAACTGCTTTTGAACTCCACTACAGAAAAATTGCTAAGCCAGAAGATCTCTTGCCAACACACAGAACATTGCAAGCTGCACTGTTGCCACAGATGTGTAAGATCTCCTAATCCAAAGCTCTTCGAGAAACTCGGACTTCAAAGCAAACAGAAACACCGGCTGAACACAGCCACAACACTGAAGCAGACTCACTTCCTTAAACTTGTTCCAAAGAAATCATCTTCGAGAACATCCATAGTCACTGCATCTCATCACGTAGCTACTACTTCCTAAGGTATCAAAATACTATCACTTGCTCCCGCCTAGCAACAGGTCCAAACTCTACTCATCCAACTTCAAAAATAAACTCCGAACCTTAACAGGTTTCCTTCAGAGATTGATGAAATCCTTACACCAAACTGCAAAGATTACTCGAGACGGTATTAGGTCTACAGTCTCAACAAATACACCTCCAACCTCAAATTTTCAAAACTCCAACCGAAAGGTAGTCGTGTTACACACACTACTACCCCATCTACCTCTATAACTTATATTGGAAAACCTGAATAGGTAACCCAACAGATCAGTTGTAACATCCCGTATTTTTAAGCCATTAAATTTGAACATTTAATTCATTTTAAATGTTGAATATGGATTTTAATATGAATTTTGAAATAAAAGACTTTGGTTAAGTTAATAAAAATTAGAAATTTCTTATACGGGAACTAAATTGGAATTTGAATAAAAATAGCTTAATATCATAAATTGGAATAAAATGGGTAATTCAGAAAGTAGATTGAGATGAAATAGATTGTAAAATTTATTTTTAAAGTTCATTTGGGTTCGAGTTATAATTTTGGACGGTTGGATGGAATTAATTGGCAATAGATTGAATTTGGAATTTTTTTTTTGGCAAGGCCGACGGTTTTATAGTGGACCGACCACTTTTATTACGAACGTAATAAGGTTGTAGTACAGGAGTAAGGTAAAGGCACCTTAGCTACTATGAATGAGGAAAAAAATACAGCACCGGATTATGACAGACTCGTCACAACTACTAGAAATAAATAACAAGGCTAGTTCTCCTCCTCAGAGGAAGAATCGCAAACTCCCTCATCATCCCTGGAAGAATGCAGAGTTCCACCCCCATGAAGACCAAAAAAGGGGCGAAAACGAACAGCTAGAGAAGGATCGTAATAGTCAGTGTCAGTAGAGTATACAAAAGATCGATCCCAGGCAGAATCAGCTAGAAGAATAGAATTCATCTCAGCAAACGTACCATCCATGTCAAGGACCAAGGAATCACCAGAAATACAATAATAAAGGCATCGGAGATCCAATAAGTCGTCAGATACATATCTAAAATAGGTGTCATCCACAGGGTTGAATCTCATACCAGAACGACGATCAGCCCAACAATGTTCAGTCTCAGCCCAAACAACGGGGGGCGGGGCGAGAATCGGCTCAGCAGGGAGAACTGAAGGCACAACACCAGGATCAGGGGAAGCAGGACGCTCAAAGGAAAGGGATGGACTTGAGACTGAAGCGACCAGAGATGCTTTGGGAACCCATTTCCTTAGCGGAGGCCGAGGCAGGGGAATCTTAGGAGCAGCAGGAGAGACAACAGAGCGCATGCAATCAGAGGCAATATGCCCAAAAGACTGACAGGAGGAACAAATGTCAGGGACCCATCCATAACGAACACGAACATCCACCACGTGACCAACAGCTAGCTGGACAGGAATAGAGGAAGGAAGAGGCTTAAGGGGAGAAATCTCAATCAGGGCCTTGGCGTATACAAGTTTATCACGCGCTACCGTATTAGAGTCAAAACATTTCAATTTACCTATATTGCACGCAAGCCAATTCAAGCCAAGCAACGGTTGTAAAGCAGATGGTATTTGGGAGAAATAAACCTAAATAGGGATAGAAAAACTTGCTCACGTACACTAGTTATAGACGGAGACCAGGGGGTAATAATAAAAGGTTGTCCATCAAAGAAGGTAGGCTCAGACTCCAGAACACGACAACGTTCCTCAGAGGAGGAGAACAATAAGTAGTACAAGGAATCAAACAACTTAACTTTGAGCCCACCCTGAAGTCTCCAGGCCCTACGACAAACAGCTGCCACATCATGAAGACGATGTTTAGGATCCAGAAAGCTTCCAACTACGTATCCTGACCAAAAGTCCAATTCGGCTTGCATAACACAGGGGGGAGGGATCATCACTCCGTTTTCCTCAACAATGTCGAACTCGACTGGTTCACAGAAACCCGCATTACGGGGCATGGATGTAAAAAGAGAAGACCATGTTTTGGGTACAGGTGGGCATGGGACAGCAGGCCGACACTCTACAACAGCAGAAGTGGCAACAGGGTTGGAGCAAAGAGAAACTGCATGCGTGATACCGCCAGGAGATAAAACGTTGATCACTGGAACAACATTGGCATTGGCAATAGTCCGTGAAGAGTCACAGGCAGGGGGAGACCCTGGACACTCAATTACTGATGGCAGATCAGAAGATAAATCACACAATGGGGAGGCCGTGCAATTGACAGGACCAGATCCCACTGAAGCATTCATACAAACACTTGATGTGCCACATTCTGGCATTACAGATTTAAACTTGTCACTGACTTCCCCTGCCAAACCACCTAATACACTGTCACCAACATTAATACCCGTGACTTTATCAACCAAAACGCAACAGGTTACATCATCGGTACTCACATTGGTTCCGGACTTAGCAAGTAAGCACGGCAAACCAGAATTAGTTGACGTAGTAGTCACAGCATCCTTAGCATCATTCATGTCGTTGCGGACTATAGTATCGGATGAAGGCCGCTTGCTTGCACTTAGAGCGGGGAATTCTCGGGGCGAGTGAAGGTCAGGGTGAACGACAACGTCAGCCGCCATACCTCTGAAACGTCGGCCTGAACGAGTTGAAGAGGGGGAGGGGTTATGCTGAGAAAAGAAAATAGGTGGAGATGAGGACATGAAGAGGAGCGTGGGAACAGAGAGGGAGGGAGACACGGAAACACTATGAGGAACACGAATGAAGAAATATCCAGATTGAAGTCGCCAAATCTGCCATTAAAACGCGATTTGAACTTTACTTTCGATTTTAAAACTTTGGGGCCAAGGAAACTATTTGAATTTGGAATTTTATATTAATTTAATAATATAATTTAATATTATAAAAATGCAAATAATCAAATTTTGATTCGAAATGAGTCAAAATGATTGTAAATGTGCTTATAAATTTCATATGATTTATTATTAAGTTAATAAAATTTTAAAAGTGGAGTTTCAAGTGATTTCGACAATTTTGGAAATTTGCTCGATTTAATAGACGAGTTAAAATAGCCTTCCGGGGCACAGTCTCGGAATTCGACAAAACCAATTCCATTGGATCCGTAATAGTTAGTTACTATCGGATTTCAATTTTCGTAGCAATCGGAGTTGTCGTTTGACCGTGGCAGCTTGAAACGCATCGAAATCTTTTTAATCGATTTAATTTTAAATTGAACGTTTAATTCTGTAACTCGCACATACGATCAAATTAGCTTACGAAACATATTCCATTGTGTTCGGAACGCGGAAAAACCTTAAAATCGCCTGTCGGAATGTGAGAATTGGGGATCGTTTGCATATGAGGTTAAATTGAGCATTTTGTTGAATAAAATATTATTAAATACTATTATAGAAACTAAAACATTTGCAAACCCTAGTGATATTCCCAGGCCGCCGTTTCTAGTATTTTCAATGGCCGGTAACGATTTTCCTTCTTCCTCCAAGATCTCCTAATCCATTCATTAATTCGCGAATCTCTTAACATGAAAGTTGTAGAGAGTGAGGAGATCGTGAGATCCAACGGTTGTTTTCGCGTGTAGTCTTCGTTTGGAGGAGTTATGAGGCTCCGTTCGTAGCCGTTCGTACTCGTCGTTATGGGTGGAAGGCACGATCGAGCTTGGAGGCTTTCAGGCCGTGGGTAGAGCATGAGTCGACGTTCGAGAGGGTGGTTCCCGATCGAGCTAAATCTCGACGTAGAAGGGGCGATTTCGTGCCCTAGGAGATCGTGATGGGTTCGATCGTGTTCCTGTGCGTGCGTTGGAGGAGAAAGGGGAAGGACGGCCGTGATTTTGGCTTATGGATCTAATGGCCTGACTTTTGCTTTGGGTATAATGAAATTAAAATTTAAAAGGGATTGTTTTAAATTCATTTCAAACTTTAATAATTCGTATCTTTCTCATACTGTATCAGAATTTAACGAATTTGGTATCGTCGGAATCGCAGAGACGCGCACTACGTGATGGTGCAGATCCAGAATCAGTCCGAGCAAGTAGAAATTTGAGTTAAATCGAACGTCGTTCGGTTTAATTTAAATTTCGAACGCTCGCCAAAACTCAAGGTGAGTTATTCTCACTCACATCTGGATATTGGCTGATTTAAATAATAAATATTTAAATATCTGTGTGATTGGTTGCATATTATTGTTATTATCAGTCTGGATTGATATTTATGTATGTAATGTGCTAATATTTGTGGATGCAGGGAAAACAGGTTGGAGGGATCTAACTGGATTCCTCACAATGTAGTAATATTTTTATAGTTGATGATGATGCCTGTTTATATATTGTGATTGATAAATTGGAATTTAATTGCATTGTGATATTGTGGGATAAATTATAAGCCCAGGATGTTAAATTATAAAGAAATCTGGGGTTTTAATTATAAAGAAATTAAATTGGATTTTCAAAAAGAATTTAAGAAAATTTATAAATAAGGAATTTAAAGGAATATAAAAATTAGAATTTGTTTGGGTGGAAAACTGGAATAAAATTTGTATTGGAATATTGCTGGGTAAATTATAAATCCATAATTAATTATAAATGGAGGAATTGAATTTTAGAGAAATAAAGATATTGTTAAATAATGAATTTTAAAGAATTAAAATTTGAAATCTATTTAGAATAGAAATTGAAAATTTGTAAAATCTGGAATGATAAACAAAGAGAAATGTTATCAATTTATAAATGTGAAAGTAAATTTATGTTATGAAACCATAAAACTAAATTGAAATAAATCGACAGAAATCGTGAGAAGGATTTCTGTGATGTTTAAGTGGAAATGAGATTCCTTGGGATAACCAAGTTCGAGTTTAAACTGATTTTATAAAAAGAAAGTTTTAAAAATTCAAACTTGTTTAAAAGTGTGTTTGGAAATTATTATTTTAAAATAATTATTAATAATTAGCAATAGTAAATTTTATAAATACCTTAATAATTATTTTTACAGAGGGATTTGTTTAAAAGACTAATTGTGGACTTAAATCATTTGAAATGAGTATTTATCTTATTAAAAACACTACTTTTAAATTTTAGTTTATTAAAAACCTTATTTAAAATCAAAGTTTATATCTTAATAAATGGTTTTACTGTACATATTTTGAAATTATATTTTGGGTAAGTAACTAGAAGTGAATTTACGTATTTTAAAGTATATTTCAATATAAAATGTTTTTGACTGTTTTCAAACTAAGTTGTTTTGAACTTGGTTATTTCCAATGGGAATATATGGTAAAAGATTTACCTTGTAATGGAAGAAATTTGGGAATTGTTTTCAAATGGGTTTTGAAAATTTGAAAATATATCTTTCAAAGATATTTGAGGCAAATAAATAATGTGGGAATTATTTATTGTGTGATAGGTGCTTATGGATGTTTATGAATATAAATTGATAGTTAAATCACCGACTATCAATATTGGACAAATGCGTTGATCGTTTCGAAGAGACCGAGATCGAGATTTAATTCTCGAAAACCACTTCGATCCAATTTGTACGTTTCGTGCGGAAAACGTGTTCGGAGTCGAAGATGGAGTAGTGAAGTGCAAGGGCTTGTCGCTACTAATCCTGAGGATATTTCCAAAATGGATGTAGTAGGAATAGTACCTTCGGTTCCGTTCGAACCCGGGACGGACTTGTATGGATGAATGCTTGCGAAACATCGTCAGGTGGACGATGGGCATTCTAAGTGAAAACGTTCTAAAGGTAACGCTTAGCCTCAAGCCTCATCAACCGGGAATGACTGAAAATCAGGGGATACGCGGCAAGGTCAGGTGGGTCATACCCAAGCAGGACAAGATATTTCCCCTGTCTAGATGTCCCTTATATATATTTCGGCTTAGTGTGTGGTTGTTCACGCCAACCACGGGGTTTATCTTGTTCGGGACTGTTTAGTAAGGAATGGTTCCGGCCTTGTGTTGCAGGGGATGAAGGGAGTAGTCCTCGGTACGGTGATCTAGACCCCGTACTGTGACAGGTGGTACCCCAGTGCCTAGTCATTGTTGGAAATCCATTCTCCCTACGAGCCTTGTACGAGTTTTGTTTGTATTACCCACTTCGGTGGCTAGTAGCTGGAATTTAATGAATGTAACAATTTCGGCTATTTTATAAGTATTTGTAAATAGACCCTATTATAATATCAGAGGATTTTCTATAAAAAGTGTTTTAGCTATCGTAAGGTAAAAACCCGACATGTTTATTTGTGGCGTGGTCTTACGAGATGCTTTTGATTTACAAAGGATTTTTGAAACTTTAATAATCAAGTTGGATGCATATTTAGTATCAGCTGGTATTCCAGACTGACTCGGGTGTTATTTCATTATAATGCTCGGGTCAGACCGAGTATTATTTGTTCAGGTCAGGATGCTATGGAGCAGGAGAGGAGCTGGAGTCCGAGACATATTATATGTACCTATATATTTATCCACTGCTATGATTATATGGTATGTATGATTGGTGATTGTTGATGTATGAGATACTCTGATGATATGATGTATAAAACAGTGATAGATTTCATTTTGTGTAAAGTTCTATATTTACTATTATATTTTATTCCGCTGCGACTGTGAGATTCTGATATTGTTTTAGTTTCTTCTTCTTCTATCTCTTCTTCTTTAACCCTAATGGTTCGTATTTCTGTGCCACTTGAGTTAATAGAGATAGAATATTGTTGATTCAAGGAGTAAGGATTTGCGGACCGTCACATCGGTAGAAGTAAATATATTTATATATTTAAAAATTACAAATACGCTCTCTCAAGAAAGACACCACTACAGAGCCTAGGTATTCACTCAACGTAATATTCATATACCAAGTGAAACGACCCGATTTTCTTACCATAGAAAATCGCATCTTTTTTAAGAAAGAAAGGGATAGAAAAGAGAAAAGAAAGAAGAGAAGAAAGAAACAACATCGGAATATAAACAGCGGAATGAATAAATTATATTAATAACATAAGTATTACATAGTATACATCAATTATCAGAGTTACACAGATATACAAACACATACTAGACAGTTATGAACACCTGTCTAATTATACAACTCAATACAGTACAAGAAACAACTCAGAGATACCAACACAACGGAAAACTATATATCTACATGCAGAAGCCTCCTACTCCATTACTCCTCCATAATTCGTCAAAGCTAACCTGAGTCCTAACCTGAATCCCTTGGCTACTCGTAAAAATTTGAGTACCCAAGAGTTAAAGAAAAACAAAAATAACTCCGGGTCAGACATGGGTCTGGTGTGAGTAACAGGTTAAGGTTGCTTAACTTTTAAAACCTTTGAAAAGAAAAGGTATCACGTAAGACTTCCCACACATAAACGTAGAAAAGTTTTTACCTTACGCTAACCAAAACATTTGATAGGAAATCCGATGATATTATAATAGGTCTAGGGTTTTCAAATAAATAAGAAATAGCCGAAATTGTTACATCTATTAAATTACAGCTACTAGCCACAAAAGTGGGTAATACAATCAAAACCGTTGGCACTTATTGGATTTTGGATTCCATATAATGACAGGGCTACTGGAGTACCGTCCGTCATAGTATGTGGCCTAGATCAACGTACCGAGGAGTACGCCCGCTCCCCTGCAACACAAGGCCGGAACCATTCCTTACTGAACAGTTCCAAACAAGACAACCCCACGGTTGTAGCTAGCAACCGCCACACACAGCCGAATATAAAGGAACCTCTAGACAGGGGTAAATCTCACTCTCAAGTGGAGGCTACCCACAAAACCTTGCTGCACCTCCCCTGTTTTATCCATTCCCGGTTGATGAGGCTTGAGGCTACGATTACCTTTAGTGAACACATCACTTAGAATGCTCATCATCCACCTGACGATGTTCTGAAAGCATTCAATCCATACAAGTTCGTTCCGGGTTCGAACGAAACCGAAGGCATTATCTCATTACACTCATTTTGGAATCATCCTTAGAGTTAACGACGATAACCCTTGCACTCTGAGGCACCATCTCGAATCTATAAATACTATTTCCGTCAAACTCATCACGGAATCACCCCTAGAGCTATACTGACGAATAGTTCTTTCACCTCGAGTCTTCACAAAGCTCTACTTGGATTCACGACCTAACGTTAATTTGGAATCGATGTGGTTTTCAGATATCCAATTATGGAAACCCGATCCCGGTCTCATCGAAATCCAAAGCGTGTCTTTTAGGTCCAAGTTGTTTTAAAGTTTAAAATAATTCAATTATCTATATACACATAGATAGATAACTCACAAACCACAATTGATAATCAACATTATCAAATAAATAGGTAATCCACATTATCAATATCAAAATAGATAATCCATATATCATCATCACAATAGATAATCTATGTTATCATCACAATACGACCAAGCATTCATACCACACAACATTACTTATCTCATTTCTGAAATCTCAAAGCATTCAAGGAAATCAATGTCAACCATTCATACATAAGCAATGATTTACACATACCACATCAATAATTAATTTTAAGTGAATTAAATTAACTGTCTCCATATCTAATTAATTTAAAAATAAATTAAATTAATTACTTCATCTTTAATTAATTTGAAATAAATTAAATTAATTACTTCATCAAAATATATCTTGCTTACTCAACCATTTAATTGGTTACAATCAATAAATCATTCATTATTAATCACCTTAATTAATCACCCTTGATTAATTTTCCTTAATGACATTCATGTAATTATACTTAATTAATTTCACAAATTAAATATTTCTCAACCAAACAGTAATTAACCTTTAATTACTTCAATTAATTAATAAATCATAATTAATTACATTAATCCTTAATTAATTTCATTAATTAATTACCTTTAATTACTTAATATTGATTAATTAATCATCATTTATCATCTTTAGTTATATCATTAATTATAATAACTAACGATCTTTAATTATATTTAAATAAATTATCCTCCTAAATTAATTACCTTAAGTAATTAACTCATAATTATTAATCATCCCAGATTAATTACATTCAGTAATTAACTACCTTAATTACTTTATTAAACCAAATTAATTATTCCTTAATTAATTCCTTAATTAATCCCTTGATTAATTACTAAGTAATTACATTCCAAATTACTTCATTCTTAAACATCTTCAATTAATTATAACCTGTAATTATCAAGTAATTTCCCAATTCATTTATTACATATAGTAATTATCTTTAAAACCCAAGTGTTTAAAATTTAATTAAAACCTAATTAATTGAAATAAACAATCACATTAAACTAAATTAATTGCATTAATTAATTTCTTAATTACTTCATTAAGTAATTATACTCAAATCATTCACAAATGATTATTATTAAATTAATTAATCTAATTAATTATAAAAAATTATCCATATTAATTAATTATTAAATAATCCTTGTTAATGACCTTCGTTAACCATTCTCTAATTATTTTCATTAAGTAATTAACTTAGATTAGTTACAAATTAAATTATCTTTAATTATCCATTAATTAAAGTCTAATTATTTACTTAATTAAGAGTAAATAAAAACTTAATTCATCCTTAATTATTTAATTAATTAACCTTGATTAAAACTTAATTACATAATTAATAATTCATTAATCATTAATTTAAAAATCTAATTAATGATCTTAATTATAAATTGATTAATCATTAATCAATATTCATTAATTTCAAGCCATTAATTAATCAAGTTAATTAACCATTCCTTAATTACTCCATTAATTAAATTAATTTCCAAAACATTTATCTTAATTAATTTTAAGATAAAATATTTCTAAATTATGTTCAAAAACAAATTTATTTGAAAACAAATTTTATTTTGAACTTATTTTTAAATTTCATTTTAAATACATGATTTAAAATGAATATATTTTAAACTAAATCAAAGTTTAAACAATTTAAATCCCTTTAAAAATTTCAAGACAAACAAGAGTTTGTCTTAAAAATGAAATGCATAAAATTTTTGAAGTTAAATTCATTTCAAAATCTCAATAACTTCAATTTACATTTAGTTTAAAACTTTCAAATTTAAACCTTCTTTAATTTCAAAAACTGAAATTCATTTTTAAATTTTTAGATTTTAAATTAAATTTTCAAATCTTGTTCATATTTTTAAAAACTCCATTTTCTAAAAATTCAACTACTTTACAAAATAAATTAGTATCTTAAGTTCAATTTTTATTAAAACTTCATTTTATTTAAAACTGAGATTTTGAATTAAACTTGAATTTCTAAAATTCAAACTTGAATTTAAATTTGATTTAAACTTTCCTCAACAATAAAACTTCAGATTTTAAAAATTTTAAACCCAGATTTAACAGGTTTCTGTAAACCCGAAAAAAAATACAGAGCAAACTTGAGAACCCCTAAAATTACTTCGAGTTTATTACCTATCTTCCCCGAGCCCAATGCCCTATTGCTTCGAGCAACGCATCACCTTTCCCCTGCTACCAATCTTACCCACTATCATCAGTGCAAACCATCACCGTGCGTATGCACGGCGACGCCGGCCACAATAGATCGTCGCTGATGATCGCTACACATCAGGAGCCATCACCACAACACCTCACGAACATCAAAACAAACTACCACCCACGAAATCAAGATCGAGTGCAAAAACCCAAACTTGGAAACACAAATCAGGTTTCTGCCAAAACCTGTCAACGACGAGTCTTCGCCGCTCCGACCACCAGATGTTCAACCTCTCCGGCCTCGAACTCATCCACGACCACTCTAACACCTCCCAAAACCTCATAGCACTCGGTCACTCCTTCATTCCGTAATGACTGATCTTCACCCCATTTCAAAACTAGGGTCTAAAAATAGATTTCAAAACTGCACCTTCCTCACTGAATTTCAACATCATTAATGATTTTTCCAAGAATCTACAAACCCTCCTCTACAACTCAGAAGAACCCCGAGCTTCCTCAAGTAATAGATCACAAGAAATTGCTTAAATTTCATTCTTAGTTCAATTCTAAACCGCAATCTAAACTATACTCTAAAAATCCTATTTCTTGATGTAAAAACCAAATTATAGTTAATGCTTTATATTTATGAAACTGCATTACAAAATTTACATATTTGGATTTTTGGTAAAAATCACATGCACTGATGTTTCCCCGTGCTTACAGAGACAACATCTCATATTTTACTTTCTTGAAAATTTTAATATTAACTTAAGAAAATAAAACAACTTTGTTTATAACTTTCATTATATCAGAAAACAAATTAAGTGATAAGTATTTAATAAAATTGTGGATGCCTGGAAAATCAAAAAAAAAAATAGAACAGGCAATTGAAAAAAAATAGCATGCACACCATTTATTTTCATATCAACAATTATCTATAACATAAGAAATAACTATTCCATTTCAATATACTAGCATTCAACCTATTTTAATATTTTTAAATTTAAAAAGTTACTCACCTTTTTATTTAAAAGAAGCAGAGCCTCTGTTTGACCTTTTTGAATTTCGCAGAATAAAAATGCAGGCATGATAAACGAAATGCTTATGTTTTGCTGGCTAAAATTACTTGCATGTAGATGCTTTTGATCATGCTTCAATTAGGCTTCAATTTGAGGTTGTGCAGAGATCATTCTTTTGGTTTGAAGATGTGCAAATGCTTTTTGAAACCCTTAAAACTGCAGACTTGTTCATTTCCAGGTGCATGTAGAGTTTATTTTATTTCCAGGTCTTAAAAAAAAAATGCTGGCCTATTTTATTTTGAGGATGTTGAATTTCATGAGAACAGGTTTGCATGTTGTATCTATAAACTGATTTGGGTTTGTACAGGTATTAGAATTGCAGAATTTTTGAAGAGGAGTTACTGAATTTAGATATGAAGAGTTTGATTTAAGAAATTGATAAAATGAAGTTCTTTGATTTTGAAGAGGTGTTTTAAAGTTCTCTTTTTGATTTAGAAAATGAGAAAACAAGTATGAATGAAGATGCAAGTTTATATAGATGAATTTTCAGATTTAATTAAATAAAAGAAAATTAAAAGAAAATTGTGCCACTTGTAAAAATTATTCAACATTTGTCAAATTGTTATGTTAATTTTTGAACATTTGTATAATGAGACCTTAAGAATACTACAGTTGTCTTATTTATAGTAATTAATATTTAATTTACAAGTTATTATGTACATTAAGCCTAATTTTAATTTGTTAGTTAATATTTGAATATGTATATAAATTTATAAAAGAAATAAAAACAAACCATGTTTATAAATAAAACTTATACATATAAAAATTAAAACAATTAAGATTTATACTTTGGAATTTTAAATTCAAATCAAATTCAAAATCAAATATTTTCAAATCAAGTTATGTATAAAAATTTAATTTGAAATAACAATTGCAAATTTTATTCAAAATTTATTTATAAAGACAATACACTATTAATATTGTTTTTATAAATATCTTATTATTAAATTAAAATCATTTTAAATGAAATTATATTTTTATCAATAAATTATCCATTTTATTAAGCCATAAAACTTTTTGTTAATTCATTCTAAATTTAAAACTCAGGCCAAATTATTTTAAACATTTAATATTTTTTTATCAATTTTAAAATCATATATTTATTTATTAAATAGTTTTAAAAACTTAATATTTAATTGAAATCAAAATTTCCAAATTATGATGTATATATTAGAATTTTTAAAACATGATTCACTAATTAAATTTAAACCAAGATTTATGTATTTAACTTTGGAAAGCTTAAATATTAAATAAAAACAATTTTAAAATTACTACAAATATTAAAACTAGAAATATGCTTTACTTATTAAAATTAAAACAATTCTAATCTATTTAAAAATATAAACCATATATCTATATTATAAATAGAAACCAATTTGTTATTTTAAAAAGATAAAATAACCAATTAAATAATTATTGAAGAAGATTATTAAATCTATTTGAATTATTATTAACAAAATATCAATATCAATTTAATTTTTAATACAGATTATTAATTGATACTGTTAAAAATTCTGGGATGTTACAAGTTTTCTACACTATGCACTAATAATAATATCAAAAAGATTTTGCTTAGTAAGCATTATTGACTGACATAAGGAGAAATCTCCTCCAAGTGTGCGCTTGCATTGTGTGTGTGGCGGGAGGCCTTATGGAAGTTTCATTTTCTAAAAAGCATTGTAGTTTTCAACTTTTAAAATCTTTTGTTGTTGTTTTAAAGATAAAATTGTTTTTTCGCTCATACCAGTCCCATGACAGAACTTTCTTCGTACAACGTGATAGGGTGTTCTCGCTTCGCGTTTAGTGGCGAACGGGAGACTCTTACCCCTACATGTCCCCGGGGTGGGGTTGGTTAACCGGGAAGGTGAAGAAGTCGAAAGGCTGGCCGTAAAAGCGAGGGCAGGGTACCATTGTGAGCCACAGCGGGGCTGGGATAGTTAAAAAGCCTACCAGTCGAGATTGGCCGCTATCGATGGTTGAACAGCCTAGGTCGTTAGAATGGTGCCATCGAAAACACCATCTGTACCTCTACGAAAAGAATCTAAAGATGACTTGTCTTGTGTTTGGTATTTAGAATCCATCCCCATACTAACATAAAATGAGGAAGGCTCCACCTTCAACATTGCCTTCTCATCGAAAGTCACATGCCTACTGATAATGATGTTCATGCTAATAAGACATTATAACCTACATCCCTTCACTCCGCTCTTATAACTTAGAAAGATACGCTTGTGAGGTCTAGGTTCCAACTTTCCTCTGCTCTCTTTACATAAGATGGACGTGCAGACACTCTGAGAAATGAATAGCTAAGGGGTACTCCTTTACATAGTTCTTCAAGGATATTCATATCCATGGTAGTAGAAGGTGCGCGATTGATGAGGAAAGCTGCCATAAATAAAGTTTTTGTCCAAAATCTCTTCTTCAATTTAGCAGTCAATCTGAGGTAACGAGTTCTCTCCAATAATGTCTGATTCATTATTTCAGAAACTCCATTGGACTGAGGGTCGCTGGGTGTGGTGTAATGCCTCTTAATTCCTTCGGACTCACAAAATTGACGAATTCCTATGATGTAGATTCACCATCGTTATTTGACGAAGAACCTTCGACTTCTTTCCCGACTGCTTTTCAACTATAGATTTTCACTTTCAAAACCTAGCAAAGCTTTCACTCTTAGGCTGTAGGAAGTATACCAATATTTTATGAGAGAAATCATATATAAATGAAATAAAGTACCTAGCTCCATCTAAGGATAGGCAAGGGGGATCCCAAACATATGTAGGAACGTACTCCAAGACAGCTTTTGCTTTATGCTCACCAATGTCAAAAGAAATCTTTGTTTGCTTTCCAAAAACATAATCTTCACAAAAATCAAGCTTTGAATACTGAACATCATAAATCAAACCTCGTTTTCTCAACTCATCCAAACTGCATCCACCAATATGTCCCACCCGCAAGTGCCACAATCTTGAAGATTCTGAATTCGTAGAAGTAGTAAAAGCCGATTCATCAACTATAGTAGTGCCCTTCAATAAATAAAGATTTCATGTCCTCACATTTTTTTACAATCATGGAACCCTTAAATATCTTCAACTTCTCTCCCTCAACTATAATCTTTCCATGCCTACCTAAAGCCCGAATAAAAATCAAGCTGTTTCTCAAATAAGGTACATGTCTAACATTAGTAATAATACGAATAACACTGTCAAATATCCTGGCCTTTACACTACCAACACCAACCATATGGTAAGAAGCATATTTGTCTATCAGAATCTCTCCTCCATCAATATCACGGTATGTAGAGAAGCAGTTCCTATCAGGTGTCATCTGATTAGATGCGCTAGAATTAATAAGCCATAAGTTTCTCTTCCCAAAAGAGCTAGACGCCGTAAACACATCTGTATCACTCTTTGTATTTGATTTTTCTATAGTAGATGCTAAAGCTTGCTTTGGGTCCTTTCTTCTTTCTTCAGGCTTAGGACTTGAACTATAAAGTGCCCCATTTTTTACGATAATGGCAAGTTAATCGCTTAGGCCTTCTAGACTGAGACCTTGAATTACTTCAACCTCCATCATTCTTTGAATTTATTTGGCTTCTACCTTTCTAAATAGATAAGCCTTCTATATCACTATCTATAATAGCGCTTGCCAATCTACCTCTCAACATTTCATTGTGAAGACTAGCCTTTACATTTGATAGACTACGACCATATATTATGGAATTAACAAAAGCAGTATATTCTTTAGATAAGGAACCCAAGAGGATCACTACTTGAGCCTCATTGGTAATATCAGCATCCGCTGCATTAAGCTTCATAAAGAAAGTGGTCAAAGCATCTACATGCTCCATAAGATCGACTCTGGGATTCATCTTAAACGAATAAAGTTATTGCTGAAGAATAATCCGATTGGCGTAAGACTTGTCTTGATATGCATTAGATAATGCATCCCATAATTCCTTTGCCATCTTCTATTGAGAGAATGCTATAAGAACTTCATTTGAAAGACTCAACTAAATTATTGTAAGAGCTTCATCTTCCATCACTTCAAAACTGCTGCCTCGCTATCTTTCAATTTATCAAGGGCATAAACAATCTTAAAAGTCTTCTCCTTCTTCAACACTGCCTCCATCTTCATCTTCCAAGTTTCGAAATCTCTCATTCCATTAAAATGTGTAATGGCATAATTGGCACTAGATCCACCAATAGACTTTCTAGAAGTAGCCATTAATACCTAAACAGAATAGTAACACTAGCTCTTATACCAAATTGTTGTGAAAATTTTGAATGAGCGGAAGCGTATTTTATTAGGATCTAGCATTGCCTATTTGAATACCAATACAACTTAAATCAACTATGAGATCACACAAGAACGAATAATGGAAAGAAAAAGAGAAAGAAACACAAAAGATTTAACGTGTTTTAGATATAAGTACATCCATGGTGACCCAACAACCCTTTATATTTATTCACTTCGAGAGAGAGTACAATATGAGAAGAGTATATATAAATCATTCAATAAATTTCACTCACCCTAAAATTACAGAAATATTGATCTTATTGAGATTTTTGGTGGAGAACACTCTTGTTGGTTTGTGATGAAAAGATGAGCAAATGTCTTCATATTTATAGGTGCAAGGATAAAAAATGCCTTAGAGGTAAGGATGAAATGTTTTTGGATTTTCATGGTTTGATTTCAATACAAATTTAACATATTTGTTTTTTTTCACATATATTCTTATTTTAATGATTCCACAAATCAATTAATATCTCTTCTAATACTAATTGATTATCTTTCCAGTTTGTTTCCCATATTTAATTGACTATGGGAATTAATTAATACATTCTCCCTTGTAAATTTGGAAGTGATATAAATTGTCCAAATTTTACATATGTCTCTTTAGATGCAATATGGAAAATACGAAATTCTAGTCATATATGCCCACCTATTGATTTATAGCCTCTTTTCTTGTTTTTTCACTTTGGTTTTTGTTAGCTCTTTTTAGTTGCCGACTTAAAATACAGCTGAGTTTTTTTATTACGAGTTTTGGGTTTGTGGCAACTAGATATTGTATTTCATTTTGGTTATGCAAAAAAGTACTGGTTAAAGAAAATAATATTTATAATCTAATTAAATAACAAAAGATAGTAAATCATAACATAACTTATACACCTCATATACCTAATATGTAAAGAGAATCAACCAACAATTATGATCTAAATACGGATAAATGTTAAATAAAAAATACCTTATATATCAAAATCGATGAAACTATGGTTTTTTGCTAATGCAAAATCAAAATATAACTCAACAGAATCAAACATTTAGAAAAATCATTTAATCGTATCAAGGTAAACAAAATAATGTTTGTTATTTTTTTTAAATGGATTCTGAACAGAAATCTAGAAATTCTTTTTAGATGCATCTTGTTAAAGAAGGGAATGGTAAAGAGTTTCAACATAATTACATGGTTGGAATAGATCCAAAAGAAAAGTATGACTTTCTGTATGATACATGCATTAATGGTTGTTCTAATAGGTTATAATGAAAAAACTAGGTTATGGGGGAGTAAATGTAAAGTGGTCTCTTAAAGTATGGAGAAGTCAAAACTAGATGAGAAGAATTATGGAGAAAGAATACAAATATTCAAATATTACCTTTTTTGTATAATTGAATAAAATAGAACAGAATAGATTATAAAAATTCCATTTCATAAAGTATGATAATTAAAAGAGAAAAAAAAAATCACAAAATGTGAATAATTAGTAGTTCAACTTTGACTGATTGAAGATTAATATTTGCACTTGATAGTTTTATAGTTTTTCTATTAGGAATTTCGCCGTGTCTCTTCCTACGTTTAAGCCTAGTTTAGAAGTCCTCGCTCCGAACGTCGCCCGAATTATCTTTTGTGCTTACAGAATGGTTTGATCAAACACAGAAGAAGAGAATAACGGGTTTTAAGGGAAAATATATGGAATATGCATTCAATAATGGAATCATAAATTAATAAATTTTTGAAGGTCAACATGTAAGAAATCGAAAAAATTAAAATAGGATTCTTTGTCTTCCTTGACTGTCACGTAGCAATATGTGCAAGTAACAAAGTGATTGTTTATTTTTTGAAAATAAGAGTGGAAATTAATTCAAGTGGAGCATCCATTTCGATATTTTGGGTTTCAGATCCTAGTCCTCTACAAATTCAGTTTAAAGCACCTTATGCCTAGCCACTTGAGTTTGTAGTCCCGAATATAATGATGATTTATATTTCAAACTTAAATATTCGATAGATTGTAAAGAAGTCTATGCTACAAAGTTCACTCGCCATCAATTCTATGAATTTACTCAAATCACCCTACTACATCTTTTAACATTTTTATTTCTCCCTTAATAATTCACATTAAATTTAGTAGTACAATTGGGATGATCTTTCGAATTTTTTTGTTATATAAATTAACTTTCTAGATTACAATGAATTATTTAACATCGTTGTAAATCCATTACAAATCAATATGTTTTTGTAAGCAACAAAATATTGGTAATTAAATTTTAAATTTAAATTTTTTCGATAATCCTACTTTCAACTTATTATGCATTATTTCTAAACATCGATAATTATGTTATAATTTTTCAAAGTACCATGTTTTTTTAGTAGCGTTTAAATGTAATATTTCCTTACTTTTGACGTGTAGTGTTGACCACAGAATAATAATATAGTTGTTGAAAATCCTAGCGATTATGAACTTTGTGATGCAATATAGCACTTATTTTTTTCGAAAAGAAAAACAAGAGAACCATCACAAATCTATCGATAACGTTATTGTTGATTTTTTTGGTGTATCTTGGGTATTGAAGGGTTAAATAGTTGTAATTTTGATGATTTTCTTGTAATATAATTTGTATATCCATTTAATCCATTTCAATGAAACTTACCTAGTATCAACATTCTTCATGCGTAATCAAGGAACTATAAGTTGTATCTTGAGATAAATGTTATGAATAGAAATATGATTATGTTCTTCAATCATCATGCTTTTTTGTGCTCATCAAATTCTATATCCTTCCACTAATGAAAACGAATTAATTGATTAAGCTATGGATGCCTTTATGTGTCAAATTTTAATACTTACAATTTTTAATTGATTTTATTATGCATGAAAAGTGAATAGTTGATTGTACATATGACATATGTAATCTAGGATTGTTGATCTTCTATCAATCGAGCGATGCATGAATGTATAAAAAATTCAAATTTTAGTTTTATGGAGAACAGAGGGTCACGGATTGCTTTTCATTTTGTCTAACTTCTTCTCTCATAACAAATTCATTCGTCTTTCCCTTCATTCTCCTAGCTCCCATTCGTCCTTAACCTTTCCTTCCTCTACCAGTCTTAGTTCCCATTCCTACTATTTTTTGGATTTTACCTTCTCGGTTGCCTCCACATTACTACTCACATCCTTCCTTTGTTCCATAGATTCGTGCCCCATTCTCTCCTTCTGCTCTCGGATCTCTCTTCCGCTTACATTAGTTTCTGCTTCTAGATGAAGCTCCACCCATTGCATAAGCTTTCTAGCAACATTTGGAACTCTTTGAGAACCATTGCTACCCAAATTTGGGCATGTTTTTCTTGAGCAATTCCTCTAACTTCAATGTACGTCTTGTTTTAGAGTTTCCTTTCTGGTTTTGGCACTTTGAGTTTCTTGATGTAGTTATTGTTTTTGTAATCATTTTTATTTGGTGACTGGATTATGCTATTTCTATGGTGTATTAGTTTTTGTCTGTTAAGCTTTGGTTTTATTGGTGGTAGTTTGGAACGTAAAATTAAGGGTAAACGATGTTGCCTTTTCCAAATAGTACCTTCTTGCAAAATTTGGAGATTGGTATCTGTTTCCTATAATGGTTATGTGTACACGCTTTGAAAGTCAACTTGCTTAAACTTTTCCATTTTATCCTGTTTTCCTTAAGCCATTTATGGTGATTGCCTGACATTGAAGCTTGTTTTCCTTATCATTTGTTTGGATGGTAGCTCTTGTCGGAATACTCATTGTCATTCACTCATGAGTTAGTTCCTTTGTCATAGTTTTAAGCTCTTTGCTTCGGTTTGATCAGGGTTAGTTGCAATTTATTTATATTATGTCATAGTTAAAGCTTTTTCCTTATTTCTATCAATACGAGCTTTTTATTTCTAATATTGTCTCTAGGATATTGTGTGTTATTGAGAGTGATTTCCTAGTGTAACTTGTTTTTTGAATGATATACTTTGTAGGAGATTGTGCCAAAGTTGCCAAGGAACTTTTTATGACACTAGTTATACATTATTTACGAAAGTGGTATAATCACTATAAAAAAAGTTTGACTTGGCAAAAATAGAAGATAAGTAATCTCTTAAAACCAGCGCATAGTAATTAATTTATAACATAATTGAAGATGAGGGTTGCTACATGCACTCGGTTATTTAGTCGCATACACTTTATGTACGATTGATTACATTCAAATGTTATTTTCTTAATTGAAAAGTGGTCCTATAATATGACCTGATGGAGCAAGTACTGACACATTCGTTTTTTGGGTGAGTACTACTAGCAATTCTTAACTGAAGATATATTAATAGATCCACAATTATTACATTAGTTCATAGATTGATAAAATGTATAACCATATCCATTGTATAATATACACCTTGCAATTAATAGTAGCCTTTATTTTACAAAATTTATATATACTCCCTTTTCTTTCCTTTGTAGTCTCAATCTACACATACATAATTTTCATTCCAATTGCAACTATTAGGAAAGTTAATAATTTTTCATACAAATATGGGTTTTTGGGTAAGCACTATTAAGAAAGTTAGAGCGATGTTCAACCATGGAAGGGACAAGAAGACTAAAGCAAAAGGTCCATTTTATGTTCTTTACTTTTCTTTTGATTTTCCAGGGCTCTAATTTATTTTTCATTGTTAATATTTGCATTTTATTTTCCTAAGAATGGAATATGTTATATGGATGTCCCTTGAAGGACAATAGTATATCTCTAAATTTTTATATAAAGACAGTAAAATCAAATGCCAACATCATAAAGTAAATCTTTATTCTTTTTTGTATTTGGATCAGCATCTTCTATTAACATGGAAACAGTTGGATTGGCGAGGGTATGTTTGTTTCTTATAAGTGATTTCAAAATAGAGTAAAAGAAAAGTAACAATGTAATTCGAAGCTGTTGATTTTGATAAATGTTGAAAATCATAAAACAAGTACTCATAACTTTTAGCACAGTTTAAATGAATGAAAAATCAGCATTTAAAATAAATTCTTAAGAATGATAGATTAGTTCTTTGATTCCCTTATTTACAATCTACTCTGAATACAGACTGAATTCAGTTATTTATAATCACACTATTCCTTTCTCATTTCTTATTACATTATGTACTTTTTTTTCAATTTTGCTTAATTTCATTGTTTTTATTCTATAGTATTGATTATATTGAAATAAGGAATGTAAAGGTGAGTTTGTTAATAAGATTAATCATATTTATTACGTTTGAACTCACAATAGTAGCTTTATTTATCATAATATAATCTCATTTCCTAACTATTTGTTTTTACATTAAATTAAATCAATTTAAAACACACACACACACATATGTATATAGGGAAAATATTGATGTAATTATTTTTAATTTAATAAAAGAAAGTCCAGATTAAACTAAACAATGATGTTAACATTATGCTTTAGTAAGAAATCAACAATCATTATTCAATACTAAGCAATATTCACTTTACCCAAACACAACCTCAATTTGACCACATAAACAAGTATTTGAGAACTAAGATTTGTTTGTGTATCGTAGCCACCTTTTTGAATTATTGAGTATACTAATACACATTGGTTAATTTGAAATTTCTATGCCTTGCACCAAATGATTAGATTAGTGTATAAATTCTAAATCTAGAGTATTAGAATTCTAAACTTTTAAAAGTCCGGGTAAATATTAAACTACTACGCATATAACTAGGTCCCAACCAATGAACTCTACCGCTTTTAAGAAATTTATGATAAATAATTTGTTATTATTACCAGAACATGAAAATGATGGCATAATGAAGCTACAAAGTGATGTGATTGCTTGCCCATATGAAGATGTTCAAGTTATGTGGTCAATGCTACTGGCCAGATCCAAGTCCGAGGACCTTAGCCATAGCCAAGAAATTTCAACTGACAAGCGATACAATGGCTCCCATTAAGAGTTAATGATGTTATAGTCATGTTATGGTATATTATGCAATTAGCGTGGATCCTTCATAGGAACTTCTAAAAAGATATTAGTATATATGGCAAGAATTAATTTGAGTTAATGTACTTATGTCTTAAGTTCCAAATCATGGAGTGTATTAATATAATATAGTTCGTTTGTGTTGCACCTGTAATGTTCACTTCTTCATTGGAAAATGAGAATGAAATAATGTAAACATATGATATATAAATATATATATATATATATATATATATTTGTATGTATGTATGTATCTATATGAAACTAAAATGGTCTATTTCTTATACTTTCCCTTGAAATATTTATCTAAAAACGGGGAAGTTAAACTATGAGATTCTTTTATTATTATTATTATTATTATTAACTTATAAAAATAATAAATCAATTTTATCCTTGGTCGATTTTGCAAAAAAGACAATGTAGTTGTATCGACTCTCTGGTGTAAACTCGATCCATAATAAATATTTAAACAATTTTAATATTAAAGCTTGTGCAAATATTGAAGAAGTGCAATGTGCGGCTAGGTTCAACGCTTACTGATCAGTTAGGGGAATTCATATTTTTGATCTAGTATAAGCTCACCTGTAACAACAATTTGTACATGTATTTTTTTGCTAGGTACGTCACTTCTTGATGCCCTCAATGGTCATAAGTAAATCACCGTCCATCGTATGGAAAGCTTTACTGTACACTAATCTCAACAGATATATCGATAACCTTTCCTTGATACTTCTCAACTAGGAACATTTAAGGAGATGTGTTTGTTTCATATTAGTTGAATATTTATGATTATGAACATTTCGTAAATGCAATCGATAAACACTACTCCTAAGTATTTTCTACTTATATATGTTTAATATTAGTTTGTTGCTTACATCACAATATAACAAACACATATAATAATAAAACCAATAACATATTTTATTTCAAATGAGATCTTTTACAGATTTAGGGTTATATAAAAAATTACATAATTACCATTATGGCAAACTCTTAATTCTATCATATTTTACTCATAAATGAAAATATTAATATATGTACACATAAAAAAACATACATAGATTGTATGTACGTTTATAGTGCGAACATATACGAAAATATTAAATGCTGTATGTGTATGTATATGTATATGTATATGTATATAGAGCGAACCTGTGCTATATATAACAACCCTGATTTTAGCGATTACCTATAAATATTAAATTATAACGGAAGTTATAATTTAATATTGTGAATTAAAATAAATTGCAGATTCAAATTGTATATTTTAAATAAATAATGAGTTTCGAAAATAAAATATGGAAATAAAGTTTTGGAAAACTTTATCATGTTTATTTGTGTGAATAATGAGCGGAAAATTACTTTATTTGATGAAAAAGCAATAACTGTATTAGCTATTGCCTATTACTTCTTTTAATAATTTTTAAAAGAAATATATGACTTTTAAAGATTGTTTACTTAAATAAAAAGTTGGAAATCGGTTTAAAATGAGTTTAATTATAAAATGGTTTAAATATCTTCGTGTCAGACCGAGTTGTTTCAAGTTAGCCATCAGTTACAGGACTTAGCTTCGATGCATCTACTTGGATATCAGCCTAGCACTTTTGTGTAGTTTATATCTCCTTCCGCTTGACTCTGATATGTATTTGATTAGATGTATATAGTATGGTCTCTGTACCACTTTTTTGTATCAGTTAGTGTCATACTGGGATGTATCAATGTATATGTATGTGCATATATATATGATGATTACTGGTCTGTGATGTGATATGCATTCTGTTATTGTATTTTGTTCTCATAAATCCATTAGCCACATATAGTTTTGTATTAAGCATTTAGTGGATATGTCGATCCATGAGAGATAGAAAAAACATAGAGCATTTATCGATGTATCTGATAGATGTTTAAGACAAGATTATAGACGGTCGCTCTAGTCTATTCCATCAATCTTGTGAATCGAGTATTCTGGGAATATCTCGATGAGTTTTTTTTTTGAAATGGTACTTTATATACAACAAATCATTGGGACAACATATCCCATGTCAATAAACGTTCGAAAGCAAGTTTCGAACTTGTGACCTCTTGCACCAAAGCCGAATCAATTAACCACTTGGACAATGGTGCTTGTCCATATCTCGATGAGTTCCTCTTGTGTCTTTGATTTTGAGAATGAGTTATAATTGAGTTTTTGTTTCTAAGAGAAATTGGATTTTTTTGGAAAAAAAGAATATTTTTAGTAGTATATATGAGGTATTTCTTTTTAAAGAAAAATAAATTTTGTGTTGGGTTGTCCATCTAGTGCTTTAAGAATTCTAGTCGATGCGTTTAGCCAACGTTACCGATAGGGATTTCCTAAATGCTGTGATGAGATAGCCAGACATGATAAATTGAGTTTTAATAAGTAAAGTTTGGAAATAATTAATATGGTGGAGTATTAATTTTATTTTTATTTTAAATGTTTAATGAAGCCATTAAACCATAGCGAGTGATAGATGAGTGGCGAGGCAGTTTTGATCATTTGATCAACTCTATAGTCAATCGATGGGGGTCATTCACTATAAATCAATGGCGAGGCAGTACCCTTACAATATTTGAAATTTGAGACATTAAATATGGTAATTTTGGTAAGTAAAGTAAATAATTATAATTAAGGAGATGTCTTAATTAGAAGAAAATATTATTTGATGCTTTGATTAATAAAATGATGCATTTAGAGTAAAAGAATACTTTGGTTTGAAAAAGTAAAATATTAATCGAATAGTTTAGTACTAGTTATTACTGATGACTATAAAATTTATTTTGACACTTATTTGTTTGAGCAATAGTAGAAGATAGATAAAAAACTCTATCTTAAGAGAAAATAAAGAAGTGTTAGTTTATAACTTTTTGTATAAATTTGTGAGCTATTTTTTGTTTTAAACCTAAATGGTATTAAAACTTGTAGGTTTGAAATTTCAAAATTCTTTTGAAAACAAGTTTGAATAATTATCAACTTTAATTAGTTTTATGTTGATATTTAGATGTATAGAAATGTGAATTTGGATTGTTTTGATAAATGAAAAAATCATGTAGTATAACCATTTTAAATTGTGAGAATAATTTTAAAACTTTTTATATATCCTAAAAATTTATATCAATAATCATTTCTTGATAATGGAAGAGATTAGTTATCTCTTCCAAAATGAGTTTCATAGTTAATCGTTTTAAAGTAGGTTTTGGAAAGTAATGAAAGTATTTCCACTTAATAATAATATTTTACGATGATTACATAAGTTGATCATCATTTTGCATGTCTTAGCTTTTCGGGAAAAAAAGAAAACAGAAAATTATTTAATAAATGATTTAGCAAAAAACTTGCATGAAAATGTAGTTTGATCTTAAAATGATTTGGGTAAATTTCAAATTTTAAATTGGCTGAAAAGCTGAAATTTTGTTTAGAAAAGTGATGTACTAAAACAGCGATAACTTGAGATTTATAACTCCAAATGAGCTCAATAATTTTTGAAATGAAAAAGGTTTCGGTAAGCTATAAATTTTCTTTTTACCAATTTTAAAGATTTTGCTTTTTACTAAGTCTAAAATGGGTTTGAAAGTGGATAGGCAGTTCCGCCTTATTAGAAAATTCTCTAACATTTAAGCTAAAAGTAAATTTGACATAACTATCAAATCATAAATTCAATTTTGATGATCATTATATTACCAGAAAGCTTAGACTGAGTAGAATAACTTTCATTTTATAATTTTTTTCATATTTTGTTGTTTGCTGGATCAAAACAGGTCTTCTTTACATCGGATCTGAAATGAAATTGATTTATTTCTCCTTAATAGTTAAGTGTAGCACTTCTTATTTATGAACATGAAGTAATATCATCTATTCGAGTTAAGTATAGGTGAAAAGAGGATAGTTGGACTATATTTTGAGCAAAATGAGTATATAAGTTTGTGAAAACTTGCTTTAAAATGCTAAAAAGAAAGGTAGGTTTTCGGATTAATTTTAAAGTGTTAAATGATGATATATATTGTGTTTCCGCCTAATGGTCGACGTATATTATATAAATCATTTTTGTGATATTATATATGACCCTCCATAAGTAGACTCCGTTGATTTTTCATAAATTTATTACACTTAGAAAATTTAAGAAACAATTTGAAAAATAATATGTTGCATACTAGAGTATACCTATGGAAGAATTGGAGAATAAACAACTTAAGCTTTATTTACTCTAATGAAGAGTAATGAATATAAATTTAATATCTAAGTAAGAAGTTTTGAAAATTTTCAAGTGTTGAAAATTAAGAATTTTATATCTTGAAGATAGTGGGTTGGAAAACTTTAAGAATATTTGATCAGTAAGAGAGAGTTTAAAAATCTATTCCTTGTGTTTATCTCATTCTCGTGTTATTTTCTAACAACGCGCATTTGTGCAGTTGTTTGTGTCTGGTGGCCCTTGAACAAATCTCCTTTTGGCATAACTATCTTTCCTCTGTTATCTCAATCTAGCATCAGTGTGGTTCCTTCCATAGTGTCATACGGAAAGATCATATCGATAATCATCTTGTTGATTAGAGTTCGGGTTGAAGTTGTGCTAAATCCACTCGAGCAGGATATGAGAAATCAATCTCATTTGACTGATCCTTTGTGTAGCATCTTATTATGTTCTCATTAGAAAGTGAGATGCCTTCGAAATCTTGTATGTTGCTCGAAAAATTCAATGGTTTGCTAGTCCAGATGTTAGCACTTTGGAAACCACAGAATTAATCGAGCGAGTGTTACCTTGGTTTTCTGTCATCTTATTTTGAGAATGTAAAAATTTATTTTAAACTCGAGCTAGTCTATTCTTACTTTGACTGATGAAAAAATGAGTTGAATAGAAAATCTTCTCTAGAAATTATGAGGATGCAATTTTATTGAAAGGGGAGTCTGTAATAACCTCGGTTTTAGTGATTACATATAAACATTAAATTATAACGGAAGTTATAATTTAATATTGTGAATTAAAATGAATTGAAGATTTATTGTTTGTTTTAAATAGACAAATGAATTTTGAAAGTAAAATGTGGAAATAAAGTTTTGGAAAACTTTATCATGTTTATTTATGAGAATAATGAGTGGAAAATGACTTTATTTGATGAAAATGCAACAATTGTATTAACTATTGCCAATTACTTCTTTTAATAATTTCTAAAAGAAGTATAATATTTTTAAAGATTTTTTGTTTAAATAAAAATTTGGAAGTTGGTTTGAAAATGAGTTTAGTTATAAATTTGAGTTTAAAACGATTTGAAATCTTTTTTCTAAGTGAGAAAAGTATTTTTATGAAATTTTAGAAATTTAAAATAAATTTTTATTCATTTATTTGAGTAAATTGTGTATTATTCTGAAATAAAAGATTTTAATAATAATGATGTTTTAAAAATAAAAAATAACCTTTTCATATAGTGCAAAATAATTTATTTCATGTGTATGTAAATTTACAAATTTTGTTTGGTTGGAAATTGAAAGGAAAATGATCTTGTTGTGTAAATTAGTGTATAGAAGAACGCATTTGGTTTTATGTTAAATAATTAACTTAGGCCGTTTGATTTTTCTTTTAATTTTGGGTCCATAAGCCAATTTAGACTTAGCTAGATAATAAGAAAAAGAAGAAACCAATTCGTATACGTTCAAACACAAGTTCATCTTCTTCCTCTTTTCTGTAAAACAAGAGAAACCATCATTTTGCAAATCCAAGCTTTCTAACTCATATTTTCTTCAATTCAAGCTGAAATTTCTACAAATTAAAGTGAATTGAAAGGTATCAAACTCCAATCCCAACAATTTCATCAAATTTCTAATTTTTATAGATGGTTTTCTAATTTTCTGTAAAACATTTTTTGCATGCGCTGTTTTCTTCCAGTTCAGGTTATTTGAAGCTCCTTCCTCCTCAAAGCGTGCTTCTTTCAACACAAACTGAGTTTTTATTTTCACTACAGCAAGGTGAGTTTACATTTCTAGCTAAATCTTGACTGTAATTGCAAAGAAGAAGAAGAAATCGTTTACTGTAACAACATCTAATGCCTACTTTGGACGATTGCTGAAATAAAATAGAAATGCGCTGAGGCAAAACCACCATAACTTTCAATATCTTAACCATTTTGGTTGCTTCATGAGATTTTGTAATTTAATTGACTTGAGATAGAATTGAAATTAAGAGTACAATTCTGTCTTTAACTAAATTTCCTGCGCTTGAATCTGAAATTGATTTTGCTATATTTTTTTCTTTTTTTATCTAAATTCGATAAATGTAAATGTTCTAGAAAGTTTACTTTATATGTGACAACTTTCACGTTGAATATGTTTGCAAATTTTGAGCATGGGTTGACTGAAATTCTATCACAAACTCCCAGCTCTGTCACTTTGATAATTACGCTATCTAAACTAAATGTAGTTAGTAAATAAGATGTATCTTTCTCGTTTCTGGTCGGATTTAGATAATTCTCGATATTCTAGAAACTTTAGACTATTTTCTAAAACATTTTTTTTGAGTTTTACAAAATTTTGAGGTTAATATAGTTCAAACCTTATTTCTTTGCGGCTACCCTGAGAATAAACGACAGCGACAGTGAATTTAAAATCTGAGAATTATATTGGGCATATCATTCACATTTCTTAACTGCATTCATTAATTTTAGATGTCTCAAAAATCTTAGAATTTGTGCTGAAAGTTTCATGTTTTGAGTTTTTTGAAATTTCGATGTTAGCTGAGTTAAAACTGTGTTTGTTTGTTGCTGTCCCAAGAGCAAAACGATAGCAATAACAGTAATAGACCTGAGAATTGTATTAGCTTATTATTTGCTCTCATTCTTTTTCGATTTTGACGTTGTTTTGAGATATTTCTACGATTCCTATCAATAGGCTAGCTATATTTGGAGAATTTGAAATTCAAAATTAAATAGAATTTGAATTGATTTTGGATTAAAATTGAATTGAATTCGTCTTGAATTCAAGTCATCGGTCTTGAGTTATCTTTTTGTTTTTCATTGTTTTCGAGCACGATTTTCACCAACCATTTTGAAGTGATTTTTAAAATAAATAGACATTCCAAATTATTATTATATGGTATTTTAAAATTAGTTCTCTAAAATCTATTTATTTTCTATAACAAACGAATTTGAAATATTGGTTTTATTAATCTTTTCGGAAAAAGTTTTAAAAGCATGTTTTCTCTAGTAAATTATTTTAAATATAAAATATACATTTTGCACTATTCGAACATATGAGAAAGAGAATTAAACATTTTAGTAAGACACATGGTATGAGGCATATGTGTTTATTATTTCGGTTAATTCCGGACTTATACGATCGAAACTATATGGGTTATTGATTTCTGAGTTATTTAGCCAATTTATGGTGGGTTTTTAAGATTATAATTCCTATCTTTAGGAATTATCTAGGAAGGCCAATATTTGGCGAGTTTTATGGTTTGAGATTTATAGTTTATAAGGAACCGTCACCATGTTTTCACTTGTCGATGAGATAAGACAACTTCCGCTGCCAATTAATACTTGTCGATGAGATGAGACGAGTATGATGTCTCTTTTTCACTCGCTAATGAGACGAGGCGAGATATGATTTTATGAGTTTCATAATGTTCCTTGTGTGGCACCGACAGTGGCTAGTAAACCGTTAAGTGCGAACGTATGGTATGGGACACACGTTAACACTTTTCAAGTTCCTATCCGTGAATTTGTGACACATTCATGATGTCTACCAAACAAAACTGCTTTGAAAGGTGTTAGCGACCTAGTCATAAGGATGAACTGCTTTGGGAGGTGTTAGTGACCATGTTAGGTTTGATAAAATGGCTTAGAAAGGTGTCAGCGACCTTGTCATGAGGACGAATTGCTTTGAGAGGTGTCAGCGACCTTGTTAGAGGCTTTGGTCGTTTGAGAATGGCACGTGCAGCATCGCTTCGGCATGCAAATGGGATTGGCCAATCTGAGGAATTTTTATGAGTTTTTGATTTCGATTTCACCAATTTTCAGATGATGAATTTACTTATAGCCTTGAGTTAGAGAAAGGTTTATATATATATGTTGTTTTATGGTTATTTCAATATTGGGATTATAAAACTTTATTGAGTTTCATGAGTTTTTATTTGCAGATCATCGGCGATTATTCATATTATTTGAATGTTATAGTTGAGTTTAGCTCTTTTGAGGTCTTTGTATGCTTAAGTGACATTAGTTCACTTAAGTCATGGGTTGTATTCTTTCTGTTGCCTCTTCTCATTCGAGAAGAATTATCACCTTGTATCTTATTCTTCATATTATCGTCTATCCTCATTAACTGATTGTTTTAGATAGACTGACTCGTGTATTTTGTACTCGGGTTAAACCGAGTAGATTTAGGTTAGCTACCAGTTATGGACTTAGCTTTGATGCATCTGCTTGGATATCAGCCTAGCACTTTTATGTAGTTTATATCTCCTTTTTCTTGAATCTAATATGTATTTGATTAGATGTATATAGTATAGTCTCTATACCACTTTTGTGTATCAAGCTGTATCATATTGGGATGTATCAGTGTATATGTATTTATATATATATATGATGACCACTGTTCTGTGATGTAATATGCATTCTATTATTGTATTTCATTCTGATAGATCCATTATACACCCATAGTTTTGTATTAAGAATTTATTGGATATGTCGATCCATGAGAGATATAAAAAAGTAGAGCATTTATCGACGTATCCACTAGATGTTTAAGGCAAGATTGTAAATGGTTGGTCCTAACCAGCCATATTCTCCACACTAGCAGACAGAATTACCCAGTCATTCTCTTTGTTAATGTGGGTCTCAAGGTGGGGCGTCACACTATGCATATAAATAAAAGTTATATTCTACTGTATTTTTTTGTTGAATCTTTGTTTTTGATTTATACTATTTTCAAATGGCTGCTATGCAAACCTTTTTTAACATTGGATTCCAAACTTCTCACTTTGATTTTTATTTGTTCTATTTTAACTTGGTCATATACAATTTTAAGTTGGTCTTTATTTATTTGTTCATCTCTATTAGGATTTAATTAAAGGCTAAAAACGGTTAGGTGCAGGTTACATATGTGTTCTATGTTTTATGTAAATTTCATCCGCTTGGTGATTAAAAGATAAATTTGTTAATTAAATTACCAAACATTAACCGTTTAACAAAATTATGCTTTTGAGACATATAAATGTTTTTAAAAATGGTATAAATAAATTTTTTTCATGTAGGATTCAATTAAAGTCTAAAAGACATAGAGGTACAACTACATTTGTATTCTTTGTTTTATTTAGATTGCTTTAGATTGACGATCTAAAGACAAACTTAACCACTTAATTACCAAACATTAACTTGTCAAAAAATAAAGCTTTTGAGATAAACAATTTTTTTAATAATGGTAGAAATCCACAATAATATCTACTTAGACAACGAAACATTTAAATGACGCGATTAAATATTAAAAACCAAACACATTTTCCAAATAATATTTAATATTTGGTTGATTCGGTTAAAAATTTATGAATACATACAAACAATTTCAGTGTACGTCAATTTGACAAATTTATTTCGAACAATAACTAACATCCGTTTCATCTTAGTTCATTAACATTGGACCAAATGGATCAAATTTTAAAATAATAAGATCAAATGCAAATAATAAAAAAATCCAATTAGAAACCGTGTCATTTTTCACTTGAATCTATACGATCTAGTCCACTATACAACTCTAATGCTAGTGATTCAAACACAATAATACTCTTTTACACCAATAATTTTTTCATTCTTTAGCCTCTAAATAGTTCTGCAAACTAAGGGAATGTTCAAATTATAATGAATTATGCCTACTAAATCATGTGTTGGAATATTAATGGCATACATATTTAAAGATCCACGATTAGTATCATGCAAACTTTGATTTTTTTTCCAATCATTTTTTTTGTATCAAGGTCCAAGTACATTCACTTGCAGAACATGAATTCTACAATCTTTAACAGTAAGTTTATAATGTGTATTGCAAATAGATTTACATGGATAATGATTACCGAAATATCATTTGGGCTGAATCTCTCCACTCAAATTTAGTTTTTCACCAGTGTGCGATTTTCTTTACAAAGCTCACTATCAGTAGATCAATATATTTGTATGTAATATACAAATAGGGATCTATTGCTCCATTGCAACTGTGTTAAGACTTAAATATTATTTGGTGTAAATATAAATTTTTAGTTCAAAATAAATAGAAATGCCTGTGCTAAATCAAAAAGGGCTAAAAATTAGCAAAGAAATATATACTATAAAGCCAAAACAAAATAAAATAAACGTCTTTGCAAAAAAAAAATATGCACAAAATAAATGTTATATTTATGCATAAAATCTAATTTTTTCTACTTATCAATGTTAAATACAATAATAAATAGTGGTAAACATTTTATTTTGGAAAATAAATAAATATTATACTAAGGAACATGTATATAAATTTCAAAATAACAAAACAAACCATGTAAAATATAATAATGGGTCGTAAGTACATAACATATTATTTTCTAAAATTGAGCACATGAGGCGTTTAGTTGTGTTTTCCATCAATATCCCACAATCTAAATAATAGAAGCCGTGAATAATTGGTAATTCGAAATGTAAGGACTCGACAAATGATTTGACAAGCACCATTGTCCAAGTGGTTAATTGATTTGGCTTTGGTGCAAGAGGTCACAAGTTCAAAACTTGCTTTCGAACGTTTATTGACATGGGATATGTTGTCCCAATGATTTGTTGTATATAAAGTACCATTTCAAAAAAAGAAAATGATTGATACTCATCAGTGCAACCTCATTGTTAGTAAGGAAGAACGTAAGGCTATTAATGGATATCCAAACCGAAATCCATCTGTATCTGTATCTTACAAGCAAATAAATATCCAGTATCCCTAAAAACATACGCAGATGCGGATACTGAAGGCATCTGTATTTGAAAATTGCTTCTCTAGGTTTTGTGAAGATTATAGCTCATTTTATGTGTATTTTAGTATAATAAAATATATGTATTTATTATTTTATTGAGTTAATAATTTATATTATACTACTTAAAACTATTTATTGTCATCATATCTATTAATTTTACATACTATCGTAATCAATAGATTGGAAAAAAATATGTATAACCAAAAATCTATATTTTTGATTTATCTATCATTAACATATAGGATAATTGTTACATTTATTCTTTATTAGATTAGTGACAATCCTGATTGTTAGGATAACTTACCTATGAAAAAAATGCAACTAATAACAAATTAATTTTTGTGTAATTAGGATTTGCGCTTTATTTTCAAACTTAATGCCTTAAAAAGTGTTTTCAAAAACAAATTTCACGAAACACCCTAGTCAAAGCTGTCAACAAAAATATGCAGTTTAAACCACATATATTTGCAGCTAGAACTACAAATATTGGAAACTTAAAATGCAAATATTTGCAGTTCTACCTATAGAGTTTTATAAAATGAAAATTTGTAGTGTAGATTACAAATATTAAAAGTGTAGAATGCACAATCTTTCAGCCTGGACTATAAAATTTTCGTTTAACCAACACATGCAGTTAGAGCTAAAATATTTATAGTGTTGAATGCGTCTTTTTCGTTATGGATATAAATATATGCAGTTTAAACTGCATATTTTCATTGGAAAATTTGATAGGGGTGAGTTAAATTAACCGGTATTCCAGATGTGAGTGAGTTAAACTCACCTTGGGTTTTCGACGATCATTCGAATTTAAATTAAATCGAACGGCGTTCGA
The DNA here is from genome assembly GCA_030765085.1 of Allium cepa. Classification (NCBI taxonomy): domain Eukaryota; kingdom Viridiplantae; phylum Streptophyta; class Magnoliopsida; order Asparagales; family Amaryllidaceae; genus Allium; species Allium cepa. Next base: position 189,203,767 of record CM060943.1, read on the forward strand.
TTTAACCTAAATTTTTTACTTGCTCCGAATAACTCCAGAATTGTTCCACTACGTAGATCGCATCTCTGCGATTCCGGCACTTCTCGTTTCATCGAAATCTGATAATAAACGCATTAGATATGAATTTTATAAGTTCCAGTTTCAAATTTAAACAAATTTCTTTTTTTTTCAATCCATTACCAAACACGGCTGCGTCTTCTTTTCTCCCTCTCAGGCACGCTTGCTCCAGTAAGAAATGAACCCGTCACGCGAAGAAAACCCTAACCACGGCCTCACCATCGATCGCCGAGACTACGATCAAACGCCTCCACCACGAATCCCTCCATCGCCTCAACCTTCATGCCAAGAATAATGAAGCTCGGCCTCTCCTGTCACGCTCGAAAACCAAAAGCACGCACAGACAACGAAGCTCGATTTAGAAGAATCCGAGCCACTTCAATGAAAATCTACCATAGGATCTGTAGTACTCGATGAGTTCGTCGATTCTCTAGTTGGAGGAATTTGGAATAAATGAGTGGATTTCAAGAAAAAGGAAGAAGAAGCCAAGAGATTTTCGGCCATTAGAAATGTGAACGGAGGCTCAAAAGAAAACTAGGGTTTTCGGCCTTAAACGCGAACATATATACGTATAACATATTATTTAATTATTTAATTCACTTTAAAGCAACGTTTTCAAACGATCTCCAAAACACACGTGCCACCTGGCGTTTCTATGGTTTTACCTACGTTTCGAACACAATGGAATGTGTTTCGGAAGCTAATTCGATCACATGTGCGAGTTACGGAAATAAACGATCAATTTTAAATTAAATCGATTAAAGTATTTTCTATGCGTTTTAAGCTGCCGGGGTCAAACGACAACTCCGATTGCTACAAAAATTGAAATCCGATAATAACTAACTATTATGGATCAAATGGAACTGGTTTTGTCGGATTCTGAGACTGTGTCCCAGAAGGCTATTTTAACTCATCGACTAATTCGAGCGATTTCCAAAATCGTCGAAATCACTTGAAACTTTACTTTTAAAATTTTATTAACTTATCGTATAAAATTTATATTCACATTAGAAATCATTCCGATTCAGTTTAAATCAAAATTTGATTATGTGCATTATTATATTATTAAATTCCATTATTAAATTAATATAAAATTCCATATTCAATTTATCAACTTCTAATTTCATCCAACAGTCCAATATTACTATTTAAATCAAAATAAACTTAAATAAATTTTTAGAAACCATTTTTATATTTATTTACACCCAGATTCACCAATTATCCCAATTCCAATATTAAATTATTATTATTCAAATTACAATTAAATTACCGTATTTGAACTTTAACTAATTCTATTAATTTAACTCGAATCTTTTTATTTCAAAATCAAATTATAAATACATATACAACATTTAAAATGAATTAAATGTTCAAATATAGCGACCCAAAATTCCGGGTCGTTACATTCCTCCCTCCGTATAAAAATTTCGTCCCCGAAATTTGCTAAGGTCGAAGAATGGTCCAAACTCAATAGCAAAACTTACTTAGTGAAAATATCAAATTCACTTTGCCTAAATTCTTTAGTTTCAAATCGAAATTACTAGTTTCAATTCCTATCCCAAATCCTTTTTATTTTAAAGTGTTATTTGAAATCAATTTTGTCGTTAATGAAACATTTCAAATTTTCTAACTCCTAAAATTTCCGAAATTTTTTGGCAGAGTCTCGCTTGTACGGAGGAGCTTTTGCAATATCACAATAGATATAAATATATATACATCGACCCACACGATCGGAAAAACCAAAAACAGTTAATATTTCCTATTTTTACTGCGTAGTCGTACCTTTTATTAGCATTTTAAAAGCATGCAGCTAATTTATATTGCATATACGCGCTCCAACTCTATCTGCTGCCTCCCGTACCTGTACTTACTCAAACAAACACATCGGTTTTCAATAATATGAGAATTTATTAACATTCCATTCATTAAACTAGCCAAACACATCAATTACATGGTTCAAACAAGCAAACTTCATAGTTTTAACAATGTTAACCATATTTTATCAGCAATTCAAAGATTCCAATCACCTTTTTAAATTTCTTATACAAGTCCAAAATTCATTTTATTTCACTTGAATGCTTTACATTCAAGTTCACTACATATAATTCATATGTATTACAACTAATTCATTTTTGTACCAAATAAGCACATATTCACATCATTTTGGTTTAACATGTGTATTACTTGCATCGATTTTCTTCAATTTAATTCCACATTAATTTACAATTCAGTTTTTATTTTTAAATTTGATACACTTGTATTTCCTTTATGATTCACTTTCATTCATATGCAAAATCACTTAATAAAATTTCAATCCATTACAATTGATTCAAAAACCAATTCCATTTGCTTCCTTAAACCCACTCAATTTCGAATACAACAAAACGACCAATTTCTATGCAAATTTTATGTCATTCAAGCAAATAACCATCACTTAAGCTTGTATCCATTAAAATTAATTCTAGTTTAAATTTATATTAATTCTATTCCATTCGGAATTATTCACAACCCAAATACTCTAGTTTCCTTGCAATTTTTAACTCAATTTCTTATTCTCACTTCAAATTCATCATCTAACTAAAGTTTATATTAATATCATTCCATTCTTTAATACTTACAACTCACACACCTTTATTTTATCACAATAATTAACTAAAATCTTTTCACTTGCATTTCAGTGCTTATTATCTAAACAAATTTCATTCAAGATCACTTTATAAAGCTCGACCACAATTATTATCCAATTTGTTTAAGTTTTTGTTTCACAATATTTTATTTCTTCTTAAATAAATTTTATTTTATTTTTATTTAATTATCATCTAACCAAGTTCCAATTCATTTACAAAGTTTAATTCAATTTGTTTACTCATTCACTCCATTTAAAATTTTAATTCATCTCCTCAATTCATTCTGAATTTTGTTAATAATATGACCACTTTAAATTATGTCACTCATTTGAATTTATTTACAAGTCAAACACTCACTATTATAATCCAATTCCATTATTCATTCACACTCTCAGCTTTTATTACCAAAACTAAATCTCATACTAGAACTGGATTTTTATTTTATTTTATTATTATTTTTTCAAAATTTTCTTAACAAACCACCAAAATTTCATCCATGCCAATAAAAATTTCATTTAATTTAGTTTACACTAAATTCATCTTCAAGCTTCTTTTATTTAATTTAGCTTACGCTAAATTCATTCTCAAATAATTCCTTTGAATTTAGTTGAGTGAGGATTTAATTATTCAGTACCATTTCAATTAAATTCAACTTTCCTTCAACTCAACTCTTTTCCAGTTTAAATTCAAGTTTTAACTAAATTTATTCAGCCAACTTAAATTCATGCTATTTCTTTACTATTTTAAATAAGAATTTAATTCTATTCATAATTATTTGTAACACAACTGAATTTTGATTTTAATTCAGTCCCAAATTCAACTCAATTTCATTAAATCGAAGTTAAATCCAATTCAATCCAATTTTAATTTTCCATATACAAGTTCAAAATTTGTTTACTGACTTAAGTTTATTCACCTTTGAATATTTTATATTTTCTTCACCTTATCTTACTTTACATTTCATTTAGGATTAAATTTGAATCCCCCATACCATTCAACCATTTCCCATTTGTGATTATAATTCCATTTTCCTATTTCTAAGTTCACCCAATTATTTACTTCAAAGTTTATATTGCTCATTTGAGTTATTTTCATCTTATAATCACAATTCCAAATTATATATATATATGTATGTATGTATGTATGTATATGTATGTATCGCTGAGTCCTTAAGGATACAAATTTTCTTTCACCTTAACCCTTTTCAAATTTTAAATCTACAATTTCAAATTATAAGTATAACACTTAATAGCTTATGGGTACAATTCATTACAACATGACCCACAAATACAAAGTCATTTTACATTTAAATTTATCCCAAATCAATTTGATTCTAAGTCCAACTAATTTAACTTGTTCCATGTTATATTCAAATTTTCTATTCACTTCAATATATTTCATTCACTTCCATTTACTCAAGTTAAATTTTAATTCCAAGGTTAAGATTTTCATTTCTTTCTTATTAATATCAATTTCACTTAATAAGTTCAATGGTTGATTCATTTTAAGTTTACACATTATTTAAATAGAATTTTCCAGAATTCAATTACCCGGTTTTATTTCAAAACCATTTTGAAAAAATAATCAATTCATACCTACTTGGTATATTAAATCAAATCTCCGGATTTCCAAACAACTTGTTTTTGCCAAACAAATTCTTCCCTTTCAAATTTCCAAAACAACTGGTATACCCAACAAATCCAAACAATATCATAACCAACCACTTTGGTAGCAATCCATCACTTTAGAAACTCGAAAATGAATTCTAATGATGTGGCCAACATCATCTTGATTATTTTCCAACGACTGAAGTGAGTTTACTGCTTCCTTACATTCCCAAATTCATTTCAAAATAGTTTCCATTCAAAAATACCTCCAAAATAATATTCCATTATTGCATTCAAACACCTTAGCAAACATTTCAAACTTACCCAGGATTTTAAATTTCCAAACTTTTGTTTACATTAGATTTAAAATCCTTTCCAAAACTTTCGGGATTTAAATTCTGGTTTGATTCAGATTTAGTTATTTTTCTTTTGTATAATTTATACTCATGGAATTTGATTTGATTATAACCATTTCAAATTTTAGGTTCTTATTTGATTAAGATATCCACATCCAAATAGTCAAATATATATATATATATATAATAATTTAAGAAAAATTATTCTTTTTATATTAAAATATAATTTTGGGTAAAATTATTTCTTTCACCCACTTTAAAAATAATACTATGTCCGTTTATCTTGTTTAAGAGTTTAGAAACCCTTATCGATACGGTTGTACTTCCCGCACCGACCAGAATTCATAAACACTCAACCGATAAGTCAACACAGTATGAAAACAATTTTTATATGCACTAAGAAGTATGCTCTCATATCTATTATTACACTCAACTCATTATAGAGTACTATTGACTCTGTTTAATGAGTAATTTCCCCACCAAACCTAGGTTATCGCCAACCTAATCTATGATACCAAGTGTAACAGCCCGCTAATCCGTACTCCTGAGTCAACACTATTTGACATCAATTAACTCAAGTGGAACAGAAACACGAACCATTAGGGTTGAAGAAGAAGAGGTAGAAGAAGAAGAAACTAAACAATATCAGAATCTCACAGTCGCAGCGGAATAAAATATAATAGCCAATAATAGGGCTTTACAAAAATGAAAACTATATATGTTTCATATATTAAATCATCAGAGTATCTCATACAAACGACATCTACCAGTTAGACAATCTCAAACAATCACAGCAGCGGATATATATATATATATATATATATATATATACAAGTACAGATAATACGTCTTGGACTGCAGCTCCTCTCTTGCTCCATAGCATCCTATCCTGAACATATAATACTCGATCTGACCCGAGCATTATAATGAAATAATACTCGAGTCAGTCTGGAATACCAGCTGATAATAATGCACCCAAATTGATTATTAAAGTTTCAAAAATCCTTTTGAAAAACAAAAGCATCTCGTAAGACCACGCCACAAATAAACATGTCGGGTTTTTACATTACGATAGCTAAAACACTTTTTTATAGAAATCCTCTGCTATTATAATAGGGTCTATATACAAATACTTATAAAATATCCGAAATTGTTACATGATTGAATTCCAGCTACTAGCCACAGTGTGGGTAATACAAACAAAACTCGTAAAAGGCGCGTAGGGAGAATGGATTTCGAACAATGATTAGGCACTAGGGTACCACCTGTCACAGTACCTGGTCTAGATCAGTGTACCGAGGACCACGCCCGATCCCCTGCAACACAAGGCCCGGACTACCCCTTACTGGATAGTCCCGAGTAAGATCACCCCGTGGTTGGGATCAGCAACCGCACCACTAAGCCTAAATAAAAGGGACATCTAGACAGGAATGACCTTACCCGGAAATGGGTGCTGCCCACCAAACCGTGATGCATATCCCCTGATTTTCGGTCATTCCCGGTTGATGGGGCTTGAGGCTAAGCGTTACCTTTTAAAACGTTTCACTTAGAATGCCCATCGCCCACCTGATGATGTTCCGAAAGCATTCGTCCATACAAGTCCATCCCGGGTTCGAACGGAACCGAAGGCACTACTCCTACTACATCCATTTTGAAAATATCCTCAGGATTAGTAGCGATTAGCCCTTGCACTTCACTGCTCCATTTTCGACTCCGAACATGTTTTTCCACGAAACGTACAAACCAGATCGAAGTGGTTTTCGAGAAATAAATCTCGATCCCGGTCTCTTCGAAACAATCAACGCATTTGTTCAATATTGATAGTCGGTGATTTAACTATCAATTAACAATCACAACATCCATCACACAATAAATAATTGCCCAACTATTTATTTTCCTCAAAAATATCTTTACAAGATATGTTTTCAATTTCAAATCCTGTTGAAAACAATTTTCAAATCCAATTCTCATGGAATAAATTTTCAAATCCTTACTTCCTCTGAAACATCCAAGTACCAATATTTAAGGTTTAAAATAATTTAAATACTTTATCCTTCAAAACACATTAAAACATTTATATTAAATCTCCTTACATACTTAATTTAAAATATACATATACTTTTTAAAAATATTTCGAATAAAGCTGCTTTATAAAATATAAACCATTATCTTTAAAATAAAGTTAAGTCATATTAGATTTTTAAAATAAAGTTATGAATCTTTATACAATTTTTAAATAAACTCAACCTAATTATCTTCAAAATATAACCATTTTACAAACATAAATATTAATATTATTCCTTTTAAAACATAATGCCAATTGTCCCTTAAATAATTATTACTATAACTAATTAGTAAATATTTACTTTTGAAATCTTTGCAACCTACATAAGGATTTTCTTAAAACATTCTTTTGAAATCAAATTTAAAACTTTTATCTTTTACTTAGAAATCCACTTAAACATACTTGGCATTCAGAGAAATTCACTTCTGTTTATAATAACCCAAAGGATTCTTTTATCAATCCAACACGATTTGTCCCAATTAAATTTACGTTCATCCCGTAAATTCCTTTCCATATTTTAAAAATAGCTCCTTTATTTTTAAACACATTACCATTTCCTGGGAATCATTTCTAAACATATGTTTAAAATATTTAAAATAAGCTTCTAGAAATGATTTAATTGAAAATAATACTTAAGGAAATATATAGGGGTTTCCTAAATATTTTAAATAAAATTTAACTTTTAAAATAAGGTTATTAAATCAAATATTCATATTAAAATTTCCTTTTGAAAACTTAATACTACTTTACCCTTTTTAAAAATAATTAAATACCATAATTACTTAATCAAATATTTACTTTCACTTAAAACATTTTAAAATAATATTTCTTTCTAAAAATATTCTAAACATATTTAAACTGCAAAATTATAATTTGAAAGCTTTCTTAAAAACAAAATAAAATTTCCAGGAGAAAGCACTTCCCATTCTTTAAAATAAATCTCGCTATTATTTTTAACAATTCTCAATTCCCTTTTTAAACCACAAATTCAAACACTTCATATTTTCAGCCAATTTCTTGAATTTAATTTCTTCTAAATTCTTTACTTAAGAATTTCCTTAATTTCTTTAAATTTTATTTATTTATTTATATTTAAATTTCCCAGGTTGTATTCATCCAATCATAGTACAACACGATTAAATGTCCAATTTATCTATCACAGTAAATAAACAGAGCATAGTATAATAGGATCTAAATAATTTTATCACACAATATAAATGTGATATATTACCGAATATAAATAAATTTCTATTTGTGAGGAATCCAGTTGGATCCCTCCAACATGTTTTCCCTGTATCCACAGATATTAGCACAATAATATATACCGATTCAATTTGATAATAATTATCATATTCAACCAATCAAGCAATCATTTAGATATTGACTATTTAAATTAACCAGTATTCCAGATGTGAGTGAGTTAAACTCACCTTGGGTTTTCGACGAGCGTTCAAATTTAAATTAAATCGAACGGCGTTCGATTTAACCTAAATTTTTACTTGCTTCGAATAACTCCAGAATTGTTCCACTGCGTAGATCGCGCCGCTACGATTCCGGCACTCCTCGTTTCGTCGAAATCTGATAACAAACGCATTAGATATGAATTTTATAAGTTCCAATTTCAAATTTAAACAAATTTCTTTTTTTTCAATCCATTACCAAACACAGCCGCGTCTTCTTTTCTCCATCTCACGCATGCTTGCTCCAGTAAGAAACGAACCCATCACCCGACGAAAACCCTAACCACAGCCTCACCATCGATCGCCGAGACTGCGATCAAACGCCCCCACCACGAAGCCCTCCATCACCTCAACCTTCATGCCAAGAATAATAAAGCTCGGCCTCTCCTATCAAGCTCGAAAACCAAAAGCACGTGCAGACAACGGAGCTCGATTTCGAAGAATCCGAGCCACTTCAATGAAAATCTACCGTTGGATCTGTAGTACTCGATGAGTTCGTCGATTCTCTAGTTGGAGGAATTTGGAATAAACGAGTGGATTTCAAGAAAAAGGAAGAAGAAGCGAAGAGATTTTCGACCATTAGAAATGTGAATGGCGGCTCAAAAGAAACTAGGGTTTCGGACTTAAACGCGAACATATATACGTATAACATATTATTTAATTATTTAATTCACTTTAAAGCAACCTTTTCAATCGATCTCCAAATAACACGTGCCGCCTGGCATTTCTAAGGTTTTACCTACATTCCGAACACAATGGAACGTGTTTCGGAAGCTAATTCGATCACATGTGCGAGATACGGAAATAAACGATCAATTTTAAATTAAATCGATTAAAGTATGTTCTATGCGTTTTAAGCTGCCGGGGTCAAATGACAACTCCGATTGCTACGAAAATTGAAATCCAATAATAACTAACTATTACGGATCTAATGGAACTTGTTTCGTTGGATTCCGAGACTGTGTCCCAGAAGGCTATTTTAACTCGTCGATTAATTCGAGCGATTTCCAAAATCGTCGAAATCACTTGAAACTTTACTTTTAAAATTTTATTAACTTTATTATAACTCATATAAAATTTATATTCACATTAGAAATCAATCCGATTCATTTTAAATCAAAATTTGATTATGTGCATTATTATATTATTAAATTCCATTATTAAATTAATATAAAATTCCATATTCAATTTATCAACTTCTAATTTCATCCAACAGTCCAATATTACTATTTAAATCAAAATAAACTTAAACAAATTTTTAGAAACCATTTTTATATTTATTTACACCCAGATTCACCAATTATCCCCATTCCAATATTAAATTATTATTATTATTATTCAAATTTCAATTAAATTACCGTATTTAAACTCTAAATAATTCTATTAATTTAACCCGAATCTTTTTATTTCAAAATCAAATTATAATACATATACAACATTTAAAATGAATTAAATGTTCAAATCTAGCGACACAAAATTCCGGGTCGTTACAAATCGAGAGGGTGGTTGCTAGGATTAAACGTTGGTTGAACGGTCCGGATGTAATTATTTTATTCTAATAGGTACGATTGGTTTGAGAACCTATAAATATAGGCAAAGCCATTCACTTTTCTTCTCATATTTTCTAATCAAAGAAGGAAGCTCTACCAATTTTCCTTCTCCACTGTTTCTATGAATTATAAAATGTTATATATATATAGGAGAAGGGTTGAAAATAAAAGAAGAGAACAACAGAAGCGAATCAACATTACAGAAGAAAAAGGTGCATTTCTATAGTTATAAATCTATATTCCCCTTAATCATAAATTTTTCCTCAGATCTTTAATTCTAATAGTATGTATATACGTTGTTATACATACTCTTTTGGACTGGAAAGGGGAAGTTGTCAAATCAAAGGAATGGATTCAGATTTGGAAAATTTGAAATTCTTAAAAGGTGAGTGAGAAATTATATAATATATTTATAACATTGAAATTTATATTGTTTAGTTTTATTAAATTATTATTCCTATGTTAGATATATTATGTCATATGCTTGAATGAACGTATTTAGTTGAAACCCTACCACATACTCCGTATGTTGGAAAATTGGAATAGTATGTAAAATATAATTTAGAACTTTCGAATTAGTCCCTAATATTTTGTGACAACCGACCTATACCACAGGTGCCCAATATACCTATATGATGCACTATGGAGGTACCCGGTTGATTCAGGACGATAGCCAAGAACATGAAGAAGGGAAAATCCAAACACAGAACCTATAGAACATTTTATAACATACAAATAAAATATAATATAACAACATAGATGTAAAACAGGCAAGATAGTGATATTATCTAATGAACCATACATAAGAATATTAGAGTGCATCAGATTCACAGACGATACAAAAACTGAATTAAAAGTTTATACATCCAAAATCTCTACAATAAACTCTATAACTATCTCTAATAATACAATTATTGACATAGCTCTACAATACTGCAAAATGGGATATAAATGATAGTAAGCTCCAAACATAGATATATGAAATTGTAACCTCTTGCGCATACTCTTTACAGCTCCATATGCTATCTATACCTGCTATTCTTAATATACTTATTTACAAGTACCCAACATAATAAGGAGCAAAGCACAAAACCTCAATCAGATAATAGCCTTATGTGAGCAATATATCATCTCAAATTACTATAAAACTCATATGTAGTAAATAGGGTATAGGGTATGAACAACCTACCTAACATGTCTCTATATTTAAAAAGTTAGCACATAAACACAGTATATGCTAAACTACTATCACAAGCAGAAGATATGGGGTATAGGGATAAGACAACATGTCAAGCACATAAAAAACAATAGCACCACTACACAACCTTGAATCTCTCACTCAAGTACTGGAGATGCATGATAACTTTTTCATATGCTTAACTCATCGCCCATGCAAATGGCATAGGACTGAACACATGCATACATCCAAACACATACGTACTTTCAGACTACCTTAGGTACACGTAGACTATAGTGTCCGAACAATAAACATCACAACCACATAGACTCATCCATCTATCCCTTGGCACACGTACCGATAGTAGAACTATCCCATAGATGCTCAACTTTTGTCCACGCAGGTGGCTAAGGAACGGACACATGCGGACTATCTTGGGTACACAAGACTGCCTTTTCATACTCATAAGAATCATAACCTCATGTTATATCCTGTGAGCTATCACATAGAGCTCGTCCTTTCAGTCCATCACCAAATGCTGGTCACCCGCTACATATAGTCATTAAAGTCGTCGTACTTTGTTAATTATCATCGCAAAGTCATCTAGAGCCATCCGGGGTCATCCACCCTTACCTTGTACCAACTCCCCAGACAACCAAGCAACTTAAGTCTTGCCCCAAAGTCCATAGCTAAACTCCATGCTTCACCCTTGTCGACCCAACTCTTGACCAAGCCAAGTTAGCCCGAACTAAATCTTCCCTGCCAAACCGAATTCTATGATCGATCCCTCGAACACCGCCACCATCGAACGTGCTTCACTGTCCGGTCACTGAACAAGTTTATCCGCCCAATCATTGAACAAGTTTCGCCCCTGGTCACCGAGCAGGTTTCGCCACCAGGCCACCGACCAGGTTTCGCTAACTGGCCACCGACCAAGTTTCGTTGCCCAACCACCGACCAGCTTCCTCCGACCGGACATCGAGCTACCACCAGCTGACCAGCCTTCCTCGATCGGTCGTTGTGCCACCACCAGTCGAACCAAAACACTGTAACTCTTTCAGCCTTTCAAGTCCTGCCAGTTCCATCACTACACTTAACACTTGGACCCTCATCGTTATCAATGCCACAATTTGACCCTAAACGCTCTAGAACCAATTCGTCGAAGTCCTTCTCTATGGTTCCTACCTCTAATTCTCTCCGATGAGTTTATTCAACAGTACAAGCATTTAAAAACAACATTTAAACATGTAAATCACATAATCAATCCTAGTAATTCTCACACAAGGTGCATTAAACATAGCCTAACATCTACCAAATCAATCCCATATCCAAATAACATGTGTAAAATGCCAAAAATGTATTTATTCATGTTTTCACTGCAGCTTGGGCTTAATACATAATAAAACTTAATTTTTACTTTAAAAATGGATACCAAATATGTTAAACCTATGGATACACACACACACACACATATATATATATACACACACTTTCATTGGAATGACTCTATAATGGATACCAAATAACTTTAGGAATGACTCTATAATATTAAATTTTACTTTAAAATGACTTTAGGAAACTTCACTGATAGGCATTTCCTAAACTTCACTGATTTTTACCTATCAGTGAAGTTTCCTAAACTTCCAATGAAAGGCATCTCCTAAACTTAATTTTTACTTTAAAAATGGATACCAAATATGTTAAACCTATGGATATACACACACACATATAGGAAACTTCACTGATAGGCATTTCCTAAAGTTATAGAGTCATACGACCTAATACGAATTTAAAAATATTATTTTACGATCCTTCGATAAGTGAAATACAGGTCGTTACATATTAATTATTGTAGAATGTTTGCAAAGTTGTAAAGTTCATTCCATATTTATAATTGAGTTGTAAATTAGGTTGTCCTAGTTGACTTGGAATGTGAATTTTTACGTTATAATTTATTGGGAGTGGGTATAATTTAGTTGTATCTATTTCTGTGTAATCTTCATGAATTATCCACTTCCATAAAAAAAAATTGAAAGTACACGTTTGAAATAGTAAGGAAAATACAAAATTAAAAGAGATATGTAAAGTACAGAGATTCTTCTTCATAATTTACACTATTTATTTCAAAAAAGGAAAAAAGATAATTCCTTATAATTTCAAATGGAGCCAGTCTCATTTTTGGTAAATTGATTTGAAAGTTATAACGGTGGTTCTTTTTGGGAGGATGGCTCTGATAAACTAAAATGTAGGAATTTATGTTCTTTACATATTGTAAATGCATGTGTATGTTCTAGAATTCCTAAGTATGAGAGTTATTGTATAAGGTAGGAATAGACACACGCACACATAACCGCATCTTTCGATTAGTTCCTAATTATTTATTGCATAATTAATAATATGCATGGTATTTGTATTAGTTACAACTAGGAGGACTAGTTATTAATAGCGTAATAGTTATAGGACTAGGTGGTCGAAAAAGGAGGGAATGGTAATTCCAAAATTTATGGACATTTACTACAAATTTAATGGGCAATAAATTTGTAGTTGATAGGAAGTTGGAGAAATTAAATTGGGACAAATTGGAGAATTTATTATGACATTCATGGGCAAATCAAATAGATATAATAGGTTGATTTTGAAATAAGTAAATAATAATAATTAGAGATTGTCTAGTTTTGATATTAATGATCATTCATTTCGAACAATTAGATATATGGAAACAAGGAATATAGGGAATAAGCATATAAATTAGGAATAATTATGCAGTGAACTATTAGGTGTTAATGCTATTGAATGCATGTAGAAGGCAATACAATTTTCATAGTAGGAAATTATATAGCCTTAATTATACATTTAGAATGAAAGTGAATTAGTAGACCAGTCCAACATTTAGGCTTAAGATGATTGGTTTGGTTTAGTATCTTCAGATGCAAGGTCGATAGAGTTACACAAAAGAAGTCTACCCTTTACTAAGAGGCAACCCGCAGTTCCGTATACTTACTATTGATGTCAGACATCTCTAACCATAGGACCCATGGAGAAGCGATATACATTTGCATATAGGTAGCGGAAAATATACCAAGGTTTTGTCATAGATTTGAAGTATTAAGGCTCGGTATCTTTAGGGATGTCAAGGGGTTTTCTTGAGGGTTAAGGTATTAAATGGCTACTAGGTCTGCCTTCGCCCTAAATATAAGTCTTAAATAGCCTATGACGATACCTAATAAGGAAATGGAGTTTGCTTTTTTTCTAACAGGAGGTATTAAGTAACTAGGATGGGTATTTTCCAAGAGTTAAATTAGGTTAGTCTAAATGGGATTTCAGCCATGGGAGATCGACGGTAACATCCCCTACATGGAGGCCCAAAACTAATGGCTATGGATGCTGCGGTCATTCATAGTTATTCATCCTCGGCGACCAAATACGGTAATGTTAGATACATTAATATAACATAAACACATGGATATGGAAAAAAAATTAAAATCAACAAACAACTTTTTCATTCCATTTCAAAACATTTCAAATTCATTACATAATCCCAATACGAAAACCACGTTCATAGAAAATATATTTATTACAACATACGCCAAGAGCGATATATGAAGATGCCCGTTGAATGATCAGAGTATATATAGGCAATTAAACAACTTTGGCTTTACAACAACACAGTGGAATCAAAATACTCTAGATAGCTTTCATGCCTCCTGCATGTCTTTGGAAGCTTATTCGTCTAAAGAAGTACTTGAAAACCTCAACTCCCAAACTACTCAAAATCAATTGAGTACCTGAGTGTTTAAGGGGAAAATATAAACTTTAAGTCAGACATAAAGCCTAGTATGAATAATAATCTACCATCTCCAACCATTTAGATATCTAGTGAGATCATGCCACTTAGAGGAATGAGTTTTCCCCTCTAGTATTCTAATTTTTTTTATAAAACCATATATTTGCTCCTAAATCCACAATGTTTAAAACATAGTAGTTCAACATAACATGATGTTATGCGAACAAGTAAATCAATTCTGGATTTTACACGCCCATCCATTCTGACCAACTGTCTCATTATAGTTTCTAGGGTCACATTAACCTATTAGTTTTCATAGGCTTACTAATTAAGACTCTTTGTTTAGTTTCATAGTTTTCATAGTTTTCATGGGCTTACTATTAACCTTAAATTTATGGACTCCCTACCCTATTTCATAATTTTCATGGGATCACCAAGAACCTATTAGGCCCTGCCAATAACATCATTGTTTCATGGGTTCTCCCTGAACATATTGGTAACTCCAATAACTTCCTACTTATCATAGTTTTCATGGCTTGTCTAGGAACCTATTGACATCTGTCAATATCTAAATCCGGATATAGTTTTCATTGGTTCACTACAAACTTATTAGCCGCTGCCAACAACTCTTTCTAATCATAGTATTTATGGGTTTACTATAAACCTGTCTCCCTGACAACTTTTTGATACATAGTTTTCATGGGTGTATTATAAACCTATCTCCTTGAAAGCTTCTTTGATCAATATTTTAGCATCCTATATTCTGGTCTTCCTGACCTCCTGGATGTAATTCTACCCATTCAAGAGTTAACTTAATTTATATTTACTACTGGGTCAACCTATCTAGTTATTCTGCCCTTTTCCAAATACAGTTATGCGTTCATTACAATGTGAATATATACATATATGAAGAAGGAACATAATAACTTGGTTAATCCCTTTAACCTATTAATCAAGGAAAACTTCTTCAAAAACTCCATACTTAAAATCATCTCAAACTCTTTCATTTATGCCATGGTTTTCTTTTAAAATGAGATTGGGTTATTTGTTTTCAAAACTAAGGCTTTTGAAACCTTAAAATATTACTCTCGAAACCCCTCGACAACCTCCTTCGAATGCATAGAAAATTTCTTTTCAAATCACTACATATAAACCTTTCGAGCTCTTTAAATCATCTCTTTCGAAACCAAAATACACTTTTCAAAAGTATCAAAACATTACTTCATAAATATTGGAAACATAGCTTCGAAACCAATGAAAGCACCCATTTCAAAACCACTGCATTTACAACGTGAATATATATGAAAGTATCTCATTCGAAACCTTTAATCTTCATATAAACTTGTTTGGGGAAAGCTTGATGGCATCAACACCTTCCTTTCGAAAGCTTCAAAACATTTAAGTAAAACATTGAAGGTTAGCATCAAACTCCCTTTTCAAAGCCATTTCCTTCAAAACCCTCGAAACCTTTCGAAAGCATTTAGGAAGTGGCTTAGTACATCTTTAAAACAAAATATACCCTTCGAAAGCATTGATGACTTCAGTGCTCTCAAAAGGCAAAAGAACGACAGCAGGGCTTCGACTAGGTCAGAACCATCATTCCCAAATGCATTCTTTCATAAGCAAAGGATCTCTTTTGAAAGCTTTATGTTTAAACTAAGAAAGGCGGCAATAGGTTCGAAAGTAATAGGGTATCAATTTGGTCGAAAGTACCCTTCAAAAATAAGGTAGGCACATAACTTTTGAAAGTAAACAATGGTTTCGACTCTATCGAAAATAATGCTTTCGTCACCCTAACTTCTACTTTCCTCCAATCTACTACATACCCATATTAATACCTTGTGTATTAATTTCAGCTTTGTGGGGTTTCAACCTAATTGAAGGTGGAAGTTTGTGGTGGAAAGATGCTTCTAATAGAAGTGGAACCCACTTTTTCGGACAAATTTGATCTAATGCCAATTAAGTTAAACACTTTCTAACTAACCTGCCTACTTGTATGCATATGATTAGTTGCCTCACTTTTCAAATCTTTTACCCAAAATAACTACCACATAATTTCAGATCTAAACTAAGATTAATTGAATAAATAAGCCCTTCATTAAGCAAAAAAATTAAATCATTTAATTCCTCCTTTCAGAATAATTTAATTCACTTTTAATATGTTATCTAACATTACTAAATTTCAGACTCAGATTCTCAATATAATTTCAGAAATAAATTTCTAAACCCAATTAACCATATCTTCCTTTGAAAATTCATAATAATCTTTCAATAGCATGAGAAATTATCAAAATTAAAACTCAACTCATGTTTTACATAATATAAAAATTTCCTATGACATTCGAAATCAATTATAATAGGTTTTACCCTTAAAACTGTGTAAAATCATATTTAAAGAATTCTTGTTTAAATAAACATGTTATAATCCAAGCATATCATAATCCAAATCATCGTTAAAACGGATTTAATCTTATATCCGAAAACAAATGCCTATAAACAAAATAGAGATGGTATAAATTATTATTCACCTTGATTAGGATAAAAAGATTGAAAAAATTTATTCCCCTTGCTTTAATCCTAAGTTTGATTTGAATTTTCTCTTCTCCTAGCAATGGCCGACTCTAAGCTCTTATTTTCTTATGTCCTCATGTTTTGTGAAAATGAGAAATGAATGTGAATGGAGGGTTAGCCATGGATATATATATATATATAAGGGTTATGGTAGTGCAGCTATTTTCCAATATACCATTATGTAAGTTAATTAGTTTACAAACCATTCTTAAGCTCATTTATTTAATTAAGCTTAGCCCTTAGTTTTATTTGCAAATCTCAATCCCTTTATCACTCTAATTATTTACATTATTCTATTTAATTTGTCTAATTAAATCTCTAGAATAATATTATTAAAAAATAGGGGTGTTACATCAACGGGCTATGGTAATGTTGTTGTTGGATCGATATTTAGTAGCAGGGCTGACATATAGACTTTGACTGCCAAAGGTCCTGCATGGTCGTTAGCAAAGACTCGGGTTTTGCCCTTCCGAATTTTGCTTCTTATTAGTGTAGAATTCATATGGGATATGCAAAGACCTTAAATTTTATTTAATTTTTTTTTGTTTGTTTTTTTGTTTTGTGGAGGTGGGCTAGTTTACCCTTAGACGAGTCTTTGAGATGCATTAGTAATATGGTAATTAAATTATATAGTCGTATCTACGATTCATTGGTCTATGTAGCTAGGACCGGTTGACAAATGTTTACGTGCGAATGACCAATTCGGGGTTGACATATTAAATGGCCGTTGGGTCTGCCATATTAAATGACCGGATTTTTTGGTAGTACAGTGTATACACACACACACACACATATATGTATGTATGTATGTATGTATAGGCATTTATATATAGTTATACCTCGGAGGAGGTTAGGCATATAGTAAGCGCATGTAAGACTGAAGAGATTAGTCGTGAATAATAGATATAACACCTACATGGAAATCAATCGACATAAATTAGAGTTATAGGTAAAAGATGTAATTTTCCGGTCAATAGAATATTGTTCTAAGGCCCTACTTATTACAACCCACATGATAAATTTAGAGGGATAGGCTACTAGTGCAAGGCGGGAATGGTAGGTGGTGAAGTCTTCTCGTTCATGCTCGGTGCTGGCATGGCAAACGAATAAACAAGGAATAATATTGATTCCAAAGTAGTAGCCTTAATTAATATGTATGTTCTATTATATTTTTCTGATCCACCATGACTTTATATTGATCACGATTTGATATACTTATATTTATTATAGGTTACCAAAACCAATGATCCATGCCCTAATGGAGTTAGGTCTTGATTTAGTTGAAATTCGGACCCATTAAGATGTGGGTTGTTACATTCCTTGTTTAGCGAAACTATTATATAGGCAGACTTTCTGATAACTTCAAAGCCCCATCAAATGATAAATTCAATGGGACTACTAATCTAGATGGCCATACTTTCATCTTTGAGTATTACATGGACATTAAAGGTAGAGAGGATGGCTAAATGCAAGCTCATCTTAGCATATCTAGCTGGCGCACCTTCCAGACGGTTTAAAGAGTATGGACCATATAAGGTTCGTTTCTGGCTATAATTTACCATAGGTATCTTTTTTCTAACCTCATTTCCTCCACTTCCTAAGCGGTTTTCAAGTTAGATGAAAACATATTCTCTTAGCCTCAAATTCAAGTTCATTAATTTACTACCTTAGCTAACATCACTACCATTAAAAAGATCACAACTTGAAGTGCCTAGCCCCACTTTCTTGTCTTGGCCATAAGGGAAAGAGAGGGATCCCAGGTTTTTATGCCTATGTTTATGGAGTTTGGTAGTGTAGTAGTATTTATTTGGTAGATAGGTAGTTGGTTGCCAAAGTAGTGAGCTTATTCTTGCATTTCGTCGCTTTGGAAAGTGAGAACTCTAACTCTCTCTCTCTATATATACATACATACATACATGCATACATGCATACATACATATATATACATATATACAGATACATACATACATACATACATATATATATATATATATATATATATATATATATATATATATATATATATATATATATATATATATATATATATATGCGTGCGCGCACGCATGAAATTTGTTATAATAATTTAATTCTAGTGTATATTGGTTATATGTGTTGATATTGTGGTGTGTATGTACATATACATATTTTTTATGTTGTTGATTCCCGCTTTAAAAAGCGGAGGCATATGACTTGTATTAGGAAGAGAACTATATGAAACACATAGGAAGAGATTTGGAAATTATTAAAGTGGTGGATTTTAGAGAACAGTGTCTTTAGAGTGTAATATAAATAGATGTCTACTAACAATGAATAATTTGAGAACTCCAATGCGAATCTCCTTTCTCTACATACTATGTTCAATTATCTGCTAACTTATCATCCCATGGTGGTGGAAAATGAAAGAAGGGCTGGGTCGGACAAATGTTTGGTGAATGAGAATAAGACCAATAAGATGGTTAAGTGCAACCACTATGCCATAAAGTGAATCAGACAACAACGATCACACAATATATGGTAAATTTTCTATTGTTACACATTTTCACACAATATATATAGAAAAATCATCTGCTGTATGACACAGCCCATGAAATCATTATTTTATTGAGAATTCATTCTTGTCATTCAGACAACATTTTAATGTCGTGCGGAAAATTCACCCTTTTAAGGTTCAAACTAGGATTTGTTCTGAAGTAATAATTATCTATTGTTTGATTGAAGTTATCCAAATTTTAGTTTTGGCTCCATATCAATATTTTGGTTTCTCTCTCAACATAGTCAATGTAAAATTTCCCCTCTTATAATTATTTTTATTTTTAGACAACATTTATGTGTTGTTTGACTGAAGTTGCCAAAAAAAATTAGTTTTGGCTCCAAACCAATATTTCGGTTTCCCTCTCAAGACCCATTCATAAGACCCAATCTCACTCTCAAAATCCAAATAATTTAGTATCGGCTTCCTAATACTCTCTCTCAAAATCAAATCTTGACGGAACCTGAATCTCATCTCGACAAAACACTAATCTCAGCTTCCTTTTTCCTTCGATAGGGTTTCCTAATCGAAGCACCGATTAATAATGAAATCACCTCGTCCCTTTATCGATTGATAGCTTGATTAATTATCTTGATTGAGGAAACTCTTCGGCTACTTCTTATCACGTTGGATGATATAAAAATTTGTACATGATTTTTATGCTCTTTTGATTATTCTCGAACTCGATCTATAATTGTACCGATGATGATATGGGTGCTTATATAGAATTTGATCTCCAATATTTTCACTTTCAGATCTTGATTTGAAATTTTCTAAGATTTTACTTGAGTTGTGGATCTTCTGTTAAATGGTTCTTGTGCTTTACTAATTTTTTCTTCATGTATATACGGAAATATTTACTGCTTGAGTTGAGGTCTTTGTTAGCATATGGTGTAGAAGTTATTTGTGATGGCTGTTTTTATGAACTTGCTGGTTGTAATCAAACAATTATTACATTTCCTGTTTATTACCATTCCTTTGTCACTTTCAGTTGTTTGCTAGTAGAGTGCGATGACCGTGGATTGATTTCTTTGTTGCCTATGCACTTCTCATCGTCAATGTTTGCTGCATTTACATGTTGGCTTGTCTATGTTAACCTCTATATGTGTAACATCTGCCTATACTTAGCATTCCAATCTCCTAGGTGCAATATATTTCCTTGCATCCATTTTTCCCATTGCTCAAAACTATAAGTTTTGTCACTATTTGATTCATGCTTCTACATTGCCTTATTGAGACAGTTTTGGTCTTTGATGGTCTGTTCATTCGAAGCTTGTACATGCTTGAGCGTATTTATGTGCACCATCTCGAATTCTGGCCTTAGCTTGTCTTCTTGATGCACTATTATGTCTCTAGCCTGGACTGTATCACTTGCCAGCATGCATGTTTAAACTCCTAGCTCTGACCTAACACTCCTTTGTGCATTTCTGACTATGTTCTTGATATTTGTTGACCCTTGAATAGCATGTGTCTCTTGTATGTTGCAATCTTGTGATGCCTTATATGTGCAACTTTCTGAACTACTTTGTGAGTTGGTCCTTGTTGATCTGGGTTGCTGGTGCATTTGTATGACCTTGTCCTTTTTATTGTATTCTCAATGGATTAGCTAGTTGCACTTGTATACATGCACTGAATTATTCATGTGTAAACCTGAGTTGAGCCCCAACCCACTTGGACTTGGCCTTATGTATGCACTTGTGTTATGTCCAGTTTGCTTGGATTTGATCTTGTGCACACTTGCATTGGGTTGAGCCTTTGGGCTTGACCCTTGCTTTTGTCCTAGAAATTTAATCGATGCTCGACTTTTTATATTCATAGTGATACATTGTGCATACATAAGCTGTTCATGCACACTTAATTTTTGTCTCTTTCTAAAATATAAAACAAACAACCCGAATAACCGAGTCATTATTAAATCACAATTATAATTTTATTTTTGTAATTTTTTTCTTTTTCCATTTTATTGCGTTGTCTATTTGATAAGTATAGCAAATAACCAGACACAGGCTGGAGCAAGAAGATATCAAAATAAATTCGAGTGAGAGTAAAAATGTTTTATATGAGAGTGTGAACTAGTGTATGATGAAAGTTTTATTGTATTTGAAAAAATAAATATGGTGGAAGCCTATTGTGTACTATTTGAATTTGAATTGCAATAAAATATTTGTTTAAATAAAATCACGATTCATTTATTTTATTTTGCAAATATTTATTTATTACATGAACAGTGTATAAGTGTAATTGGTATTCATATTAGTTAATATTTATATGTTGTTCAATAGGAAATTGTAGGAATTATATTATAACATCAAACAACAGATGGATTTTTTCTCTATTGCGTTGGTACATATCAGATGATGAGGATTGTCTGTGGTCTGATGTGCAATGAGACGACATCAAATCATATGACACATAGTTATGCTTTCAGACAATAGGGCATACCTGTAGTTCGATGAGGCTTTTTGGCATAGTAAACTGAACCTAAATCTACTTTGTGATATAGAGTGTAATCCGGTGTCCTTGAACATCTAAGATCCAATACCTAAGAATTCTTGTCTAATACAATAGGTCAAACCAATTGATCGAACCTCACACTAATGATCGACCAAATCGAGAACTACTCTCCCATCATAACTATCATCAACACTACAACTGGTGAGGGAGAACATCGAAAATGCAAGCCTCATAGTGATCATCATATGCATACATGTTCACCTCTCGATAATAGTGGGAAAATGTCCTTTTATTGTATTACGCGGGGTCCACCATATGCGGACACCCATTAATACTGAGCCCAACTTACTTTACTTGATACATATAGCCACTTATTATACGGCACCGGGGTCAACCTATACGACTCTGCGACAGAAACGTGCATACTTGGATCTCCCGTTAGTGCGAGACTCTCTTAAAAAGCATCTCCGGTAGTGCTGCGCTCACCCATACAGAATACGCCTGACCCACAAAATAAATCGCCTAAATCAACTCCTTTTATGCGATATATATCGCCTATACAAAACTAACTATTGCGAAATGAAATTCACTCCAATCCAATACCAACTATCATAAAATGAAATTCTTCCTAACCTTCTTAATAGGGAACCAAATTTCCCTATCTTCTTACACATGTAACTTAGCGTAAATTAGACCAATAAACCAGTTTACTAATTACATAATTTCTAATTAAATTACATAATTTTTGTCCATTTGTTTGAGCCTTAGGCCAAAGTTTAATTTGTCAACTTTTAACTTGGACGGTCAACCTAGAACATCCCCAAGTAGACCACTACCAGTCGGCCTGGGATACCTAGGGTCAACCATTTATGTTATTTTTGTTAGGGTTTGATTTCCTTTTAATCGAATAGTATTCTTATTAACGTCGTCAATTCGATATTATTAATTATTGTAGCCGACCCTAGTTTTCCAATTAACCATAATCTATATTTTCTAATTTGGCATGTCTAGTTTATCCAATTTCATAATCTAATTTAAATTTAAATTATAGGGTTTAGTCAACTCACTGTCAAATTAACAAGTTAATTGGGGGTGTCAGTAATTCTAATCACATAAAACCAATTTAAAATCAATTGCGTTAAACAAATTATTAAATTTGTGCTCACTTTCCTTTATCCTAAGCTCTAAATCTTAAAAATATGGCCTCCAATCGGTAGCTCTCTACTTTGATTACTTGGCCTTGCTTCTAGTTCGGTTTGGGTTTAATTTTGACTTTAGGGTTTAGAAAAATACGGGTTTACAATAGAAAATTTGGTAGAGTTTCTCCCTACTATCTGTTTAACCAAAGAATTAGGGTTTGGTTTAGAGATTAATTTATAGGGTTAACTTAGAATCTAGGGCCATTGGATTAACTCGGTTGTAAATCAAACCACCAAACATTTACCTCACACGCAAGCAATCATATAGCCCATCCGTTCACCACACTCCAAATCGACAAACACTCATAAAACGTGTCGGGTCAAACTCCATTAGTTCTAGGTTGACCGCCACCGGTTGATCTATGACCTATTTGGGTCGACATGACCTTGTTTAATTTTTAAGTATATTTTTAAATTTTCATTTATCGTTCTGTCGCTCATTACTCTCTCATACTAACTCGGATTACGACAAGTTGTATATGAAAATCATCCGAAAAATTGCTATGAAACAATTGTGCAACTTTCATAGCCAAATTCGGACGTTAATAATAATTTTGTTTTTAAGTCCTTGTTTTTGTTTAATTTAATTTAATTTTCTTATCAAATTTCCATTAAATTTTCAGGATGTTACATTCTCCCCCTTAGAAGGATTTCATCCCCGAAATCTCCAAGGGTGGAAAAATGCAACTCATACACATATTAACCAACGACTACAATCATCTACTCATCCATCATTCACGAGCAATCATTATCCTTGAACAAATTCTAATGCAATATGTAGATATATGTGCAACATGAAATGCACATGAACCTATACTAGTGTGAAAGAGTAAGCGGTCCACTGATTCAGTTGGCCTTCAGTCATGTAAATGCTCACGGCATGGATCCAAATGTATGCAACATCCTGTATAATTAAACTTAAAACTCTACATGTATGCGCAACCATTACATCCATATGCATAGCATCCACTAGTTCAACCATAATCAAACATCCATACATGTCCTGCTTAATAGCTAGACAAATATAAAAGAAAAAGTGACTGTGTGTACTGCCTAGAAGATATACTATCCTAGACGTGTAAAAAATACCATCCAAACATATCTAGTAGCATCCATCATCCATAACATGTCCCATTGACACTTTGTAACCATTCCTACCATCCAATAGTCTCTATCTAAGCTGGAACCTAAATACAAAGGTAATATGTGCTTTCCTAACTAAAAAAGGCTTGACTATGGAAGATACACCACCTAGACACTTCCACAAGCACCTAATGATGACTTCCCAATATTTTATTCGTATTCTATCTTTCCTTGAGGATTTTCTACTTGTCCGTTCTCTAACGTGGACTTGGCTGGACTTTATATTGACTCAGCTCCATGGACTACCTATGTATCTCTTATCAATACATTTTTCATGCGTATTTGGTGGAGACCTTGCCCTTCTACTTATTGAATCTAGACTACACTAGCCAACTTTCACCACTGGCACAATTTCCAATTCAATTATATATGCATCAGTTTCAACAATCCTTGCTACTAACTCAAACAACGTCGTCTTGCACCATGCCAAACAACTTAAGCATTGGTATGCACTTGCCAACTGTAGCTCCACAAAACCTCCAATGCACAACATACTTTCTTTAACTCTTTCAGTGGTGTGCCTAATCACCCTAACACCTAGACACCAAGTGGGATAACTCAACTGTGGATTGTAGATCTTCTTTCTATGGCACTTTTCGCTTAGCCCTTTGCTATACTTCTGTTTCCCTCAAGATTGTCCAAACAAGTGATTTCCTAAATACCAAAAATAAAACAACTTCCTTTCCAACTCAGTCCAACTCAACTCTTGGACTGTTTCGTAAATTTTCAAAAGACATTGTAACATCTCCCACTTTATGGCCTGAAACTAAGTGTTATGGATGCTCCAGTTGTCCATGGTATTAATTTCCAATAACAAAATATGGCTCCGTTAATCATATCAATAATCAGAAGCACATGAATATGACAAATTCTAAGCATAATTTAATGGAAAACTTTCACATTTCATTTCATAAATAATATTCCATCTTTATTACATAATCCCATTTGTAATCCCACATTCAGAGAAAATATAATCATTACAAAATACTCCAAGAGCAACATATAAAGATACCACTTTGGCTGATTAGAGTCTAACGCTTGGAAATTATATATCTTGCCATTACATCCATACAAACAAAATCAAATATCATTGCGGATTTGATAAGAACTCCTAAATAGTTAGATTGCCTTTTGCACATCTTTGGAAGCTTGTTCGTCTAACTGGAAGTCTAGAATCCCTTACTCTCGATCTACTCAAATAAGTACCCGAGAGTTTATGGGAAAAAACCAAAACTTCAGGTCAGGCAAACATCCTAGTACGAATAACAACCTACCATCTCGGACCAAATAGATATCCAATGAGATTATACTAGTGAGCAAATGGGTTTTCCCCTTACTAGTATCTTAATCAAAATATTTCAACCATATACTATGCTCCTGCATCCACGATGGTAAAAACATAATAGATAAACATTTGCAATCATGCAACATTACTAGATTTCTCACCCCAGTTCACTTGACTATCCATCTTAATTTCATATGAAAATCCGTCTTATATTTATGTGGACCACTCATCTCACATGTAATTATTAACTAGACTACCCATCCCTACTATATGGACTACCCATTATACATGGTTTCATTATCAAAATTATGTGGACTATCCATCTCACATATTTCATTTAGTTAAAATGATATGGACTATCCATCACACACCCATAGTTTTCCTAGGATAACTATAAACCCTTCATCAATCGTGTAGGGACTATCCATTTCCAGCATGAGATGGACTATTCATCACACATCCTGTAGTTTTCCTAAGATAACTATAAACCCATCACTTATAAATTTTAATTCATGTCTAAGTTCAATTGATGTCTATCGGTGTCCCCAATTAGGTTGTATACCCTTTAAGTTTATAACTTTTCAAAATGATATGCATTGGTATCCCCAATGATATATGTCTAAATTTTAAAATGAAACACATTGTATCCCAATGTTTAATGTAGATTCATAAAACAATGGTTTCAATATGATATACATTAGCATCCCCAATGAACAATGTCAAATTTCCAAGCATATAACGTATCAAAGTTAATCTACACCGATATCCCTAACGAACAATGTCAAATAAAGCTTATGGCTCACCGTCGTTAACACGAAAAAAATGCAGCATTCATGCCGCACCATACAACGTCGAGCCTCTATCCAAGGTTAGAAAATAACAACTTGATTTTTTAAATCACGTTGCTAACTACTATAATCATAAGGTTATTAACCTTCTTAAACATAGGTTATCTTGCTTCTTTAAAACATAGTTTTAGTTAGCATAAACAAAACCTCACCGACTTTGAAATAAAACGTAGTGGCATTAATGTCGCTTGGAATTATTGTCGAAAATCGGTCACTTGCGGCATTAATACTATAATGTCGAAAATATAGTACTTCGGCTCTATGCTGTAAATATAGGGTGTCGGCAAATACAACCCACGTTATAAATTTCCTTTATACCGAAACCAAGTGATAGCGACATCATCACCAT
Organism: Allium cepa; assembly: GCA_030765085.1. Classification (NCBI taxonomy): domain Eukaryota; kingdom Viridiplantae; phylum Streptophyta; class Magnoliopsida; order Asparagales; family Amaryllidaceae; genus Allium; species Allium cepa. Next base: position 189,230,832 of record CM060943.1, read on the forward strand.
AAAACGGCTAATATAGAAACTATTTCTTATGGCATCACTAACTCAAGTTATGGTTTGATATAGAAAAAGTCGAAACATAGGTATGCGGCATCATTTTAAAAAAATGTGAAAACTAACGGTATAAATACCGAGTGATATAGATTTTAAAATAAAGAAATAAAAGTGAGTGGCGTAGCCTTTGTTCATTGCAAGATTTCATATCGAAATTAATTCTTGTTAGTCCTTGAGATGATGGTTTTGATGACAACAATCATAGGACTTGTTATAAAATATAAATACTAATATTATAGTTTTATATATATATATATGTATGTATGTATGTATGCAGAATATAAACATGCAAGCACCAAGAATGAAGACTGTATAGTATAGAGATACAAGAATGATGAATTTAAAGATCGGAGATATCAAGATTGAAGACTCAAGAGTAGCAAGAAATCAAATTATCTAAGAGTTCAAGATTTCAAATTGTACAAGATAATGTAGTTAGTCTAGAATTATGTTAAAACTTCTTGAAAGCACTTACATCTTATTCGAAATTTATTCGTGAAATGGAATCTACTTCGAGCCTGTTAATGGGATGGAACCCTAGTGGGATGGAACCTAGGACAATATCTAGTGGAATGTATAGTGGTCCTATTTTGATATCCACTAATTTTATACAAATGCTTTTCAAAAATATATCTCTTATTTTTTTAAAATGTTTTCAATACTTTCTTTTCAAAAAGACATCTCTCTTGGTTTTAAATATTTTAGCCTCAAAACTATTTTTATCATTTTTAATATTTTGATTTCAAATTGCCCTTGTTTCTAAACCATCTCTTGTTTTAAATATTTAGCTATAAAATATTTATATACTCAGATTTTAAATCACTTTATAGATTAAGATTATATATATTAAAAATTACTTTCTAAATTCTTTTATATGTTTAAACTATATTCAAATATATTTAAAAAGTTAAGAAATTGTTTTGACAAATTATAGAAACCTATTTTAATAAGAAAATCAAAACATCAATTTTGCCTTAAGCATGTTGACATCCCTCAACCCCCCATGTCGACATGGTGTCCGCTATATTCAAATTTAAATTTTCAAAATAAGTGTTTATTCGTCGTATCCTTTCACGAATAGATATGGTTGTTGCTCTACTATAAATACCAGTAAGTTCTAAATGAATTTTTTACCAGATTTCATTTATTTTCTCTCCTCTTCATCTTCCACATTTATTCTAAAGAATCCTAAACTATACTCTACCGAAATATCAAGTGGATCAAAATTGATTACCTCTTTTTCGATTCTCTGCCACTCTCTTGATAAGATCTCAGTGCTATTCAGAGTTATAAAATCTTTTATAAATCAAATTGTTGAGTAAAAGGTACGGTCGAGCCTTGAAATCAATTGGGTGTGATTGTGCCTCGGAAATCAATTAGGTGATCTTGTAGCCTCGTTAAATTAAGAGAGTTTGCACTGGACTCGAATACAGGAGGGTGTACCTCGTAGCCTTGAAACCGAGGGTGTAGTCTGGGAGATTATTTTGATAAGAGATTCGTACGATTGTATGGGACTGGATGTAGGGTAACTCCGAACCAGTATAAAATCCTGGTTTGTTCTTTCCTTACTGCTTTTATTAGTATTTACATGTGTGTCTGATTCTGTGATTATATCCGTGTTTGTGAATTGCATATGTTGGTGATTAAATTAAATCAGTTTCAAAAAGATTTATATAGTCTACAAAACACTATTCATCCCCCCTCTAGTTATTCTAGCCTTAAGATCCATAATCCGAACTTCTCCCATTTGGTATCAGAGCATTGGTTTTGAAAGTTTTCATAATTTGAATTTTGGAATTTTTTTAAAATGGCTACCAACAATTGTTCTGTTAACACTATACTAGTTCATTTGTAGAAGGTCAGTCTACTGCCCGACTACCACTTTTTAATAGCAGTAAGTATTAATACTGGGCATGTAGAATGAAAATATATTTTACAGTCAATAGAATTAGATACTTGGAATATCACACAAACTAAATATTCTGAACCCATAAATAGTTATGCACAGTGGGCTGCTAAGCAAAAGGCTATTGCACAAAATAATTCCAAAGCCATGAACATTTTATTTTATTCACTTAATAGGAATGAATTCAACAGAGTATCTGTTTGTAAGTCTGCATATGATATTTGGAAAACTTTGCAAGTTACTTATGAAGGAACAAGCAAAATCAAACAGACCAAAATATCCATACTCATAAATCAGTTTCAATTATTTGAAATGAATTCTAATAAGTCCATTTCATATATGTATAGTAGATTTCAGGATATTGTGCATTCTCTAATATCATTGGGAATTTTTTTTTTCAAATAAGATCAAGTCAGAAAATTTCTAAATTCTCTTACACCGGAATGGGATCAGAAAACTCTTGCAATCGAAGATGCAAATGATATCAGTTCTTTAAAGATTGAAGAATTGATTGGAAATCTAATATCGTTCGAAGTACAAATGAAAGGAAGAGGAGATAACAAGGTATTTGAAAAGAAGTCAATTGCGTTCAGCGCATTAACAGAAGGATCAGACTCAGAAAGTGATGATGAAATGACTTTCATGACAAAGAATTTCTGGAAGTTTCTAAAATACAGTAAGATGAACAAATTCAAAAAGTATAATCATAAGAATTCTGGAAATCATAATGAACTACCAAATCATGTCAAATGTTTCAACTATGACAAACCAGGCCATCTCAAAAGAGACTTTCCGCATCTTGATAAGCAAAAGTTTCCTGCAAGCAACGTTTATGAAAAGAAAAGGAAAAGAGCATATAGCGCTACACCAGACAATTCAGACTCAGACTCATCCTCATACGATGATGATCAGAAGACGAAAAAAATCAAATATGTGCTTTAGGCTATTCATGATTCAATGATCGTGGAGATACGAATCTAGAAAAAGGTACATGTTTACAATATATTGGTTGAAATTGTTTGCTTAAAATTGCTTTGATTGTTTGATTGTTTCTGAAATTATGTGTTGTTTGAATTTTAAGTTGTTTATTATTAGGTTTATTTTTATTTTTAATATTATAATACTTTTTATTGAAAGAGTATTCTTATGCTTAATATTAATCCAGAAAATATATAGACATTAAAAATAATATATGTATATAGATATTAAAGTATATAGAAAAATATAAGTCGCATGAATTCTCTGATCCATGTTGACATGGCCCTTCCCATAATGTCGACATCCCTGTCATAAATTTGAAATTCAAATTTGAATTCAAATCTTTTAATTTCCATTCACCTTTTCACCAAACCCAATTTCTGGAAAGGTACCTCTTGACCAGAGAATATGTCTATTGAATATCTATTTATTTCCATTAACTTATCATACCTTTTCACTTTCATTTTAAATTTCAAACTCTCTCTCACTCTTTCAAACTTTCTACTCTCTTCAAAAATAGATTTTTCAAGCACTCCATCCACAATGAGGCTGTCTAAAGCCATTAAAGATTCTCTCAATAATGATCTGGAAGCAATCAAGGCTTATATAAGCTATGCTAATTTCGAAAAAGATCATATGGAAAATTTTGCTATCTTTAGCGATATCTCTACATATGAAATCAATACTCTTCTTGAAGAGAATCACATCCCTAGTCTTTTTGACAATTCTCAAAATGACTTTGTTTGTTACCCAAATCTTGTTAAATGTTTTATGCGAATTTGAATCGCGGTTTTTATGAAGGAAATGAAGATGAAATTTGGAGTAGCGTTAAAGGCACTAAAATTGTTTTAAATTGTGAAATTTTAGGCAACATTCTCAATTGCAGGAATTCAGGAATAGATCTTTCTACTTTTAATATTGCTGAACATGATCACGAGAAATTTCATCACATTTTCGAAGTAGATGACAACTTTGAATTTAAAAATCATAACATTCATCCGAAAGCACATATTGTCAATCTTCTTTTGCAACATACTGTAACTCCTGGATCGGGAAATTTCAATAATCCGACTTTAAAAGTTTGTAAAGCTATTTTTGCTATCTTTGGTCATTATGGCATTAATTGGGCACAAGTGATTATGGATGAACTTCATCCTAAGAATTTGGAAATGGCTGAGTATACCTTGTATCATGGAATCTATCTCATTCGGATTTTTAATTATTTTGGCATTAATTACAAAAGGAAAGAATTTGTTTCAAGAAAAGTGTTTAGTCATGGCAACATTTCTCTCATGAAAATTCCTTTCATATTTCAACAATACGAATCTCTTGCCGAAAAGGATGAAAGATTGTCACAAGAAGATATGAAGGAAGAATATGAAGAAGAAGGGAACGAAAGGGAAATTGAAGAAGATAACGAAGAAGCCTCCTTGGAAAGTATTGAATATCCTACCAATACTAACAATCCTTCCTACAAAACTCTCCTCAAAAATCAAAAGATTACAGTGGAAAATCAACGGATTCTCAAAAGATCCGTTAGTAAGAAATTGGATAAAATGTTCACTAATATGAACAAATTCTTTGCTAAAGTTGGTCGGAAACTTAACTTATCATCATCCTCCTCATCTTCTAGCGCTAAGAACTAGGTTGTGATGTATTAGATGTTTTGTGTGAGCTTGTATTGTTTTTTTATCATATTATGTAGTATCTTATGTATCATCTCATCTATTTATAAAAATAAATAGAGAAGCATTTCGATGCCCTGTGTTGGATGGTTTCTTCCCTCAACAAAGATGATCTTGATACAAATCCTGTAGGAACTTTGATTCAAGATAATGAAGATTAGGAAGTTATTAAAAAGGATCCTATCTTTGGAGAAGAATGATGGGTTGAAGTTCCTAGAAATATTTGATCTCCTTATGGTTTGAATTGCTTGTTTTTGAATTGTGTGATTTGATTTGATTCGAATTAATTTGATTTGAATGGATTGTATAACTTTATATGAAACATAGTATATATTTATTAGGTTTAAACTTTCATATTTTTCATTTCTTTATTATTAACTCATGTTATTATATATATATAATAAAAGTTATCACAGGTACTCCAATATAAGACTAATGGGGAGATATATTAGTTTAGGATAAGTTTTTTATTGATGACAAAGGGGGGGAAATATAAAGTAAGGTAGTTAGGCTTAGATTAAGGGGGAGTTATTAGTTTTAGGGTGAATTATTGTGAAGGAGAAGTATATTTTATAAACATAGGTTGTCATTATCAAAAAGGGGGAGATTGTTAGTTCTTGAGATGATAGTTTTGATGACAACAATCTTAGGACTTGTTATAAACTATAAATACTAACATTATGGTTTAGATATATATGTATATGTAGAATATAAACATGCGTGCAACAAGAATGAAGACTATATAGTATAGAGATACAAGACTGATGAATTTAAAGATCGAAGATATCAAGACTCATGAGTATCAAGAAATGAAGTTATCAAGATTTCAAACAGTACAAGATAATGTAGTTAGTCTAGAATTATGTTAAAACTTCTTGAAAGCACTTTCATCTTTATTTGAAATTTATTCATGGAATGGAATTCACTTCGAGCTTGTTAAAGGGATGAAATCCTAGTGGGATGGAACCCACGACAATATCTAGTGGAACATATAGTGGTCATATTTTGATATCCACTAATTTTATAAAAATGCTTTTCAAAAATATATCTCTTGTTTTTAAAAAATGTTTTCAAAACTTTCTTTTCAAAAAGAAATCTCTCTTGGTTTTAAATATTTTAGCCTCAAACTATTTTTATCATTTTTAATATTTTGATTTCAAAATTGTCCTTGTTTCTAAACCATCTCTTGTTTTAAATACTTAGCTTTAAAATATTTATATAATCAGATTTTAAATCACTTTATAGATTAAGATTATATATATTAAAAATTACTTTTTAAACCCTTTTATATGTTTAAAATATATTCAAATATATTTACAAAGTTTATAAATTGTTTTGACAAATTGTAGAAACTAATTTTAATAAGAATACTAAAAGATCAATTTTGCCTTGAGAATGTCGACATCCCTCAACCCCATATGTCGACATGGTGTCTGTTATTATCAAATTTAAATTTTCAAAAGAAGTGTCTATTCGTCATATCCTTTCATGAATAGATATGTCTACTATAGATACTAGTAAGTTCTAAATGAATTATTTACTAGATTTCATTCATTTTTTTTCTCCTCTTCATCTTCCACATTTATTCTAAAGAATCCTAAACTATACTCTATCGAAATACCAAGTGAATCAAACTTTATTATCTCTTGTTTGATTCTCTGCCACTCTCTCTATAAGTTCTCGGTGCTATTCAGAGTTACAGAATCTTTTATAAATCAAACTGTTGAGTAAAAGGTGTGGTTGAGCCTTGAAATCACTTCGGTGTGATTGTAGCCCTGGAAATCAATTAGATGATTTTGTAGCCTGATTAAATCAAGAGAGTTTGCCCTGGACTCGAATACAGGAGGGTGTACCTCATAGCCTTGAAATCGAGGGTGTAATTTGGGAGATTATTTGATACGAAATCCGTACGATTGTACGGGACTGGATGTAGGGTAACTCCAAACCAGTATAAAATCCTGATGTGTTCTTTCCTTTACTGCTTTTATTTAGTATTTGAATCTATGTCTGATTCTGTGATTATATCTATGTTTGTGAATTGCACTTGTTGGTGATTAAATTACACAAGTTTCAAAAATATTTAGAAATCCACAAAACACTATTCACTCCCCTCTAATGTTATTCCAGCCTTAAGATGCGTAATCCGCATTTCTCATAATTCTATGTCGCATATCAGCATCAATTTAACGACATATGTTTTATACTATGACTCCAACCAGAAAAGATCCATTCTGTACCAATACAGTTGATATCGTATGTATCCATTCAAATTGATGTCGTTGGGATTCGACATTGATATAGGCAACATTGCAATATCATAATTGATTTATTTCTTCTAAAAGAAATTACGTTTTAACTCTTGTCAAATATCTATTGGATATTACCATACTTCACCCAATTCATTTAGAAAACTAGACGCAATGAATTTTTCATTCCTAGAACATATATCAACTTTAAATAATTAATATCCTTAATTAGTTATTAATTTAAATGCTTATCTAGCACAATAAATTCATGTTAACTCATAACACTTGGGAAAATAACAAATAATCTCTAAATATCAAAATTAACGTTTTCTTTCCCATATAAAAATTTTGAGGCTAAAATAATTATATAAATATTTTTTGTAGTAAAAACCCGAATAAATGTTATTTCATTCTTAGGAGATTCATATAATATTTAATTTAACTTGGAAAATTATGAAATTAAAAATCCATCTTAACATTTATGTTTTACATAACATACCTAAAAATCGAAGCATTTTAAGATTAAAAACTTAGGGTTTTCCCTTAAAAATGATCCAAATAATTTCATAAAAATCTCACAAATCATCATTTTATCTAAACAATGATCATGCAACAATAATTTGGCAAAAATATTAAAGTAATTTGGATACTTTCCATAGCCGAATTCATGAATAAGAAAAAGAGATGGTTCACTAATTATTCACCTTGGTTTAAATGTTGGGGTTGAGATTAGATGGTGTGTAGATCACTCAAGCTTTATCTTCCAAATCCCCTCTTGCTTCATTCCTTTCTTCCCTTTAGAAATGCCCGAGCTTTACGTTTTTCTTTTGATTATATATGAATGTAGGTGAGAATGTATGAGAAGGTGACGTTTTAAGAGATAAAAGATGGATCTATTCATATTTTCCTTCCTCGTATATTCTTTTTTTATTAAGTTTAAAACAATATTAATTAATTAGTTAAGTTCGGACCTTATTAATAACCAAATCTCATCCCCTTATCACACTAAATTATCCTATTTAATCTATCCAATTAAATTTCCTGAATAATGTTAACTAAAATTAGGGGTATTGTAAGCTCCACTCTTTAAAGATTTCGTCCTCGAAATTCATTAAGGACTACACCATAAGCATATCAAACATGCAAACAATGTTAGTATATCCTACCAGCTACACAGTCTATATACAAAAAATATAGAATATGCCATCATAACAACTCAAGATAAGTATCCCTCGTCCTATTATCTGCCTCGTTGTCAATCCATTGGATTTCATCAATCTAATTGTCTTGTTCCTTAACTTCTTCTCATCCCTGGCCACAACACAAACTGGTTGTCTCACAAAAGTTAGAAATGGTTCTATTACTAAACCTTTGAATGCAGTCGGAGCAATAGTAGTCTCTGGATCTTGCACATACTTTCTAGGATGACAGACATAAAATGCATTATGGACTCATGTCTAACTACTTGATAATCCTATCCGGTACGCGAGTTTCCCGATCCTCTCTAATAAGGAATGGTCCAACATATCTTAATGCCAGTTTTCATGTCTTTCCAAATCGTACCACATCCTTTATTGGTCATACTTTAATGAAACCATGATCTCCAACTAAGAATTATAAATCTTTACGTCTCTTATCTGCGTAACTCTTCTGCCTAGACTGAGCTTCCCTTATCCTAACTCGAATTAACTCAATCTTCTTTGTGGCTTCCCTTAACATATCCGGAACCAAGGACTAATCTATCTTTAGTATCCAGCCAAAATGCTAGTGATTTGCACGGCCTTCCATACAAAGCTTCGAAAGACACCATTCCTATACTAGCTTATAACTATTATTATAGGAAAACTCAACTAAGTGCAAATATTCTTCTCATAACCCAACAAAATCTAGTACACAAGCTCTTAACAAACCTTCAAGTACCTTATTGACTCTCTCTGTATGCCCATCCGTCAGTGGGTGATAAGCGGTACTTATCTTAATCTTGGTACCAAACAATTCTTATGGACTTTTCTAGAATTCACCAGCGAATAAAGTATCTCTATCACTGACTATACTACTAGGAGTCCTGTGCAGCCTGACAATGTTCTTCATAAATAACATAGCCAATATAGGTGTCATCGTGGTTGATTTAACTGGAATGAAATGTGCACTATTGGTAATTCTATCCACCGTGACAAAAATAATTTCATTTTCCCTATTTGACCTTGGCAACCTGTCAATAAAATCCATCGACATCAAATCCCACTTCCAAACAGTATATCTAAAGGTTGAAGCAAACCACTTGGCTTTCGATGCTTGCCTTTTACTTGTTGGCAATTCACATATTGATTTGCATATAAGCCTACATTCCTTTTCATACCTTTCCAGAAGAAACTTCTCTTCATATCCTAACACATCTTAGTTCCTTTAGGATGTATAGTAAACTTCAATCGATGACACTCCCTATGAACTTCCTTCCTTTGGTTACCAACATCTGGAACACATAGCCATCCCTTCTTACTTAACCTCCTCTCTGATCAAGGCTAAGATCTTTCAAATCATCAATCTTAGTTCCATCTTCCAACCTTCTAATTCGATCATCTAAATGGATCATCTCTTTGCTTAGAAGCAATCCACTCTATGAATATAGGTCGAACTTCCAAGCAAGACTACATGGCAGTATTTTGTTTAGAGCTAGCATTCGATCTTAACTGCACAATACATGTAGTTACCGCCTCTAAAACCTTCCATTTTACCAAAATATCTAACACCACATTCTGTTGTTTTCTGCTAAGTTCATCCGCCACTTTATTCCCTTCCCTATTGTATACTCAATACTAAAATCGTAAGCCGTTAAAAACTCCAACCACCTCTACTGTTCATATTCAATTGTTTTTGAGAGAATAAATGTATCAAAGACTTACGATCTATATACAACTCGAATCTCAATCTAAGAGGCAGTGCCTCCATACTTTCAATGCGAAAATCACCACTGCCAACAACGAATCATGAGTCAGATATCTAACTTCATGCGATCTGAGATGTCGAGAAGCGTAGGCAACTACATTACCTCTTTGCATCGACATAGTTCCTAACCCTATTTCACCTATATCTGTATACACCACTAAATCCTGATTCCCATTCGGAACAACCATCACGGGCTCATTAGTCAACAAATGCTTTAACTTAAGGAAAATTTCCTCACATTTATCGGACCAAATAAACTTTGTGTCCTTCCTATTTAGTTTAGTCAAGGATTTATCCATGAGAAATTCTTGATAAATCTCATGTAACAGCCAGCTAATCTAACAAAATTCCTTATCTCGGTCACCATCTCGGGTCTCTTCCAATTATTTACAGCTTTAATCTTAGCTAGATCCATAGGCAACTTTTTTTTGAACAACATAACCAAGAAACTTCGCTTCTCATTTCTAAAAATAATACTTCGAAAACTATGCCTGTCGCTGATGCTACCTTAATGTCTTAAGCACTATTCTAAGACGAATCTCATGATCTCTTTCATCCTTAGAATATATCAAAATGTCATCAACGAACACCAATATGAACCTATCCAAGTTCTCTCAGAATATCCGGTTCGTCAAGTCTATAAAGAAAGCAGGTGCATTAGTTAACCTGAATGGCATTACTAACCACTCGTAAGAATCATATCTTGTTCTAAACACTATCAAAAGAATACTTTCCTCCGCCACCCTCAATTGATGAAACTTTGTCACCAAATCCAACTGAGAAAATACTTTGGCTCCACTCAATTGATCAAATAAATCATTGATTCTTGGAAAGGATATCTATTCTTTACCATCTTCTCATTCAGTTTACGATAATCTATGCACAATCTCAACAGCCCATCCGATTTCTTCATGAACACCGTGGTTGCACCCTAAGGAAACTACTTGGTCTAATAAAATCGTTCCTTCTAAGTCCATTAGTTGCAACATCAATTCATTCATCTCGGTATGTGTCATCCTGCTAGGTAGTTTACTAACCGGCTCCAGGTGCAATATCTATATGAAACTCAATAGCTCGTTTCGGTGGAGACCTATAATTGGCTCAAAAACTTCTGAAGATTCTTGTACAAAATAAACTCAATTTATCTCATCTTTCACTTTTATGTCACCCATTAAAGCATAAATGTGACGACCCAAACTCGATGTCCGATAAACGACATCAAATTCGTATCGCCGGAGCTTATAACAACAATTAGATGAATATAAAACAGCGGAACAGAATCAATATCATACATATCATCACAGATACAGCATCATAATAATATCCATACTACATCAGAGTACATAATACATGAATCACAACATCTCCAAATAAATATCATAGTACTACAACAGTGATCATATATCCAAAAGGTCTTCGAATGAAACAAGTGATAACGGACTTCCATAAGCTAAACACCTGATATCTCCAAAAAGCTCCTAAGAATATCTCCAAGATAAGAGCTCCAAAATACTGCTACTCCCAAAATACGGAAACCTGCTACTAGGCTGCCCGTGTGGAAATAATGGGCACCCAGAGTTTAGGAAATAAACAATAAACTCCGGGTCAGTCATGGGACTGGTATAAGTAAACAAAAACAGTTGCATTTAAATAGAACAATAGGTATAAAAGAAATTTCGATATGCTTTTTAAAAATGAAACTACCATAAGACCTCCCACCACACACACAATGCAAACGCAGACTTGGAGGAGATTTCTTCTTATGATAGTCAAATATGCTTGATACGAGAAAAGAATTCTTTGGTATTATTACTAGTGCATGGTGTAGAAAGCATTTCGAAAGTAGAATATTAATCTTAGCCAGCATAGACATTTCGAACTATGCCTACTATAGCTACCATCTAAACAGTGGGGCGCCACCATAAGTAAATGGCAGGTTCTACAACTAAAACCGTACAGGGTTTCGTATTGGGAATTGGATTTCCAACAATGGTCAGGCCAAGGAACTTCCCATTGCCACATGAGAACGCCTCTGGAAGGACGTCCCCGAGAACCTAACCGTATCTCCGCCAACACAAGGCCGGGTTACCCCTAACTGGGTAACTACTGACACGAGTATGCCACCTCCCGGTTGTAACCAACCTTTAACCGGGGCCCCAACATCAAATCACAAAACAAGATATATATAGGTTTGTGATGTCCACATAAGTAAGTATCTGGGCTCCATACCATGATACTACTTCTATCCAGAAGGAGATGTACATACCCTAAGGGGCGCTACCCCCAATAACCTTGCCGCATCTTTCCTGTTTTGACCATTCCGGGGTGTGAGGCTCGACGAAGTCTCGTCCACAAAACTACGCTTTGGTACAAAGCCATGTTTTGGGTCAACAAATGATCAAAGTAATGATCACAAAGATAAATGATCAAACAAATGATCATATCACAAATGATCAAACAATGATCATTACACAGCAACACTTAGCATGTCACATTACCAAATTGGGAATATATCGCTGATAACCTTCAACTACATAACCTCTGAGCTCGTACGTCTCAGAGAAGGGTGTTAAGCTAAGAGAATAAATTCTCCGCCACCAACAGAAATGTATTTGAAAGAAATCTGCTTTATATCTCAAAGTGTAGTATCAGACACACAATCCATACAAGTCTGTTCTGGGTTCGAACAGAACCGAAGGCACTTCCAAAGAAGCCCTTGCAATCCGGATATTCACAATCTCGATCGGAATCCCCATCACATATGGAGAACTCTATACCGGAGCAACTCGGTGCAGAGTCATTCGATAGGTTATCCTATCGTTCTCGCAAATATACGGTCTTCACCACCGGTCTTCAATTGCTATCCATAACGTCGTATCACATATTCGGAATGGGTTATATGACACAAAGGTCCTTTCCCGGATAAACTGAATAGTGAGCGTCAATTCTTAAAACATGTGGATGTCATTCACAACAATTCACAGGTTCGATGTGGGTTTCGGATAACAAACTGAAACCCGATTCCCTGTCGCATCGAAGTTTAAATGTCGTTTTACGGGCAAACAGGGTTTTCACATCAATACAGAACAAAACACAAATCACTGTTCATCACAAAGCAATCATAGTATCACAATAGCAATATCAATGCAGTACAGAATATTTAACGATAGTAAATCACCTTTGATTAAGGTGGTCGTGATTGAAGTGAATTGTCCATAAAATTATCTCTATTAATTATTTTAAATCGATATTTAAAATTTCACTTAAATATAACTTTATTAAATTTTAAATTGGCTTGATTTATTATTTAATCTCCAACTAACTATCTTAATTTATAAATTCTTAATGGTTAATTAACTAAATCTTAATTATTTTTATTTGCTAATTATTCTTTAAATTAATCAAGCTTTAATTACAAATTTTAAATCATTTTAAATCTCTTTTGCAAACTATTAGTATAAAGTGTTTACCTTAGTTATCATTTGAAAACTACTTTATACTTTAAGAATTTATTTATTGTTACATTAAAATTTAATGTAAATAAATTTTTAAATCTTTATATTTGAATTTAATCATTTAATTAAAGGGTTAATTAAAATTTTATTTTAAACTTTCCTTGCTTAATTTAAAGAATTTACAAATTCTAATTATCCTTTGTTTTCATATTTTACTTACAAATATCATTTGTTTATTAAGAAAATAAATTTTTACTGGTGTTAAAAAATTTGGTTGAAACTGGGTTTGCTGCTTTCACTTACTCACCCGAGGCTTGCTTCGGGTTTACCCCGAGAAAAATGCTCCTTTACTTCGGGTTTTACCCCAAAGTGACCCGTGTTTCACATTTTTTTTTCTGTTTAAGGTATAAAACGACATGATAAAACGCTCAGGCAACTCGAGTTTCTCTTCGAGTTCCCACGCGATTTCCCCGCACCGTGCTTCGAGCTACCCCTCATCTTCCCCAACCCATCAAACTGATACGCAGCATAGCACGTATACGTGCACACCACCATGCCGACGCTTCGGTGAACGTCGCTCCCTCCCACAAGTCACTCATCGACCCTACATTGGATAGCAACGATCCATTCGACGCCAACGAGCCTAGAACGAAAAACGAGGCTCCAGTTCGAACTCAAACCCATCCTCACCGCCAGGAATCAACCCCGCGCCGCCTCCTCTGGCCATCAGAGGCCACGAAAACTCGACCCGAGCTCCGCCTATCTCCACTGCCTCGATCGCCCCTGGTGCGATCAGCTCCAGTGCAACATAGACGTTGCCCTGATCTAATTTGCCCACGCCATTCCAGTATGGGTTTAAACCCTAATCTTGATTCGTTCTCCCCATTCACACATTATAAAAATTCTTCAACAATTTTCCTGGATTCGTGGGTGTTCAAGCATGCTTCCATACGAATTTCAATATTTATAACTGATTCAATGGTTCGGAAATGAGAAAAATGCAGTTTTAGTTCATATACAAACCGCTCTTAAAACCCCAAGCTAAAAATCTTCGTTTTAGTTTTAAAAATCATGATTTGCAATAAGAATATAGGCTATGAACTTGAATTAGCTTTTTCATAATACTTGGGTTCATCACATCTTCCTTTGATTTCCTGTAAACAACTTTAGTGATAATATCTTACAGCCTTGGGTTTTAAACCTGTTTTTAATAACCCATATTTGAGTTCCATTATCTTGTTTGATTTTAAAACTGAAGCTTTACTATGATTTAGATGAAAACTACTGGAGTTTGAATGCAAATCTACCCTGTAATCCATAACAGAGAAGAACAATATACAGAGTAGCCTGTATATCTATATATATTTACCAACTATATTCAAAGATAAACATATACAATGCCATGAAACAAAGAATCATCTTTACAGTTAACTTAAAGCCTTAAAGTTGATGTTACTCACCTATTTGTTTTGAAACAGAAAGCACTTTGGTTTTGGAAGACTGCAGTTTAATTTTTCTGGTTTCTCTTCTCAGCAAATCTTTATCAATTTTTGAATAAAAGTGATGTTTTCTTTTTCTTTTCCAGGTTTGCTAAGTTTTTTTGTTTGAACGAATAAAACTAAATTGCACTGCATATATATGTAGATAGTTGTATACAAAAGAAAGGCACAGGGTTTTCTTTTTCTTTTTCTTAGCAAGGACTGCAACCAGAGATTTTTTTTCACTGTTGTACTTTGTAGTATTTTGTATTTTCTTATATGGAGGCTGATGTGCTTCTTTTTCTTACTTGAGAAGATGGCATTTAATGCCCATGCTTCCTTCTTTGTTAACATACCTTTTTATGTTATGATGTAAGTACTATTTTGTTTTTGTTTTGAAGATATTTATCTACTTGCTTAAGCTCTATTTGATTTATATGTGTACTGTTGGTTTTGGGTTACAAAATTTGTTTTCTTTTGCAAAGCTACAGCATGCCGTGTTTCATGCTTTAAATTTTCATAAGTGCTAAATCTTGTTTTTATTGATTTGTTTTATTCTTATATTGAGGCTTGCATATATACTTTTCTTTTGTTTCCTGTTGTACATGATTTAGTTGCGACTTATATGCATTTCCTATGTCATGAATACTTACAGCATTGTTATGTTTGTTTTGTAGATTTTTAGAACCAAATGTTTATTTTGTTTAGCATACAACTCTTCATTCTATTGTTTTGGTAAGTACTATTTTGTTTTTGTATATTTTTTTCTTTATAATTTTATTTTATAGTTTATATTATTTTTTTCTCTTCATAGACTTTTGTTATCTTGTTGCTTGTATTATTTTACTTTTGTTTTACTAAATGAAAGTGTTTGTTTTAATTAACTTTTTTCTCATTTGTTTGCCAATATTTGTTCTTATTGTGTTATTCCTATTCATAGTTTAAATTATCAACATTTTATTTGATTCTTGTATGTAATCTTATTACTACATGCTTTGTTTATTTTATTTTCCATTTGAAGTTTTACAATCAACATTTAATTTATCATTCATTTAAGAAAAATTTAAACTATCAATTTTCTTTTTATTTAATTATATACAACCGTGTAATATTAATATCAACCAATATCTTATTTCTTTTGAAATTCTCAAATTAAATTTAAAAGTTCAAATTATCAACCGAATTTTAATTTATCAAAATCCCGGGATGTTACAATAAACTTCTGGACTAGGATTCTCAACTGAGTATATGATTCGGCCACTACTATCAAGGTGTCTCAATAATAGTTTCCTATCTGGGAAAAATATCCTTGCATCATATCTACTTAATCAATCCATACCCAAAAGAATCCCAAGCCTTGCAAAATCAAGCACGAACAAACTACAGGTGAAAGTATAATCTAGTAACTCAAATTCTAGATGGTCACATTTCATCTCCATAGTTGCATACCCTCATATTGGATTAGCTACCCTTAATGAAGTAACATGGTATGATAATTCTAAATATAATTTAGCTACTAAAATACTGAGAGATAAATGAATGTGATACTCTAGTGTCAAACAGTACTCTAACTGGTATGCTATGAATCAAAGCATACCTTCCATTATAGACTTTCCCTTCTCAGCAGCTGTCGGTCTCTACACAGATGGCTCCAATGCAAGAACCTTTCCTTCATTAGCCTTGACCGCTTTTGGACATTTGTTCTTGTAATGACCCATTTGGTCGCAATTAAAGCATATCACATTCTACCTTCCCACAACTGCCTTGCCATCACCAGATTGACATTTATTAGCATAGTTCACCTTCTTATCATACTTATAACAAACAATATACAATTTCCCTTTCTTGGCAGCTTCGTCCTTCTGAGCTCCCTTCTTCTTGAAAAACTTCCTCTTCTTATCTGAGAACTCTGGGTTTCCATCGACTTTTCTTTCCTAAAAGTTGCAAGCATCTCCTCATTCCTTATAGCCATCTCTACCACTATATTACTCAGATCTTAGAGATATGGCATGATTGCTTTATCAATTTTTGGCTTCAATTCCTGAATGAACATCTCATTCCTCTTAATCACAGTATCAATGGTGTTGTATCCAAACTTAGACAGCTCATCGAACTTCGTAGCCTACTCTAATATGGAATTTCCCATTGCTGCAATTCCATAAATTTTCTAAGCAAGGTTGACTTGACCACTTCAGACAAAAATCACTCCTCAAATCTCCTTCAAAATTCAAGCCAAGTTGGTTCCACCTCTGGCACTCCAAGGTCACTCTGTTCTACTAGTGCAAACTAGCTTCTTGCAACTCCTTTGATGCCAACCTCCTCTTTTGATCATCATTCAACCCTAAATCTACAAAGATTCTTTCACAGCGCAATAGCCAATTCTCTACTTCAATAACATCTTCAGTTCCAAGAAAAGGCTTTCCTCCATGACTAATATAATCTCGGTTCAGCTTAGCATAGTCATTATAAATCGACATCATGGAATTAACTCCTTCCGCATTTGTAGCATTTCCTCCGGCCTAATCAGCAGCACCTGCAGCTTGCATCAATTGATAAAGATCTGATACATAGTCCCTGTATCTACTGATGGGGTTCCAGCATTACATTGGCTTTTGCATTTGATTAGCATTTGCCTATCGACCTGTTCCTTTTGGTATTGTGTCGAACATTTTCATTAGTTATAGTGCTTCCTCTACCTACATTCACTCTTTCATTTCTTGCTTCTGTGTCTTTTCTTCTCATAATCTGCATATGAGCTTTAATAAAATACAAAAGAATGGTCTAAGAGAGAGGGGAGAATAAGTACTTATATATATAGAAAATACAAGAACGCTACTGTAGCGTTATTCCAAACCCCAATCTTATTCTTTGATTTATTAGGATTATGTTTTTAAAAAGTCTTTTAATATTTTAAGCTTTACATAAACATATGCTTTAATACAAAATTGTAACGTCCTCCATTTTGAGTCTCGAAAATAAGTGCTACGGGTGTTGTAGTCATTTACAATATTAATTTTCGTTGACAAAATGCGACCATGTTAATCATATTAATAATCATAAATACATGAATATGAAAAATTTTAAACAGAATTTAATGGAAAACTTTCACATTTCATTTCACAAACAATATTTCATATTTATTACGTTATCGCATTTGTAATCCCATATTCAAAGAAAATATAGTTATTACAAAATACTCTAAGGGTGGCATATGAAGATGCCCCATTAGTTGATCACAGTCTAACATCTGGAAATTATATATCTTGCCATTACATCCATACAGAAAAAATCAAACAACATGACAGATTAGATAAGAACTCCTAAATAGCTAAATTTCCTAGCTCATGTCTTCAGAAGCTTATTTGTCCAATTAGAAATCTAAAATCCCTTACTCCCGACCCAGTCAAATGAGTAACTAAGAGTTTAAGGGGAAAAACAAAAACCTTAGGTCAGGCAAATAGTTTGGTGTGAATAATAACCTACCATCTCAAACCAAATAGTTATCTAGTAAGACCACTTCACCGAGGGGAACTAGTCTTCCCCACACCAGTATGTTAACCAAAATATATCAACTATATACTGTGCTCTACATCTGCAATGGCTAAAAAATAACATATAACATTTGCAATCAAGCAACATACACTGGATTACCCATCCTAATTTACTTGACTACCCGTCCTAATTTCAACTGACTATGTATCTTAATTTCAAATGACTATCTGTCTTATGTTTATGTAAACTGCCCATCTCAAAAGTAATTATTAATTAGATTACTCATTCCCCACTATATGGAGTACCTATCACACATAGTTTCATTATCAAAGTTATGTGGACTATCCATCTCACGTATTTCATTTAGCTAAAATGATGTGGACTATCCATCACACATCCCTTAATTTTCCTAAGATAACTATGAACCCTTTATCAACCATGTAGAAGCTATCCACCTCTGGCATGATATGGACTATCCATCACACATCCCATAGTTTTTCTAGCATAATTATGAACCCATCGCTTATAAATTCTAATTCACATTTAGCCCAGTGGTTCAACCAATGTCTATTAGTGTCCTTAATTAAGTTGTGTACCCCTTAAATTTGTAACATCTCAAAATGATATGCATTGGTATCCCCAATGATCTATGTCGCAATATTAAAATGAAATACATTAGTATCCACGTTGATCAATGTCAATTCAATGATGGTGTTAATTTGATATACATTTGTATCCCCAATGAACAACGTCAAATTTCCGAATCATACAATGTATCAAAATTAATCTACATCGGTATCCCTAACATACAATGTCAAATAAAACTTATGGCTCACCGCCGTTAATACAGAAAATATGTAGCATTCATAAAGCACCATACAACGTCAAACTCTATCCAAGGTTAGAAAACCAAAACTTGATTTGATAAATCACATAGCTAACTGAAATCATAAGGTTATCAACCTTCTTAAACAAAAGCTATCTTGGTTCTTTAAATCATAGTTTTGGTTAGCATAAACAAAGCCTCGTTGACATCGAGAATAAAATGTAGTGGCATCAATGCTGCTTGCCATTATCACCAAAAATTAGTCTTTTGCGGCTTAATACTATAATGTCATAAAACATAATACTTTGGCTCTATGTCATAAACATAGGGCGTTGGCATTGACAACCCACGATATAAATTTCATTTGTATTAAAAACCAAATAATAGCGGCATCATTGCCATAAAAATAGTTAATATAGAAAATATTATTTGCGACATCACTGCCTCAAGCTGTGGTGTTGATATCGAAAATAATCGAAATTGTGGTATGTAGCATCATTTTAAAACAATGGTGAAAACTAATGGTATCAATACAAGGTGATATAGATTTTGAAACAAAGAAATAAAGGCGGGTGGCATAGCCCTAGTTCGTTATGAGATTTCCATATCAGCATCAATTCTATGCTGCATATTGGCATCAATTCTACGCCGCATGTTTTATATTATGACTCCAACCAGAACATATCCATTTTATACGTACATAGTTGGTACTATACATCCATTCAAATTGATGTCACTAAGGTTAGGCATTGACATAGGAAACATAGCAATACTGTAATTATCATAGGAACTGATTTATTTCTTCTAAAAGCAATTATTTTAACCAAATTTTAACTCCTATCGAATTTCGATTGGATACTATTATACTTTGCCCAATTCTTTTAGTAAACCTACCACAACCAATTTTTCATTCCCAAAACATATATCAACTTTAATTAATTAATATCCTTGATTAATTATTAATTTAAATGCTTGTCTAGCATAATAAATTCATAATAATTCATAAACACTTGGAAAAAATCTCTAAAAATCAAAATCAACATTTTCTTTCCTATATTAAAATTTTGGGGCCAAGATCATTTTATAATTATTTTTAATAATAAAAACCGAATAAACACTATTTCCTCCTTAGGGAATTCATAAAATGTTCAATTTAAGTTGAAAAATTGTATTATTAAAAATCCATCTCCAAATTAATATTTACAAACATACCCAAAAATCAAAACATTTAGACATTAAAAACGTAGGTTTTTTTCCTTTAGACCGATTTCGAATAATTTCATAAAAATCCCACAAATCATCGTTTTATCCAAACAATGGTTATATGTCCATAACTTGGCAAAAACTATCAAAATAATTCGGATATTATATATAGCCGAATCCAAGAACAAGAAATAGAGATGGTTCGCTTATTATTCACTTTAGTTTAGTTTTGGAGTTGAAATTTGATGGTGTTTAGTTCCAATTAGCTTTGTCTTACAAATTCCCTTTGATTTCGTTCCTTTCTTCCCCTTGAAAATGGTCGCCTCTAGGTTTTTCTTTTGATTGTATATGAGTGTAAGCGAGAAAGTATGGCAAGGTCGGCATTCAAGAGATAAAAGATGTATATATTCCTATTTTTCCATCCTCATAATTTCTTTCATTTTAAGTTTAAAACAATCTTATTTAATAATTAGTTAAGGCCCGATGTATTAATAACCAAATCTCATTCCCTTATCTGACTACATTATTCTTTCTAACCTATCCAATTAAATTTCCCGAATAATATTAAACTAAAATTACGGGTGTTACAGTCGTGGTACCTGGGTATCATGTTTATGATCTACATGAATCTTCTCCATGTTCTACAAATGAAGGTTTGGTTTATCTTCCTATTTAACCTTAACAGTAAAAGTCCTAAAATTCATTAGAGTTATGATCTAAGATCATTCTAACTGAAATAATAACCACTTAATGGTTACTTTAGTCATGTGCGGTTGCTACGCGAACGACCATGCATAGCATGTTAGTCTCTTAAAAAATTCTAAAGAAAATAATCTTCCGCTAATCCAAGCGATGTTTGCGAAAAATATTTTTATCCCTTTCTTTAAATCTTATGAAAAATTTCTTGATCTTTTCTCTATGAAAATCGCCTTTGAATTTTCAATGCATGCTTATAAAAATACCTTTTTCTTGATCGAGACATAAATTCTTGAATTTACTATCCTTTGCAAAATCTTGATCAAATTCATCTCTAGTATATCCTTTATGCACTTTGAGTTTTTAAAAATTTTCCTTTTCCATTCCTTAGCGTCACCTCACAAATGGGACCTTTACCAAACATATCCTCTTATCCCTCCATTCTAATCACCTTATAGTTGAGACAGCTTAATATGAGTTGTTCCCTTGCTATTTTAATCCAATTAAAATAGTAAAAAATACTTTGATTTATACTTAGGGGTTTTTGCATTTTAATGCATTGGAACCACAATTTTTCTCCGAAAGGAAACGTGAACATTGTCATTTTCCATAAATTATCTAAAAGACGATTTTTTCTGTGTTTGGAATTACAAGGAATTATCCTTTTTGTTTATTATTGAAATAGATAGCACAAAATAAAGTAACTCTCCCTATTTTGTACATCGTTGTCATTTGGGCATATTCCTTACTATTTTAAATGGTATAAACTTTAGTACCGGAGTTGGATAATTTACGGAAATTTACATTGCTACACACTCCATTCCAATGAATTAAAATACCCCTTAAATCTCATTTCAATTTTATAACACCTTCCAATATAGTATTTACTAATCCATATCAGTTACTCAATAATTTTCCACAATGACCAATTTTACTTTTTACTTAATCAAGTTGTGTAAGTCTACAAATCTCGAACTTATCATACAATTTCTTTTATGAAGGTTCTCGGTAATTTAGGAACCACTTTCTCCTTGTCTTCTAAATTCCAAAATATGCTCTACTTAACCCGAATATTTCAACATTCACATCTACGCATCCATGGATCACAATTACTATAACATAAATCCAGTAATATGTGTGAAATGCATATTTTCCCACACTTGTCCACCTGGTCCGCCTATAGCCTATAGGTGACAACAAAATATCTAGACTTCCAGTAGCCTACGGGTATCATATTCTAGCCTAAGTGGTACCGATCAACATCATATCAGTATAACTATAAACCTATACTTTTTGTCCCATTTTAGACTGCCTAATGTAATCAAGGAAAAGCCTATTTTCTACATAAAAATCTTAATAAGGATTGAAGTAGACCCTACTTATCTCTTTTACACTTCAAACCGAAAGACTTCTAGCATCTGCAATATTATTGATATAACTAACCATCTTGAATTACTCTTTTCTTATTCTAAAATAACTTTACTCAAGTCATATTTCTCAACCTTCCAATCCAACCATTGCTTAAAAAAGTTACTAAGTTCCCATGTTACTTTTTATATCTCAACCATTTCAAAATTTCCAAACTCCATTATCAAGTTAATCCTTATTTTTTTTAATCGTATTCATCTAACTCTAGTTTAACTCTCTTTTTAAGGTTAAGTGACAATCATAACACTTTACTTTACCCTTTTTAATTAAAACTTTTGATTTTACCATTTCCACAAACCTAAAAGCTTTAAAATCTTTGATTTATTTTTAACAAACATTTCCTTTTCTAGGACTATGATATTCCCTTAAACTATCAAAAATAATTAAACTTAACTTAGCAGAACTATACATAAAAACACACCTTCTAAAATTTTCTTTATAAACAAGGAATTTTCTCAAAAGCGTGTTTTTAAAAAAATGTATCATTTTTAACTTATTATAATTATTTTTAAAGAATGATAAAAACATTTATAAAATATTTTTAAATGCACAACCATTTCTTAATCACAAAATAAGTTTAAAAGTAGTGGCTTACAAACTTTTAAAAAATTTCCATAATTTCTACTGTAAAAGGCAAAATACCCATGAGGGTAAGTGCGACAATGTGCATTAGAGGCAAACAAAAGTTCTAAAACAATTGTTAAAAAATACATCAATTTCTCTATTTTTACTTCTTAAATAAATTCCACAAAGTTTGTCTGACTATTTATCCAAAATCATAAATCAACTCTTTTTTCAAAAGTTTCGTTTAAAAGAATAGTGAACATTGAGGGTAAGTGTAACAATATGCTTAAAAGACAAAACAAAAGTTTTTTGATAGTTATTGAAAATATGCTTTTTGTCAAATTCTTTTAATCTTACATTTAAAAAAAAATTATACAGTTTATCTGATTATTTTATAGAAAATCATAAACTAACTTATTTTTCTTTTTAAAATATCAGACATATACTGTTTCACATTTTTTAGAAAACACTTTCACTATTTTATCACTAAAATTGGAGTAGACAATAACAACCTAATTACACTAACCCATAAATTTCTAATAATGCTTTAAGTGTAGAAAATTTATGTCCTCCTTTTCAAAGGCAGTTAAATCAAGTTTATTTCCAAATATAGTGCCCATCTTCAATATGGAAATGCTTCAACCATTTCTTTAAGTAAATATGAGTCCATGCAACCATTATCAATATGAAATAATGTTTCTACTTTAACTTAAGAAATTTTCCTTAAGTTTATAAAGTCCCTTTTTATATTCTTATACTTTGTCTTTATCTTATACTCATTATATGGGTCTCATGCTGCTAATTTTCTATGTTCGCACTTAAATCCATTATTTACTAAGAAACCACTACTAGCATTTCTTTACATGATAAATACAAATAAATATGAAAACTTCATTTTCCATCTTAACTGTTATAACCTTAACATTTAGTCTAACTCACAATTGTCTTCTTAAATAAGAAATATGCCAATAACTATCTTATGTGCTCACATGTATAGGGTATTGCTACTTCACAAATCAGAAAATCATAATTAGCTATCCTAGTCAAATTTGGTTCATCCTATCTCCTAAATTTGTACTCATTCTCATTATTTTCAACTTTCTCGTAGATAGTATAGATACAAATAAAGATAATTTCAATATACATTGATGGAATCATTGGAAAACTTCCTATTTTTTTTATCTATATAGACATGTATGTTGTTAAACCCCATTTTTGAAGACTTTTGGAAAATCTTTTGGAAAGCTAACTTTTTTTCTTCAAAAACCTTTCAAGTATATTCTCTCAAAATATTCCTAATCCCTAAGGAATCCTAACCCTAAGCTTTGATCTCAAATGTAACCATGCGCACATTCCAAGACACCAATCCATGGTCTAATGTGACCTTGGACACGTCATGCAGAGAGACACAAGAAGTTGGGTTTTTAAAACATCACAAAGCACAAGTATAAGGGTGGAGTTCTAAGACATTCTACACTTTCAACCCTCACTACGAAAGGAATTAAAATATAAGTATACAAAATAGACATCTTAGAAAAATAGTTTCCAAAATGATTGTTTTACGTTCATACTATTTTCAAAGTATAAAATAAACGTTATGTATATTTAACACAAAAGATGCCTACTAGATAAACACTGAAAAATATGAGAACTCTAACGTGAAGCTCCCTTTTCCACATACTATGTCCAATCATCTACTAATCAGTCATCCTATGGTAGTGGAAAATGGGAAAAAAGGGCGTAGGTCAAACAAATTTCTGGTGAATGTGAACCAGGCTAATAAGATAATTAAGTGCAACTGACCTTAAATCTACTCTAAAAGATATAACCCATTCCGAATATGTGATACGTCGTTATAAATTGCATTCGAAGATCGGTGTTGAAGACCGGATATTTTCGAAAACGAAAGGGTTTCTTGTTGATTGTCTCTGCACTGGCTGATCCCTGGTATTGAGATCTCCATATGTGATGGGAAATCCGAACGTGATTAGAGATTATTCGGATTGCAAGGACTTCTTTGTAAGTGCCTTCGGTTCTGTTCGAGCCCGGAACAGACTTGTATGGATTGTGTGTCTGACATTACAAGTTGAGAATGTAAAGCCGATTTCTTTCAAATATATTTCTGTGGTGGCGGAGAATTTATTCTTTTAGCTTAACACCCTTCTCTGAGACGTACGAGCTCAGAGGTTATATAGTTGAAGTTATCAGCGATATATTCCCAATTTGGTAATGTGACATGCTGAGTGTTGCTGTAAATGATCATTGTGTTGATTATTGGGATAGGATCGTTTATTTGATCGTCTATCTTAGTGATCATTGTGTTGATCATTTGTTGACCCAAAGCATGGCTTTTGTATAAAGTATGTTTTTGTGGACGTGACTTCGTCGAACCTCACACCCCGGAAATGGTCAAAACAGGAAAGATGCGGCAAGGTTATGAGGGGTAGCACCCTTTAGGGTATGTACATTTCCTTCTGGATAGAGGTGGTATCATGGTATGGAGTCCAGATATTTAACCTATGTGGTTACTACGAATTTATTACTTTGTGGTTGTTGGTTATCGGGATCCCGTGAGAAAGGTCGTTTACGATCGGGGAATGGCGTGCTCGTGTCAGTAGTTACCCAGTTAGGGGTAACCCGGCCTTGTGTTGGCAGAGTTCCGGTTTGGTTCTCGGGGACGTCTTTCCAGAGGCATTCTCATGTGGCAATGGGAAGTTCCTTGGCCTGACCATTTGTTGGAAATCCAATTCCCAATACGAAACTTGTACGGTATTAGTTGTAGGACCTGCCATTCACTTATGGTGGTCACCACTGTTTGGATGGTAGCTATAGTAGGCATACGATAATGGTCGTATGTTGGCTAAGATTTATATTCTACTTTCAAAATGAATTTTTCCCCTACACTATGCACTAGTAATAATATCAATTGTTATTTTTAATGCGTATCAAGCATCTTTGACTATCATAAGGAGAAATCTCCTCCGATTCTGCGTTTGCATTGTGTGTGTGTGCGGGAGGCCTTATGGTAGTCTCATTTTTAAAAGCATTGCGAATTGAAATAAAAATATCTCTCTATTTTGATTTTTAAAGAAAAATAAACTGTTTTTAGTTCTCGCACCAGTCACATGACTGACTTGGAGTTTATTGTTTTCCTTCCTAAACTCTGGGTGCCCACCAATTTCCACACGGGCAGTTAAGAGTTAAGGTTTATCAGGATATTCTGGATATTCTTGAATTGCTGGAGGCAAGCTGGATGGCATGGCGTATTACTAGTTTATATAGTATTTCTTTTCCGCTGCACTATTGTTGTTGTTGTACACTCTGATGATGATATGATGTAATGTAATGTATAAAATGTAATAACTGATAGTTCTTTGTTTAAAGATTATTCATTTATTATTATATGTTGTTCCGCTGCGAATTGTGAGATTCTGATGTTGTTCTGTTCTGTTCTATGTTCTTTGTTTAAAGTATAAAATTTTATTCTCTTTTTCTTCTATTTTCTAATTTTCTATCTTCTTTTCCCTATCTAAATCTCCTACCTTCTTCTTTCTTCTTCTTTTCTTTTCTTAAATTCTTTTTAAAACCCATAACATTTCGGTTTTTCGGCAACGAAAAATCGTAAACGTTACATCCACTCCTACATAGGTCGCAGTCCACCGACATAAAATCAAATGCAGACTGTTGGCTCTCAGCGGCACACACGACTTTCGCTATGTTATACCATAGGTCACAGTCTACCGATATAAAATCAAACGTAGACTGTTGGCTCTCAACGACACACACGACTTTCGCTATGGCATACTCTACTCATAATCCCCAGGAACTAGTTTTGTCCGGACTCCTCACAGGATCAACTTTAGAACCCCTCTTAAGGCTCAAGGCAGCACCACCCGGTGGTACTCCTGAGAAGTTCATTTCAAGGGAGCGCCTTTTTCCACAGAGCCATCATCAAAACATTTTATACTATACATATATAGTATCTTTAAATCATACACCTAGTATGATCTCATACAAAGCTCCTTTACTCAAAATCGATTATTCCAAAATCGATAATTCTCAAACTTGGCTTTCCAAATTCTCATATTGATTTTACCCAAAAATCAAAAGCCTTTTCCAAATCCAAAGGTTTTCAAAACCCTTTTTCCAAAATCCTCATATGATCCTTTATATATATATATATATATTCAGATATATAAAATCTTTTAAAACTTTGGATCATTTCAAACTTATATACACTCCTTTTATACTTCAAACATTTCCAAAAACCCTTTTCCTTCTGGCAATAGATTCATCAAGGGGGGTTTTAATCTTATAAAATAAAGATATTTACTTTGTTTACTCAAAATCAGATATTCAAATTTGATTACTCTTTTCAATATCATTTTCATTCAAATCCGTACGATGCACATATATCATCTGTACGCTATACCAATCTGATCGCTCACTCGATCACATAATTTCACTTCCGAATTAGTATCGTCCACCCGACTTTCTAGTGCGGACACAGATCTGGTTTCTTGATCAGAAACCGTCATTCTCCTTGCATAGTCATAACTATAATAGAGAACATCCAGAACCAATCAAAAATCCATATCCAGGTTCGCCGTCGAAAATCGAGTGAAAAATCCCACTCGGATCGATATAACTATCTCAAAATTCTGTGCTCGAATCTGGATCAAATCATTATGCGAATAGAATAACATACGTACACCCTACGTATTTATCTTTATTGGTTATTAGCCAAATCAATTCCATTTCTATTCACATTCACTTAAATTTACATTCACTAACTCACAATTGCTTCAATCCATTTGGATTATCACCTCTATTCTTATCTCGATTGGGTATTTAACCAATAACAGTTTGCACTCCGACTAGTTTATTTAGAAAATAGCTTGAAAAATTTAAAAATAGATAAGTAGTTGGAAAATAATTACTAGTTTGTAAAATAGGTGTAAAATAGTTAGAAAATAGTTAAACTAATTATAGAAATTTTTAAATAATTGCAAAATAATAGTAAGGTAGTCATTTTATAAAACAGTTGGAAAATTGTTAAACAGTTTAAAAAATAATTGTAAAACAAGTACAAGATAGTTTGGTTTTTAAAAGAAAGGTTGTTTATATATAATGAATTATCTTGGAAAAATAGGTTTATATTAAAATAATTTATATTAAAAATAGTCCAGAGTCAAACTGCTCACTTCCCAATATCCATTCTCATCAATTCAATTTAAATTTCTTCTACCATTTAAATTGACCCAATTCCAATTTAAATAACTTCAATTTCCATTGAAATCTATTTAACCCAATTCAAGTTGAATTCCTCAGTTTCTTACCAAAATTTAACTTTGTTCAACCTTGATCTCAATTTCTACTAATTCAATTAAATTTCAATTGAACTAGTTCCAATTTCAATTTATTTCAACTCCCGTTTGAATTAATCCCAATTTCATACTCCATTTCCAAATTAAGTTGAATTATTCTTAACTTCCTCCCAAATTCAACTCAAATTCCATTGGAATTTAAAATTATTCAACTTTAATTAAAATTTCAAATTATTCAAATCAATTTGGACTAATTTCAAATTAAACCCACTTTAATTTCAAATCGTTACAAATTAATCCAATCCAAATTTTCCATTTGAATCTTATACTCATACATCTTCAATCACACTTTCAAATACTTCAAATCAAATTCAATTTGAACTAATTCAAATTTCAAATTTAAACCATCTCCATTCATTCAAACAATTCCAATTCACAACTTAAAGATTTTTAACAACAATAGGATGATATTATCTAATTTATTTTAAAACATCCATTCATTTTAAATTTCTAGATCTCAAACCCAATTTGAGATCACTCAAACTCTCAATTACAATCAACCATTTAACTTCCCAAGTTAAATCTTAATTTCATCTTAAAATTTACAAATCAGGTTGAACATCCCAACATATTTAACTTTTCCCAAGTTAAACTCAATTCACTTAATCCAGTCAACCTTACCTAGTTTGAACTTCCATTTCAAGTTTTAAACTTCTCATAAATAATCTTCCCACTTATTAAGTTCAAAAACTTAGCACTTCGGGTATTACATCTTATTCCACATTCAAAACTCAACATTTAGAGTTTATTTCAAACCATATTTGATATTATGTATATCCACAAATATACATATTAACTTCTTTTACATACCAAGTTATACTTTAAAATTTTAAACCACCTTTGGTTTTTAATTCAAAAAAAAATTCTTTTAAAATTTTCAAACATTTCTTATTTAAAATAAGATCATATTCAAAATAGTTTGAATAATATAATTTCCTTTAACATTTTGAAACCAATTCAAATGTTTAAACTTAAAATTCAAAACTTCACAATTTGAAACCCACTTTAATTTCCATCCTTCCTAATTTACAAGTTTATTCTCCCTTTTAAATGGTTACTTCCTTAATACATTTTATTGTTTCTTGAAAGAAAATAATTATTCCATTATTAAACAGAATAACCATCTATTTCTTTGGTTTGAAACCAATTCTAATTCATATAATTTTGAAATACTTCTTCAATTCAAGATTTCAATTTTAGTTTGAATCCATTTCAAACTTGTCTTTAATTTCAATTTGGTTGTAATTCTATTACCATTAATTTTTACTATTACTTTTAATTTAATTAATACTACAACGAATTTACTTAATATAATAGATAATCTATTTCTTATATAAGATTCATTTTCTTTTAAAATCATTTAAAAACCTTTATATAAGAAAATACCAAGTACGCTCTCTCATATATATACACACTCAACTCATTCTAGGGTACCACTTACCCTATCCTTAATGAGTAATCCCAACAGACCAAGGTTCTCGCTTAACCTTCAGCTCTGATACCAAATGTAACGACCCGAAATTTCCAATCCTAAAAATTCCGGATAGTTAGAAAGAAGAAGAAAGAGAAAGAAGAAGAAACAAGAACAAGACACAGAAACCTCACATTCGCAGCGGATCAAAATATAATATCACATAATAATAACAGTTATACAAAGAGAAACTGTATCTATCAATTTTCATCGATATATCATAGTTACAACAATTTACACAATATTGGACAGATACAATTTAACATATCTCAGATATATATAATATCATAGTGGAAACTCCCCATACGTCCCTGCCATCCAGCTCGCCTCCTGAGCTCCAGAACGTCCTTACCTGAAAATCTGTAATACTCGGTCTGACCCAAGCATTACATCAAAGTAACACCCGGGTCGGGCTGGAAACCAGCGTGAGTAAACCCATCTAACATAAATTTCAAAAGCATACAACTTATATAAACCCGGGTAACTTATATCAATTTTCAACTTCACAAGCTGTTATAGACATCACATATTTCACACATCAATTTCTAATTGTCAAAACTTATATTAAAAGTTCCAATTCACTTAAATCATTCCAAATCAGCCTATCGGTTTCACATATCAATCTACAAGGAAATCGAAGTGGTTTCGGGTATTTACTAATACCCGACTCCGGTCTTTTCGAATCCAATGCTATCTTAACCCAAGTTATACAAGTGAAATACAATTTAACTTCAAATAGGATATCACTTCTTTCACTGCAATTTACTATCGATAGATAACCACATCATCACCCTTTTAAACCAATCATCTCATATCACAAATCGTCATATATAAAAGATATCCACTAATCTTCGGCATACAATATTATTCAATCATTCATAAACAAGATAAATCAGTTATACCATTCTAATTAATTTTAACAAATTAAATTGATTACACCAATCATCCTAAATCCTGCTCATTTAACATTAATAAATCATAATCCCAATTTGATTAATCATTCCTTAATTCATCAATCACAATTAATCATCCTTGACTAATTAATCTTTTAATTACATTAAGTAATTAATCTTTAAATAAATCACATTCATTAATTATCTTAATTAATCAAAGACAGTAATTAATCATCCTTTAATTACTTACCTTAATTAATTAACCCTTTAATTAATTATATTAATCCTCTAATTTATTACACTAGGTAATTTATCCTTAGTTACTCCCATCAAGTAATTTTATTTTAATTACTTTGTTAGTAATCATCCATTAATTACTACTTAATTAATCCCTAATTACAAATTAATTAAACCATAATTACTAATTTCATTAATCCTTAACTTACCCAAGACCTAAATTTTATTTAAGATGAACCATTTATCAAAAAAAATTCCTAATTACTTCACTAAATCATATTTAGAAATAATTAGCTTAGTAATAAATTGTTCATATCAAAATAATAAACCTTATACACTTGATTTAAAATTTAAGCCTCGAGACACATTTGATAATCTTCTCTTGAACATATTTTCTTTAAAAACTTGTTAAATTTTATTATACTATACACCTAAATCTGGTTTAAACCATTATCAGGGTACCTAGGCCCAAGCCCAGTTATTTCAAACAAAACACGCCCCTGAACCATCCTTCCTGATCCCTCCCTCTATACTTGTAACCTAACTAAACTACTAGTAAACAGACCCGATCCAATATTTAAACAACTTGAGTCTAACATAACACAAACCCGAGACAACGCAATCTCCCCGAACTTCTTCCTATAAAATGAAGTAACAATCCAGATACCATCCCGTGCATCGTGCACATGTACCATCGTCCTAATCACTTCCGGCCTCCGTCGCCAACGTCCTCAAGTCATCCACGATGTGCTTAACCATCCTGACACCCATGCCATTCCAAAACCCCTCCAATCAAAATCTAGAATCTCGACCCAACTCGGGTTAAAACCATCAACTATCACTGCTTCTCCCAGCCACCTATGTACACCGGAGGCTTCAAAATTTTGTCAGCACCACCACCAGAGATCACCCTTCCCTTTACTCTCCTACCGCAACCTCCAAACACCCCATTGAAGCCGTAATTGTTCGAGAACGAAGACGAACCCGAAAGGAGCTTAAACCCTAAATCGACCCCATAAGCCATCAGCGATGATTACAAATTTGTTTGAACATTTTTCCTGACATCACTGGCCTACCATCTCCCTCTGCCCATAATCCTTAACCCTCCGATCGAAGCGATCATCAGAAAATGCTTAAACCACACATATCGATCAACTCACGATTTCTCTCAAATTACAGTCTTAAAAATCGTGATTTTGCGTTTAAAAATCCTAAATTTAGAAATCAAATTTGATCTTATGTTTGATTCCAGAAATCATTATGGTCGAATATTAGCTATGATTAAGATTATACAATCTTACTTTTAAAAAAAAAGAACAGCTAAAAATTTACCTAGAAATAATTTAAATCCACTTCTTGTCATCACAAACAAGTTTTATTCACACAACAAAACTTAAAATAAATCTGAAAAAAAATATATTTAGAATTTGACAAAGTCTTTGGAACCTATATAACCATAACAGAATGGTTATTTTGTATTCAGACATGCACCATAAAATCCTATATATATGTATGCGCAATTCAATATAAATGAACATGCAATACTCATCATATTTTGTTTTCAAGATATATCTGCATCCAACAGGCTACAGATTAAACTGGTTTTACTCACTTGTCCCCTTCTTAATCTACTTCTTAAAACTAAATTTTGACTTGTTTTTAAACTGTATGTATATTTATAATCTTTTTAAAACACATGCAAAGTAAAAATTACATTCTATTTCACAGATCATCACATGCAACTTAAGATATATCAGAAGTTAGAGTCACTCACATATTTCCCTGAACAGAGCAGCCTTGCTTCCAAATAAAACTACCGTAAACTTGATTTTTAATTTGCTTGATAAAAGAGGTTACAACTTTGAAGATAATGCTGGATTGCTTAAAACTGGAACAAGATGATCAAGACTTTTGAAGGTGAATCGTTTCCAGGTTGCATTGTACTTGAAACTTGATTCTCAGGCATGCATTTTGTCACAAGCTACAGGCTTGATAAGAGTATTGCAGATTCTTGTATATGATATGAGAAGTGAAACACATATTTTGTTTTGATCTTTGCTTTGCAGGTTTTGCTTCTAGTTTTTATTATTTTTCTTTTTGATCTGAAGCAATTTGGTTTGTTTAGATTTTCATTTTTTTTCCTTTCATTTCAAAGAGAAGAACATGACCTGCCACTTGTATTTTCAAATAAGGATATGCTTACACTTGTTACTACATGAACTTATTTGATTTACATTTGTTAAGATTCAAGAATAAAGTGTTTACATATGTTTAATTTATAAGTCATGCCTTCATATGATTAATACTTAATATATCTTATACATATATTTAAAGAAAATATGAATCTATTTAAATTCCTTATTTATTTTTACATGTTCTCATTATTATTATTTTCAAATAGCCTTCAATGTTTCCAAATACAAATTATTCTTATTAATTATAACTATGCTTAATTCATTGATATATTTTTAAAATAAGCTATTGTAAAGTTTCTATATTAAATCTAATCAAGTTTTCCAATTTACAATATACATACATATATATAAATATAAATTTGAAAACATTTCTTATTAATTTAAATTAAAATCAAATTCCTTATTTACAATGTATACACATATATGTACATTATTAAAGAAAATTCTTTAAATTAGCTTAGAAAGATAAATTTTATTATTTAAATATTTTAACTTTGGAAAGAATAAAATTCCCAAATTAAATTATTATCATTATAGATTTTAAAAAGGTAACATTTATCAAATTAAACAATTAGAGATAAATCCTGTTAAATTAGATTATTAAATATATATTACACATTTTAAAATAATTATTAATGGAAATTATTAAATAAACATTGCCTAAATCTCTGGGATATTACATTCCTCCCCCCTTTGAATCTTTTTGTCCTCGAAAAGGAACGAAAGCAGATTTTATTAAATATTTTAAAACCAGTTAAAATATTCTTCGATTATTTTAAAACACTTTTTAAATCTGTAAGCCAAAATAGTTTTATAAAAATACTTTTATAACTTGATGTTTTAAACAGTCCATCCTTGTTCTCACAGAAATTCGGTCGTACGTTGATCAACTGAAAATCTATAAGTACTTAGCAGACCCGTTTTCAACACCCAGTGAAAATATTTGAAAAATAATTTTATTGAAAATATAGAAAACAGTTTTTGAAAATAGAGGATATATCTTTGGTGAGAATGCTTTGGAAATCATCACCCCCATCCATGGTCACAGTTACATCTAGGGTTACGTTGCCGTCGCAGCAGAAGTCCATGTAACTGCAGGCTCTCAGCGGCCCCTCGATTACGCCATGGATCCTACACAACATATCACAGTTACACCCAGGGTTACGTTGTCGTCGCAGCAAAAGTCCATGTAACTGCAGGCTCTCAACGGCCTTTGATTTTCGCTGTCAAAATGAAACTTCTCCACTCCAACATAGGTCGCAGTCCACTGATATAAAATCAAACGCAGACTGTTGGCTCTCAGCGGCACACGCGACTTTCGCTATGTTATACCATAGGTCGCAGTCTACCGATATAAAATCAAACGTAGACTGTTGGCCCTCAGCGACACACACAACTTTCGCTATGGTATAATCTACTCATAATCCCCAGGAACTAGTTTTCTCCGGACTCCTCACAGGATCAACTTTAGAACCCCCCTTGGGGCTCAAGGCAGCACCACCCGGAGGTACTCCTGAGAAGTTCATTTCAAGGGAGCGCCTTTTTCCCCAGAGCCATCATCAAAACATTTTATACTATACATATATATAGTATCTTTAAATCATACACCTAGTATGATCTCATACAAAGCTCCTTTACTCAAAATCGATTATTCCAAAATCGATAATTCTCAAACAAGGCTTTCCAAATTCTCATATTGATTTTACCCAAAAATCAAAAGCCTTTTCCAAACCCAAAAGTTTTCAAAACCCTTTTTCAAAAATCCTCATATGATCCTTTATATATATATTTAGATATATAAAATCTTTTAAAACTTTGGATCATTTCAAACTTGTATAAACTCCTTTTATACTTCAAACATTTCCAAAAACCCTTTTCCTTCAGGCAATAGATTCATCAAGGGGGGTTTTATCCTATAAAACAAAGATATTTACTTTGTTTACTCAAAATCAGATATTCAAATTTAATTACTCTTTTCAATATCATTTTCATTCAAATCCGTACGATGTACACATATCATCCGTACGCTATACCAATCTGATCGCTCACTCGATCACACAATTTCACTTCCGAACAAGTATCGTCCACCCGACTTTCTATTGCGGACACAGATCTGGTTTCTTGATCAGAAACCATCATTCTCCTTGTATAGTCATAACTATAATAGAGAACATCCAGAACCAATCAACAATCTATATCCAGGTTCGCCGTCGAAAATCGAGTGAAAAATCCAACTCGGATCGATATAACTATCTCGAAATTCTGTGCTCGAATCTGGATCAAATCATTATGCGAATAGAATAACATACGTACACCCTACATATTTATCTTTATTGGTTATTAGCCAAATCAATTCCATTTCTATTCACATTCACTTAAATTTTCATTCACTAACTCACAATTGCTTCAATCCATTTGGATTATCACCTCTATTCTTATCTCGATTGGGTATTTAACCAATAACAGTTTGAACTCCGACTAGTTTATTTAGAAAATAGCTTGAAAAAATTAAAAATAGATAAGTAGTTGGAAAATAATTACTAGTTTGTAAAATAGGTGTAAAATAGTTAGAAAATAGTTAAACTAATTATAGAAATTTTTAAATAATTGCAAAATAATAGTAAGGTAGTAATTTTATAAAACAGTTGGAAAATTGTTAAACAGTTTCAAAAATAATTGTAAAACAAGTACAAGATAGTTTGGTTTTTAAAAGAAAGGTTGTTTATATATAATGAATTATCTTGGAAAAATAGGTTTATATTAAAACAATTTATATTAAAAATAGTCCAGAGTCAAATTGCTCACTTCCCAATCTCCATTCTCGTCAATTCAATTTAAATTTCCTCTACCATTTAAATTTACCCAATTCCAATTTAAATAACTTCAATTTCCATTGAAATCTATTTAACCCAATTCAAGTTGAATTCCTCGGTTTCTTACCAAAATTTAAATTTATTCAACCTTGATCTCAATTTCTACTAATTCAATTAAATTTCAATTGAACTAGTTCCAATTTCAATTTATTTCAACTCCCGTTTGAATTAATCCCAATTTCATACTCCATTTCCAAATCAAGTTGAATTATTCTTAACTTCCTCCCAAATTCAATTCAAATTCCATTGGAATTTAAAATTATTCAACTTTAATTACAATTCCAAATTATTCAAATCAATTTGGACTAATTTCAAATTAAACCCACTTTAATTTCAAATCATTACAAATTAATCCAATCCAAATTTTCCATTTGAATCTTATACTCATACATCTTCAATCACACTTTTAATTACTTCAAATCAAATTCAATTTGAACTAATTCAAATTTCAAATTTAAACCATCTCTCATTCATTCAAACAATTCCAATTCACAACTTAAAGATTTTTTACAACAATAGGATGATATTATCTAATTTATTTTAAAACATCCATTCATTTTAAATTTCGAGATCTCAAACCCAATTTGAGATCACTCAAACTCTCAATTACAATCAACCATTTAACTTCCCTAGTTAAATCTTAATTTCATCTTAAAGTTTACAAATCAGGTTGAACATCCCAACATATTTAACTTTTCCTAAGTTAAACTCAATTCACTTAATCCAGTCAACCTTACCTAGTTTGAAATTCCATTTCAAGTTTTGAACTTCTCATAAATAATCTTCCCACTAATTAAGTTCAAAAACTTAGCACTTCGTGTATCACATCTTATTCCACATTCAAAACTCAACATTTAGAGTTTATTTCAAACCATATTTGATATTATGTATATCCACAAATATACATATTAACTTCTTTTACATACCAAGTTATACTTTAAAATTTTAAACCACCTTTGGTTTTTAATTCAAAACAAATTTCTTTTAAAATTTTCAAACATTTCTTATTTAAAATAAGATCATATTCAAAATAGTTTGAATAAACTAATTTCCTTTAACATTTTGAAACCAATTCAAATGTTTAAATTTAGAATTCAGAACATCACAATTTGAAACCCACTTTAATTTCCATCCTTCCTAATTTACAAGTTTATTCTCCCTTTTAAATGGTTACTTCATTAAAACATTTTATTGTTTATTGAAAAAAAACAATCATTCCATTATTAAACACAATAACCATCTATTTCTTTGGTTTGAATCCAATTCTAATTCATATAATTTTGAAATACTTCTTCAATTCAAGATTTCAATTTTAGTTTGAATCCATTTCAAACTTGTCTTTAATTTCAATTTGGCTGTAATTCTATTACCATTAATTCTTACTATTACTTTTAATTTAATTAATACTACAACCAATTTCCTTAATATAATAGATAATCTATTTCTTATATAAGATTCATTTACTTTTAAAATCATTAAAAAACCTTTATATAAGAAAATACAAAGTACGCTCTCTCATATATATATACACTCAACTCATTCTAGGGTACCACTTAACCTATCCTTAATGAGTAATCCCAACAGAGCCAAGGTTCTCGCTTAACCTTCAGCTCTGATACCAAATGTAACGACCCGAAATTTCCAATCCCTAAAATTCCGGATAGTTAGAAAGAAGAAGAAAGAGAAAGAAGAAGAAACAAGAACAAGACACAGAAACCTCACATTCGCAGCGGATCAAAATATAATATCACATAATAATAACAGTTATACAAAGAGAAACTGTATCTATCAATTTTCATCGATATATCAGAGTTACAACAATTTACACAATATTGGACGGATACAATTTAACATATCTCAGATATATATAATATCATAGTGGAAACTCTCCATACGTCCCTGCCATCCAGCTCGCGTCCTGAGCTCCAGAACGTCCTTACCTGAAAATCTGTAATACTCGGTCTGACCCGAGCATTACATCAAAGTAACACCCGGGTCAGGCTGGAAACCAGCGTGAGTAAACCCATCTAACATAAATTTCAAAAGCATACAACTTATATAAACCCGGGTAACTTATGTCTATTTTCAACTTCACAAGCTGTTATAGACATCACATATTTCACACATCAATTTCTAAGTGTCAAAACATAGATTAAAAGTTCCAATTCACTTAAATCATTTCAAATCAGCCTATCGGTTTCACATATCAATCTAGAAGGAAATCGAAGTGGTTTCGGGTATTTACTAATACCCGACTCCGGTCTCTTCGAATCCAATGCTATCTTAACCCAAGTTATACAAGTGAAATACAATTTAACTTCAAATAGGATATCACTTCTTTCACTACAATTTACTATCGATAGATAACCACATCATCACCCTTTTAAACCAATCATCTCATATCACAAATCATCATATATCAGAGATATCCACTAATCTTCGGCATACAATATTATTCAATCATTCATAAACAAGATAAATCAGTTATACCATTCTAATTAATTTTAACAAATTAAATTAATTACACCAATCATCCTAAATCCTGCTCATTTAACATTAATATATCATAATCCTAATTTGATTAATCATTCCTTAATTCATCAATCTCAATTAATCATCCTTGACTAATTAATCTTTTAATTACATTAAGTAATTAATATTTAAATAAATCACATTCATTAATTATCTTAATTAATCATAGATAGTAATTAATCATCCTTTAATTAATTATATTAATCCTCTGATTTATTACACTAGGTAATTTATCCTTAGTTACTTCCATCAAGTAATTTTATTTTAATTACTTTGTTAGTAATCATCCATTAATTACTACTTAATTAATCCCTAATTACAAATTAATTATACCATAATTACTAATTTCATTAATCCTTAAATTACCCAAGACCTAAATTTTATTTAAGGTGAACCATTTATCAAAAAAATTCCTAATTACTTCATTAAATCATATTTAGAAATAATTAGCTTAATAATAAATTGTTCAGATCAAAATAATAAATCTTATACACTTGATTTAAAATTTAAGCCTAGGGACACATTTGATAATCTACTCTTGAACATATTTGCTTTAAAAACTTGTTAAATTTTATTATACTATACACCTAAATCTGGTTTAAAACATTATCAGGCTACCTAGGCCCAAGCCCAGTTATTTTGAACAAAACAAGCCTCTGAACCATCCTTCCTGATCCCTCCCTCTATACTTGTAACCTAACTAAAATACTAGTAAACAGACCCGATCCAATATTTAAACAACTTGAGTCTAACATAAAACAAACCCGAGACAACGCAATCTCCCCGAACTTCTTCCTCTAAAATGAAGTAACGATCCAGATATCATCCCGTGCATCGTGCACATGTACCACCATCCTAATCACTTCCGGCCTCCGCCGCCAACGTCCCAAGTCATCCACGACGTGCTTAACCATCCTGACCACCCATGCCATTCCAAAACCCCTCCAATAAAAATCTAGAATCTTGACCCAACTCGGGTTAAAACCATCGACTATCACTGCATCTCCCAGCCACCTCTGTAGACCGGAGGCTTCAAAATTTTGTCAGCACCACCGCCAGAGATCACCCTTCCCTTTACTCTCCTACCGCAACCTCCAAACACCCCATTGAAGCCGCAATTTTTCGAGAACGAAGACGAACCCGAAAGGAGCTTAAACCCTAAATCGACCCCATAAGCCATCAGTGATGATTACAAATTTTTTCGAACATTTTTCCTGACATCACTGGCCTACCATCTCCCTCTGCCCTTAATCCTTAACCCTCCGATCCAAGCGATCATCAGAAAATGCTTAAACCGCACATATCGATCAACTTATGATTTCTCTCAGATTACAGTCTTAAAAATCATGATTTTGCATTTAAAAATCCTAAATTTCGAAATCAAATTTGATCTTATGTTTGATTCCAGAAATCATTATGGTCGAATATTAGCTATGATTAAGATTCTGCTATCTTACTTTTTTTTTAAAAAGAACAGCTAAAAATTTACCTAGAAATAATTTAAATCCACTTCTTGTCATCACAAACAAGTTTTATTCACACAACAAAACTTAAAATAAATCTGAAAAAAAAAATATTTAGAATTTGACAAAGTCTTTGGAACCTATATAACCAGAACAGAATGGTTATTTTGTATTCAGACATGCACCATAAAATCCTATGTATATGTATGCGCAATTCAATATAAATGAACATGCAATACTCATCATATTTTGTTTTCAAGATATATCTGCGGCTACAGATTAAACTGGTTTTACTCACTTGTCCCCTTTTTAATGTACTTCTTAAAACTAAATTTTGAGTTATTTTTAAACTGTATGTATATTTATAATCTTTTTAAAACATATGCACAGTAAAAATCACATTCTATTTCATAGATCATCAAATGCAACTTAAGATATATCAGAAGTTAGAGTCACTCACATATTTCCCTGAACAGAGCAGCCTTGCTTCCAAAAAAAACTGCCGTAAACTTGATTTTTAATTTGCTTGATAAAAGAGGTTACAGCTTTGAAGATAATACTGGATTGCTTAAAACTGGAACAAGATGATCAAGACTTTTGAAGGTGAATCATTTCCAGGTTGCATTGTACTTGAAACTTGATTCTCAGGCATGCATTTTGTCACAAGCTACAGGCTTGATAAAAGTGTTGCAGATTTTTGTTTTCTTTTCGAAAATGATTTGCAGTATTGCTTTTAAAAGTGAAATACAGGATTTTTCTTTTGGAAAGTGGATTGCAGGTTGTTTACTTTGATTTGAGAAAATGATTTACAGGTCTTGTATATGATATGAGAAGTGAAACACATATTTTGTTTTGATCTTTGCTTTATAGGTTTTGCTTCTAGTTTTTATTATTTTTCTTTTTGATCTGAAGCAATTTGGTTTGTTTAGAGTTTCATTTTTTTTCTTTCTTTTCAAAGATAAGAACATGACCTGCCACTTATATTTTCAAATAAGGATATGCTTACACTTGTTACTACATGAACTTATTTGATTTACATTTGTTAAGATTCAAGAATAAAGTGTTTACATATGTTTAATTTATTAGTTATGCCTTCATATGATTAATACTTAATATATCTTATACATATATTTAAAGAAAATATGAATCTATTTAAATTCCTTATTTATTTTAACATGTTCTCATTTTTTTATTTTTTTTTCAAATAGCCTTCAATGTTTCCAAATACAAATTATTCTTATTAATTATAACTATGCTTAATTCATTGATATATTTTTAAAATAAGCTATTGTAAAGTTTCTATATTAAATCTAATCAAGTTTTCCAATTTACAATATACATACATATATATAAATATAAATTTGAAAACATTTCTTATTAATTTAAATTAAAATCAAATTCCTTATTTACAATGTATACACATATATATACATTATTAAGGAAAATTCTTTAAATTAGCTTAGAAAGATAAATTTTATTATTTAAATATTTTAACTTTGGAAAGAATAAAATTCCCAAATTAAATTATTATCATTATAGATTTTAAAAAGGTAACATTTATCAAATTAAACAATTAGAGATAAATCCTGTTAAATTAGATTATTAAATCGATAGTAGACATTTTAAAATAATTATTAAATAAACATTGCCTAAATCTCCGGGATATTACAATGGTGGAGATTCTAGAAATGAAGTAGGATGGTTTGACGAACGATTCTGTATGAGGTATTTATGTGACCTTAACTTCCATGAGTCAGCTTAGATGTGACTAAAACAGGAGGTTTACCGGGCCATGTGTGGTTGCACCTCCGATCGGGCACATTTCTTCGATACCATATTATTACTTTATGATTGATTTGTTGGCCACCCCTCGATTTTGATTATAGGAGTGTGTCCGAGGTCGGCGGTAGTAACTGCTATGTGTTACCACCAAGACGAGAGTGCAATTGGTATATCTAACCTGACATTGCCTTGAGTGCCGTGTTCGCATGCCCTATCGTGCCTTTATGAGTTTGTTTTGTACGGTACCTATGGGATGTCCTCTGGGTAAACCTTATGGAGGAGCTTACGGTACTGTATAGACTTTGAAAATATATAAAATGTGTTAAGGGGACATGGGTAACGCCTTAACGCTATTTTAATACTTTACTTTACTGTAGACACTATTATAATAGCGTATTGTACTACATAGTGAATAGTTTAACGGAACCTTAGGAGATGTAAATCCCGAACATTTCTTAAGTTATTGAACTCATGTTGACACAAGATAGGAGATGTCAAACCCCGTAAACATCTCCGACGCTGTTACACTCTTATTTATTTATTATTGATTTAACTTACATAAGATCTTTTAGTTTTGACTCGAGTGTTTTGTCATTTCAATTCGCTCGGGTCAGCCTGAGCCTTTCAGTATATCGAAGACAGCTTTCTGAAGGACGAAGATGAAGACTTTTGTACTATTATTTTTACTATACTTATTCCACTGCATCATGTTGTTCCGTTGCATTTATTTAACTATAAAGTTGTACGTACTCTAATTATGTATTGTATAAGTATAATTAAATGTTATTTGTAAAACAACTCCATGAACTATTTGTTTGATTATTATATTTTTTCATTCCGTTGTGAGATTCTGCATTTGTTTTCTTTCTTTCTCTACCTTTTCTTATTTACCCCATAACAATCTGCCCTTTTGAATGTTTTGAGTCTGATGTGTGTGTTTTATTGTCTATTTGAACCATCCAAAAAGGCAGGTCGTTACAATATTTATGGTGCTTCCTATATTGGTATATGCTCTTTTCATTGTGGACCATTAGCTACGCATTATGTTCTTTTACTATAGCTAAAGAGTTCTAGTAGTTTAAAAACTTAGGTAGGGGAAAACAAATTACATAATATTTTGTTTATAATGTTGAATAATCAATTACTACTCATGCAATAAATGTCCCAACATTCAGGATCACTTTTTTGATATATTATACCATTTTTTGCCTACTTAAATAGATATATGCTGCCATTTGAATCATATTACATCTTTTTCTATTTTTCAAAAAAGAATTACATCACTTTCTTATAACTAAAACTAAACTGTAAATATGTAGAAAATAAGAAATTTATACTGTATATTTAACAACTTACCAAATAGAACATGTATGTATGTATATTTAATAATGACACTAACATCATAATGCTTGAAATTATATAGCGATTTTCTTCTGAAGTTTTAAGTCAACCTGCTTAATTTTCGTGCGATGTTGCTACGGAAAAAATAACACATATAAATGTGCCAAAGCAAAGTATAGGATAGGAAAGTTAATGTAGTTTCTATTGGGCAAAATGATTATGGAAATCAATGGCGGTTATACATACATA
Organism: Allium cepa; assembly: GCA_030765085.1. Classification (NCBI taxonomy): domain Eukaryota; kingdom Viridiplantae; phylum Streptophyta; class Magnoliopsida; order Asparagales; family Amaryllidaceae; genus Allium; species Allium cepa. Next base: position 189,274,209 of record CM060943.1, read on the forward strand.
ATGACATATCATGTAAAATTTGCAAAGAAATCGTATACGTGCACAGAAGTTTGAGAAGTCATTTTATAATTTAAGTTAAATTTCCAATTTTTTTCCCGAAAAGTTGAAAATTTTATGACCGAGAAAAGCGGAGTAAATTTTTTTGTCATTAAGACAATAACCGTACAGTCACGAACACACACATGTTTACAATGAAAAAGACCAAAAAAATACAATCGAATTTCAAAGGCGAAAAATATTATATTTTTTACAGCCAAAAACAGAAAGAAGCCAAAGGAATATACATATGATATAGAATGCAACTAAAAATTAAGACAGAATATGTTGGATGAACCCTTCAAAACAAGCTTTATCTAACAACTTACCAAATAGAACATGTTGCATGTATATTTAATAATGACACTAACATCATAGATGCCTGAAATTATATGAGTGATTTTCTTCTGAAGTTTTAGGTCAACCTACTTGATTTTCTTGCTATGTTGCTGTGGAAAATAGAACACATATAAATCTACCAGAGCTAACAATAAAACAGGAAATTTAATGTAGTTTCTATTGGGCAAAATGATTCTGGAAATCAATACCAGTCATACATACATAATGACATAGCATGTATAATTGGCAAAGAATCATATACATGCACAGACATTTGAGAATTCATGTGACGCCCTGCCCTAAGACCCATATTAACAGAGAGTATTACTAGGTATTACCATCCGCTAATGCCGAGAATAGGGCTGGTTAGGAGCAATCATCTACAAACTTGTCCTAAATATCTATTGAATACATCGATAAATGCTCCATTTTTTTCCAATTCAAGTGGATTGACATATCCAATAAATAGTTAATACAAAATCATACGTACTTATAGGATCTGTCAGAACAAAATACAACAACTCAAATGCAAGACACATCATAGAACAGCAGATAATCAGCTATATATACATATATATTAACATCACAGAGTATACAAAATGATACATCACATATGTGGTATGATGACCATAATACAAACACGAGTCAAAAGAATATACATATTAGAGTAGCAATAAAAAGGACTACACAAAAGATACAACAAAAGGAGCTAGTAGAAAAGTCCATGTGGAAGCAGAATAGGCTAAGTCCAAAGAGTACCTAACTTGAAACACCTCGGTCTAACCCGAGTATAAAATACACGGGTCAATCTAGTTAAACAAATCGGTTTACAAAGATAAGCAATGACATGCGCATAAGGATAATGTGATAATATTCCCGAATGGGAGGAACAATCTAAAGTGTACGATTACATCAAGTGATACTATCGTATCACTATAAAAACGTATAATCCCAAAGGAGATAAAAGACCCATAAAGCGCTAAAAGTAGAGAGCCTCGTATCATCGGCATTCATAAAACATCAAATACGGTTTATGGGAAAACCAAAACCTGTCATCTTGGAAAACCCAAAACATGCGTATAGAGAACCCATCTCAAACATGCCATAAGACAAATATATCTCCAAAGAGGAGAATAAAATCTCAAGTAAACACCAAAAGGCAAATCTCATATAACTCTAGTGTAGGCAATTTAAATCTCAAATATAGAACTTCCAAAAGTTCAAATTCCCGAAAGGTAATCGCCACAAATATATATTGATGGTTCAAAGGACCAATTCCGAAAAAGGGCGATACACTAGGGAAATCACAAACATCGATGAAATCATCTGAAAGATATAGCACGTGCTTATGGGCGAAGCCCACTAAGTACCGCTCTCCCAAAATAAGGCGCCATGTCTCTTAGACAAACGTCCCGAAGGTTAATAAATACATCTCTTAGACAAACATCCAAAAGGACAACATCCTTAAAGACAAATACGTCGCACTGGACAAATACTTCTCTTAGACAAACGTCCCAAAGGACCAATGACCTAAAGGTCCCGTACTGGCAAATACGTCTCTTAGACAAATATGTCACAAATTTTTGGATAGTAACCTGAACAATGTTAACGTGTGTCCCATACCACACGTTCGCACTAGACGGTTTACTAACCGCTAGTAAATTTCACACCCAAAGCAGTAAATAGTTTACCTCATCTCATGGGTAAATTCGACCCCCAGGCCAAAACGATTAAACGGAAAAGTCGACAATTAACCGATAAGATAAATTCATGTGTCCCATACCACATGTTTTACCAAACCGTTAAATACTCCTATTCATTTGCTCGAATAGTGCAAAGCATGTATTTTATATATAAAATAATTTACTTTAGAAAACAAGCATTTAATACCAATTTTGAAAGCCATATTTGAAAATTCCCTTATTATCAAGAATAAATAGATCCTATATTTGAAAATACTTTAAAAATTTCATATAATAATAATAATAATAGTAAATGCCCATTTGTTTTAAAAAAAAATTAGAAAAGGTTTGGAAAAATTCGTGCTCGAAAACGAATAAAAACCTAAGAAATCACTCAAATCGATATTCGAATTCAATTTAAATTAAGTTTAAATTTAATCCAAAATTTAAATTTCAAAATCTCCAAAATTTGGCTAGTCTACCGATAGACATCATGGCCTCAAAATGTTTCAGAATTATCATAAAAACATGAAGTAAAAGTCAAAAGTCGGATGGAAAAAGAACATTAAAATGCATCGACAATAGTCCCCAGGTCTGAGATCTTCTTTAGGTTCAACTTTCGGACATGAATTAGGTAGCTTAACGACATTTGTGTAACGATTGCGATTTTTCGTCCACGAATGCCGACATCAATACGTCCACTGTATCAACTGTCTAGCAATCGAATGCCAGAAAACCGTACCGTTAGGGTTTAAGAAGAAGAAAAAGATAGAAGAAGAGAGAAAAAGATAGAACAGAACAGAAACAATAGAACAACATCAGAATCTCACAATTCGTAGAGGAACAATATATAATAAATAAATGAATAATCTTTAAACAAAGAACTATATCAGTTATTTCATTACATTACATTTCATTACATCATCAGAGTGTACAACAACAAACAACATCAACAGCGGAAAAGAAATATTATATACAAGTGATACGCCATGACATCCAGCTTGCCTCCAGCAACTCCTGAATTCCAGAATATCCTGATAAACCCTAACTCTTGACTACCGTGTGGAAATTGGTGGGCACCCAGAGTTTAGGAAGGAAAACAATAAACTCCGAGTCAGTCATGTGACTGGTGTGAGAACTAAAACAGTTTATTTTTAAAACAAAGAACAGGATAATTTTAAAATAGATTCGCAATGCTTTTTAAAAATGAGACTACCATAAGGCCTCCCGCACACACACACAATGCAAACGCAGAATCGGAGGAGATTTCTCCTTATGATAGTCAAAGATGCTTGATACGCATTAAAAAGAAACATTTGATATTATTATTAGTGCATAGCGTAGAAAACAATTTCGAAAGTAGAATATAAATCTTAGCCAGAATAGGCATTCCGCACTTATGCCTACTACAGCTACCATCCAAACAGTGGGGCGCCACCATAAGTGAATGATAGGTTCTACAACAAAAACCGTACAAGATCGTATTGTTTCTTTGGATTGCCAACAAATGGTCAGGCCAAGGAACTTCCCATTGCCACATGGAAACGCCTCTGGAATGACGTCCCGAGAACCAAACCGAATCTCTGCCAACACAAGGCCGGGTTACCCCTAACTGGGTAACTACTGACACGAATATGTCATCCCCCGATCGTAACCGATCCATCCGAGGATCCTTGATTTCCAACAACCACAAAATTTGCAGCAACAACATAGGTTAAACATCTGGGCTCCATACCATGATACCACCTCTATCCAGAAGGAATGACATACACTAAAGGGGCGCTACCCCCTAATAACCTTGCTGCATCCTTCCTGTTTTGAGCATTTTCGGGGTGTGAGGTCCGACGAAGTCTCGTCCACAAAGCCACGCTTTATACAAAAGCTGTGCTTTGGGTCAATCAAATGATCATAGAAATGATCACCAAGATAAATGATCAAATAAATGATCCCATCACAAATGATCAAACAACGATCATTTCACAGCAACACTCAGCATGCCACACTACCAAATTGGGAGTATATCACTAATAACCTTCAACTATATAACCTCTAAGCTCGTACGTCTCAGAGAAGGGTGTTAAGCTAAGAGAATAAATTCTCCGCCACCAACAGAAATATATTTGAAAGAAATCAGCTTTATATCTCAATTTGTAATGTCAGACATACAATCCATACAAGTCTGTTCCGGGATCGAACAGAACCGAAGGCACTTACAAAGAAGTCCTTGCAATCCGGATATTCGCTAATCACGACCGGACTTCCCGTCACTAAGGGTAATAAAACCTCTATATCGGAGATCGGCCGATGTAGAGTAACTCGACGGTAATCCTTCCGTTTTCACAAATATCCGGTCTTCAACACCGGTCATCAAATGCAATCCATAACGACGTATCACATACTCGGAATGGGTTATACGACCCCAAGGTCCTTTCCCGGATAACCCGAATAGTGAGCGCTTATTTTAAAAAAAAATAAGTGTGGCATTCAAATTCAAGCAATTCACAACAAATACCTATTTAAAGGTAAATATTGATAGTCGGATTATTTAACTATCAAAAGGCATGCTCAACATCACCAAATTCCAAATAATTTCCCAAATTATTTACTTTCTAAAATATCTTTACTAGATATATAATTTCCACACTTTAACCATTTGAAAACAAATTTTCAAATCACTTTTCAATCCTCTATCACTTTTGAAAACAAATTTCAATCATTTCCTTACTCGGAAATACTTTCATTTCAAAATGGTTCATTTAAACCAATTAAATAAATCCTTACCGATTTACTTTATATTTACGTTCCTAATCCGTAAATTTAATCCCATACTTTAAAAATAAATCAACGTTTATTTTTAAACAAATTCCCCTTTCTTTTATAAATCCCATAGTGAATTTATAATCCCAAAATATCTATGATGTACGATTTTCAATCCATTTTCAATATTCACTTTCAATTTATCTTACAAGGATAAATTCTAAAACGTTCATTTCACATTGGAAAAATATTTCCATACTTATTTAATAATAAGTACATCACAAATCTATTTATTTTCAACATTTGAAAATATTCGATATACTTAAATCAAAATTAAGTATATATTTCATTCTTTTAAGGAAACCATTCTCTTAACACTGGGTCAAAAACGAATGTTGCGTAAAACAACGTTACGACGACCCAAAATCACTAGTATAGGGGTTCAAAGTTTAAATAGATATATAAATCCCAATACTATACAAAACATTTCCTTTCGGAAACCATTTACTATAACAACAGTGTTATAGTCCACCATTTCCTTCTTTCTCGAAAACGTCTATTTCAACAACAATGTTGAAATCTATGGTTTCGATTCATAATACATTTTAAAACATCTTTAAAATAATTAACTTCATTTTATAATATTCATTTTGCCAAACATGACCATTTTATTCAATAATGTATTCACTGTCCAAAATCGTGAATATATTTCCTTTAATAAACTTCAATATTCAATTTATCAAATTCAATTGATTTCGAATTTATACACAATGTTTATAAATTCCTTTTCTATTTATAAGCTCCGATTTATAAATCTCATTATTAACAAATTCCATTTATATCTCATTTAAATGCCAAAATCCGATTTATAAGATAATTACTTATAAATCTTCTATTTCACAAAATCTATTCATTTTATAACTTCACAATTTATAAATCTATAAATTCCGTTCACTTATGAAATCCATTTTTATTTCACTTTATTCCTTATAAAAACTCGTTTTATAATCCAGTATTTTTAATTTATAAATATCAATTTTATAAGTCTTCTATATAAATCCCTTATAATAATTCAAAAATCCCAATTTAAACCAATTTATAAATTACTTAACTATTTATTTCCAAAAAAATTCATTTCGGTTATATTTCTCAAAAATCTAAATTTTTATAACATAAAAATTTATAACATTTTAATTATTTAAAATGAATCAATTCAAAATTTAATAAAAACATATACTTTGAAAAATCACTTTAAAATCCTTTTAAAAACCAAAATCATTATTTTAAACTTTAAAAATGGATCCGATGATGCAACAGCACCAAATTGTCAATCACGACATCCAAATATCATATATCGATATGATAATCAACAAATGTCACAATATCTGTAAATAAATCAATACAGTTGAGGAATCCAGTTGGATCCCTCCAACCTGTTTCCCTGCCTCAACAAACATTAGCACAATACCAATTCCGTTCCAGTACAGAATTATCGCCGTATATGGGATTTATAATATCCGCTTAATAGACGGCGCAATAGGGTCTCATCCGCTATATAATGCGGGAAATCAATTCCAAGTACATAAATAATACCAACTTCACTATATTGTGAAATATTCGCGGTATATCTTTTTAATAAATAAGCTCCGCTTACTAACGGCGCACAATGTCTATTTTAACAATCAATAGATAATAATTTATCATCCATGCATACAATCAACAATTTTAAATCTAACTATTTAAAATATAAATCGAACTATTCGATTGAGTGAGAAGTTCTCACCTTGATTTCAATTTCGTTTTAGCGATTTATTTCGAATAAAATTAAGCGCGCGTTTAATTTTACCCAAAATTTTCACTAACTCCAAACGACTCCAATCCATTTCCATAGCGTAGTGCTCGTCTATACGATTCCAACGCAACTGGTTTCGTGCGTTTTCGACCTTGTATGAAAAAAATATGGTTTTTCAAAGTTACACGAATTTTTAATATAAATTTACAACATATTTTCAATTTTTTTTAACCTACATCTAATCTCAGCCACAAGATCTTGCTCCCTGCAATCTCAGCCGCACTTTCTTTCTCCCCCATCCTCATGTTCGTTTCTACAGGCAACATCACCAAGAACCGAACCCATTTTACAAACTAGGGTTTAATTATGCTCCCTCCTCGCTTGATTATAATTCGATCAGGTTACTCCATTGGAAAGCCCGCGACAAGAGCTACGCACGGCCACCACCATGATGAACTCGGCCTCCAGCAACTCCTCGAATTGCGTGCGCAATATCAGGCCGTCGGCCCCCCTTGCTCCCTCCACGTCGCTCCAATTTCGATCAACTCCGTATAGATTCGAAGCTCTCTTCATGCTCTACAAGTTTCATGTTGAACACTTTCTCTAATTGCTTGTGGATTGAGAGTAATTGAAGAAGAAAAGAAATAAAATTCTGGCCATTCATTTCAGAAAGTAGCGGCCTGAAGAGATGAAACCCTAGGGGTTGTATTTTTTTGCAAAAATGAGAAATAAGGGGGGTTTTATAGAAAAATTAACGCGACACTATTCATCTCGGATTTTCCGAACTCCAAACGAAGCGTGCCGGTTGGCGTTTCTAAGGTTTACCCCACGTTCCGAACACAATGGAACGTGTTTCGGGAGCTAGTTCGGTCATCTGTGCGAGTTATGGCTATAAACGTTCAATTTAAAATTAAACCGATTAAACGATTTTCTAGGCGTTTTAGCTTACACCGGACAAACGGTAAATCCAATTGACACGAAATTTGAAACCATACAATAGTATCACATTACGGATCCGATGAAACTAGCTTCGTCGAAATCCGAGACTGTTTGAAAAATGACTATTTTAACTCGCCAAATTATTATTAAAAACAATTTCGATGCGTTTCGAGCTGCCACGATCAAACGAAAACTCCAATTGCTACGAAAATTGAAATCCGCTAATAACAAACTATTACGGATCCAATGGAACTAGTTTCGTCCAATTCTGAGACTGTTCGAAAAAATTGGCTAATTTCACTAGTCGATTAAATATTAAAATATTCAATTTTCACAGATAAACTTTTAATTCGATTTTAAAAGTTCTATAACATCGTTATAACCTCAATATGATTAAATAAAATTTCACAAATCATTTTCAATCATATTTAACCAAATTTTCAATTATTTCTGTATTTCCACTATTAAATTATCGATTTAATTATTCAATTAAATCCAATTATTCGAAATAAAATTTATTCAACTTATAAATTTCACTTATTAATTTTTAAAATTAATTAAATATTCAAATTTAATTAATAAAAATTCTGGGTCGTTACAGACTTCCCCCTTAAAAGAATTTCGTCCTCGAAATTACCAAGTAAGAAAAAGTTACAGAATTCATTAACTTTCCAAAACAAACCATTCAAATTGGATTTTCCAAATCTCTTAAGTGTTTAACTTTCCCAAAATTCATAGTTAAACTTCTTACAAAATCTTTACTAAGTTTTCAAATCATACATAGTCATCTTTTCAAAACCAAACTATATCGTTTAACTTTCAATTCCAAAACCAAAATTATAGTTTTCACAAATTTCCCAAATTTTCTCAAAATTTTTCTAACGCCTTAAATTTTCGAAAAAATTCGCCAGAGTCTACTTTGCGCGGCTCGATCCGAAAAAAAATGACAGTATATATATCACAAATATACATCTCATCAAGTGATGAGGCATCCCGCAGGGAAAAAAGTGTAAAAGTACGGTATGTAATCCGAGATATGTACCTTATATATTATTAGCAAGCGTATACGGCTAATATAGCACGAAAGCGAGCTCCAAAAGCGAAGCAAGCACAATCCGCACCTACTAAACACTCAACAACAACATGAGAAACATGCATACATGAAAGTAATATGAATATACAACATATAGCAACATAATAACTACATGTGCCAACATAGCAATGCATTCAATAGAAATAAATGCAACTACCAAATCAATACAAATTTATTTCTCATTAACATTTAATGAATTGGTTTTCCAATTGATTCATTAACATTGGATTTACTAACATTCATTCATATTCAATTTTAATTAGTTTGCATTCACTAATTCAAGTCCAATTCACATTCAATTCTATTCAAATTTATTTACTTTCAATTTGAATTCAATTACTTTAGCTTCCAATTTCGCTAATTCACTTTCATTAACACTTAATGAATTATAAACAATCAACTAACAATCAAATAACAACCAATGTTTATTCAATACAACCAAATTTATTCACTTTACATTCAATTTGGTTCAACACTTTTAATTACAATCAAATAACAACCAAATTTATAGACATTGTTTATAAATTCCATTTTATAAATTTTTTATAAAAATTGTTTGTAATATTTCAAAAATTCCAAATGGATCATATTAAATTGACTCTCGTTCAATTTATTCAATTAGCTTTTAATGAATTAACACTTATATTCATTATTTCTTATCAATTATTTACATTTAATTGATTAACATTCAATCCATTTATCAATTCAATTGCTAATTCCTTTAACAATTTAAAGTTGAATTTCATTTATATAACTCGAGTTCAATTTCTTAATAACTTCACTTCATTAATTCACTTATTAATTTACTTCGATACCCAAAATTAACTTTATTCAACATCACTTTAGTTATATTCCATTTCAAACATCTTATCAAATCCAAATCAATTTATTTAACTTTCCTTTTGTTAAATTCCAAATTACATGTCTTTGATGACAACTCAAACTTATTTCAACTTGGATTTTATTGACTTACTTATACTTCCTTTAATTTAACTTCATCCTTTAAGTTAAATTTATTCTATCGAAATTCAAATTGTATAAGTTATCAACTCATTTATTATTCTCATAATATTTTAAATAAGATTCCAGAGTCCTTTCAATCTTTCAAAACCATTTTTGAAATCAATTCAATTATCTTTTGAATTTCCAAAACCAAATCCAAATTTTCCAAAATACTTCCATTTAAAATAATCTGGCAGCAATTCCTCTTTTGGAAACTCGAAAATGAATTCTAATGATGTGGCCATCATCATCAGGATTATTTTCCAGCGACCGAAAAGAGTTTAGAGCTTTAATTTCTCCAAATTTTTTTTCCAAAATATCAAATCCTTGTGCTTATATAATTTCACTTCTTATATAAAAGATTATTTCATTAACAACCAAACAATCAATTCATATACACTTTAATAATTCTGAAAAATTATTTCCTTTATATATAAAATATAATCGAGGTAAAATTATTTCATTTACCCGGTTTAAAACAATATCGTGTCAAATTGTTCTATACAAGTGTTTAGAGATCCCTATCAACAACGTTAATTACTCGTGTTGACCAAAATCCATATACCACTCAACAAACCAATCATCACAATATAAAACAATTTTATATTCACTAACAAATACGCGCTCGTATCTATTATTACACTCAGACCCATTCTAGAGTACTATAGACTCTATCTCTAATGAGTAATTCCCAACAGAGCAATGGTTGTCGCTTAACCATAAGCTCTGATACCAAATGTAACGACTGCGATTTTTCGTCCACGAATGCCGACATCAATACGTCCACTGTATCAACTGTCGAGCAATCAAATGCCGGAAAATCGTACCGTTAGGGTTTAAGAAGAAGAAAAAGATAGAAGAAGAGAGAAAAAGATAAAACAGAACAGAAACAACAGAACAACATCAGAATCTCACAATTCGCAACGGAACAACATATAATAAATAAATGAATAATCTTTAAACAAAGAACTATATTAGTTATTTCATTACATTACATTTCATTACATCATCAGAGTGTACAACAACAAACAACATCAACAGCGGAAAAGAAATATTATATACAAGTGATACGCCATGCCATCCAGCTTGCCTCCAGCAACTCCTGAATTCCAGAATATCCTGATAAACCCTAACTCTTGACTGCCCGTGTGGAAATTGGTGGGCACCCAGAGTTTAGGAAGGAAAACAATAAACTCCGAGTCAGTCATGTGACTGGTGTGAGAACTAAAACAGTTTATTTTTAAAAAAAAGAACAGGATAATTTTAAAATAGATTCGCAATGCTTTTTAAAACTGAGACTACCATAAGGCCTCCCTCACACACACACAATGCAAACACAGAATCGGAGGAGATTTCTCCTTATGATAGTCAAAGATTCTTGATACGCATTAAAAAGAAACATTTGATATTATTATTAGTGCATAGTGTAGAAAACAATTTCGAAAGTAGAATATAAATCTTAGCCAGCATAGGCATTCTACACTTATGCCTACTATAGCTACCATCCAAACAGTGGGGCGCCACCATAAGTGAATGATAGGTTCTACAACTAAAACCGTACAAGATTGTATTGTTTCTTTGGATTTCCAACATATGGTCAGGCCAAGGAACTTTCCATTGCCACATGGAAACGCCTCTGGAATGACGTCCCGACCGGATCTCTGCCAACACAAGGCCGGGTTACCCCTGACTGGGTAACTACTGACACGAATATGTCATCCCCCGATCGTAACCGATCTATCCGAGGGTCCTCAATTTCCAACAACCACAAAATTTGCAGCAACAACATAGGTTAAATATCTGGGCTCCATACCATGATACCACCTCTATCCAGAAGGAATGACATACACTAAAGGGGCGCTACCCCCTAATAACCTTGCTGTATCCTTCCTGTTTTGACCATTTCCGGGGTGTGAGGTCCGACGAAGTCTCGTCCACAAAGCCACGCTTTATACAAAAGCTGTGCTTTGGGTCAATCAAATGATCATAGAAATGATCACCAAGATAAATGATCAAATAAATGATCCCATCACAAATGATCAAACAAGGATCATTTTACAGCAACACTCAGCATGCCACACTACCAAATTGGGAGTATATCACTAATAACCTTCAACTATATAACCTCTAAGCTCGTACGTCTCAGAGAAGGGTGTTAAGCTAAGAGAATAAATTCTCCGCCACCAACAGAAATATATTTGAAAGAAATAAGCTTTATATCTCAATTTGTAATGTCAGACATACAATCCATACAAGTCTATTCCAGGATCGAACAGAACCGAAGGCACTTACAAAGAAGTCCTTGCAATCCAGATATTCGCTAATCACGACCGGACTTCCCGCCACTAAGGGTGATAAAACCTCTATATCGGAGATCAGCCGATGTAGAGTAACTCGACGGTAATCCTTCCGTTTTCACAAATATCCGGTCTTCAACACCGGTCATCAAATGCAATCCATAACGACGTATCACATACTCGGAATGGGTTATACGACCCCAAGGTCCTTTCCCGGATAACCCGAATAGTGAGCGCTTATTTTAAAAAAAAAATAAGTGTGGCATTCAAATTCAAGCAATTCACAACAAATACCTATTTAAAGGTAAATATTGATAGTCGGATTATTTAACTATCAATAGGCATGCTCAACATCACGAAATTCCAAATAATTTCCCAAATTATTTACTTTCCAAAATATCTTTACTAGATATATAATTTCCACACTTTAACCATTTGAAAACAAATTTTCAAATCACTTTTCAATCCTTTATCACTTTTGAAAACAAATTTCAATCATTTCCTTACTCGGAAATACTTTCATTTCAAAATGGTTCATTTAAACCAATTAAATAAATCCTTACCGATTTACTTTATATTTACGTTCCTAATCCGTAAATTTATTTCCATACTTTAAAAATAAACCAACGTTTATTTTTAAACAAATTCCCCTTTCTTTAATAAATTCCATAGTGAATTTATAATCCCAAAATATCTATGATGTACGGTTTTCAATCGATTTTCAATAGTCACTTTCAATCTATCTTACAAGGATAAATTCTAAAACGTTCATTTCACATTGAAAAAATATTTCCATACTTATTTAATAATAAGTACATCACAAATCTATTTATTTTCAACATTTGAAAATATTCGATATACTTAAATCAAAATTAAGTATACATTTCATTCTTTTAAGGAAACCATTCTCTTAACACATTTATTTGGGTCAAAAACGAATGTTGCGTAAAACATCGTTACGACGACCCAAAATCACTAGTATAGGGATTCAAAGTTTAAATAGATATATAAATCCCAATACTATACAAAACATTTCCTTTCGGAAACCATTTACTATAACAACAGTGTTATAGTCCACCATTTCCTTCTTTCTCGAAAACGTCTATTTCAACAACAATGTTGAAATCTATGGTTTCGATTCATAATACATTTTAAAACATCTTTAAAATAATTAACTTCATTTTATAATATTCATTTTGCCAAACATGACCATTTTATTTAATAATGTATTCACTGTCCAAAATCGTGAATATATTTCCTTTAATAAACTTCAATATTCAATTTATCAAATTCAATTGATTTTGAATTTATAAATAATGTTTATAAATTCCTTTTCTATTTATAAGCTTCGATTTATAAATCTCATTATTAACAAATTCCATTTATGTCTCATTTAAATGCCAAAATCCGATTTATAAGATAATTACTTATAAATCTTCTATTTCACAAAATCTATTCATTTTATAATTTCACAATTTATAAATCTATAAATTCCGTTCACTTATGAAATCCATTTTTATTTCACTTTATTCCTTATAAAAACTCGTTTTATAATTCCAGTATTTTTAATTTATAAATATCAATTTTATAAGTCTTCTATATAAATCGTTTATAATAATTCAAAAATCCCAATTTAAACCAATTTATAAATTACTTAACTATTTATTTCCAACAAAATTCATTTCGGTTATATTTCTCAAAAATCTAAATTTTTATAACATAAAAATTTATAACGTTTTAATTATTTAAAATGAATCAATTCAAAATTTAATAAAAACATATACTTAGAAAAATCACTTTAAAATCCTTTTAAAAACCAAAATCATTATTTTTAAACTTTAAAAATGGATCCGATGATGCAACAGCACCAAATAGTCAATCATGACATCCAAATATCATATATCGATATGGTAATCAACAAATATCACAATATCTGTAAATAAATCAATACAGTTAAGGAATCCAGTTGTATCCCTCCAACCTGTTTCCCTGCATCCACAAACATTAGCACAATACCAATTCCGTTCCAGTACGGAATTTATCACGGTATATGGGATTTATAAAATATTATCCACTTAATAGACAGCGCAATAGGGTCTCATCCGCTATATAATGCGGGAAATCAATTCCAAGTACATAAATAATACCAATTTCACTATACTGTGAAATATTCACGGTATATGTTTTTAATAAATAACCCCCGCTTACTAACGGCGCATAATGTCTATTTTAACAATCTATAGATAATAATTCATCATCCATGCATATAATCAACAATTTTAAATCTAACCATTTAAAATATAAATCGAACTATTCGATTGAGTGAGAAGTTCTCACCTTGATTTCAATTTCGTTTTAGTGATTTATTTCGAATAAAATTAAATGCGCGTTTAATTTTACCCAAAATTCTCACTAAGTCCAAACGACTCCAATCCAATTCCATAGCGTAGTGCTCGTCCATACGATTCCAATGCAACTGGTTTCGCGCGTTTTCGACCTCGTGTGAAAAAAAATATGATTTTTCAAAGTTACACGAATTTTTAATATAAATTTACAACATATTTTCAATTTTTTTAACCTACATCTAATCTCAGCCACAAGATCTTGCTCCCTGCAATCTCAGCCGCACTTTCTTTCTCCCCCATCCTCACGTTCGTTTCTACAGGCAACATCACCAAGAACCGAACCCATTTTACAAACTAGGGTTTAATTGTGCTCCTTCCTCGCTTGATTATAATTCGATCAGGTTACTCCATTGGAAAGCTCGCGACAAGAGCTACGCACGGCCACCACCATGATGAACTTGGCCTCCAGCAACTCCTCGAATTGCGTGCGCAACATTAGGCCGTCGGCCCCCCTTGCTCCTTCCACGTCGCTCCAATTTCGATCAACTCCGTATAGATTCGAAGCTCTCTTCATGCTCTACAAGTTTCTTGTTGAACACTTTCTCTAATTGCTTGTGGATTGAGAGCAATTGAAGAAGAAAAGAAAGAAAATTCTGGCCATTCATTTCAGAAAGTGGCGGCCTGAAGAGATGAAACCCTAGGGGTTGTATTTTTTTGCAAAAATGAGAAATAAGGGGGGTTTTATAGAAAAATTAACGCGACACTATTCATCCCGGATTTTCCGAACTCCAAACGAAGCGTGCCGGTTGGCGTTTCTAAGGTTTACCCCATGTTCCGAACACAATGGAATGTGTTTCGTGAGCTAATTCGGTCATCTGTGCGAGTTATGGCTATAAACGTTCAATTTAAAATTAAACCGATTAAACGATTTTCTAGGCGTTTTAGCTTACACCGGACAAACGGTAAATCCAATTGACACGAAATTTGAAACCATACAATAATATCACATTATGGATCCGATGAAACTAGTTTTGTCGAAATCCGAGACTATTTGAAAAACGACTATTTTAACTCGCCAAATTAATATTAAAAACAATTTCGATGCGTTTCGAGCTGCGACGATCAAACGAAAACTCCAATTGCTACGAAAATTGAAATCCGGTAATAACAAACTATTATGGATCTAATGGAACTAGTTTCGTCCAATTCTGAGACTGTTCGAAAATTGGCTAATTTCACTAGTCGATTAAATATTAAAAAATTCAATTTTCGCAGATAAACTTTTAATTCGATTTTAAAAGTTCTATAACATTGTTATAACCTCAATATGATTAAATAAAATTTTACAAATCATTTTCAATCATATTTAACCCAATTTTCAATTATTTCTGTATTTCCACTATTAAATTATCGATTTAATTATTCAATTAAATCCAATTATTCGAAATAAAATTTATTCAACTTATAAATTTCACTTATTAATTTTTAAAATTAATTAAATATTCAAATTTTAATAAATAAAAATTCTGGGTCGTTACAATTTGGCTGAACTTGAAATTACGGTGCGCATAGTAGAAAACTTTGGGTTTCAAACAAAAAAGATTCATTCAATTTCGATTAGAAATTAAAAAGTTACACCGTCTCAAACATGAACTTAGGCCATGTTTGTAACAGTTCAAAAACAAAAATATGCCAGGCCTAAAACCATCTTGGGTCCAACTTACAGGCCTGAAACAGATGAACAAACTACCTCATATTGAGCTAAAAATTAGTATGCGCATAGTAGAAAACTTCACCATTCAAACAAAAAAAGAATAAATGAATTTCGAATGGAAATGAAAAAGGTACACTATCTTAAACATATACTCAGGCCATATTTGCAATAGTTCAAAAAACCAAAATGTACAGGCCTGAAAACCATCTCGGATTTAACTTCCAGGCATAAAACAGAGGAACAATTACCTCGGATTGGGCTAAAAATTGATATGCATACTGTTGAAAACTTTGTCTTTAAAAAAAAGGATCGATGAATTTCAGTAAGAAATGAAAGAGTTATGCTATCTCAAATATGGACTCGGGCATGTTTGCAGCACCTCAAAACAAAATTTCTACAGGCAAAAATCTATGTTTGAGTTCATTTTCTACCACTGTTTTGAACATCCAAATGACAATATTTTTCAACCAAAATTTACAGAGATAATGTTCAACATGCAAGCTAATAAATGCGAGAAATCCGACAGTATTTCGTTGCCGAAATTAAAAGAAATATGCAAGCAAAGAAGAAATCCAAACTAGATTCACGGAAGAAGAAAAACTATCAACAAAAAATCGATTACAAAAGCTCATTTTGTACAGATTCAAGCATTTAAGACTTTTTCTTAGCTAGATTTTGTGAGTTATTCAACTCATCTTGCAAAATACTTAAGCTACTAGAGAAAATCGATGAAAAGGAGCAAGCTTTGGCCTTGGAAGATACTTCAACAACCTAGAAATGGAGTTTACAAAGACATGCAAGAAGAATATATCAATTACAAACAAACATCTTTTAATTTGGAATTTGATGAAGTATTTAGGTATAGAGATAGATTACCTGAAATAAACTGAATTTAATTTATTAATTACAACAAGAGATTTGATAAAGATTGGAGTTTGCAATTTTGTTTGAGAAGAAGGTGGGTTTCTCAATTTCTCTTAGCTTCGGGAAGAAACTAATTTGCTGTACGTACAACAAAATGGGAAAGAAATGTTTCTCAAATTTTTGGTTAAGTTTTCTAAATGGGCTAAGACCCAATATCCATATTAATTAACCTAAAAGAAATTAACGCTAAATCCACTAATACACTAATATACACAAGTTATACTATGTATTTTTGCAAATGTTTTTACTTCTATAAAATCGCACAATCAATTTTTATGTTCTAAAAATTATTTTATACCAAAATAAAAGACAAAATTTCTTTAAAATTTATTTTCATAAATAAAATTCTTATTTTAATTGAAATGCCCAAATTGCACAATTAGTACTTAAAACTCCATTTTTAGCTTCAAAAATTGCATAAAATTTATTTCTTGTGTAATGAAATATAACAAATCATATTTTCATCATTTCTTCATTCTTAAATTATTTTTAACCCAAATTTATCATTTTTATTTATAATATACTATATTTTAAATCAAATGCTTCTTTTAAAAATATATAAAAGAAACATTTGGCAATAATTATCAAAATTATTGCATTTCTTTAAATTAAAATCATGTTTTGCTCATTTTTAACACATATATCCAAAATAAAGTTTAAAAACTTTATTTTCACATTCTAAACCCACTGTTTATTCGAAATAAACCATTTTAATTCTCCAAACTACTTTATTTTACAACATTAAATTATAACCACCATTTTAATTTAATATTATAGGTAATCATCAAAACTAGGGTTGTTACAGACTCCCTCTTTAACAAAATTGCGTTCTCACAATTTCTAGAGAAGAGTTTATATTCAACATAATTTACTTAATTAAGCAAAGAAAATAAATAGCTTGAGTTTAGAAATTCTCACTGGTGACATGAGAAGATAGGAATCTAGGGTATATTCAATAGATTCTCTGGTTTCCTAAATACAGTCGTTGGGATTAGCAGACCACTGAACCTACATGAGCGGGATGTCCTTATTTCGAAGATGTCTCACATTCGAAGCGAGAACATGAATAGGATGCTACTTGATAGATAAGTCTGGTGAGATCTCAAACTCTTGCAGATTAGGTGAGTCAATGATAGAATCCGAGTCTCGAAGGCATTTTCGAAGCTGAGAGACGTGAAACACGTCGTGAATACCAGATAAACGCGATGAGAGTGAAACTCGGTAAGCAACAGGGCCAGTACGTTCAATAATAGGAAATGGTCCTATAAAGCGAGGAGCCAATTTTCCAGTCCTACTGAAATGCTAGTGGAGATACACAGATATAGACAAGGTCACCAATAGAGAACTCAAGAGGCTTCCAAAGGTTGTCTGCATAGGATTCCCGATGGTTCTGAGCCTCCCTCATTCTCTGACGAATAAGAATAATTTCCTCTAAAGCTTCATGAATAGAATCATGGCCTAAAATCAGTTTCTCCCCAGATTCAAACCAAAAGGAAGGTGTTAGACATGGCCTTCCATATAAGGCTTCGAAAGGAGCCATAGCGACATTAGATGGATAACAATTAAGGTAAGATAACTCAACAAGTGGTAGGTGGTTTCTTCAATACCACCAACCCAAACGACTGCATAATTGCAAGTCGTTAGATAATCAGAAAAAGGCAAGACAAACTCAAGAAATGATTTTATACTCCTGTTTTACTAAACAAATATTTTCAAGGGATTCAAAATCCATTTTCCTCATAATCAAATTCTCAAATTTCAACAGTTTGAAAATTTTCAAAACCTCCTACAAAAATCCAATTTAATCGTCAAAAATCCTCATTTAAAGTGAATAAAATGTTTCACTCCTAAATTCTATCATAATATATTTTAGTTTGAAACATATTTTTCGTACTTATCAACAACTCAATTACATTCACAAAATAGGTAGAATACACATGACCACTGAGAAAACAAGTCAATTTCAATTTCAAACTTGCTGTAAAGAAAGCAAGTTTTGACAGAGAAAACAATAAAATCAGAGAATTCTTATAAAGTAAAAGATGTTCTACTAAGTCGAAGCTTTATAAGGATATAAAGATAATCAAAATTGGATTCACAGTTTGAAAGTTATGCAAAATTTACTTTCATCTCAAATTTTAGAAATTTATAAGACAGAAATGTTTATTCACTTTCAAACCTATTTTAGAAACAATGAAATGAAAAATATTCCATTGTGGTAAAAAGAAAATTCATAGCTTTATAAAAGCTCTTCCATTTACAAAAAGTTTAAGCTCATTCTGAGTTATAAATCTCATGTTATTGCTATTTTAGCACAGCACTTTTTCAGACCAAATTTCATCTTTCGAATTAATTCAAATCTTTAAATTCTCCTAAACCATTTTAATTTCAAATTAAATTTCAAACAAGATTTTGCTAAATCATTTATTAAATGATCTTCTTTTTCCTCAGAAAGCTAAGACATACTAAATTATGATCAACTCTATGTAATCATCATAAAAAGAAACAGTTCATTAATTGGAGAAATTTCGTTACTTTCCAAAATCTAAGATTAAAGCAATTAACTAAGAAAATCCATTCTGAAAGAGATAACTAATCTCTTCCATTATCAAGAAATGATTGTTGATTATCCATAAAACAAATTTTTGTGACACACACACACACACACACACACACACACACACACACACACATATAAAGTTTTAAAATTAGTCTCACAGTTAAAGTGATTATACTATATAAATGGTTCATTTATAAAAAACAATTCAAATTCGCATTTCCACTTTGTCACAAAAATTAAATTTCCAACTAGTTATCCACATAAAACTAATTAAAGTTGATAATTAATTCAAACTTATTTCCAAAAGCATTTTGCAAATCCACACCGACAAATTTTTAATACAACCAAAATTCAAAACAAAATTAGATCACAAACTCATGCTAAAAGTTTAAAATTAGCGTATTCAATTTCAAAATTTTCAAATAATACAAGGGAATTTCTTTGCCATTGATTTATAGCGAATGACCCCGTCGATTGGCTGTAGAGTTGACCTAATGATCCAAAATGCCTTACCACTCATCCAACACTTGCTAGGGTTAAATCGTTGCATTAGACATTCAAAATAAAATTTAATTCTCAAACCATATTAATTAATTCCAAACTTTACTTATTAAAACTCAGTTTACCGTGTCTGACTGTCTTGCCATAGTGTTTAGGAAATTCCTATCGATAACGTTGATCAGGTACATCGACCAAAATTCTTAAAGCACTTGTTGGACAACCTAACACAAAGATCATTTTCTGTAAAAAGAAATGCCTCATATATAGTTTACAAAATATTCTTTGCTTATCATAATAAACAAAGTCCAGTTTCGTTTAAAAACATATCCTTTATTGAATTATTTGAGAATTCAATAGTTTCTTAGACTCAAAGTCAAAGAACTCAAGAAGAACTCATCCAGATATTACCAGAATACTCGATTCACAAGATTGACGAATAAGCTGGAGTGTTTCCCAAATCAATCGGTATAATGGGCCACTAACAATACTAGTGCGGAATGTAGTAAGAGGAACGCTATCCTCCGCAACTCGTAGTTGATGAAAATCGGTGCAATGTCAAGCCGAGGAAAGATCCTTGCACCCTTCGATAGATCGAATATATCATCAGCCATAAGCAATAGATACTCGTTCTAATGTGAACTTGTTAAGCTTACGAAAATGGTTGCAAAGCCTAAGAATACCATTAGACTTCTTAACAAAATGACCGTGGCACCCCATGGTAAAGACCGGACTGAATGAATTGCTTGGCTTCACATTTTAGCAACTACTTCTAGGTTCTCTCATTTCCTTAGTAGACATCCTCATGCAAGGATAATTAACAGGCTAAGGACCAAGAATGAGGTCAACACAAAACTTAATTGCTCTATTGGGTAGCATACCTAAAACGGACTCCCATATATCAATAAAATCATAAACAACTAGAATTCGAGATATATCATCACCACCATCATCTCGAAACTCAAGAATAAATAAAGTTATTTTGGAATTATCATCAACATTCCAAAGAACAAGGGACATCTAATCAGCTAATTTAGGATGCCTAAAATATAGGATTCTTTCAACATAAAGGATTGAACTTGATAACAAGCAAGCTAATCCATCCCCCGAAATCATGTTAAACCCAAGGTGATGACTGACGTCCAGATTTGCATAGAAAGAAAAACTGCAAAGAACAACCTCAATATTGTCACTCAACATGCCAAGTATTACGGATCCCCTCAATAGGATTCGCAATACTCAAAGAGGTAACAATATAAGAAACATCTAACGGTAACAACAAGCTCCTTCGATACGGATGTGTGCCAAGCACCCATTTCGAAGAGCACTAGAATGAAATAATCACGATAAGGATTATTCAAAGGGTAAGATATCATTAATTCAATTAGGGAATATTATGGAACAAAATATATCTCTAGACACATTCCAAACTTATATCTACCCCAAAGGACACGAAAAGGTTAAGGACATGATGACGAGGGGATTCGTAACACTTGTACTATACTTGGATGTGCCGTAATATATGTTTCTGTTCTGTGTTTATCATATTTTTTTTCGAACTTAGCTATGATACCAAGCTGTGATGCCCCATCCCGAGACCTACATCGACAAAGATTATTACTAGGTAATACCATCCGCTAATGCGGAGAATAGGGCTGATTTAAAGAGACCATCTACAACCTTGTCTTAAATATCTATTGAATGCATTGATAAATGCTATATATATTTTTCTTCTAATTCAAAGGGATCAACATATCCAATAAATACTTAATACAAAGCCATAGGTGGCTATAGGATGTATCAGAAAAAATATAACAACTCAAATGCTAGACACATCACAGAATAGCAGATTATTAGTTATATATACATATATAGAAACATCACAGAGAATACAAAATGATACATCACATATGTGGTATGACGACCATAATACAAACATGTGTCAAAAGAATACATATTAGAGTAGCAATAAAAAGGACTACACAAAAGCTACGACAAAAAGAGCTAGTAGAAAAGTCCATGCTGAAGAAGAAGAGGCTAATTCCAAAGGGTACCTAATCTGAAACACCTCGGTCTGACCCAAGTATAAAATACACGGATCAGTCTAGCTAAACAAATCAGTTTAAGGATAAGCGATAATATGAGCATAAGGGTAATGTAATAATAAACTCGAATGGGAGGGAACAATCTAAAGTGTATAATTACATCAAGTGGTAATATGGTATCACTACAGAAACGTATAATCTCAAAGGAGATAAAATACCATAAAGTGCTAAAAGTAGCGAGCCTCATATCATCGGCATTCATAAAACATCAAATATGATTTAGGGGTAAACCTAAACCTGCCATCTTGGCAACCCAACACATGCATAAAGGGATCCATCTTAAACATGCCATAAGGCAAATATATCTCCAAAGAGGACAATAAAATCTCAAGTAAACTCCAAAAGGCAAATCTCATATAACGCTAGTGTAGGAAATTCAAATCTCAAAAATAGAACTTCCAAGAGTTCGAATTCCCGAAAGTTAATCTCCATAAGTATATCGAATGGTTCAATGGACCGATTCCGGAAAAGGGCGATACACTAGGGAAATCACAAACATCAATGAAATCATCTCAATGAATAGCACATGCTTAGAGCCGAAGCTCGCTAAGTACTTCTCTCTCAAAATAAGACGCCACGTCTCATAGACAAAGGTCCCAAGGACAATAAATACGTCTCTTAGACAAACATCCCAAGGACAATATCCCAAAGGACAAATACGCCGCAATGGACAAATACGTCTCTCAAACAAACGTCCCGAATAGTGTTAACGTATGTCCCATATCTCACGTTCACACTAAACAGTTTACTAACTGCTAGTAAATTTCACACTCAAAGCAGTAAAAAGTTTACTACATCTCATCGGTAAACTCGACCCGCAGGTCAAAACGATCAAACGGATAAGTCGAGAATTAATCATAAGACAAACGCACGTGTCCCATACCATGTGTTTTACCAAACCGTTTAATTCTCCTTCTCATTCGCTCAAATAGTGCAAAACGTGTATTTTATATATAAAATAATATACTTGAGAAAACATGCTTTTAATACCAATTTTGAAAGCCATATTTGAAAATTCCCTTATTATCGAGAATAAATAGATTCTATATTTGAAAGTACTTTAAAAATATCATATAATAATAATATAAAATTCACATTTATTTTAAAAAATATTTCAAAAAGGTTTGGAAAAATCCATGCTCGAAAACGAATAAAAACCCAAGAAATCACTTAAATCAATATTCGAATTCAATTCAAATTAAGTTCAAATTTAATCAAAAATTTGTGTTTCAAAATCTCCAATATGTGGCTAGTCTACTGATAGACATCATGGCCTCAAAACATTTTAAAAATATCATAAAAAACATGAAGTAAATGTCAAAAGTCGGACGGAAAAAGAACATTAAAATGCATCGGCAACACAATACCCAGGTTTGAAATCTTCTCTGGGTTCAAATTTTAGATATGAAACAGGTAGCCAAACGATCTTTGTTGAACTAAAAATTGGTGCGTGCAAATTAGAAAACTTTGGTTTTCAAATAAAAAAAGAATAGATGAATTTCGACTGGAAATGAAAAAGTTACACTATCTCAGACATGGACTTATACCATTTTGTAACAGTTCAAAAACAAAGATATGCCAGGCCCAGAAACCATCTTCGGTCCAACTTAAAAGCTTGAAACAAATGAACAAATGACCTATTATTGAGCTAAAAATTGGTATGAATATAGTAGAAAACTTCATCTTTCAAATAAAACAAGAATCAATGAATTTTGATTGGAAATGAAAAAGTTACATTGTCTCAAACATGGACTTAGGCCATGTTTGCAACAGTTCAAAACAA
The DNA here is from genome assembly GCA_030765085.1 of Allium cepa. Classification (NCBI taxonomy): domain Eukaryota; kingdom Viridiplantae; phylum Streptophyta; class Magnoliopsida; order Asparagales; family Amaryllidaceae; genus Allium; species Allium cepa. The sequence continues at coordinate 189,298,075 of CM060943.1, forward strand.
AACCAAAATGTACATGCCTGAAAACCATCTTGGGTTCAACTTCCAGGATGAAACAGAGGAACAATTATCTTGGTTTGAGCTTACAATTGGTGTGCGTATAGTAGAAAACTTTATCTTTCAAAAAAAAAAGAATTGATGAATTTCAATAAGAAATGAAAGAGTTATGCTATCTCAAACATGGACTCAGGCCATATTTGCAGCAACTCGGAAAACAAAATTTCTACAGGCAAAAGTATGTGTTTGAGTTGATTTTCTATCACTGTTTTGAACATCTTTATGACAATATTTTTTAATTAGAATTTGCGGAGATGAATTTCAACATGCAAGCTACCAAATGCAAGAAATTCGGCAGTATTTCATTTAAGTTTTCTAAATGGGATAAACCCAATATCCATATTAATTAATCTAAAGGAAATTAACACCAAATTCACTAATACTCTAATATACACAAGTTATACTATGTATTTATGCAAATGTTTTTACTTCTATAAAATCACATAATCAATTTTTTATGTTCTAAAAATAATTTTATCAAAATATAAGACAAGTTTGCTTTAAAATTTATTTTCATTAATAAAAATCGTATTCTAATTTAAATGTACAAATTGCACAATTAGTACTTAAAACTCCGTTTTTAGCTTCAAAAAATTACATAAAATTTATTTCTTGTGTAATAAAAATATAAAAATCAAATTTTCATCATTTCTTCATTCTAAAATTATTTTTAACCCAAATTTCTCCTTTTTCTTTATGATATACCACATTTTAAATCAAATGCTTCTTTTAAAAATATATAAAAGAAACATTTGGCAACAATTATCAAAATTATTGCATTTCTTTAAATTAAAATCACGTTTTTCTCATTTTTAGCACAAATATCCAAAATAAAGTTTCAAATATTTTAAACCCATTTTTTATTCAAAATAAACCAATTTAATTCTCCAATTTATTTTATTTTACAACATTAAATTATAACCATCGTTATAACTTAATATTATACGTAATCATCAAAACCAAGGTTGTCACAAGTCATTTTATAATTTATGTTAAAATTCTAATTTTTCCCTAAAGTTTGAAAATTTTATGACTGAGAAGAGCGGAGTAATTTTTTTTGTCATTAAGACAGTAATCATACAGTCACAAACACATACATGTTTACATTGAAAAAAGACCAAAAAAATACAATCCAATTTCAAAAGCGAATTTTTTTATATTTTTTATAGCTAAAAAAAGAAGTGAAGCCAAAGGAATATACATATGTTATAGAATGCAGCTAAAGATTAAGGCAAAATAAGTTGGATGAACCCTCAAAAACAAACTTTGCAGCTAAAGATTATGGTAGAATAGGTTGGATAAGCCCTTAAAAACAAACTCTCCTACCAATTTAATGTGGGGAGGAACTTAAATGGAATATTTATAATTTCATTCCACATGAACAATTAAACTTGCATATCTCAAATAAAGTCATGAGATTATGAGCATTTTTGAACACCTATGACAGTAGTATATGAGCATTTTTTTTAATGATGTGAATACTCGAATCTTATTCCTTCATCTATGCACATGATATGAAGGTAAATATGGTCATGAGAAATGTCATAACCTAAAATACAGTATTGAATAAGATTCGAGTATTCACATCATTACAGTATAGGGCATAGCTCATTTGAAAATAAATGCAAAGAATATAAGCAAAACAAACGTACCCAGTACGAAATAAAACCAGAAATTGAAAGAACATTGAGGTCGACTGTGATGGGGAATAAGAGGCAACCAATCATAAAGTTAACAGAGGAAAAAGCAGTATACGAAGAAAATAAATATGTAACTAAAAGAAAATTAAGCAAAAGACTAAGGATAGAAGTTACCTAACACGTGTCCAAAACTTCATTTTTTTGGAACAGGTAGATCAGAGCGACAGAGGAGGATGGCAGGCGAATCCAGCAGAAAGGGTGGACAGCTGGGGCTAAGTGGAAAAGCGGCTAATCGAAGAAGAGGTGAAGAAGAGGAAGAGGGAAAAAAAATAAAGGGAGCGGCGACGTGTTGTTTCTTTTCCGGAAAGGGGGAAGGAGAAAGGAAGTGCGATAAAGGAAAAAATAGGAGCAACGACGTTCCATTTCAAAAAAATTTAAGGAGGGCTTCAGTGCCCTTGAAACTAAACTCAATAATAATATAATAGTATAGATAAATAGGATTTAATAAGTGAAAAATTAGTAAGTAATCGATTTTGAAGGATATTAGGATTTTATTTGTTAAATTATTCAACCATTGACAAAAATAGTTTACGAAACGATTATTTTGTTAATAAATGTAAAATGTATTTAGAAATTTGACTTAAAACTTTTGTACTAAAATTTATGATTTAATATCATAATAGTGGATAAATGGAGATTTCTTTTCTATAATTATTAGAGTATACACTTTAAAACGTTAGTTAAAAGCTTTATTTGAAAATATATTAGAAAAGAGTTAAATCTAGTAAAGAGAAAAAATATTTAAAAAGAAAGAGATAAAAAAGAAATAAAATTTCTTTTCTTATTGGATTATATAATAATCCCAAGTCCATTTAAAACTGAAAAAAAGACTTCTTCTCAGTCTCTCATTACGTACAAACCAAAAAACAGAAAGAAACTTTTGACTCCTGCTCTTCTATCCCTAAAGCAAAAATCCCTCTTTTAATCTAAAATAAATTGCTAGAAATTTAGGAAATTTCAGATATTAATCTCAAACAATACTATACCTTATAGACTTGTTAATTTCATATTATTATAGTGTTTTGATTCCTATTGTTCTTATTTAGATGAGTTATTCTAGTGTTCTCTAAAATTGTAAAAACATGCTTAATTTCTGTTTTGCCAAGCTATTTCAATTTCTATGTTGAGTAATCCTTACCACTCTCTCTAAATCGATTTCATGTTTGAATAGTTATGACTTTATAATGAATTGAATCGAGTTGTTGTGGTTATGTAGAAAGTGAAAGTAATGCATCTTTGAAACATAAGTTGGTAGGTGAAAATGTATTTGGAAAGTGTGTTGTAGTAAAACAGCGATGACTTGCACTTTCTTAACTTGTTTGGCATTAATCTTTTTGGGTTAGACAATATATTTAATGAACAATAAATTCTCTTTGGTCACTTTTTTATATTTAGCAATTTACTTCACCTAAAATGGATTTGAATTTATATTCACAGTTCTGTTTTTAGAGTAATTTTCTATGTTTAAACCTGAAATTGTTTTTTTCCATAATGTATGAGCCATAGGTCTAAATTTGATGATCTTTTTCCTAATGTATAGCTTAGACTTTTATCTACAACTTTTACACTCTAGTTTTTGCAAAATTTTAGGTTTAAATGGTTAAAATTTTATTTTTGAGCCGTTGCCCTTGGAATGAAAGATAAGATTATGGAATTATATCTAAAACTTCTTTTAGCTATAACTTTTGAACCGTAAGTCCAAATTTGATGATCCTTTTCTCACAGGAGCTTAGAATTTTATCTACAACTTTCATGTTCTTATTTTTGCAAGTTAGGTTGTTAAAGGGTCGAAGCTACATTTTTTGTCGCAACCCTGAGATTGAAATTATTCGAGAAATTTCGCCCGATTGCCCTTTTTCATGTTTTCTTCGACCATTCTTGTGTTTCTTTATGGTTGCTTGTATTTTGATGTGGTTTTGAATTTTTGAGTTATTTTATAATATTAATCAATGTCACTCTAGCCAAACAAATAGTTTCCAAGAATGAATCCTTTTGATATTTAGGATCAATTTGTAGTATGACGGTGAGATTGACGAAAATGTTAGTTTTATAATTCGAGCGGGATAGTGAAATGGCGACAAGCGTCTGGAATCTCTATTATAGGGTTGTCCCACAAAAGCTTAAAGGAAAGTTCTATAGAATGGCAATCAGGCCTGTGATGTTTTCTTGCGTAGAATATTGGCCTACTAAAAGCCAACACGTCCAGAAAATAGGCGTAGTAGTGATGCGTGTGCTGCGATAGAGTAGCGGTCACACAAGAAGAGACCGAATTAGAAATATTGATATACGTGATAAACTTGGAGTAGCACCAATTGTGGAGAAGCTAATCGAACATCGCTAAACATGGTTTGTACATCTCTAATGGAGGCCACCCGAGGCACCTATACGCGTTGGAATTATAGGCTGCGTTGAATGCTCAAAGAGAGGTAGAGGTTGACCAAATTTGACATGGAAAGAAGTAGTAAAAAGGGACTTGAAGGATTGGAATATATCCGAAGAACTGATGATGGACAAGAGTGCATGAAAGTTAGCGATCCATTACCAGAACCATGAGCTATGATTTATAAGTTTTAGATTATAGTACTAGAGACTAAGAGCCTAAGACGTAGTGTTTGGCCTTCGACCAATATTACTATTAGTACCAATATTACTATTAGTGTTATTATTATCATTTTTTTCTTTATATATATTATCTTTATTTTTATTTTACTTATTTATTATTATTATTAATTTACCTTTTTGAATTTATTTTACTATTGTTATTATTATGAATTTTAAACTGACTTTGTCATTTACCTTTGGGTTCCATCTCTAGCAGACCCCATCTCGTTTGGGAATAATAGCTTAGTTGTTGTTGTTGCTATAATATTTATCAACTGTTCATTTGTTACCGATCAACCGGTCATAAGTCCAGGAGCCAATATGCTAAAGGCAACATTATTATGTTTTGTTTAACTTATTTACTTTTAGATTTTGGATTTCTTGCTTCTTCTACTTCCTTGATTTCTAAAATTTCTAGAAATTCCGATGATAATATTTTGGAGAACTTCCATTATTCTAAATTATTTAGAGTAATGTGTATATATATTAAGTAAATATGAAAAGAAATCATCTTTAAACTACTCATAGTAAATATAATCTTTAGAAACCACTTATAGAGTTTATTTAATATATTACTAATTTCAAAATCAAAGATTCAAAATATGGTTTTTGAATCTTATATTTGAAAGTATTTACGTGAAGAAGGATTTTTGTTGAATTTTTAATAATTATAGTGTTTTTAAAGAAATATATATATATATATATATATATATATATATGCGCTTTATGTATGGAAGAAATAGTATATATATGTGTAAAATTCAATTTAAAGACTATATTTAAATAAGAAGTGTTTTTCAAAATATCTAATATAGCCATCAGACCAATATTTGAATGTTTTCGAGAGGTGTAATATCTATATAAAAGGTTTATGGACATAATAGAAGAAATTTAAAAGTATATAAAGTATTTTGAATATCATTTTATAGTTTCAGAAATTATTACATGGGCTTTATAAACGATCACTTCTCTTTTGAAACCTTTGTCATTATTCAATGAAATTAGCCTTTGCGCTAACCTTTTTTTCTATAAAACGAGAAATATACTTAAATAGTTTAGTAGCAACAAGCAGTTATGGGACATTAGTCATCACTTTATTGTTTAATTATACGACTTGTCTACATAGAGATTTTGGTAATGAAATTTACTAACTACTTCAGAGGTGTTAGTGACCTCGTCCAAACTTCTTGAGAGATGTTAGTGACCTAGTCCAAACTGCTTGAGGGGTGCTAGCTACTTAGTTCAACTAATTGTTATTCAATGTTTGCATTTGGATATGAATTCTCTTTTCAGTCTTTGAAGATTTCGATAATTAGCACCATATTTGAGATGATTGTCCTTGAGAGACTTGTTTCGCTTTCATGCTTGTCTTTTGGTTAACTCTCTTTGATGCTGGCCTTTTTGTTGACTTGCTTTCATTATCTTTTGGTTTTGGCTCACTTTCATGCTTTTCTTTTAATTTTGACTCTCTTTCATGCTTGCCTTTTGGTTTTGACTTGCTTTTATTCTAGTTTGTGATTCTAGTTTGTGAGATATTTCGATTTACCATATTTTGAGATGATTGCTTATAATAAGCATGATATGATTTTATGACATGGTGAATTATTATAATTATACACTTTATTAATTAAAGATTGGTATATTATATATGGTTATGACTATATTAACATAGTCTCTCGTATTACCATGGTTCTCACTTATGTTGAATTCGAGATAGTCTGACCCGTTTATTATTTATTAATACTCGGGTCAAGCCATGACATTTCAGGTATTGGGACTCGCTGACCGTGGATGTTGGGCTTGCTTATGGAGATAAATAAATATAAATGTAACAATCCATAAATTTTGGTAATTAAAAATTGTTGATTTAATTAGATTTTTGTAAGTAAAGTATTAAAAGAAATAGAAATTGGTTATTTAATGTGGATGTAATAACTAATTTGAATGGTAAAGAATGTAATTTAAGCTAAATTATTGGTAGATTGAAGGAGATTGCAATAAATTGAAATAATGTAAATGTGCAATTTATGAATGAGGTATAGTATAATGAATGGAAACTGAGTAAGACCATGGTCCTGTAAGTAATTATAACTTTGGTCTATAGACAATAAACTTATAAATGTAGTTAAAAGTAAACAGTGACAATTATTATGTGTTACATGTTTATTTAGACTACTAAATTGAAATGAGAAGTCAATTTTTAATAAATATAAACAAAAGTTACATTAATGTGAAATGTAATACAATGTTTAGAAGTTTTTAAATTGGAGTATATTAAGGAGTGAATGGTTAACTAGGTTTGTAGAGTAGTATTGGACTTAATAAAAAGATTTGGAATTGAATCAAATTTATGTATTGAAATTCAATCTCTAATAATTGGATCTATTATAGTAAATGGAATTAAATATTACATTATTTGAAATTAAAGATAAAATAGTAATACTAATGCACTATGGTATAAACCATGATAATTATACCGTATAATGAAATGGATTGAATAGCTAGATGGAGTTTAGAATTTGGATTTATTAGGAATTTAAAACTTATACTTCTTAAACTGGATAAATTACATTTTTTTACATGTAATAAATTTCTGTACTTTTATTATATACATATTTTATATTTTTCCTATATACGTCTCTATTTTATCTTTCTATTTTTATTTGTCTAGGCTTTATTGTATTTATTGGAGTTTATTTGTGTATATTCTTTTATTTAATGAACTGGAAACAAATTAATTAGACATACGTTACTTTGTTTAATTAGGCATAGGTTACATTTTCTTTATTTCTTGCCTTTTATTTACCTATCTATTTAATTACCTACCATGGCCGTGTATTTTTTTTTCTAGCTGTGAGAAATCATTCCACAGATCACGTACAAGAAGATTTATTTCTCGTTTCAAACTCCTCATTTTCATTTGCAATTAAGAATAAATATATACGTTCCTTTCTCCTTAATTATGCCTTTTTCATTTCCTAGCATTTACTTCTTTGCTTGCCTTCCAAACCACTCCATCTATTAGCCGTGAGAAACTTTATCAACTCACGTACAAAAATTTATTTCCCACTTCTCATATTCATTTGCATTTAAGAATAAAATATATGCAAGTTTATTTCTCCTTAGCTTATGCCTTTTTGTTTCCTATCATTTACTCCTCCTTAGCCCTTTTTTTTCTTCCATCTTTAGCCGTGTATTTCTTTTGATAACTCATGCACAAATAATTCTCAAAACTCCTCACTATCATTTGCGTGAAGAAAAAAAATACAGCAAGCTCTAATTATTCCATGACTTCCTCTTCTTCTTTTTCTCTTTTCTTTTCTCTTTTCTTTTGTTCTTCTTCAAGCATGGGTTGGTCTCCACTTATTGTCGACCACACCACCTCCTCCTCACCACCAAAGCCTAGCCGTGACCACCGTGGAAGCATACATCACCAAAGTTGATAACAAACCTTAACCAATCCATGTATTGATCACCTTGCTTTGATTTATCAAGGTTAGGTCATTTTATTTTCTATCTTTTCATTATTTTTAGCTATATTCTTTTGTATTGAATCATTGCTTGTATATGTTATGTATCGTGTTGTTTACAGGTTCGGATCTAACTCTTCATCCACTCAAAAAATATAGTCGTGCTTTGTCATGCATTTTCGTGCTTTGCGGAGTTTGGATGTGTGTTTGATTTTGATTCTAACTTTCAAGAAGGTGAGATTTTTCACTCTAGATAACGTACTTTTATAATTGTGAAATGATGACAAGTGAATTATAGAAATTATTATGCTATGTTCATACATGCCTGTGATTGATTATATAATGTTAAATGCTGTTTGTATATTTGTTACATCATCTGTTATGATATTATATACTATATTGTTATATTTATTTCCTGCTTATCACACTGCAAGTTTCCTAGTACTATGGGCTGAAATGATACATACTCAAACGGACTTTAGGATAAGGAAAATCAATGTGGGCTGAAATGATAGGCTCGAGTGGTTTTTATCGATTTTTGTTGTATTTATTTTTCTTGGGATTGCGGGTTTGAAATGATAGATCACGGATTTTTCTTTTTAAATTACGGATTGAAATGATACATATCCGTATCACTTGACCTAGGTTAGAAAATATTATACATGCCCATGGTTAATATTTTTAAAGTAATGTTTTCCTAAAAATTTATTAAGTATTTTGAAATTTTGGAATATATGGAATTTTAACTTAAAATTTGATTTAAGATTTGAAATATAAAGAGATATCGGTTTTTATAAGTTAAAATGGTATAAGTTGATAATTGGTTTAAAGTGTAATTTAAAAATCTTTATTTGGTTTTAAATAGCAATTTAAAGATTTTTATTTGAGATAAATAATTTAATAATTAAAGTTGATTAATATGAAATTTTAAAATCTAACCTGATAATTGCAATCAATCTTTAGTTTTGAAATGAGTATGGTTGTATAATAAATGATGTATTTTGAATTGAGAAAATGAAATATAGTTTTTAATTAATAGAAGAAACATGTAAAGTCCTAATTAATGAAAGAACGTGTAAAGTTTTTAATCAATGCAAGAAACATGTAAAGTTTTAATTAATGAAAGAAACGTGTAAAGTCCTAATTAATGAGAGAACGTGTAAAGTTTTTAATTAATGTAAGAAACATGTATAGTTTTAATTAATGAAAGAAACATGCAAGTTTTTAATTAATGAAAGAAACGTGTCGGTTCTAATTAATGAGAGAACATGTATAGTTTTTAATTAATGCAAGAAACATGTAAATTTTTAATTAATGAAAGAAACGTGTAAGTTTTTAATTAATGAAAGAAACGTGTAAAGTCCTAATTAATGAGAGAGTATGTAAAGTTTTTAATCAATGCAAGAAACATGTAAAGTTTTAATTAATGAAAGAAACGTGTAAAGTCCTAATTATTGAAAGAAACATGTAAAGTTTTAATTAGGGTGTTATTGATTAAATTAATAAATGCTCTTTATTGTAATAGAAATGTAAATTAAAACACACATTTGATAATGTAAGTTTTAATAAGTGTAATATTGATTAAAATGATAAATGCTCCTTATTGTAATAAATGTAAGTTAAAACGTACATTTTATATGTAAGTCTCAATTAATGTAAATGGTATATTTTAAATGATTAAATAATAAAGTTTCTTTATTGTAATAATAATGTAAGTTAATAAGGTACTTTTAATCTAACATAAGAATTTCAGCTTAAAATTGTATATTACAATAACAAAGTTTATTTAACTATAAGGCTATGATAAAACGACCATGTTGAAATTTGTAAGCATATGAATATTTTGGTTATATAAAATGTTGAAGTAGAAAGTATTACATTCCAAAAATGCTATGATTCTTAAGTATTGTGATTTTAAGCAGTATGAATTCCAAACGATAACATTTCTAAATTGTTAGGATTTCAAAGTATTATGGTTTGAAAGTGTTTGGTTTTAGAGTTGTTATAACTTGAAAGTAATATGGCTTTGGAAATGAAATTTTTGGAAATTATATCTAATTAAGAATTGTCTTTAAATATATAGATTTGAACTTATTGAAATTGAAGATTTAAGGGTATGACATTATAAAGTGGTTTACTTTAAGATGATTTAAAACAATATTTCGAGTTTAATAAATTGAAGGAATATTCAATGATTTGGAAACTTGGGTTTTATTTATATGAGATATTGATTTGGTCTTTGGAATTTAAAGGATATATTATTACTTTGGTTTTTGAAATGGGAAATAATATATTGATTTGATTTTGAAAGGAAATAATATAGTATTTAGTTTTGAAATGGGTATGATATTTTGATTTTAATGTGTAAATGATTTTGAAAGAAATATCCATGGGTTATAATAACGGTTGTTTGTTAAAGAGACCGGGATCGTATATGGGCATAATCTTTGTTGATTCTGAAAACCACTTTAACAACCGTGTAAGCGATGGAGATTCTAGAATGAAGTAGGATGGTGGCGAAGTTCCTTTGAGGTATATACGTGGACCCGACTCCCTGAGCTGGCATAAGGTGGCTAAAACAGAAGCAATTGACGGGCTAATGAGGTAGCACCTTTGATCGGACACATCCCTTCGATATTATACATTGACTTTTGGATTGATTCAGTGGCCACTTTTGATTTTTTTGATTTGGGGGCGTGGCTCGAGGTGGGCGGTAACTGCGGCTATGCTTTACCACCGGCCCGAAAGCGTAATTGGTATATCTACCCTGACATTGCCTAGTTGTGCCGTGTCAGCTACCCTAGCACGCTTTGTACGAGTTTGATTTGTGTCTTGCCTATGGAGTATCCTCTGGTTGCTTCTCTATCAGGAGGTATTACAGTACTGTATAGACTATTGGCACTATTACGTGTTAAGGGCTATATGGGTAACCCCTTAACGCTATTTAAAAGTAAGTTTATTTTACTATAGACATTATTATAATAGTGAAATATTACTACATAGTAAATAGTTTAACAGATACTTAGAGGATGGGCGGTCCCAAGCATTCTTTAAGTTACTTGTACCTTTCTATTACAGTTCGCTTGAGTTGGTTTACATTGTATAAGTATGTATGTCCTGACTCGAGTGTTTTGTGTTTTGCTTTACGCTCGGGTCAGATTGAGTGATACAGCATTAGAGACTCACCACTGGAGTTGGAGCTTCACTTGGAAACCCAGCTATCTATTTCGCTTTCAGTTATCCTGTTGATTCCGGTTATTCAGTTGAGTGCAGTGATGGATTTTGTTTGTACTTGATATCATATTGGGAATTTTGTTGTATCTTGCTTAACTTTGATGTATATTTATATAGTAGCTTTATAAACTACTATTTCTTTACTTCCGCTGCATTTTATTACTCTGTGTCTGTGATCTGTGACTATTTATTTACTATTTATGCTGTGTTTTGCCAAATTTAAATTACAATTCGGTATTTTGAAAAATTCAAGTCCGACATGTGAGGATGCGAATGGTTGAAAATAGCAGGCTGTTGCAATAAATATACATATATGTATGTATGTATGTGTGTGTGTGTACGCATCTTTAGGTCCTAGACCTTTGTGTACGTCATATACTTGTATGAGTTGTTGACTTTTTATGTCATTTATATTTTTGAGATATGCCGATGTCTTTATCTATATCTCTACTATTAATAATGAGAATTAAATTAATAGGACTTCAATAATGAGAATTCAATTAATAGGACTTCAATGGTGTGTTTTTTGAATTTCCCAAAATATCCTTTATATCTGTATGGAGAGTAGAGGGGAGCATTTGGATCCTTAGTCGATAGGGGCTGCATATGAAAATTTACAACATAGCTCACGGTACTTAAGATTCGCTTAACCATTTTTCAGTTGGGTGCCATGTACTGATGCACCTTGTTAAGGGTGGAGGCATCATCACAAGTTTTTTAGATATGATTGAACTACTCACATTTTCACATCTTAGCTTATATACAATAACAATTAATGTACTTGGACGATGTGGGACTATTATATATAAGCTTACAGTGACTAAAGTGCAAAACGTATACATACATTGAACACACATGCGGAGTAAGAGCTTGTACCTATCAGTGCATGTGTGTACGTAAAAAGTATACATGTTATGCTACATATCAATAATTTAACACATGAAAATTCAAAATACAACCCCCTAAACTAACATTTTTAGCATGTGAAACAATGAAAAGTATAGCATGTCCATATATTGCTAAATATGCACTATAAATATATATTAAGTCAATACATTTTCTAAGCATGTATTTTATTAAGTTAGTGAATGCATGGTGATATATCCATAAAAAAGTATACAAGTCATGCATGTGCTAAAAAGTATACAAATTGTGTGAAAATATATATTTATTTGGTGAATGATAAACAAAATGCATGCAAAAGCTGCATAAGCAAATAGATATTATTCATGACATGTGAAAGAGGCATGCATGCAAAAGATATTATGCAGAGGGAGACGTGATAATATATACATGAAGGTATTGTTGTATATTCCAACACTTCGAACAATTAGATATTTTGACATTAAACGGCTTATATTTTAATGCGCAGTGACGGAGTAAATTTTTAATGCTTGGCAGTCTATGTTAACGTCGGATGACAGAGTAATATTTTAACACGAGAATGCAATTAAATTTTAACGTGTGATGGTATATATTTTAATTCGTTAAAAAAAGTGAACTTATAAAGTGGGTTAGCCTACGGTTTTAAAAAATGGGAGATAGCTATTTTATAACACTCGAATTATTATTAATTTATTTTGTGGGTAAATTTTACTTGGAAAAAATGGCGATTTTGTTAAATATTTTGGTGAGATTTCAGAAAAACATATCAACCCATCTTGAAAGAAATTATTACTTAGGAAAAATAATTTGTGTACAAATTGGCAATCATACTGGACATATATTTAACTGGTTGTCGATTTGTTGTATGTTCATTTTATACATTGATCGGGTTTTATTGCATGTATTTAATTGTTGATGTGATTTTTTCATATATTATATGATATCACCTTACATTATGACCTTCCAGCTAGGGTTGTTCCAATAGTGGGTATGGTTAGACTTTAACTGCTGTGAGCAAAACAACAACCGGGAGATCATGAAGATCAATACTGTGTTAAGATGTATAAACTGATCAAAATTACAATTCATCGATAACCGAAAAAATAGATTAAGATTTAAGAATTAGGGATGAAGACTTAGGTAGGGTTGCACCCTATCCTCCAATTGCTTAGCCCATTTTTTGGATGGTATATGATTCCATTGTCTAAAAGCTAGCAAAGGATAGGCGAAACTAAGACTATGGAAAGAAAAAATTGTCTTATGTTATAAAATACATACAAAAGGAAAAAAAATTCAGCATAGCATTACTCTTTGCAAACCGCATGACAGTAATTTCACGGACTTTTTATATCCATAATTCTTCTAGTTTCTAACTGCCAATATTATTTCATTTTGAATATAATATACCTAAATAATTATGAATTTCTGTACATATTCATTAAGGAAGTGTTTACTATATTTATAAGCAGAAATTTGTGTATGTTTTGAAAAATGCAACTAAGTGAATTCTTGAATTAATACATGCACATTGTGATTAGATGCAGGCCCATCTGGGTGTGCTTATGTACTTGTCAATGTTATGCGAGTCTAGTATTTCTATTTTGTAGACTCGATTATGTATGTGTCTTCTTGTCAATATTTTATTCCATTGTGTTCTATGATTATGTGCTCTCAATTATATTTATATATTGTTTTTTTCTTATTAACCATTTTGTTATCGCTTTATGTCGATGTCGTACACATCGTATATGATTCAAGGAAAAAAACATGTCGGTGTTAGCCCAATGGAATACTCATGTTTGGTCGCTTCTATCCAACCTTATTTTTCGTTTTATCAGAAAATATTAATATGTAATATTCTCTATTAGTATGGGTATAGAGGTAGGGCATTACAGGTAAGTTCCCATAAGAAGATGTACAATAATCACATAAGAAGATAATCATATTTTTATAAAGATTGAGTAGAGAAGAAGGAAAGTTCAATCAGAAGGACAATTAAAGTCAATTTCTAAGTCCAACTCCATGGGAAAGAATTTAATAAAAGCTTTTGAGAAAGTTTCTTGAAATGTTTTGAATAGGTTTTCAAACGATTTATTGAGAAGTTGTTTGGAAACAGCAGGGAAATATGAAAAATCATAATTTAAAATTTTTGTTGAGTCAAAAGTTTCTGATTAAAAGGTTTTTGGTGAAAGCATTTTACTTTTGAAACTATAGTTTAAAATTTTTGGAGTGAAAAAGTTTTTGATTTTTAGAGAAAGGGATTCTATGCTTTTAAAATAAACGTGAAATATAACGCAAGTTAGACTTGATTTTTCTTTTAGTTCATAAATTTGGAAGTTCTTTTTTAAAATTCTTACTAAAAGGAAGAATACATGGGTATGGAACTTAATTAAATTGAGGAATAGAGAATAGAAGGATTAGAATAAACAGGATAGAATGAACATTTCTGTATAAGGAAAATACAGGGAATAAGAGCTGAAGTAGGAGCCAATTAGTTAGGAGAATTTTAAATAAATGCAATTTTGGAAGAGCTGGATAGAAGTAGCATTAGGAATTTACAGGATCCATAATCTAGTTAGAAGTTAGTATGCTAGAAATTATCCTTACCTACTCCACTTTTATTGTTTAAGGTTGTAGTAGATGTTTTGAAAACTTTTTCTTACAATTAATGGAACTAAATATAACCGACTTAGGATATCTTTGTGAATGTTATAAGGAAAGTATTTATATAAGGACGGGAATTTTATACATTCATTTTTTATGAATTAGTTTTTAAAATGGTCAATGAACTTTCATCAGTTTAAGCTATAATTTCATGGACTAGTAAATGTTAATTTCGAATTTAATGTAATAAGTTTATTTATATGAAAACTATTTGTTGAAATTTATTTTGTATGTTGTAGTAGGTTTTTGAGAAGCTAACTTATTTTGCTCCTTTATGGAATTAAGCAATTTTTAAATTTTTTTTTTACGAATGGTTTTGTTTTGATAATTGAGTTTTAAACGTTTTGAATTAAATATCCAACTTTTAATGAAATAAATATCTATTATAGAAAGTCCTTAAAGGGGAAAGTTGGTTTGAATTAGAAAACATTTTCATGACTCATTTTGGGAACTATGTAGTGTTTGAAAATTGACAACAAGGGTTTTTAAGTTTATACATTTAATCGTTAAGGTTTCAGGTAATGTACTTTATAATTTTGAAATTTTAGTTCTGAGTATGGTGAAAAGTAAACAATTTTTTTTGGAGTAGATACAGACCACTACCTAGGTAAGGTAATATACAACTTTTAAGATTTGAAGAAAATAGGAATAGTATGTACAACCTGATCTAAAAATTTAAAACCAGTCCCAAATATTTAATTGTATAATATTGGTAAAGTTGTGAAGATATTTCAGATTTATAATTCGGTTGTAGGTTACGTTGCCTTAGTTGAGTTAGAATGTAAATTTCTATGTTTTTATTTATTTGCAGCGATCTCTGTGTAACTTTCATAAATTTTCCAATTCCAAAATATATATAAAAGTGGGGCGTCTGAATTAATAAGTAATATACCTAAGAGGAATAGAGATCCGTAGGATATGAATATTGTAACAACCCCATTTCCAAAGAAGTGGTATTAGACAAATTTAATTATAGTAAAAGAATTTGAATTCGATTTTTTGTAGTTAGTATCTTAGAAATAAGGTTTTATTTAATTGAAATCCAATTAATGATAGATTTTTTTTAACAAGTTGAATTAATTAATAAAATAATATTCAGAAGATGTATTAAACTGGATAAAGTGTTATTGTTAAGTATATAATATTTTAGTGGAAATATTTTATATTTAACAATAACACATCATCCAGTTTAACATATATTCTGAAAATTATTTTATTAATTAATTTAACTTGTTAAAATAAAATATATCATTAATTTGATTTTAATTGAATAAAAATTTATTTCCAAGATACTAATACCAAAAATCAAATTCAAATTCTTTTACTGTAATTAAATTTGTCTGATACCACATCTTCGAAAACAGGGTTGTTACAGAATTATTTCTAAAACGGGATTTTGAAAATGGGGAAAAAATTAAGCATGCTCATATCTAAAGGTTGTTATTATACTAATTTATTCTAACTATTAATCTAATTAGCAATTTATCCAAAACAATAAATCATCTCAGATATATCAAAATCTAAAGATATAGATGAGTAAGTGTTATAACTCATCAAATTGTCTAAATGACGACTTACATCCTCTGTCAATCTAACCACTTTCAGTGCCCTTCATTCATCATCTATCAGACCTAAGCTCCACTAGCTAGACTCCACTTCGTACTAGGTTCTAGTCGTACAAACGTAGCTACGGTGCATGCCTCAACCCCCACATCGACGTTGACTAGCTTTCCATCATTGAAGATACCGCGAGTTCCCCCCTTCATAGCCATCAGCCACCATCGCGAAGTCCACCATCATTGCTGCCAAACCTGCGCAAACTTGCCATCTATCTCCGCCTTGCCCTGGACATGCTCGAATGCCTCTTCTGTCACCATGCTGATGACGAGCTCAAGAGGCCACGCCTCTAACTCGTTTAAGATCGGCTATGGTTTTTTTCTATAAATACATTTCATTTTGATCTATATCGATCTACATATCATTGTACATAGTATAATTCAACAATTATCCCATTTTCTTTTCAATCCAATATTTGTTTATTTCAATTTAATTATTACTTGTATTATTACAAAATAAATTTATTTATTTTTAACTACTTTAATGATATAAAAAATATTTCCACTAAAAATATTATATATTAAACAATACAACTTTATCCATGTTAGCACCAGAATTGGTCACTAACACCCTTAAGAGAGTTTGTGTAGAGAGATTAATGAAGAAAGTAAATTAAACAGTGGATAATATGCAGATTTAAGTGCAGAAAGTATGAACACCAGATTTATAGTGGTTCGACGTGATTGCCTACGTCCACTTTGAGGTTAATCTTTATTGCTTTTCTCGATAATTGATTACAGATACAATTCGTATACCAACTATATTGAATACAATTTCTAAGCAAAAAGATAAGTCTTGAATGGTCTTGAATGCGGCAGAGTCTCCCCGGTGTTCTCGAAAAAAGGTCCATTTCACTGTGCCCATGCCCCTCTATTTATAGATGAAGATGGGTTGGTCTTCTCTGGTGGGCCGAACACCACGGCCCAAAAGGAGTAAAATTTGTGTGCCGAACCATATATGCCGAACAACATATGCTGAATGGGTCTAGATGCCGAGTAGTGTGGAATGCCGGTCAACTCTCCCATGCCGAACGATCCGTGTACGTCGAACGCTCTCTCTATGCCAAATACTCTCGAATGCCGAATAGCTCTAGATGTAGAACGAAGTCTGATGTGCTAAGTGGAGAGTGCAGGCCGAGCAATAATTGGAGTTGGTCGAGATTGGAGGAATGCCGAACAACTCTGGATGCTGATCACTTTGGAATGCCGACCACTCCGAAATGCCGAACAACCTCGAATGTCGAACAATTCGGGATGTCGAACAGCTATGGGTGCCGACCACTTTGGATGCAGAACACTTTGGAATGCCGACCGCTCCAGAACGCCGAACAGCTATGGGTGCCGACCACTTTGGATGCTGATCACTTTGGAATGCCGATTGCTACGGAATGCCGAATAGCTATGGGTGCCGAACACTTTGGAATGCCGACCGCTCCGGAATGCTAAACAGCTATAGGTGCCGACCACTTCGGTTGTGCCGAACGATTTGGATGCCGAACAACACATAAATGTTGACCAGTATACAAATGCCGAGTGACTTGTTGCCTGGTCAAAATTTCAGGTAACACTTGCCCCCAGAGTGCATCATGTGGTCGAACGTGATGTGCTTTGAACCACGAGTCCAGCGTGCTTTGCTTCAAGCCGTGGCTTAGTTTCCTCAATAGTTTCTTCTCTTGAATACTTAGTGAGATGATGTATGATGAACGTCATGCGAATGCCGAACAACCTAGCCGAAGACGAGCACCCAAGATGCCGAACGAACCAAGATAACCGATGCCGAACGATATCGTCTTGACCGGTTCTACTGGTCATAGCCTCTTCGACTTCCCTTCTTCCCTATAAAACCCGGCATCCTCCTTCTTCCCCTCTTTTTCACTTTTACCTCTGCGGTCTTGTACTCACGAACCTTACCTTTAACAAACTCCAAGAATTTAACTACTCTTCCCTCCTCTAACGACATTCCTTTTCCCAAATCATTCGGGATTAATCTAAACCGTTCCTTTAACTCCAAATTTCTGCCAAGTTTCACTCCATTTACTAGGTATCGAACCCTTTATTTAAATGCTTTCCTTGACTTAATACGAGGCTCAAGTTCGTAAATTAGAACCGTGGCCAATAGGTGTTGCGTGGGTGAAAGAATCGAACTGCGATTAGGATATTTTTTAGGGCTAGATGATGTGGAGGAGAAAAGTGGCCAGAGGTGAGCACACAAGGGAGTTGTTGGAAGATGTTCTGTAGTTCGGCACGGTTCTCTCATGCCGAACGAGATTGGAGGGAAAAATAGAGGAGGAGCAGGAATTGGCTAGAATGCCGAACAACATTGCCCGGCATGACTCGCCGAATGACTTGAACGCCGAACCATATTTAGGCCGAACAATACTTACGCCGAACAGAACGGAGGCCGAACAATCATGAATGCCGAACCATACTTTAGCCGAACCAGTACTTAGGCCAAACACTTATTCACCTTGCCTAATCATATAACAAAACAAGGACAAGCACCCCAGCATACTAGCATATCGAACTAATCTGGACTGATCACTTCCTTGTTTCAATAACCACAAGCCTGAACTTAAATCGACAAAAATAGATAAAAGCTTTTAACACGTAGTGCCAATGTCCGAGTCCAAAATTGAAAGCATTGCAAGGCTGGTTTTTGGAAATGGTCAGCGATGACGGTCTCCGATGGCGACAGTTCAAAGCTCAACTTTATATCATCAATTCTGTGACTTATAATTTCTCAGCACTTACACACGAATGATCGCACTAGTTCACACACCACACGGTGGCAATATTTACGTTGTTAAGTCTATGTCGATCATTTTTCAAGTATAGTTCAAACAGGTACTCTTCTGGATTCAATTTCTACCAAAGATGTCTAAGAAATCCATCTCCGCCACGATCTTGGATAGACCCGGGCCGTCTACTAAATAAGGAGCCGCAGATACTTCGAACCCGTCGATTTCCCTGCTCATAACTTAGCTCCCGACGCCCTGGAGGCGTCAATTTTCTTGGACAACCCGGTCGGTTCACTGGCTTCAAAGATCAATGAAAGTGCACTCCATCGGATATGCTCCGTCCATGGAATCCCCTTTGACGACGTATTAGTTCCTTCGGTGCACGATCGTCCACACCTGCCCCCAGTTGGATATACAGCTTGTAATAAGTTTATGTGCTGGGTCGGCAGTGTGCCACCGTTCAACTTATTTCTTCGGGACGTGCTTCAATACATTGACATCACCCTGTCTCAATTGCACCCGATCGGTCACGCCTTCATCTATGGTGCCTACATCCTTTTCATGACCATCCTCTCTAGGCCTCCAACCCCAGGTGACATCATATATATATATATATGTATGATCAAGAAGAGGAGAGATAGCCCCTCTTTCATGTTTCTCAAGCCGCACAACAAATGCCAAATCTTAACTGGGGCATGCAGCAAGTTCGCCCTGTACAAACAGGAATGGTTTTATGTGCGTTGCCCACCTGGTTTCGCAAGGAGATGGGTGGAAGCAAGTACATCCTTTCTCTGGATCGAAATTCATGCTTGGTCAAAGCCATGCCTCTTCTAATTCTTTTTTTCCATCTTTTCAGGTATCAATCCATGTCCTGACGGTCGCGGGTACTCCGAAGCCGTCGAAGCCATTAGAGCCCTTCCTGCCGACGAATGGGACATCCGAACTCTCATTTCAAATGAGTCACTTTCGAGGTTTGGACTGTTAGTAGAAGTCCATCGGATAAGCCTTCCTCAGGGATTTTCCATACCCAGGCTCGCCTCCGGTAGAGGGAAAAAACAAGCTGAGTCTTCAGCACGCAATGCTCCTGGCGCACTAGAAGAAGGAGAAATCAAAGAAAATGAAACGCCCGAAGCACAGGATGAAAACGTTGGGCCTACTCAGGACCCACTAGTTGAAGTTTATGACATCGAAACGTCATCCTCCCCTTCAAAGAGGAAAAAGAAACTGACGTACAAGGTAAGGAGGAAAAAAGTGGGGGCAACCTCTAAAGTAACTCTTATTTCGACAGAGAAAGAGGCCTCCTCACAATGTTTAGAAAGTTCTTTAAAGGGACTCTCGAACCTTTCGATACCTGACGATCTACTTAATTATGATTTCGATGATCCGAAGGCAGTTAAACTTCACTCGCCCATTAGAGGCGATGCAGGCGTTCAAGCCCAAACTCTGAGAGAAAAAACTCCCATTAGTAAAGAAACTGGTACGTCGGGGGAAAACACTAGGACACACACACAAACACATGAACTTCACCTTGCACTTATTTTTCCATCGTCACATTGCTCTTTGCTAATTCGTTGTTATTTAAATTCTATGCAGGTGACATGAGGCGTACACACGAAATTGATCGCCTCCGCAGGTCAACCATCTTCCATCACTATGGTCATGACTCAGGTTCCGGGAGACGTCGGGACAGAGACGATGATGGAAATTGGGATTATCATTCCCCGGACTCATCATCTTGGAAGAAAACATATTATCAGCCCAAGTACCACCAACATCCCTCTTCTCATTCGAAGCAAAGCAAAGATAAGCACGACTACAAGGGGTCGCAACTCGATGTCCCCCAAGACCAACACTTCGATTTGTCTTCCACAAGACAATTCCGGGATCCTTACAAGAAAGCTGAACTTTCAAAGCCATCTCCTCCAGTTCCTGCAACAGACCCTACAGTATCGGAGAGACTGGCCGAGCTTAAAGCTAAATTTCCAAAGATCTGCTTTGCTAGTCTGAAGCTCCTCCGGGCGATCCACCATATACCTGGAGATGTTAAACAGAGCGCCATCGCCTGCACCAACGACGTCTATGTTCAGCATGACGCGTTTGTTCATTTGGCCGAAAAACTTTTAGAAGTCTCCATGGAGCGCCAACGTGAGATCGATCTCCTGAAGCTTGAGGCCATCCATGACAAAGATATCATTAAATCTCAGGACGAAGAGACTGCGACTTACAAATCTACACTTGAGGCCGCCCACTAGAGCGCCAAGGATACCGTCGAAGCCGTAACTCGTTTGGAATTGACTCATAGAAAAGAACTCAATGAGGCGGTACAACGCTGTGTAGCTTTGGCTTTAGAAAAAGATTCGGTTGTAAAAGAGAGGGATGCATTCTGTCTTCGGGTTAAACAACTTGAGGAGCGACTCCGCAAAGAACAAAAAGAGAAGGTTGCTGCCCAAGAAGAGTCGCAACGGTAT
Organism: Allium cepa; assembly: GCA_030765085.1. Taxonomy (NCBI): domain Eukaryota; kingdom Viridiplantae; phylum Streptophyta; class Magnoliopsida; order Asparagales; family Amaryllidaceae; genus Allium; species Allium cepa. The sequence goes on from CM060943.1 coordinate 189,319,505, forward strand.
TGCGACGAGATTGTTGCAACGCGACTCCTAAAGGCGAAACTTGAGGGCCAGCTTTCTAAAGTTGAGGCGCTGAAGAATGAAGCCCGTGAAGAGGGAAAAAAGATAGCCTCTGCGAAGATCGACTCCCGTCTTGAGGCGGCCAAGGAACAGGGTAGAGAAGAAATCAAAACCATGTTCGACCCGCTTATTGCCGAATTCAATGCCCGCGTTCTCATTCACCGGGACTTAACTTTTCTGGGCGAGGGCTATCTCGAATCTTTAGCCGAGGCGTGGGAGACTTTAATTGAAATCAAGAAGGCCAAACACGGTATCGAGGAGGTTGATGAGGGGGCCTTGATAAAAGAATTCCTCAAAGGAAATGAGCCCTCGAACTTGTCAGCGGCTAAAGCTATTTATTGCAAATGCTCCCCTTCGACAAAAGAGAAAGAAGTTATCGCCGGTCCATCCGGGATTGAGTCTCCAGCTCGTGTGCCTACCCAGCCGACCAGTCGGCCGATACTCGATCCTTTTGAACAGCACATCGGTTATGACCCGGAGGACCCCGGCCTTGGAGTTCTTGTTTTGTCACCTATTCCAGAGGGCGAGACCACCCTGACGGTTGAGAGCCAGCCGGAACCTGGCAGGCAACTCTTTCACTTTAACATTCTAAGAGTTTTCATTTTCTACTAGAAGCTATCGCATTCTAATACTTGCTTTTCATGATTTTATCCAGGCCATTCTGATCTTGAGCCCATTCCGAGGAGCGATGTCACCAAGGAGGTTAAGGGAAAAACGAGTGAAGCCACTTACGTAGGAGAGGCTCCCGGTCCTGATGCTCAAGTGATCGGAGCGCTTGATAAGGACAAATCTGAGACTTCCTCCCCCATCGATGGGAGTTATGAAGTTGAAATTACAGGCGTCTCTGAGCACACGTCCGAACCGAGCATGAAGGGGCATCTTGATAAAGGGAAAGAAAAGACGATCAAGATCAAGGTCGAACCTCAAGCTATGGACCCAGACGACCCTTTGAACAAGCCGTTGAAGGTCATTCTCCCAGGCGGGTCCAAACCCATGGATGTTCCTCCTACTTCTTCGGCTGTCACTCCCTCATCAGAGAAAACCGTCGAGGATAAATGTACCGGGGAGGAGTCATCGGGCAAAAAGTCGAAGAAGTCAAAGAAATAGTTTTCACACTCGTTCAACAAGAGCTAGTTTAGATTATGTAATTATTTTTGTTTTCATAGTTCATGTAAATAAACTTTTGACTCCGAGCTTCGGAGGAATTGTAGTAGAAACTTATTTTTGATGAATAAAACTAAGTTCTTTTTGCCTTTCGAAAGATTTCTGTTGTCCCGTTTTCTGTATAATCATGGTCGAAACCCAAGTTATTGCGAGTTACATCAGATTCTCGATTCATCTTCAAATAAGTTGATAATATCTTGGCATTACAAATTTTTTATTCCACGCTCCGGGCACTTAGATTATTTTCTAATCCCTACGCCAAGGCCTTGATGGCTCCAAGTCACTTTATGTCCAGTCCGCCTTCAGGGGACTTGGTCATTTAAATCGTTTATACTCGAGTCCATGCTCTGGGGACTTAGAGTACTCCAGTCCGCACTACGGGGACTTGGAGGTTTTGAGTTGTTTATACTCGAGTCCACGCTCTGGGGACTTAGAGTACCCCAGTCCACACTCGGAGGACTTGGAGGTTTTGAGTCGTTTATACTCGAGTTCGCGCTCTGGGGACTTAGAGTACTCCAGTCCGCACTCTGAGGACTTGGAGGTTTTGAGTCCTTTATACTCGAGTCCGTGCTCTGGGGACTTAGAGTACTCCTGTCCGCACTCCGGGGACTCGGAGGTTTTGAGTCGTTTATACTCGAGCCCACGTTCTGAGGACTTAGAGTACTCCATTCCGCACTCCGGGGACTTGGAGGTTTTGAGTCGTTTATACTCGAGTTCGCGCTCTAGGGACTTAGAGTACTCCAGTCCACACTCCGGGGACTTCGAGGTTTTGAGTCGTTTATACTCGAGTCCGCGCTCTGGGGGCTTATAGTACTTCAGTCCGCACTCCGGGGACTTGGAGGTTTTGAGTCGTTTATACTCGAGTCCGCGCTCTGGGGACTTAGAGTACTCCAGTCCGCACTCCGCGGACTTGGAGGTTTTGAGTCTTTATACTCGAGTCCACGGTCTGGGGACTTAGAGTACTCCAGTCCGCACTCCGGCAACTTGGAGGTTTTGAGTCGTTTATACTCGAGTCCGCGCTCTGGGGACTTAGAGTACTCCAGTCCGCACTCCGGCAACTTGGAGGTTTTGAGTCGTTTATACTTGAGTCTGTGCTCTGGGGACTTAGAGTACTCCAGTCTGCACTCCGGCAACTTGGAGGTTTTGAGTCGTTTATACTTGAGTCCGTGCTCTGGGGACTTAGAGTACTCCAGTCCGCACTCCGGGGACTTGGAGCTTTTGAGTCATTTATACTCGAGTCCACGCTCTAGGGACTTAGAGTACTCCAGTCCGCACTTTGGGGACTTGGAGGTTTTGAGTCATTTATATTCGAGTCGGCGCTCTGGGGACTTAGAGTACTCTAGTCCGCACTCCGGGGACTTGGAGGTTTTGAGTCATTTATATTCGAGTCGGCGCTCTGGGGACTTAGAGTACTCTAGTCCGCACTCTGGGGACTTGGAGGTTTTGAGTCATTTATAATCGAGTCCGCGCTCTGGGGACTTAGAGTACTCCAGTCCGCACTCCGGGGACTTGGATGTTTTGAGTCATTTATGCGCATTCGTACGTCAGACAAAGTAATGTATCTCTTAGTCATTTATTACAGCATTATCATACACAGAAACATCGACAACTCATGGGAAAAGGAAATGGCTTCAAGCCTTTATTAATGTAAATAAGCTAAAGTGTCTTTTCATATGTCGTAAACTAAGAATAAAAACTTGCTGGAAATAAATGCAACTAAAATGTGATAGAAATGAACGACGTGTAATAGTGCCACAAATGTTCACTATTCCATGCTCGGGGAAGTGTCGCACCATCAATGGTCGCTAGCTTGAAAATTCCTTCTCCAAGCTTCCGTTCAATGACATATGGACCTTCCCATGCGGGGCTCATGTGTGATGGAACTGGGAAAAATCATTTCAAAACGAGATCATCTACTCCAAAGATTCTTGGTCGGACTTTTTCATTATAATATCAAGCAACTCGGTGCCTGTATGCGGCCGCTCTTGAATTAGCTTCTTCACGTTTTTCATCAATGAAGTCCAAAGATTCCAGCAAGAGATCTTGGTTTGACTCTGGGTCATAATAAGTTACCCAATGTGATGGGACTTCAAGTTCCACAGGTATGACAGCTTCCATGCCATATGCTAATGCGAACGGAGTGTGGCCAGTCGCGGACTTGTGGGTGGTTCTGTAAGCCCAAAGTGCTGTTGGTAGCTCATCCACCCACTTGCCTCTAGCCTTTTCCAAACGTTTCTTCAATATGGTTTTAATTATCTTGTTTACAGACTCCACTTGTCCATTATCTTTCGGATGAGCAACTGCTGCAAACTTTTTCTCAATACCATATTTTTGGCAAAACTCTTTGAACTCTTTGCTTTCAAACTGAGTTCCGTTGTCTGTGACGATGGGTCGTGGAAGGCCAAAACGGCATATAATATTCCGTACAACGAAATTAATGACCTTTTTGGTGGTAATAGTGGACAAAGGTTCTACTTTTGCTCACTTGGTAAAGTAATCGACCGCAAATTTTGCACCACCTTTGGATAGAGGCAAGGAACCGCTATGTCGATTCCCCACATTACAAATGGCCAAGGACTAACCATTTGTGTGAGTTCCGTCGATGGAGCTCTTGGGATTTTCGCATACTACTGACATTTGTCACATCTTCTCAAGTAGTCTACGGCATCCCGATTTAAAATTAGCCAATAGTATCCATAGCGGAGGATTTTCTTTGCTAACATCTGCCTTCCGGTATGGCCGCCACATTCACCTTCATGGACTTCCTTTAGGACTTGTTTTATCTCATCATGGGCAATGCATCGGAGTAATGGGGTCGAGAATCCCCTTCGATACATTATTCCATCCTGCATTACATAACGAGAAGCCTTATGAATGACTTGTCGTCTTTTGCTCCTTCTTTCGGGCATGGCCCCGTGTAGCAAGTACTGCTTGAATGGGGTCATCCATGACCCCTTCTCGATTTCTGTTTCCAACATGAAATCTACCTCCATCATATTTATGCTTGGAACATGTATGGTTTCAACAGGAAATAATCCCATCTGCTGCGCATCGCTAGTTCTTGCAAATTTTGCCAATGATTCAGCTGCCCTGTTCTGTTCACGCGGAACATGTGAAATATCATAATATTCGAGATTCGCTAGCAGCCCCTGAACTTGGGCCAAATATGGTGCAAGTTTCTGCCCCCTTTCTTGGTAGTCTCCACGGACTTGATACACCACCAGTTGCAAGTCACAAAGATTTCAACCGATCTTATTCCCAGTTCTTTAACGAGTCTTAAGCCGGCAATCAATGCTTCATACTCGGCTTTGTTATTTGTTGTTGTGAATTCGAGCTTCAAAGCGTAGCAAACTGATCGGTTTTCAGGAGTTACCAGACTATGCCAACCTACGAACAACGGTCGTTAGATGCCCCATCGGTGTACATCTTCAATCGGATGGGAGGTATGACATTGGGGCCGTTTGATTCCTCTGTCATGGTGAATTCAGCGATGAAATTCGCTAGAATTTGTCCCTCTATGGCCTTTCGCAGTAGGTAAGTAATATCGAATTGACTTAATTCGATATTCCACTTTAACATCCTTCCGGAAGTTTCCGGTCGTTGGAGTACCTGTCGTAGGGGTTGATCAGTGTAAAACTGATTGAGTGTGTCTGGAATTATGGGCGTAGCCTGCGTGATGCAGTCACTAAGCAATAAGCTAATTTCTCGATCTTGGGATAATTTCTTTCTGTCCCATCAAGCGTTTACTGACATAATATATTGGCTTTTGAACTCTGTTCTCCTCGCGAACCAGAGCCGTACTGATGGCGTGCTGGGATACTGCCAAGTATACATAAAGCATTTCATGGTCAATTGGTTTCGATAGCACCGGGGGGCTCTCCAAATGTCTTACCAGAGCTCGAAATGCTTCCTCACAGTCGGATGTCCAATCAAAATTCCTTTTTCCCTTCTTTATCACATCGAAGAAGGGAATGCATTTGTCCGTGGCTCTGGATATGAATCAGCTCAGCGCTGCCACCTTTCCGTTCAAGCTTTGTACTTGCTTTATAGTTCCAGGCACTTGTATGTCCCGAATTGCTTGAATCTTTTTCGGGTTAGCTTCAATTCCACATGCATTCACAATGAAACCCAAGAACTTTCCTGATGCCACACCAAAAGAGCATTTCAAGGGGTTGACCTTCATACCATAATTTATGAGTATATCAAACATTTATGTTAAGTCTCGAATGTGGTCATTTGACTGTCGTGACTTCACGAGCATGTCATCCACATAGACTTCCATCGTCTTACAGATCTGGTCTTTAAACATTCGATTCACCAGATGCTGATAAGTTGCCCCTGCGTTTTTCAACCCAAAGCGCATTACTATATAGCAATATAGCCCCATATTTGTGACAAAACTGGTGTGCTCTTGGTCTGAAATTTGCATCGAGATCTGATTGTATCCTGAATATGCATCCATAAATGACAATAATTCGTGTCCGGCGGTAGAGTCGACGAGCTGGTCGATTCTAGGTAAAGGAAAACTATCATTCGGGCATGCTTTATTCAGATCGGAGTAATCAACACAAGTTCTCCACTTTCCATTTACTTTCTTCACTAGCACTGGGTTAGATACCCATTTAGGGTAAAGGGCGTCGCGGACGAACCTTTTGGCTTTTAGTTTGTCCACCTCCTCTTTGAGAGCCGCAGACCTCTCCGGGTCCATTCGTCTCCTTTTCTATTTTACGGGAACGTGTTTCGGGTCTATGTTCAACATATGACTCGCAATTGCTAGAGAAATCCCGCATATATCAGAATGTATCCAAGCGAAAATGTCCAGATTCGCCTGGAGGAAATCAGTAAGATCCTCGGCCACTGAGGGGTCGAGTTGTGATCCAATCTTAAGAACTCATGATGGGTCACCCGGCTGACTGGGATGTCGATCGTCATCTCAGTCGGTGCTGCATTCGTTTCCCTGAGTTCCCCATCATCATCTCTCGGATCTATGTCCCTAAGGAACCGAGAATGCTGACTGAGCCAGGGCTCGGGCAGTACTTATCAATCATCGGTCTTTAGGATGCGGACGGCGCTGTCCGCAACCTTTCCCTTCTCTCTCCGCTGAGCTTCTCTCAATTCCACCACATAATATGCGCGACCGGTCGCCTGATCGCCATGTACAACACCGACTCCTTTGTCTGTCGGAAATTTTAATGCCAAACACCATGGGGCCAAAGCAGCCCTAAATTCTGCCTAGGCTAGACGACCCAAAAAGACATTGTATGGAGAGTCACCATCCATTACTATGAACGATAGGACTCGCACTCTCCTAAGCTCACCTTCCCCCAGTTTAACTGGTTGCTCTATATACCTCATCGCGTTAGTTGCAGCACCGTTAAAGCCGTGGATACGGACTTTGCATGGTTTCAAATCTTTCGTTTCCATCTTCATTTGGTCATAAGCTTTCTTGAAGATGATGTTAACGAAGCTCACGCAATCAATCGGGATTCTTTTCACGTAAGTTAGCCCGATTGTTGCAGATATAACCATCGAGTCGATAGTAGGAGCCTCTACCTTGTCCGTGTCTCAACTCCTAAACACTATATCGTCAGTCATCATGCGTTGTTGCTTTGCGGGGGTTCCATCTTCCACATTCGAACAACATTCGTAATCCGCATGCCTTAAGAAGGTAGCATATCGTTCCATTTCCTGCCAATTCTTGTCTGTAGGATGAGGTCCTCCGACAATAGTGTTTATAATCAATCTTCCCACAGTCCGAAAAGGTTGTTCTGGTTGGTGTGGAGCCGGCCCGCATCCGGGATCTGACGTTCCTTGCCTTCCATCTTGCGGTTTTTTGACAAATTCCTGCAATTTTTTCTGTCTGGTTAACTTTTCTATGGCATCATTGAGGTGTCTACACTCCTCAGTATTGTGCCCATGGGTCTCATGGAAGCGACAGTACTTCCCTGTCCGTTTTTGTTCTTCAGTGGACTCCTTTGGGCATGGCTTTCTGTATTCAAAGGTGTTACAGGTAGATAGATAAATGTTTTCAAAAGAAGTATTCAGCGGGGTGTATTCATTGTAGGTCGGAATCCTTGACTTCAATTTACCTTCTTCTCTTTTCTTTTCGGGATTTCCACCTCCGGATCCTTTGGACTGCCCAGGCTTATTTTGGACGTTGACTTGAACCTTTCCTAAACTATCGTCGGACTACTTCACGGCGATGTTACTTTTCACACTGGGCAGGCCCTGGTGCTTTATCTCGTCTCGTCCATCGAGCCTCTTCCCTTCGTATGAACTGATGAGCTTTGAAATAGAATCGTTCCAATGTAGCTGGGGGCTTTCCCGCCAACCAATTTCCAAACTTCGAGTCTGGATCTACACCTCGCATTACCTCCATCAAAATCGCGTGGTCGTTAGGATTTTTAACTTCAGTGGCGGCAACATGAAACCTCTGTAAGTATGCTTTCAAAGACTCTCCCAGAGCTTGGATTGCACTTGACAATGACATAACGTCCTTTGGACGGGTATCATGTATCCTGAATTGTTCAACAAATTTCTTTGCTAACTCGTCGAAGTAGGATATAGATCGTGGAGGAAGCCGAGTAAACCACATAGTGGCAATTCCGAACAGAGTGATTGGGGAACACCTACACTTAGTTGCGTCATTCGCCCTTGCCGAATACATCATCCATTCGTACCTCATCACGTGTTGCCTAGGGTCAGTCTTCCCTTCGTAGGTTGGGATAGTTGGCATATTGAATTTCATAGGGTACTCAGCCTATAGGATAACATCTTTGAAGGGAGTATGACTCCTGGACAATCCGCAATATTCGTTGGTCAGGCCCTGGTTCTCTCTCATCAACTGCCTGACCATGCCTGATAAGTCCGAAGTTTGTATAGAGGGTGGGAGGTTTGGTTCCGTTCCACGGGACCGTGCGGGTTGATGTCCCGCTTGATTTGGGTCTTGGTGATTCAGGCGTCCGGTCTCATCACGTGCCTGATCCCTGACGGATCGATCGGTAGCACCTGCTTAAGCAGCTTCATCCCTACGGTGTCTATGCCTAGGAGGTTCATCAGCTGAGGTCGAGCTATCAGATTCAGAATAAGGAGCAGGACTACTTCCAGCATTCTGATGCTGCTGTTGGGAAAGCTGAGTCATGAGATTAGTATTGGCTTGGATCTGCTCAACAAGTTGCCTTCTACTTTCCCTGAGTCCTCTTATCAAGTCGTTGAACTCTTTTCGGGAAACAACCTCTGCTTGGTCCTGGGTGGAGGTTCCTGTGCCTTGAATTACTGGTTGGTTGCTAGGTCCTATCTGTTCTACACTAGCAGTTTCGTGGACATCTACGTTGTGAGAGGCCGATGTAGTTCGTGGTCTCCCCATGGTAGAGTTATTGGTTGTAACTCTGAGTAGAATCAACAGATGTCTTTTGAATGATTTGGATCTCCTTCAAGGGATTTTTCAATCCAGTAGCTGCAAAGTAGATCCTATCGTCCTGAGAATTCGATTCTCAGTGAAAGCACTAAAATGTTAGCACCAGAATTGGTCGCTAACACCCTTAAGAAAGTTTGTGTAGAGAGATTAATGAAGAAAGTAAATTGAACAGTGGATAATATGTAGATTTACGTGCAGAAAGTACGAACACTAGATTTATAGTGGTTCGGCGTGATTGCCTACGTCCACATTGAGGTAATCTTTATTGTTTTTCTCGATAATCGATTACAGATACAATCCGTATACCAACTATATTGAATACAATTGCTAAGCAAAAAGATAAGTCTTGAATGAGTCTTGAAAGCGGCAGAGTCTCCCCGGTGTTCTCGAAAAGGTCCATTTCACCATACCCCTGCCCCTCTATTTATAGATGAAGATGGGTTGGTCTTCTCTGGTGGGCCGAAAATCTCGGCCCAAAAGGAGTAAACTTTGTTTGTCGAACCATATATGACGAACAGCATATACAGAACGGGGTCTAGATGCCGAGCAGTTTGGAATGCCGGTCGACTCTGCCATGCCGAATGATCCGTGTATGCCATACGCTCTCCCTATGCCAAATACTCTCAAATGCCGAACGAAGTCTGATGTGCTGAGTGGAGAGTGCAGGCCGAGCAATAATAGGAGTGGGTCGAGATTAGAGGAATGCCGAACAACTCTGGATTTCGATCACTTTGGAACGCCGATCACTCCGAAATGCCGAACAACCTCGAATGCCCAACACTTCGGGATGCCGAATAGCTATGGGTGCCAACTACTTCGGATGACGAACACTTTGGAATGTCAACCACTCCGGAATGCCGAACAGCTATGAGCGCCAACCACTTTGGATGTCGATCACTTTGGAATGCCAATCGCTCTGGAATGCGGAACAGCTATGGGTGCCGAACACTTTGGATGCCGAGCACTTTGGAATGCCGACCGCTATTGAATGCCGAACAGCTATGGGTGCCGACCACTTCGGTTGTGCCGAACGATCTGGATGCCGAACAACACATAAATGATCACCAGTATACAAATGCCGAGTGACTAGTTGCATGTTCAAAACTTCAGGTAACAATCCAGTTTAATATATCTTCTGAAAATTATTTTATAAATTAATTCAACTTGTTAAAACAAAATCTATCATTAATTAGATTTTAATTAAATAAAACCTTATTTCCAAGATACTAATTACCAAAAATCGAATTCAAATTCTTTTACTATAATTAAATTTGTCTGATACCACGTCTTCGAAAATAGGGTTGTTATAAATATTAGTTTCCATAGTTGACAACATTTGTTTCAATAAAAGAAAAGGAAATAATTCCATGTAATTGCAAATGAAGCAAAAACTTAGTTTGGTTAATTTATGGAAATTATAATAGTGGTCCTTTTTAGAAAGATAGCTTTGGTAAATTAAAATGGGGAAAGGAATGTTCTAGTTTAGAAATTAATATATAGGCATATCTATAACTGCGCTTAACGCAATAAGAATACAATGTATAAATAGCGTAACTTATAATGATATTCATATTAGTTATTATAGGACTAGGATTTATGGACATTAAATACAGATTTAATGGGCATAAATTTGTAATTAATAGAGAATCAATAGAATTAAATGGGGACTAATTAGGAAATTTAATATGGTAATGATGTAGGAACTGGATCAACATAATAAGTGGCTTTTGAAAATGGTAACAAGTTTAAAGGAATTTAAATAAGGATTGAATTGAGATGGCCCATCTTTGACATTAATGATCAATTATTAATGATATGTTAACTGAAGTTATTGATGGACCACATTTATTTGAATCCAAGTGGAATAACATACTAAGGATGTTCATCTTGATTTATTAAGGAATATTAGGGCCCTAACATCATTAGCACTAGTTAGCGATAAATGGTAACTTCTAACAAAAATTTCTTATGGGTTTTTTGATTGTTATCACTAGTTGTCTTCCTTAAACTATTAGAAAAGCATATGATATGGTAGAAGATATGTTCCTATTTTATGATTGGGTTGATTTTATGGATGGGATTCGACAGTGTGATAACCCGGATTTTTGGGAATTAGTTAATTAGATAATTATCTGATTTAACTATTGGAAACACTGATTTATAAGTTGAGCAAATTATATATATATATATATATATATATATTTAAATGGGTTGATTTTAAATTGAGTTTGAATTTTGAATTTGAAATTCAAAAGATAAATATCTTAAAAATAAAAAGAATTTTAAAACTCTATATTTTAAAGTTAATAAGAATTTGTTTTCTGATATGTATATATTTGGAGGTTATGATTTGAGATCAATATAATAATTTTCAAAAGGCTATTTTAAGTTAATTTATATATACCAAATAAATGTGATTTCTTATTAATGTATAATTAATTCTAAAATCATTTTCTTTAGGATTTTATAAATATTTATAAAAGGGGAAAGTATTCATTTACAATTGAAAATTGAATATAAATATAAGTAGGAAATTACATAAAAATATATTTAATCATTTATACATAAAGATAAAGACAAGTGTAATCAACTCATCATGAAATTAGATATGTGTAACCATCTTAATATATGATAGAAACAAGTGTAGATATATTAGCATGCAAATATAACAAGTGTCCATTTTTAATTATCTTTTATTTTTCTAAAAAGATAAATAAAATAAAATAAAATGGAAACCAGACTATATATATATCCATACTTCTCCTCTTTTCATTATCTTAGTTAACTCAAAACTAAAACAAAATAAAAAAACAAAACATCACAAGCCTGAAACAAAAACCTTAAAAAAAATAAACTCAACAAAAGCATGTAAGAAGAAAATCAAAACAGAAATTGAATCAAGCAAATTATCTCAGATCTAAGCAGGATCATTTTAACAGCTAGATCAAAGTTTCAGTTCAACTCAAAGAAAAGATCAAAATCAAACTTAGAAGCAAGTAGATCAACATCAAAGTCAAGTATCAGATCATCTCGAATAAAACAAATCAAGTTTAAAAGTTCATACAACTTCCAGATTTTTTTTCAAAATTAAGTCCGCTCCTCTGTTCAACATATACATGTGAGTAAAACTAACCTATTTAAACTAGAATTTGTTAATATCTGGATGTTATGTTTAAATTTGAAGTATAGTGGTGATAAGTTCTTGCATGAAGGTAAAGATTATTGTATATATATGTGTGTAAATAGGTGTGCATGTTTGGTCTGGTTTGATTCATCTTTGTTTCAAAATTTACAGAGTGCAAATTTAATCAAAATCAAAAATCCCCTAAACTAATCACTGATAAGCTTTGAGTTTCAAACAAAAGTTGATTGATTAAACACAATTTAGTTTTTAAAAATTTAAATAAGATGAATTAAGTTTGAAATTTTCTGGAAAAGGGGAATCAACAGTGAAAACTTTAAATTGGGTTAAAATCAAGTATTATGATTTATTGTTTCAATTATATAACTTGAATCAGCGCTGGATAATATGATTTTCAAGATGAAAATCATAATTTTTAGTAAGATAATTGTTGAGATATTCTTGGATGATCGGTTTCGACATATTTGTCGATTGCCGATGATTGGCGTCGAGTTTTGCTGCGAGTTTTGGGCTGGAGGTGACCAATGGATTAGGGATCTCAGGAAAAATGAAGTTGGATTTTATTAGTGCCCGTGGTGGTCGGAGATTGTCGAAGTAGTATTTTATTCCCTGGTTGTGTCGTCGGTGTTCAGAGCGGATTAGCGACGACGAGACATGATCGGAGTCGATCGCGAGGCATGCTGAAGGAGCTGGAAGTCGAGGCGGAGCTACGGTGAAGGTGGCGAGTGTCTCGGGGCAAGGATCATCAGAGGTGAGTGGTTTTCCTGCGAAGTATGTTTCCAGGAGTGGGTTCTTTTGGATCATTTTCAATTCTCGATCGAATCGAGGAAATCTGGGTGGTCGTATGTGAAGATGAGGTGGATGTCGACGGGTCAGAGGCCCGAGCAGGGTTCGTCGGCAATCAGGGACATGTACACGTGCACGATAACATTTCGCGCATTCTGGGCGGATTGGTTTGTCGAAGAAGGAACTTGGTCAGGGTTTTCTCGAAGCGTTCCTCGTGTTGTTGCAAGGGGGACTCGGGGGATACGCGTGTATTATCTCGGGTATCTTGTTCTAGGTTTAGTGCTTGTCAGGTTTGAACTAAAATAAATTTCAGAAATTTAAAGCAAAACTAAATTTTTAAAACAAAGTTTTAACCAGTTTAAAGATATTCGAAATGTTTGAACTGAAACATGATGTTAAACGGTTTAAGTTTTTTTTTAAAAAGGTATAGATTTTTAAGTTAATTTTGTTTTAATTTTAGTTTGTTTTATATAAATATAACTTTGGATATATCGTGTATTTAGTCTATAAATGTTTTCAAATAAAATGTGATTGTTGAAATTGAGATGTAATTAAAGTGAAAGGATATAACTTTAATAAAATAAAAAGATGATGATTTTCTATAAAACAAACTTAAGCTTTTGAATCTAATTTAACTTAAAATGGTAGATAAGAGTTTAATGTAATGTTTGGGTTATCTTAATTTAATCTTGTTTTATTAACAAAGGTAACCAAGGTATAATTATTTAAATTAATTAAGATGTTTAATTTAGGTAATTAAATTAAGATAAAATAACTTGTATTTGAGTAAGGGTAGTTGATTACTTAAATTTGTTTTGATTAATCTAAGTAATCAAAGGTTAATTAATTAAGCAATAATTAATTAATGGATGTAATTAGAGTTTAATTACTTTATATTAAAAGGATTTTTACGAGTTATTACTTAATGAAGTAATTAAATAAGAATTACTTAATTAAGTAATTAGAGATGAATTGATTAGTAATTAAGAATTAATTACCTTGTAATTAATAATGGTTAATTTAAACTTTAATTACTTAGAGAAGTAATTAGAGAATTGTTAATAGTTAATAAAGATCATTAACTAGGATTATGAAATGGTTAATTAATTTGATTAATTTAAGATAATTAATTAGATTAATTAATTAAGGATTATCATTTGTGGAATTGGTTAAGAATAATTACTTGATGGAAGTAATTAAGGATTAATTACTTAGTGTAATTAATTAAGGATTGATTGATTAAGAAAATTAATCAGTGTTAGTTAATTAATGAGTGTGATTAATTACAGGATAATTAATCAATGTAAGTGATCTTAGGATGATTAATTTATGTAATTAATTAAGAGTTAATTACTTAATGTAATTAAAGAATAATTAGTCAAGGATGATTAATTAAGAAGGATAATTAGAGGATGATTGATTAATTGGTTTATAAATGATTAATATTAAGTAAAGGTAATCTAAGTGATTAAGATTAAAAATTAATTTAATTAGAGATAAATTAAATTAATTTTTGAAAGTGATCAATCTTGCTTATGAATGATTGAACGATGTTAAATGCCTTGAATTGGTTGATATCTCTGATATGAACTATTTTGTGATATGATATTTTTAGGTGGACAGTGATAACGTGGTTATTTATCAATGATGAATTGCTGTGTAAAAAGCGACATCCTGTATTTGAAGTTGAATTGTATTTAATTTAATAACTTGGGTTAAGATGACATGAGATTCGAAGAGACCGGAGCGGGAATTTGTAAATACTCGGAACCACTTCGATTCTTAATCTACAAAATTCTTTATATTGGATATGCGGTATTAAACAGGTTGGAATGGAATGAATTGTGTAATATGGATATTTAACTTGAAACTGTTGTGTGATAAATGTTGACTAAGAGAACTCATAAAAGGTTACGAGTTACCTTGATATTCTCATGGTTATGGTGGTATTTCATATTATGTAGGTTTACTTATGCTGGTTTCCAGCTTGACCCGATTGTTACTTTGATGTTATGCTTGGGTCAGACCGAGTATTACCGATTTCCAGTTAGGACATTCTGGAGCTCAGGAGGCGAGCTGGATGGCAGGAACGTATGGAGTATATTCTGCTGTGATATATTGTAGTTTATCCAGGACAGGTTATTTCAACTATCCAGTAATTGTGAAATGTTGTAACTCTGATGTAATAAAATGTATTCGACGGATACAGTTTTCTTTGTGTAAAGAATATTATTTGGTATTATATTTTATCCGCTGAGAATGTGAGATTTTGAGTTTGGTTTTCTGTTCTTCTTCTTCTATCTCCTTTTCTTCTTTCCCTAACTATCTGGAATTTTTGGAATCGAAATTTTCGGGTCATTACATTTGGTATCAGAGCGAGGTTAAGTGAGAACCTTGGCTCTGGTGGGTTTACTCATTAAGGATAGGGTCAATGGTATCTTGAATGAGTTGAGTGTAGTATATAAGGGCGTATTTGTTATTTTCCTATAAAATGATTTTAAAAATGATTTTTATAAAAGCTTATATTTTATATATAAAGCAATAGTTTTTTCCAATATATAAAGAAATTGGTTGTTGATTATTGGAATTAAATAATAAGAATTAAGTAACACAATCGAATTTATATTGAAAGAAGATAAGTTGGAAATGGATCCAAACTGAAATTAAAATTCTAAATTTGTAGAAGTGTTTTCAGAATAAGATAATAATAAATTGGTTTCCAGATATGATAATCTTGTTTATTATCATAAATGATTGTTGTGTTTAATAATGAAATGTGTGTTAATGAGTAAGAAAAATGAAATGTTTTAAGGAAGTAAAACATTTGGGTAAGTATGACTTATAAATTGGAACTAAAGACGATCTAAATTGTGAAGATTTAAATCTAGATCCAGAAATTTGAAAATTGTTTCAAAGTGGTAAAGAAAAGAATAAATAATATTATTCATACTATTTTTGAATGTAATCTTATTTTAAAAGAAGAAGTTGTTTGGAAATTTTAAAAAAATTTGTTTTCAATTAAAAACCAAGGGTGGTTTAAAATTTAAAGACAACTTGGTGCGAAAAGGAAGTAAATATGTATATATGTATGGATATACATAATATCTAAGATAATTTGAAATAAACTCTAAAGTTTTGAGTTTTGATTTCCTTATAAAGTGATAACCCAAAGTGATATAAGTTTTGAACTTATAAATGGGAAAGAATATTTATAACGAGTTTAAATTTGAAGTGGGAATTCAAATTTGTGTAAGGTTAATAGGACTTAATTGAATTTAACTTAAGAGAAAGTTAAATAAATTAGGATAAGCGGCCTGAATTGGAAATTTCAAGATGAAATTGAGATTTAATTTGGAAAGTTAAAATGGTTGATTTGAATTGAGAATTTGTGTGATCTCAAAATGGGTTTGAGATCTAATTTGGATAATATCATCCTATTGTTATTAATAATCTTCAGACTGTGAATTTGATTTGTTTAAGTGAATGAAGAAATGGATTGTGGTAATATATCCATTATTAATTTAAAAAGGGAAATTTGAAATTTGGACTTAGAATTTAATTGTTTAAAGATTCAGATTGTTGATTTAATAATAAAGGTAAATTTTATTTAAGGGATTAAATCGACATTTAAAATTTTATTCGAATTTATAAATTCGAGATGGTTTAAAATTGAGATTTGGATTGAATTAGTTCAAATTGAATTTGATTTGAATTAACTGAAATTGTGATTGAAGACGTATAAGTTTAAAAATTCAAATGGAAAATTTGAATTGGATTGATTTGAAATGAAATTGAAGTTGAATGAATTCAAATTCAAATGGGAATTGATTTGAATTTGGAATAGAAATTGAAGTTAATTCAACTTGAATTAGAATTTAATCAGTTTAAATAAAAATGGAAATTTAAATTGAATTGATGGAATGGAAATTGGGAAATGGAATTGTTTGGCTCTGGACTATTTTCAAATAAATTATTTTAATGTAAACTATTTTTAAATCCATTTTTCCTAGCTATTTACTATACAACTTTTCTTTTTAAAACCTAAAACTATCTTATACTATTTTACAATTATTTTTGGAACTATTTAACTATTTTGCAACTGTTTTATAAATTAATTACTAACTTTCAACTACTTTATAACTAATTACTATTTTGCAACTATTTTGCAATTATTCAAAATTCCTATAATTATTTGACTATTTTCCAACTATTTTACAATTACTTAACTATTTTACAATTACTTAACTATTTTACAGCTATTTTACAAACTAATAATTATTATTTTCAACTACTTATCTATTTTAAACTTGTCAAGCTATTTTCTAAATCTAAGATGGACAAAGTTCAAACTATTTATGATTAAATAACCATTGGGATAAGAATTAAAGTGATAATCCAAAGAGGATTAAGGCAAATGCGAATAAGTAAATAGAAATCAAAAGTGGATGTGAATAGAAAAGAGAAATTTATTTAGTTTATAATCAATGAAGATAAATACGTAGGATGTACGTATATTATTCTATCCGCATAGTGATTTGATCCAGATCCGAGCACAGAATTTGGAGATAGTTATATCGATTCGAGTTGGGATTTTCCACTCGATTTTCGACGGTGAACCTAGATATGGATTGTTGATTGTTTCTGGATATTCTGTATCATAGTTTGGCTATGCAAGGAGAATGACGCTTTCTGATCAAGAAACCAGATCTGAGTCTGCACTAGGAAGTCGGGTAGACGATACTAGTTCAGAAGTAAAATTGTATGATCGAGTGAGTGATCAGATTGATATAGCGTACGTGTAATATGTGTACACCGTACGGGTTTGAATGAAATTGATACTGGGAATTTGTGGATAAAAACTGTAAAATGGTTTCTGAAATGAAAGGTATATTTTGTGAAATATATGATGGAATAAAGTGGAAATTGGATATTTCTATGGTAGAAATTTACTTTATGGAAGTAAGTAATATAGTAAGTGACTTAATAGAATAATCAAGTTTGAATATTGATTTGGAATAAACAAAGTTAATTATCTTTGTTCTATATATGATAAAACTCCCCTTGTTGAATCTATAGCCAGAAGAAAAGGGTTTTTGAAAGTATTTGAAGTATAAAAATGGAATTTATACAAATTTGAAGTGATCTAGAGATTTTTAAAATTATATATATCTATATATATATATGTAAAGGATCTTATGAGAACGATTTTGAGAAAGGGTTTTTGGAACCTATGGATTATGGAAAAGCTTTTGATTTTTGGGTAAAATCATTATTGGAATTTGGAAAGCCTAGTTTGACAATTATCGATTTTGAAATCGGTTTTGTATGAAAATAATAAAGGGTATGATTTGAAAGATACTATAAGAGTATAGTATAAAATGTTTCGAGATTGGCTCTAGGGAAAAAGGCGCTCCCTTGAAATGAATTTCTCAGGAGTGCCACAAGGTGGTACTACATTGAACCCTAAGAAGGGGTTCTAAAGTTGATCCTGTGTGGAGTCCGGACAAACTAGTTCCTGAGGATTATATGTAGTGTGTGGCGAAAGTCGAGGGTGCTGATGCCTACAGAGGCTTTTCGGTTATGCTGTGACGACAATTTAACTCAATGTCACTGCGATCTACTGCAGACTATAGCGAAAGTCGCGTGTGCCGCTGAAAGCCAACAGTCTACATTTGATTTTACATCGGTAGACCGCGACCTATGGTAATATAGCGAAAGTCGTGTGTGCTGCTGAGAGCCAACATTCTACGTTTGATTTTATATCGCTAGACCGCAACCTATAAAGACATAGCGAAAGTCGAGAGGCTGTGAGAGCCTAAGGCTACATTGGAACTTGATTGACGTAGTCTGCGACCTATGTGGGAGTGGAGAAGTTTCATTCTTTTGGCAGCGAAATTTGAGGGCGCTGATGCCTACATTTACATGGACTTTTGCTGTAATGGCAACGTAACCCTGGATGTAGCTGCGATCTGTAGCGGGTTCCATGGCATAATCGAGGGGCGCGGAGGTCTACAGTTATCTGTGGATTTTTCCGGGACGACAACGTAACCATCGGGTTAACTACGACCATGGATGGGGGTGATGATTTCCAGAGCATTCTTACCAAAGACGTTTCCACTATTTTCAAAATGCTTTCTATATTTTCAATAAAATTATTTTCTAAGTATTTTCACTGGGTGTTGAAATGGGGTCTGCTAAGTACTTGTTGATTTTCAGTCTTACGCCTGATCAACGTATGACCGAATTTCTGTGAGAACGAGGACGGACTTGTTGAAACATCGAGTTGTAAAAGTATTTTAATAAAACTATTTTGGCAATATTATATAGATTTTAAGTGTTTTAAAAATGATCAAAAGTGATTTAACTAATATTAAGTATTTTAATAAATTCTGGCTTTGTTACTTTTCAAGGACGAAAAGATTCAAATGGGGGAGGAATGTGACAACCCAGATTTTTGGGCATCAGTTAATTAGATAATTATCTGATTTTAACTATTAAAAACACTGATTTATAAGTTGACCAAATTAAATATGTATTGTTTATATATATATATATATATATAAATGAGTTGATTTTAAATTAAGTTTGAATTTTTAATTTGAAATTCAAAAGATAAATATCTTAAAAATAAATAGAATTAAAAACCTATATTTTAAAGTTAACAAGAATTTGTTTTCTAATATGTATATATTTGGAGGTTATGATTTGAGATTAATATAATAATTTTCAAAAGGCTGTTTTAAGTTAAATTTATATATACCAAAAAACTGTGATTTCTTATTAATGTATAATTAATTCTAAATTCATTTTCTTTAGGATTTTATAAATATTTATAAAAGGGGAAAGTATTCACTTACAATTCAAAATAGAATATAAATATAAGTAGGAAACTACAAAAAAAAATATTTAAACATTTATACATAAAGATAAAGACGAGTGTAATCAACTCATCATGAAATTAGATATGTGTAACCATCTTAATATATGAGATAAACAAGTGCAAATAAATTAGCATGCAAATATAACAAGTGTCCATTTTTAATTATCTTTTATTTTTCTAAAAAAATAAATAAAGTAAAATAAAAAGGAAACCAAACTATATATATCCATACTTCTCTTCTTTTCATTTTCTTAGTGAATTCAAAACTAAAACAAAATAAAAAAACATCACAAACCTGAAACAAAAACCTAAAGAAGAAAATAAACTCAACAAAAGCCTGTAAGAAAAAATCAAACCAGAAATTGAATCAAGCAAATCATCTCAGATCTAAGTAGGTCATTTTAACAACTGGATCAAAGTTTCAGTTCAAATCAGAAAAGATCAAAATCAAACTTGGAAGCAAGTGATCAATATCAAAGTCAAGTATAAGATCATCTCGAACAAAACAATTCAAGTTTAAAAGTCCAGACAACTTCTAGATTTTTTTCAAAATTAAGTCTGCTCCTCTGTTCAACATATACAAGTGAGTAAAACTAACCTATTTAAACTACAATTGTTTATATCTGGATGTTGTGATTATATTTGAAGTATAGTGGCGATAAGTTCTTGTATGGAGGTAAAGATTATTTAATATATATTTGTGTAAACAGGTGTGCATGTTTGGTCTGTTTTGATTCATCTCTGTTTCAAAATTTACATAGTGCAAATTTAATCAAAATCCAAAATCCCCTAAACTAATCATTGATAAGATTTGAGTTTAAAATAAAAGTTGGTTGACTAAACACAATTTAGTTTTTAAAAATTTAAATAAGATGAATTAAGTTTGAAATTTTCTGGAAAAGGGGAAACAACAGTGAAAACTTTAAATTGGGTTAAAATCAAGTATTATGATTTATTGTTTCAATTATATAACCTAAATTAGCTCTGGATAATATGATTTTTAAAATGAAAATCATAATTTTTAGTAAGATAATTGTTGAGATATTCTTGGATGATCAGTTTCAACATATTTGTCGATTACCGATGATTGGCGTCGAGTTTTGCTGCATGTTTTGGGCTGGAGGTGGCCAATGGATTAGGGATCTCAGGAAAAATGAAGTTGGATTTTATTAATTGTCGTGGTGGTCGGAGATTGTCGAAGTAGGGTTTTATTCCCTAGTTGTGTTGTCGGTGTTCAGAGGGGATTCGCGACGACGAGACGTGATCGGAGTCGATCGCGAGGCGTGCTGAAGGAGCTGGAAGACGAGGCAGAGCTATGGTGAAGGTGGCGAGGTGTCTCGAGGCAAGGATCGTCAGAGGCGAGTGGTTTTCCGGTGAAGTATGTTTCCAGGAGTGGGTTCTTTTGGATCTTTTTTCGTTCTTGATCGAATTGAGGAAATCTGGGTGGTCGTATGTGAAGACGAGGTGGAAGTCGACTGGTCGGAGGCCGGAGCAGGGTTCGTCGGCGATCATGGACAATGTACTCGTGCACAAGCACGTTTCATGCATCTGCATGGATTGGTTTGTGGAAGAAGGAGATTGGTCAGGGTTTTCTCGAAGTGTTCCCCGTGTTGTTGCAAGAGGGACTCGGGGGATACGCATGTATTGTCTCGGGTATCTTGTTCCAGGTTTAGTGCTTGTCGGGTTTTAACTAAAATGAATTTCAAAAATTTAAAGCAAAACTAAATTTTATAAAACAATGTTTTAACCAGTTTAAAGATATTTGAAATGTTTGAATTGAAACATGACGCTTAAACAAGTTTAAGTTTTTTTTTTAAAAAAAAGGTGTAGATTTTTAAGTTAATTTTGTTTTAATTTAAGTTTACTTTATATAAATATTACTTTGGATATATCGTGTATTTTTAATTTAATCTTGTTTTATTAACAGAGGTGATTAAGGTATAATTACTTAGATTAATTAAGATGTTTAATTTGGCTAATTAGATTAAGATAAAATAACTTGTAATTGAGTAAGGGTAGTTGATTACTTAAATTTGGTTTGATTAATCTAAGTAATCAAAGGTTAATTAATTAAGTAATAATTAATTAATGGATGTAATTAGAGGTTAATTACTTTGTATTAAAAGGTTTTTTAAGAGTTATTGCTTAATGATGTAATTAAAGAAGAATTACTTAATTAAGTAACTAGAGATGAATTGATAGGTAATTAAGAATTAATTACCTCGTAATTAATATTGGTTAACTTAAACTTTAACCACTTAGAGAAGTAATTAGAGAATTGTTAATAGTTAATAAAGATCATTAACTAGGATTATGAAATGGTTAATTAATGTGACTAATTTAAGATAATTAATTAGATTAATTAATGAAGGATAATCATTTATGGAATTGGTTAAGAATAATTACTTAATGGAAGTAATTAAGGATTAATTACTTAGTGTAATTAATTAAGGATTGATTGATTAAGAAAACTAACCAAGGGTTAGTTAATTAATGAGTGTGATTAATTACAGGATAATTAATCAATGTAAGTGGTTTTAGGATGATTAATTTGTGTAATTAATTAAGAGTTAATTACTTATTGTAATTATAGAATAATTAGTCAAGGGTGATTAATTAAGTAGGATAATTAAAGGATAATTGATTAATTGGTTTATAATTGATTAATATTAAGTAAAGGTAATCTAAGTGATTAAGGTTAAAAATTAATTTAATTAGAGATAACTTAAATTAATTTTTTAGAGTGATCAATCTTGCTTATGAATGATTGAACGATGTTAAGTGCCTTGAATTGGTTGATATCTCCGTTATGAAATGTTTTGTGATATGATATGTTTGGGTGGACAGTGATATTGTGGTTATCTATCAATAATGAATTGCTATGTAAAAAGTGACATCCTGTATTTAAAGTTGAATTGTATTTAATTTAATAACTTGGGTTAAGATGCCATGAGATTCGAAGAGACCGGAGGCGGGTATGTGTAAATACCTGGAACTACTCGATTTGTAATCTACAAAATTCTTTATATTGGATATGTGGTATTAAACAGGCTAGGATGGAACGAATTGTGTAATATGGATATTTAACTTGAAATTGCTATGTGATAAATGTTGACTGAGAGACGGGCACGAGTTACCTTGATATTCTCATGTGTTATGGTGGTATTTCATATTATGTGGGTTTACTCATGCTGTATTCCAGCCTGATCCATGTGTTACTTTGATCTAATGCTCGGGTCAGACCGAGTATTACTGATTTCCAGGTTAGGACATTCTGGAGCTCAGGAGGCGAGCTCGATGGCAGGAACGTATAGAGTGTATTCCGATGTGATATATTGTAGTTTATCTGGGACATGCTATTTAAACTGTCAAGTGATTGTGCAATGTTGTCACTCTGATGTAATAAAATGTAATCGACTGATACAGTTTTCTTGTGTAAAGAATATTATTTGATATTATATTTTATTAGCTGGGAATGTGAGATTTTGAGTTTGGTTTTCTGTTCTTCTTCTTCTATCTCTTTTTCTTCATTACCTAACTATCTAGAATCTTCGGAATCGAAATTTCCAGGTCATTACAGACAGCCAGATAAACATATACACAGAGGAACAACGTATGTAACGACCCAAAATTTTAGTGATTTTATTTATTTAGTTAATTGAATTTTTTGAAATTTTAATTTATTTCCTCTATTCACCAGCATTCAATCTTTATACATATTTTACATTATTTCCTCTATTCACCAACATTCAATCTTTATACCTATTTTACATTATTTCCTCTATTCACCAACATTCAATCTTTATACATATTTTACATTATTTCCTCTATTCACTAGCATTCAAACTTTATACATATTTTAATTTATTTCCTCTATTTACCAGAACTCAAACTTTTTACATATTTTACATTATTTCCTCTATTCACCAGCATTCAATCTTTATACATATTTTAATTTATTTCCTCTATTCACCGGCATTCAAAATTTATACATATTTTAATTTATTTCCTCTATTCACCAGCATTCAATCTTTATACATATTTTACATTATTTCCTCTATTCACCAGCATTCAATCTTTATACATATTTGTTTTAATTTATTTCATATTTGTTTTAATTTATTTCCTCTATTCACCAGCATTCAATCTTTATACATATTTGTTTTAATTTATTTCCTCTATTCACCAGCATTCAATCTTTATACATATTTGTTTTAATTTATTTCCTCTATTCACCAACATTCAATCTTTATACATATTTTAATTTGTTTCCTCTATTCACCAGCATTCAATCTTTATACATATTTTAATTTATTTCCTTTATTCACCAGCATTCAATCTTTATATATATCTGTTTTAATTTATTTCCTCTATTCACCAGCTTTCAAACGTTATACATATTTGTTTTAATTTATTTCCTCTATTCACCAGCATTAAATCTTTATACATATTTATTTTAATTTATTTCCTCTATTCACTAGCATTCAATCTTTATGCATATTAGTTTTAATTTATTTCCTCTGTTCACCAGCATTCAATATTTATATATATATATTTGTTTTAATTTATTTCCTCTGTTCACCAGCATTCAATCTTTCAAAAAAATATATATAAGAACAACGCATATATATATTGTCCATGATAAGCATATCTCTCCTTCTTCTTTTCATTCTCTGGAAAAACTCTTCCCCTCATTCCTCTTTACTCCACGCCTTCACCGCATGCTCGACCACCCACAACCGTTTCCTCTCTTCTTTCATTCTTTATATGTAAGTATTTCTTTATATATTATATCTGTTTCTTATACTTGCAGCTTTATATATATTCAAGCATACGAAAGGTTTGTTAAAACATAGATTTATATGTATATTTTATTTTATACAAGATTTCAAGTATCCTGGTGAGTTGGTTTTAGAGCGTATATATATAATCTGCTTGGTTATTTTAAGTTTTTATTAATAAGTTTGAAATAGATTTTCATCACACATATTTATTATTCGGTATGTATATTGTGTTTCTGCATATTTGGATAAGTTTATGTTGTACAAATTATTATATATATTAGTTGTTTGTGTTAGGTATATGCAGGCTATATGGTTTCTGCATATAAAATATATAGCTTTTATAGTATTATTATATATTTTGGGGAGTATATATTTATACAAAATATGTTTTGTTAACAGCTTGGTATGTTATGTTTATAAAATATGTTATGAAAAAAAAGATTTTTGGTATAAATGATTTATGTCAGTTTTCCAATGTAAAATGTTAGTAATATATGAGTTTGACAGTGTATATATGTTAGTAGAAATGACATTTTGTGTATATATAAAGTTTACATAAGTTTGATATGTTATTCTTTAATATGTCTGTTTATATAAAGGTACAAATGCTAGTTTATGTATTTTATATACTGTGTACAGTATTGTATATACATAGATTTTAATATGTACATTTTTGTATTATAATAGTATATAAGTTGATATTATATGTTTTTTTAAGTATTATATAGATTACTGTATTTCATTTGCAGTAATATATATAGGGATAAAGTACTGTTTATTTGAGATTCAATTGTTTATATCCTACTTACTTATAAATTTTAATAGTATACGTATGATTTTATATTATTCGTTTATGCATAAGTTTACAACTGTGTATACATGTAATTATATACTTTAGCCATAAAATTTCTAAGTATATATACATTGGTTTGTAGTGATTTATAGTATTGATTCTTATAAAATATATACGTACATGGTTTACAAAGTCTTGGGATTTAACAGTTCTGTTACATATGTTATATTGTTTTATATAAAATAATAAAACTGTTACGTTAGCGTTTGTAGCTTTCTTTGTTACAGTAATATATAAATTTATTTTGAAAAGTGGTCTCATCATTTTTCTTTAAACTTGTATATGTTTATGTATATTTCCATATAAAAGTTACAACATTTATTTCAAATTTTATTATATTTGATTTTAATACATGTGTTTAATACAAATCAATGATTTTTCTTACAACGTATTTTCTTTCGATATTTGACTTAAAAAGAAGTATTAATTTAATAAGAAAATAATAATGTTATATTTTCAATTTATGTCAATCTGATTTGGATTTGTTCTCGTAAAATTCTGTTGTCAGCTATATCCGTCGAATTCGTGCCAATCCTGCTTTGCTTTGAAACTTGTGCTTAGATTCGTAATTTATCCCACTTTCGTTCATCTCTAGCCTCGAAAGGTGAGCAATCACTCATGATTAACATTCTTTTATTTATTAAATTTGATTTCAATTGAAACGACAATTGAAATATGAGGCTGTAGTTATTTAAATTGTTATATATGGTATTATCTATAACTGTTCACTTATGGGATATGACACCATATCCTATTGTTTATATTTATTTTGATGATATATGCCTGTTGTTGTTATTATTTTCATATCTATTATCACTCTGCAAGTTCCCTGTTAGTATAGAAATCATTATGGGTTGAAATGATACATACCTGAACGGACTTTAGAATAGGAGAAAATCGTTATGGGTTGAAATGATAAACCCAAGCGATTTTCATTTAATTGAATTTGGGATTACGGGTTGAAATGATATCCGCCGTATATATTTAGTGTACGGGTTGAAATGATAAATATCCGTAGCACCTGACTGCATGATAGGAAATATATACAGACATCGTTAGTCCATATAAATATTTCGAAAATAAATTTCTACAGTTGAAAAGAAATATATGGGATTTAATAAATATTGGTTCTTAAAATATAATATATATAAATGGAAATTTTATATATAGATTTAATAATAATATTATTGAGATTGATTTAATCCATATAATATGTTGAGTATTATTTAAGATTTATATTTCAAAATTTACCGTTGTAAAAAATTAAATAATTAAGATTGGGAGATAAATTTGGGTTTATTAAAAATGGTATTTAAATAAGGATTTATTTAATTAAATCGATTTGAAACTATTGAATGGAAAATTTAAAGGTATGATTTTGTAACTGGATTTTTGATTTAAGTGATTTAATGAATATTGCACGTTTAATAAAATTAAAGAAAATATTGAGTAAAATGTAATTTAAGGTTACTTAAATGATATTGAATCTAATAATGGAGTATTTCAAGACTAAATAATAATGAGGTTAAATTGAGATCTATATGAAACTATTATATAGAACATTTAAATATTAAAGCTTTGAACTATATTGGAATTTAAATGGTTTATGTTGAGATTCAGATCTGTATTTGAAATCAACGTAGTTGAATTTGTTATTTAGCAACTAAATTGAATTAAAGTGAAATTTAGGTTGAACCAGATTTGAATTTATTATTTAGAAAACTAAATTGAATAAAAATATAGCTGAAACGTTGAATACTTCAAGTTTTGAAATATATTGAAATATAAAGGGGTATTTTTGTGATTACAAATCCGAATTTGAGATCGATAAATTGAAGTGTTTATTTTAGGAATTGGGTTGAATTTAAATTGATAAATTGAGATTGAATTTAATTTAAATGGGAAGGTCAGGTTGATGTTGAAACAATTTGTTAAGTTGAGGGAATTGAACATACTTTATTGTATAAATTATTTAATATATATAAATACTATTTTGGGAAATATAGAGATATTTGAAGTGAAAATGATATTTGGTTGAAGTATAAATTAAGCTGAAATGACCACGGTGTTATAGTGTATATTTCTACCTTGTAGATAGTTCCATGGACCCTTAGAGGATGGTTATCCCAAACATCCTTTAAGTTATTTATATTTCAGTCGATATTTCACTTGAGTTGGATTTATTGATATAAGAATGTTAATCCCGACTCATGTGTTTTGTGTTTTTCTTTACGCTCGGGTCAGACTGAGTGATACAACATTAGAGACTCCCCTTTGGAGTTCGGAGTTTCATTTGGAGATCCAACTATCGATTCAGATTCCAGCCTTTCCAATTGATTGGTTCACAGAAGTCATCTGTTGCATTGGAGACTTCACTGCATTTGAACTATTCGGTTGTATTTTATTTCTAACTCTGATGTATATATTAGCTTCATGAACTACTATTCTTTATCTATTCCACTGCATTATATTACTCTGTGATCTGTGATTGATTTATTTATTGTATATTTTAAGTTTTGCCAAATTTTAATTAACAATTCGGTATTTTAAATTATTCAACTCGGATATGTATGGTTTTATTGTCGATTCGAATGGTCCAAAGTAGCGGGTCGTTACAACGTAGATAAGGAAATTTGATAAAGACACTTACCTAGTAATAAACTATGGATAAGACTGTAAGTCAATAAGGAAATTATGTCAGTAACAGGAAATAAAAGAATGCTTCAATCCTAAATATTTTAGGATTTTAGGAAAATAAATTTTAGCTTTCTAAGTGATACCATTTAGGGATGACCATTCACCGAGAGTAGATAAGATGAATATGAATTTGAAAATAATTTTCTATTAAACAGGGATAAAGAAGAAGGTAGCAAAATTTGCCATTAGGCATTTGATGTGCCAAAAAGAAAAAAGGTAGAATTGATTAAATAGCAAATAAAGGCCGCAAAACATCGCCAAAAATCTTATGCGGACAAGCAAAGAAAAGAGTTAGAATTAGAAGTAGGAGACATGGTGTGTTAACCCTATCTCGGTTACGACTCAAGAGATGCCGACTCAGAAGAGTTGCCGACCTAATTAGTTAAGAAACATGCCGATCTAATACTTTCGCATAGATGCCGACCTAAGGCATAAAGAAGTTCCGACTCAACAGCGCAAGCACGAAGACCGATCTAAAGCTTTAGCAGGTTGGCCGACCTAACTAGTTAACAAGGTGACCGACCCAATTCGATGCCGACCCAGAAGAGTTGCCGACCTAAGGCCATGCTGATCTAACAGATCCAATAGGTTGCCGACTTAAGGTTTCAATAAGTTGCCGACCTAGTGCTTCAGAAGGATCCGACCTAACATGTTGCTGACCTAACTACCCAATGAAGTCACCGACTTAACTAAGGGACCGGCTTAACATGCCTACCGACCTAATTGAATGGAACAAGTTCACGACTTACGCTTGAGTCGTGACCGACTCATGACCTGTTTAAACATGCACTCCCAGTTAAGTCGGGAGCAATGCATTAAAGAGGGGGAGACGACCTACTGCCCAGCTTGTCTCGGCACCGACCTACGACTCAGCTTATCTCGGCCGCAACTCAATTCAGACAGGCTTGCTTCCATTAAGTCGCGGGCTTAGCTCGTTAGATCGGCAATGAGATAGGTTAAGTCGGTCACGACTTATACTGAGTCGGTGGCGACTTAGAACTTAGCAAAATTTCCAGACCAAAACTCTTATAAATAGAGGACCACTTCCAACGTTCAAGGGACTTTTTTTGGCTCATTCTCTTCAAGCGCCATTACTCCGCCGAATTCCAGACTACTTCAAAGCTCTTGAGATCCAACAAACTTCTAAAGGAACTCCATGAAGATATCATCTACATTCACCATGGATTTGAAGATGATTGTCAACATCAAAGTTTGAGCTACTTGTTTTACATATCCTATCACTTGAAGTGTGTTGTAATTGAAAGATCTTGTAAAGAATTGTAATCAAACTAGTGATAAAGAGATTAAAGTGGACGTAGGCTTGATTATAAGCCGAACCACTATAAATACTGTGTCTCTTACTGTTTTTCTGCATACTTACTGCTTATTTCTGATTCCCGTACGAACGGGTGGTGCTTTCACAATCACATCCTATACACCAGGGTGTTAGCGTTTAAATTTTAGCGTTAACATTTTGGTGCTTTCACTGAGAATTGAACTCAGGAAAACTATCAACATTGCTTTACAGAAGATTTGTAGAGAGAATTTCCTTGAAGACTAGAAGTCTAGCAGAAATTATGGCCTCTGAAAGGAAACGGAAGTTTTTGAGGTTTGAAAGTACTAGCAGCAACGCCATTGCTCTTCCCGCATTAGGTGAAACAGCTTCGACTATTGGAGTCACAAAGGCTGAATTAAGTGCTGTGGTTTATGGAATATATCAACACATGGAAGTTCAAAGTAATAGAGTACTGGACAAGATGAACGCATTGCAAGAGGAAGTCCGTCGACTGGAAAATGACATAAAAACCATTGCTAAGGAGGCTCAGGTTTCAGAAGAATGGAATATTCCTCAACGAGCAACGGGCATTGTTGGACCATTCCCCCAAACAGAAAGTTCATGGCCACGACCAACTATCCACGAACGTTTGTCAAGGAGAACTTTTGAAAGAATAGTTGACGACTACCCACTGAGTCCTGGGAACGATGAAGAATACATACCGGAGATGATTGAACAAAGAGAGGACAATGGAGGGAGAAGAAAGCAGAAGCTGTTGAAAAAAGCTCGACGCTTCAGATCCTCTGACTTCACCCCCTTAACCGACACTCCGGAAAATATCTTCTTGGCAACAAAGGATGTTGTTGTGTACCCCAAACCATCTCTGATGAGGAGAAGCGCAACAGACAATGGAAAATTCTGCCGGTTTCACAATCAGCCTGGCCATGACACCAACCAATGTCGCCATTTAAGGAAGGAGATTGAAGAGTTGCTCAAACAAAATGAACTGCAACAATATGTGAAAAGGGATGGAATTAACTACTCTTCTTCCTCCAAGGTGCAGCTGGGTTCCGCTCAACAATGTAGCTCAAATAAAAGAACCGTGGCACAGGGAAATGAAGGTCCGATCATCAGTATCATCACAGCAAGCCCTCACCAGGTAGGAAAAAATTGGATGAGACGGGAAGATGTGCTCACGCTTCAAGAGGACCTTCAAAGTGCAAGGAAGTTTCGATTCTGAAAAATGTTGCCATCCAATCCTTTCAAGCCAAAAGATTCAATCCCCAAAGCTTGGGGCAACAACTGCTTTCTTACTTTACTGGAATACTATGTTTCAAATTTGTAAAAGAATGCTGATCTAATAATTCTTGTATCAAAATCTGTTATAAAAACAAGTGCAAATAAATAATAAAAACTATAAGCCTTGTTTTCCCTATTATTACAAGTGGCTTATTTTATTTCGATATGTGAAATACTCTGAGAATATCACTAAGATTATCGATCTAAATTTGCAGGCAATCAATATCCAGCCGATTCATTACAATATCAGGCAACCCTTGGTAGCATTCAAAAGCAAGTCTTAAGCGACGAAATTCCAGGGCCGAATCCTGAATAAGAAGTACTCTAAGCAAACAAATAAGATTTGGCTAGAGTGCGTTTCTTCAGTTAAAACCACCCGCCAACAGAAGAAGATAATGCACACTTGAGGATGGCACTGAGCAATTGCTAATATAATCAATCAAATTTGCAACTGTCAAATATATGATTCTCTTGTTAAGGGCAATTGCAAGGCGGGCGAATAACAACAAAAATAAAGTGGATATAGGCCTAATTCTGGCTAAACCACTATAATTCTCGTGTTCCCTACTATTATAAAATGCTTTGTTTTATTTGGGCATATGAAATACGTTAATCGCGTTACTAAAAAGACGATTTAATAATGCAGGCCATAAAAACAAGGCTTACCAATCACGAGACCAAGCGATCCGCGACAACATCCAGCAGTCAAGCATTGAGCCATTCAAAATTCCCACATTCAAATCCTGCAAAAGGAGAACTTCAAACGGAAGTAAGCGAGGTGGATAAAAGCAGATCATATATAGCTAATTGCAAATGTTTGAACAAACAAACGGCAAGTTAAAGAACCTATATCTGCCACCACCAATTTGCTTAACTATAAAATATATTCCTTTGGGTAAGGGAGAGGCTTGGCAGCTAAAAGTGATGACCCTTGCGAAGCAAAGGAAATCGGCAAAAAGGCACGCGAAAGCAAGCATTAGCCAGCAAAAGACCATTTCGGAAGCACAAGCCCTTTTTTGAAGGCATAATTCCTCAAGGGATAGAGACCTCAAGCGGGCTCCATCGAAAAAGGTGTCTCTCTCGTTACAAAGTCGTGGAGTTACCAGCCAACACACTCCCGAGAATCCATCCAGACAAGAAAAGGAAACTCCAAACTTCCTGACAATAACCCTCCTCTGGGGCACACATTTCACCACAATCGGTCGACATATTCCCGTGAGATGAAAAGCCCTCTTCGGAGGCCAAATGCTTCTCTACGGAGACCGAATGCTTCTCCTCAGAGACCAAAGCCCTCTTCGGAGGCCAAAAGCCCTCTTCAGAGGCCGAATGCTTCTCTACGGAGACCGAATGCTTCTCCTCAGAGACCAAAGCCCTCTTCGGAGGCCAAAAGCCCTCTTCAGAGGCCGAATGCTTCTCTACGGAGACCGAATGCTTCTCCTCAGAGACCAAAGCCCTCTTCGGAGGCCAAAAGCCCTCTTCAGAGGCCAAATGCTTCTCTACGGAGACCGAATGCTTCTCCTCAGAGACCAAAGCCCTCTTCGGAGGCCAAAAGCCCTCTTCAGAGGCCGAATGCTTCTCTACGGAGACCGAATGCTTCTCCTCAGAGACCAAAGCCCTCTTCGGAGGCCAAAAGCCCTCTTCAGAGGCCGAATGCTTCTCTACGGAGACCGAATGCTTCTCCTCAGAGACCAAAGCTACCATCAGCGGCACAAGTCCTCTTCGGAGGCGCAACTCTTCGGAGGATAAAAGACCTCTAATGGGTCATACGCCACAAAAAAGAAAGTTCTCTACTCAACAAAAAAGATTGGAGGAGTCATGACCCTCCAACCATGAGAGAGTAACTTCCAGGCGATGAAAACCCTCTCTGAGGCACATTTCACCAGGAGTTGAAGTGTTATAACCGCTTTTCGGGATTTCACTTCACCAGAGTTGAAATGTAAACAAAATAAAAGCCCTCTTCGGAGGCCCATTTCACCAGGAGTTGAAGTGTTATAACCGCTCTTCGGGATTTCACTTCACCAGAGTTGAAATGTAAACAAAATAAAAGCCCTCTTCGGAGGCCCATTTCACCAGGAGTTGAAGTGTTATAACCGCTCTTCGGGATTTCACTTCACCAGAGTTGAAATGTAAACAAAATAAAAGCCCTCTTCGGAGGCACATTTCGCCAGGAGTTGAAGTGTAGCAACCGCTCTTCGGAATTTCACTTCACCAAAGTTGAAATGTAAAAACAAAGACCTTCTTGAAAGCACACGTTTCACCGAGATTGAAATAAAACTTCCAAGTGTTGAAACGTGAAAAGGCTTTCTTCAAAGGCACAACTCTTTGGGGGTACACGTTTCACCAAGATTGAAATAAAACTTCCAAGTGTTGGAACGTGAGAAATCCCTCCTCAGAGGTACAACCCCCTCCCGGGAACACAATTAAGAAAAAAGACCTCTTTGGAAACCCACGTTTCACCGAGATTGAAATAAAACTTCCAAGTGTTGAAACGTGAAAAGGATTTCTAAAGCATAACTCTTTGGAGGTACACGTTTCACCGAGATTGAAATAAAACTTCCAAGTGTTGAAACGTGAAAAATCCCTCCTCAGAGGTACAACTTTCTATAAAAAAAAAAAAAAAAAAAAAAAAAAAAAAAAAAAAAAAATCCTCATCAAAAGCGTACTTTAACTTTCAAAGGAAAAATAATTTGCCTACTGTGGGAAATGATCGTAAAAAGAAAAGAAGTTAAAGTACCCTTCAGAGGTCCGCTTTACCACATAGAGGAATTCACTTGATGAGATATGCACATAAGCAAAAGAAAAAAGTGATTTCTTCGAACGACCAAGCGTAAAAACTTATACGAAGGGAGTTGTACTCTATAAAATTTTCTTTAAAATAATTATTCTTTAGCAAATAAGAGTGTAAGTCCCCTCGAGGTATAGAATATTGCAGCATACTTATGGAATGGGGGCAATATAGTATAATTACACACAATATGGTATAACTAAACCAGCAAAAGGTAACGCTCAAGTAACATACCATAAGCTCGCTGCAATATCAAATAAACTCATGCCAAAACGAATAACAAATGTATTCTTTAATTCAAACAAAAGTTTGTACAAACGAGGAATCATTTTATTCAATTACAACGCAGGTACAGGTTTCAAAATAAAGAAAAGCGGGGGCCGGTACCCGCACAATTCTCGGCCAGTACATGCAAAACACAAAAAACTAGAAACTGAAGATCTTCACTTCTTTTTGCTGCCTTTAGACCCTTTACCCGGCCGAATGATCAGCTTTTCAGGTCGACCAGTGGGTATAAGGGAGGAAGGAGAGGTAGGCGCAGCTGGCCCAACTTCCGGCTCCTCTTCAGTGGCGGTGATTTTCTTCCCCCTCCTCTTTGATGTCCCACGCTTCTCTCTCCTCTGTGAGGAAGACTCACTCCCCGGAGTGACAAGTTTTGATAGAGCAATGTCGTCGGAAGGAGTTCGCTCCGGAGATATGTCACCTCCCTCAAGTCTCTCATCTTTTTGCTCTTGTGAAGCGATGGGATCATCCAAGCCGTGGAGAGCCTCTATTTGTTCTTCCTGTGATCCAGGTTGCAAGGCAGAAGGAGGCGCCACTTGAAGAGATGGAGGAAGGATAACCGGAGGAATAGGAGTTTGAGCAGCGCTTGGTGCTTTCTCTACAGAAGAAAAGAGGTTAAAGTCAGTAAAAGAGAGGGGATGAAGGCTCACCAATAAAGTTAGTAGAGAGAGGAGATGAAGGCTCATCAAGGTTGAGAAGATAGCCGAGGAGTTCATGAAACTCATACGAGACAAATGTGTAACCCGCTTGAACAGGATTAACAGTAGCGGGATTAACATGAGAATTACCTGGTGAAGCCGATTTCCTGATTTCAACTTCATAAGCTTGTGTGCCAGCGCTCTCATCACCCTCGTCTCCACCATGTACGCTTGTAATTTTAGTAGTAACTTTGGTAGGAGAAGCCAAATGGGAACTGGAACCAGTGATGTTGACTTCAGATGAAGAAGGAGGCTGAACCGGAGTGGTTGAAGTAGTTCCTCCAATCTGCCCCCCTTCTGCCACTTCGGTTCTTAGCTTAGCAAGTTGTTCCTTTCCCTTGGCAAGGGCAGCACGAGCGTCTTCATCAAAATAATGCCTTTCCAAGGCTGACTCATCATAACCAGCACCCTCAGCACCAAGCATATCGAGGGCAGCCTCCCACACCTCGGCTAAAGTCATCTCGTACTTGGGACCTAGAAAAGCAAGGCTTCCACGCCCCAAGACGCTATGTAAGTAGAAGTCGAATAGTGTTGAGCCAAAGCTGTTCTTAGTCTCCTCATGAGATTCCTCAGCTGCGATTCTGCCGGCGACAGCCTCATCACGCTCCCTCTCAGTTCTAGAAAGCTGAAGCTTAAGCATTTGTATCTCCGCTTCCTGGGAGTTGTTTTTCTTATGAAGCTCAGCGATATCAGAAATATAGCCTTCACTGATTCTCTTTTGCACTTCAAGCCTGTCCTCAGCATCCCTTTGGCTGGCATGAGCGTCTCTTACTTGTTTGAGAAGCACTTCTTCCTTTTGAGAGTATGAAGTAGAGGAAGCAGCAAGTTCATCTTTTAACTTCTCAACTTTTGCTTCGAGCTCCTCATTGTAGGAAGTAATGTTCCTCATTTCAGTGTCATGCTGCTCAAGGACTTTTTGCCACTCAGCCTTATCGTTTTCCATGGTGAGCATGGCCTCTAAGTTGGCACGGTTAACTCTTTGAAGTTCATCAACAAGCTTCTGCCAGTTTGACATCCTCTCGATGTCGAGTTTGACGGCGTCAAGATTTCGCAGCATAGCAGGCTTGTCGATAGGAACCAGGTCGAGATCGAATCTCACACCCTTTAAGCACCATTGGGGAAAGCGACTTTGTAAGGTGGCTGGGCCGGGCCCCACTTGAAATTTAGGCCTACTTATTATTGTTTGGATGTCCTCCTTCCCGAGAGCAGGAGAGTCGGAAGAAATATCAAGAGGGGCAGGAGCAGTAGGCTTGTCGGGAGTGGTAGAAGCATGTCTCTCACCATGTCGAGCTCGTTTGCTCGAATCTTCTACTACATGACCTTTTCCCCGGTCATCGTGTGATTTCCTTTTATAGGAATCGTCACCTCTCTGCGGGGAGTCGCGATGCTCATCCCTATCCCTCCTTTCCCGAGCTTTTCGAGCAGCCCTCTCTTCATCAGACTCCCTATAGGAAGAGAAGTAGCGCCCATAATTATACTGTCCACGCCCACCATAGCGTTGAAAATCTTGATAGTATGATCCACCGCGTGTCATTGGAGAATCTGAAATAAGAAAAGATAAGCTTCAGAAATCTTTAAAGCATAAGAAGATAAGTGTATAAGTGTGCTGGAAAATTCTTAAGTGGTGTGTGAAGTGCAAACTACTCGCATTGGGCTAACGAACCACTTCTCAGTTGGGGGGATGTAATAGGTTTCGCTATCGGTGGCAATTCTTGGAATAAAAAAGTTGGAGTCAGTTGGAGGGCAGATGTCACTTCAATTGTTGGAGGTATAACTTTACCACGAGCAGGATCATCTTTAGAGAGCTCTTGGGAAGAGATAAATAAGTCACTTAAATCCCCAAAGACATCATCATCGTCATGCCTAGCCTGGTTCCCTCCATCAGTTCCTTTATCGGCATTTTTCATAGTTTGGGAAGGTTGCTCCTCTTCTTCTTCAGTAATGGGGGGAAGCGCGGACTTTTCGGATGGCCCCGTGTCGTCTCGTGGAGTAGAGCACTTCACTAATGGAGTTCCAGTAGAAGTTTCTCCCTGCACACGATCTTTAGTGGAGACCGAGGCGTCGAGAGTTTTCGTCGGAGAATCGGGAACTTCAGTCGGAGCTTCACAAAGCTGAGTATAGCGAGAAGGGTGGAGAAGTTCGTATTGATGTAGAAATTCGTCGCTTAGTAGAAACTTGATACTTCTCTCTTCTGCAGCTACAGCGCTCAGTCTATCAAAAGTCTGCCTATGTATCGGATCTCTAGAGGGAAGGGGAAGTGCTAAAAAAAGCAAAGAATGAGATTAGCAATTTGGACCCCGAAAAGAGTTAAGAAAGAAAGTGGAAAGACGGAAATAAATGATCTTACTTCCTACTCTCCAAGAAGCATAAAACTCTGGGGGACTGCGAGCAAAGAAAAATTGGTTTAAAAATCCATGGACACTTTCAGTAAGATCAAGAATGAGCTTGCGGTTTCTTGCACTTCTCACAATGATAAGAGAAGGATGGTCTTTGCTCTTTGCAAACGAGCATAAGTAGCGAATTTCTTCGAAGCTCGGCAGTCGGTCAAGATGTCTTCTGAACAAAACAGCCAACCCCATCAAGATAGCGTAACCATTAGGATGAAGTTGGAACGGAGAAATTGACATCCGGAGAAGAAGAATTCGAAGAAAGTCATTGAAAGGTGGGATCGCCCCACTTAAGCACATTTGACGATTAACCGCGACAAAACCATAGGGAGGTCTGTCAGCAGTATCATTTGGTCCGGGAAATATGACATCATCTTCAGCAAAGCCGAATTGAGTACGCAACTGAATAAATGTTCTCGAAGATAGAATAGTCGAAGTTCTTTCCGGAGGATTCTCTATAGGAGCAGTTACCGGGAAAGTTTCTTCTTCTTGACTTGCTACTTCTTCTCTTTGATGGGAAGTCATTCTACACAAGCAATTGGATATTCAAACATGAAGGTGCACGTTTCCTAAAGTGTGTGAAGTGTTGTACAAGTATCAATCAAACAATAAGCAAAGGTAACTGGAATAAAACCTAGCAAACATTTGTTAGTTATAAAAACCAGGAATCTTTGTTTTGAGTTTGAATATGCAAATACAATGTTGATGCAAGCAAATCAGTTCAAATTGTTGATACTTTGCATTAATATTCTACTTTAGTCAATTGATTCACAACATGTCATGCAATATGTTCATATCTTTTATCTTGTCTTAACTAATCTGTCATTTGATATGGGCAGTCAATGGCAGTATGTGCGCCTTGGTTTTCTTTGTTTGTATGTTATTCTCAACAGGTTTGCGGCTCAAAAGTGAGAATGATCTGTGAAGTAATACAATGACGTTCAAACAAATTTAAAGTTGGGGCAGTACAAAGTTTGATCACAATTCAAAGTTTATTCAGCTTAGTCCAGTAGTCAAAGTCAAAATGCATAAAGTGGGTATATGCTCCTAAACGTCAAAGCCTAAGTACTATCTCGGCTACGTTCTAAAAATCTTTTACGGGATAAGGTTAGATCGGTAGCGGGTCAAGGTCAAGATGATTTAACTTGGCAACTCGTTCACTAGGTCGCAAGTTCTGGTTCAAAAGGCAGGAATTTCTCAAGTGTTAGCCCGGTCACGACTTAAGCTTTAAAGTTTGAGTCGGTAAACTTCTTTCTGGCATTATCTCGGTCACGGTTTAAATCTTAGATCGGCAGAATGGTAGGTCGGTGGGTTTCCCACATGCATTAACACGGCCACGATTTAAGGATTGAATCGGCCAAAAGCTAAGTCGCCTGAAATCAACGGGTCGCATCAAAATGAATACTTCGATCCACTCAAACCGTTAGCTACCCCCTCGAATCAAAAAACCCACACTTCATTCCTATTAGTTCATACTTCCAGATCGTCCAATGCACCAATTCAAAACCTTGCAATCCTAGCACACATCAAAATCCACTAGCCTGCATCGGTGAACCATCTTCATCGTCTCATCGGACAGTTAAAATCGAACCTAGCAACCTAAACTCCATCAGCCGTGAACATAATGGGATTCGCGATAAAGCGTCATGTCAGGGAGTGATTTAGATGGTGAAATTCACGAACTAACAGTGATCTATAATCGAAGAAGAGGATTCACTTACGCTCTGAATAGTAGGAAGTGCTGATGATCAGGTAGAATGGAATCGCCTTTAAGAACTCAGGAGAATTTTAATGGCGGAATTAAGAGAGCAGGTAATGAAAAAGAAGAAGGGGATATGATTTATACCTCGTGGTGAAAGGAACTGAAGCGGCATTTCACCGGCCTAACTTTTGGACCGTGCCCGATCTAATAACGTGCCGACTCAATGAAGGGCCGAGATAAGAGATAATTCGAAGCACACGACTTAAGCCTAAGACGTATACTTCGAGGGGCAAATGTTAACCCTATCTCGGTTACGACTCAAGAGATGCCGACTCAGAAGAGTTGCCGACCTAATTAGTTAAGAAACATGCCGATCTAATACTTTCGCATAGATGCCGACCTAAGGCATAAAGAAGTTCCGACTCAACAGCGCAAGCACGAAGACCGATCTAAAGCTTTAGCAGGTTGGCCGACCTAACTAGTTAACAAGGTGACCGACCCAATTCGATGCCGACCCAGAAGAGTTGCCGACCTAAGGCCATGCTGATCTAACAGATCCAATAGGTTGCCGACTTAAGGTTTCAATAAGTTGCCGACCTAGTGCTTCAGAAGGATCCGACCTAACATGTTGCTGACCTAACTACCCAATGAAGTCACCGACTTAACTAAGGGACCGGCTTAACATGCCTACCGACCTAATTGAATGGAACAAGTTCACGACTTACGCTTGAGTCGTGACCGACTCATGACCTGTTTAAACATGCACTCCCAGTTAAGTCGGGAGCAATGCATTAAAGAGGGGGAGACGACCTACTGCCCAGCTTGTCTCGGCACCGACCTACGACTCAGCTTATCTCGGCCGCAACTCAATTCAGACAGGCTTGCTTCCATTAAGTCGCGGGCTTAGCTCGTTAGATCGGCAATGAGATAGGTTAAGTCGGTCACGACTTATACTGAGTCGGTGGCGACTTAGAACTTAGCAAAATTTCCAGACCAAAACTCTTATAAATAGAGGACCACTTCCAACGTTCAAGGGACTTTTTTTGGCTCATTCTCTTCAAGCGCCATTACTCCGCCGAATTCCAGACTACTTCAAAGCTCTTGAGATCCAACAAACTTCTAAAGGAACTCCATGAAGATATCATCTACATTCACCATGGATTTGAAGATGATTGTCAACATCAAAGTTTGAGCTACTTGTTTTACATATCCTATCACTTGAAGTGTGTTGTAATTGAAAGATCTTGTAAAGAATTGTAATCAAACTAGTGATAAAGAGATTAAAGTGGACGTAGGCTTGATTATAAGCCGAACCACTATAAATACTGTGTCTCTTACTGTTTTTCTGCATACTTACTGCTTATTTCTGATTCCCGTACGAACGGGTGGTGCTTTCACAATCACATCCTATACACCAGGGTGTTAGCGTTTAAATTTTAGCGTTAACATGGTGTTTATTAAAGTTTTCCCTTTTAAAATGGTAATAGTAGTTGAAAGGTCAGGAAAGTTGGCACCAAAAATTTATTAGGCCTTTCCCAATTTTAGAAAGAATAGAAAGACTTGCTATCGTACAGAGCTATTGGATAATTAGCAGGATCCACGATGTTTTTTCATTTCACATTTGAGGAAATACCTTTATAGCATAGTCATTGTGGTCGTGCTTGATATATTGGGGGATACTGAGATCGAGCCAATAACAGCTCGTTCCACTACAAGAACTATGGAGCGTGGAACTAGGAAGCTCTACAATAAAGAAATTAGACTGGTTCGAGTATAATGGATGATCATCTAGTGGAAAGCATGAGCTCTTCTTATCTTAAGCTCTTCACTGGCAAACTTTCCTCTCAAAATTAGGTTTTGGTTGCATTGCGTTTGCTAAATTGGATAGCAAAGATGGTTGCTACACTTTTACTATCACTTTTGCACTCATGTGGAACACTTTTTTTTTTTGCATATTTAAGGTGTTTGCATACATACTTATATGTCATGTCATACACTCATGCTAGGATTGACCTCACTTATAGTATGTGTAAACATAAAATCACATTGCACTTTTGGTTGAGTAGATGGTACGTAGATAACTTGACTGCATGACATAGATGTTTATTGCACATTATAATGTTCGCCTTTGGATAGATTTCGAAGAAGAAATCCTTTTAAGGGAGAAGAATGTAACAACCTGATAATCAAGTATAGATAAGTTGGATAAATTAAATTAAATAAGATAGGGGTTAAATCGAAAATTTTACAAAAGTTGGAATTTGATAATAAAAGTAATGCCAATTCATTTGTGGAAAAATTCTGATAAATTTTCATATATAATATGTTGAAAACAGAACTCATATGAAAAAGTTATAAACGTTTGATGTTTTCAAATTAAAATTAATTTAAATAGCATTCAAATTCAAATAAATATTTAATTCTCAAATTTGAAATTCAAAAGTTAACATGAAATAGAGTTGGGGATTTAGAAAACGTTAAAATTAACATGAATTTTAAAGTGTAACTAAGGAAGAAAATAAATATATAAGACCATGGCTTAATTCCTTTTTAAAAATAGATGGAGATGTCAATCCCTTGACCTTTACCAGTCAAACGCTAGCGATCAATCGGTGGCATAGTGGCTCATTATCATGTTGCGGCTACAGTTTTTAATATTGGATTTTCTGGATTGAATTATTTAATTCGATGGTTCTATTGCTTTCTTACTACTATAAAAAGGACCCTAGACCGCTCACTTTTATTCACATAATATTTAAGGAACAAAGCGAAGCTCTGTCAGTTCGTCTCTTCAAAAATTCAAAAAACTCCATTATGGTTTTAGGTAAGAAATCCTATATATCTATTTTGTTTTCTATTTATATTCCCAAGCTATTCTTCTCTAATTTTCTGAAACTAATCTATGTATACAAATCCTTTATTGTATATATATATCTAAAAAAAGATGTGACAGAGATTGTCAAAGGTGTGTCAAATCAAAAGGAGGCAAAGCTAAGGCTATACTGTGAACGGAAATCCTAGCATTTCTATTTTAGTAATTTATTAGTGTAATATTGGTTTGAATATGCCTACAGGAGTTTTGGTTTGCGAATACATCATATAATAAACTCTCAAAACTCATTGAGTGTGAAATGTCAATTCTATGTTGTAATCTCACTTGTTTGTGGAAAAATAATAGAAATTCTGTAAATTTGCGTTTTTTATA
This sequence comes from Allium cepa, assembly GCA_030765085.1. Taxonomy (NCBI): domain Eukaryota; kingdom Viridiplantae; phylum Streptophyta; class Magnoliopsida; order Asparagales; family Amaryllidaceae; genus Allium; species Allium cepa. The sequence continues at coordinate 189,360,919 of CM060943.1, forward strand.
ATTTTACCTTCTATTCCATTCCTTATTCTTTTCATTCAATTCGGTAAAAAACTTTTGATTAAGGAATAGTGTGTAAGGTACGAATTTTATTCTTACTTTGCACATCTTGTTCCTGCGAATTAAACAGAAATTCCTTTATTTATTTTTATGTGAAAAGGGAGTTCAATACAGTGTAAAAATTGGAATTGTAAGTTTCTAGTATCAATATATCCCATTATTTTTGTGTTATAAGTTTGTTTTAAATTTTTGTTCAAGTATATTGATTGGAATTTTTTGGATATGAATATTGGAATTGTATTACTGTCGATAATATGGAATGAGACTTGCGTAATTGTATAAAAGTTGACATTTAAACGCTAGTTTAGGGCATATATTCCTCACGCTTAGAAATTACTAGGTGTGAGTGTGTGTGTATCCATATTAGTATAATCAACATATAATTATAGCGTGTAATTGCATAGTTAATTAGGTTATTAATTTTACTAAATCTCCCTTAGGAAGGTAATTAATGTTGAAGGCGAAATAAGAAAAATTTCTTATAAGGCCTTGATTGTGGAAACGGTGAGATGTGTGGTAATATATGTAGAGTGTGATATAGATTATGACTATGTTATAAGGATGCGACATCGGTCAAAAGCACATGGATGTCTACCCAGCTAATCCGGCTACCATCAATGTGACTTTGCGACTGATGTGTAACATTGCCTATACTAAGTAACTTTAATGACACGAGGTTAGTTCCAAATTCAGTAGAGTAAATCTACCCAACTAATCTAGCTACCAGTATCTACAAATAATCGGGCTAATATGAGACGTCACCATGGGACATGGGTCATAAGAAGGACTGGCTTCAGAGATTGAAGGTGTTAAGTGATTGTGTGAGGGCCTGCCTCTTCTCTATGTTGGAAGCAGTAAAGGGTTGGGGTTACGGGTAAGGCACGATAAGGGACATCGTGGAAAAAATTCTGCTTCAATAGGAAGCATTAAGTGGCGAAAGAGATTCCATGCAGTGTCTATTAGATAGGTACTTGTAATGAGTCCACCTTAGGATTATATGTTGTTAATGACATGGAACTTGTAGGATCGATTTTACCCTAGAGGTGGGTGAATAGGGTAATACTATTAATTATAAAAATTAAATATGGAAATATATATAATAATTGCAGTACTGATAATAGCAGAATAATAGCAGCACAGATAATAGTAGAATATTAAAAAGCAAAAATAGAATAACACAGATTTATCCAGCTTCGGCAAAACTCTGCCTACATGCTACCCTCAAGGTTTCTACTAGAAATTAAGCAGTCGGACGCTTACATACGTAAACTCACGACATCTGCTATCGACTAACCTAACTCTACGTTCAAAACCCTACCACAACTCAGCCACTGAGTTGTGAATTCTAAAACTACACCACTGTAGTTCGTCCTCCAGTCACACAACTGAATTTACAAACGTTTAAAAAAGAAATAAAATGCCCTCGTTTAAAAATTAAAGTCCAATAGTAAAAAAATGTCGGCCCAAAATAATAATAAGTGAAGTCCCTTTTTATTTATGTCGGCCGGTATTCTTTTTTTTGTGAAAATGCCGGCCTTGTTTCTTCTTCGATCTATCTTCGTTCCTCTTCAAAATTAGGGCTTTACGAATTTGAGAATGCCGATTGATTGTTATTCGGTTGAATTGATATTCTCATGATTCCTTTGACTATCGAACATCTCTCTGATTTGCGAACGGCTGCTTCAATTTGTCGAGTTTGATTTGACTTGGTATGTGATTTCTGTAATATCCCGGAATTTTGGACAATTTAAATTTAATAATCTGTGTTTAAATTTAAATTGAATTGATAATTTTTGTTAATAAATTTGATTTGATTTAATAATCTTCTTTATTTAAATACTTAATTTGTGAAATTATTTTTAATGAGTTATTAAATTGTTTTCTATTTTATAAGGTATATGTATTTATGTATATTTTAAACTGATAAGTTGTTTTTAAATAAATTAGTATAGCATAATTTTAATATTTTGAAAATAGGAATTGTGATTTATTTTTAATTTAATCTTTTCAAAAATATTTAATAAAATACTACATGATTTTTAAATATGTAAGATAAATGTTTAATTAGTTTAAAATTCATTTTAATTTAAGTTTGGATATTTAAAATAAGTTACAAAATGTTTATGTTAATACTTTTTAAATGTTGATTGATAATTTTGATTTGTAAATTTAATTTGAAATTTAAAATACAATTTTAACATATGAACATGCGTTCATTAAGTTTAATTTTCTTTAACACTTAATTTAAATAACAAAAACATTTATTAACACTTAATTAAATAACAAGACATTTACAAATACATGTGTAAACTTAGCATCAATTTAAAATGACAAATGTAATAGCTCAGGCCATGTGTCATTGTTTGAGTTTGTTTTCCTTTAATTTTAATTTAAATCAAACATTGTTATTTAAACTTGCATATATTCATTTCTTTAGCTCTTTCTCATTTTTTTTCATTCTAAAAAGAAATCTAAAATTTGGTTCAAATGCATTTCTCAAACAAGTAAACATTTGCATTCAACTCCTCTTTTTTTTTCAAATATTCAAAAAACTGCATTACAAAAAGCCTGTAACTCCTCTTTAAAACTGCAAGCAACAAACTACAACCTGCATTTGATCTGGAAACAAAGAAAGGCCTGCATTTCAATTTTTTGTCAAGAAGAATCTGAATTTCATTTGCAAGCATGAAGCCTGCATGTATTCAAAAACAACCTGGGGGGAATTTGCATCTGCATTCAAGCAACCTGCACCAATCTGGAAGCATTTTTTTCAAGATTAAAAGCATTTAAAACAGAGGCCTGCATTCATGAATCTTTAAACTGGAAATTGGCATCTGCAGCAACATTTTAAAAATCTGGGGTCTGCATCATTAAACAGGTGAGTAACTCAACTTTTTAGGATTTTAAGTAGATAAAAGTTGACTGCATGTTTTGATTTAAATATGAAATTTTATTATAAAATGGCTGTGAATATGTCTATGAATATATTTATGTGTATATATGATGGTTTACCTGAAGAATCTCTGTTTTCTTTGATTTCAAGCTTCAGTAAGATGTAATTCCCTTGGTCTTTTAATTTAATTTTCATTTGAGATTAAGACCTAAACAAATATGTTTGTTTTCATTATAAAACTTCATGTTAAATTTTGTACTTAAATTAAAACATAGAAATGGCTCTGGGATTCACAAAAGAAGAACAATCGGTAAATGAGTGAAATTTCTAAGTTTAGAAATTTATGAACTCAGAATTATAAATCAAATCTCCATACTAAATCATGATTTTTAAAAGGAAAATCACAAGTTTTAATGCTTTATACAAATTGCAGTTTGAAATTACTGTATTTCACAATTTGGTTGAGCACGGTTGAAACTTGCATTGGATCTGAATGAATTTGATTCTTAGGATAGAGCAGCTATCAATGATTATAGGAAAAATACCAAATTGGTTTACAATTCAATATTGATGTTGAATTTGGGATTTTTAGTTTAGAACCCTAGTTTTTACTGGGTTCATGAATTTGAATACTGCGGGTTCATAAATGAATCGAGTTTAATGATCTTTTGGGTAATGGTATATGATGTATTGATGAAATCCTCACCGGAGTATGGCGAGTGATGGTGGCCGGAATTGGGAAATATTGGCGTTGACAGGTAGACACTGAAGTGGGGAAAGTGTTTTCCAGGTTTTTGTTTAAAAACTTGAATTCAAATTCAAGTTGAATTATGGAATTTTGAAGGTGGAAGGTTGTTGTGGGGTTGCTGGTCGATGGGGGATGGCCATTGACGACGGTCAGTGATGGGCGGAGTTGGTTTATAGGTGCACAGTGAGGTTGTTGTGTAGGTGGTGATGTTTTTGGGGTTGCAGGGTTTTGTTGCATGGGATGGTCTCGGGTAAATGGGAAGGAAGACTCGAAGCAGAGGATCAGTTGGCTCGTAGTAAATTATAGGTTGCTCGGGTATTAATTTTTGTTTCAGGTTTTTCAATATGAACAGAACCTGTTCTTTTTCCAGTTTTTTTTTTTTAAAAAAAAAAAATTAAAACAAAAGTTTTGATGCAAACTTAAATTTAAACCTAAGACTTAAAAACTGAATTTAAATTTGAATTCAATCAGTAATAAAAACCTTTGGTTTGAAATAATTTAAATTTTTGAAGTTTTAATTGGTTTTAAGCAAAACCAGAAAACCTGTTTTTAAGGTTTATAAAATTTGAAAGTAAAGTAATTGCAAAACAAAAATATGAAATGAGCCTTGAACCTGAAATGGGATTTGAAATTCAATAAGTTTTAATTTAGATCTTTGAAATAAATTTGAAATGCTTTCAAAACTCAAGTTTGGGTTTTAAACAAAACAGAAACTATTTTCTGTTTTAGATTTAAAAGTAAAATTTCAAATTTAAGATGAAATTCAAACTGTAATGTTTAAACCTGAAACTTAAATTTTGAATTCAATAATTTAAATCCGAGATTTGAAATTATTTTGAATTCAAATTTAAGATGTTAAACTATAACAGAAAACTATTTTCTATTTTTCTGTTTTAAATTGAAAAGCAAATTTTAAAAATGCAACTGAAAAATTTAAAACAAGTTTAAATCTGGAAACTGAAATTTTGAATAGATGAATCTGAGTTGAATTTAAATCTGGAATTTAAATTTAGATTTTTTAAACTTTTTTTAAGTATAAAGGAACATTGGTTTGAATTTGTAAACCATGAGTTTTAAATTATGAAATAAAAATTTAAAATAAGTTTAAATTTAGTTTTAAAACCTAAGATTTTACTTTAAATTTCGGTTTTTAAAATTTAAATAAGCTTTTAAATTTAAATTTGTTTTAACCATTTTTAGAAAGTTTAAATAATTTGAATTTAAAAATGAAGATGGAAGTGTAAGTAAAGTTTTTAAATTTTTAAGTTTGAATCTAGAATGAAAATTTGAATTGTGTTTCAGTTTGAAATTTAAAAAGAAATTTTAGATTGAATTTTGTTTTGAAATAAAGTGTTTATATTATAAAGAAGAATGTTTCTTAATTTTGAACTTAAGAAAATTGGTTTCATTTAATTTATTAAATTAATTTAAATGGAATATTAATTATTTAATTAATTAATAATGTGGATGATTAATTAGGTTATTAATAATTTTTAAGTTACATAATTAAGATTTGAGATTAATTAATTAAGGTTAATTAATCCATAATTAAGGATGGTTAATTAAATTTTAATTAATGATTAAGATTTATTTAATCAAGTGATTAATGATTAATTAAGATTTTAATTAACACTTAATTAATTAATAATTAGAGATTAATTAAATTGTAATTAAATATTAATTAATTAATAATTAATAATAATTAATATAGGTTAATTTCTTAATTAAGTAATTAAGAAATGTTAATGAAGGTCATTAACTTAAGATTATTTTAACAATTAATTAATGTGATTAATTCTTGATAATTAATTAGGTTAATTAATTAATAATAATCAATTGTTTAATTTTTAATTACTTAATGAAGTAATTAATGAATTAATTACTTGGTATAATTAATTTAATTAATGTGATTAGTTTAGATTAATTAAGATTAATTAATTTAAACATTTGTGGATTGATTGATAATTACTTATGTAATTTATGGATTTATAATTACTTAAGGAAGTAATTAATTAATAATTACTGAGGGTAATTAAAGATAATTATTATAGAAGTAATTTGATTTAAATTACTTTGAAAATTAATCAAGTGATTAATGAAGATAATTAATTAAGATTAATTAATTTATGGGATGAGTAATTAAAGCAGTTAATTACTAAATGGTTATTAATCAAAGGTGATTAATATATATGTTGTTTTAAATTGAAGATTAATTACTTTTGTAATTAATTTATATTGAGAGATTACTGTAGTTAGAAATCATTAATTAATTAATTAATGATGTAATTTGGAATTGATTAATTAAGGAATAATAATAATGAATGAATGATTAACTAATTGAGCAATTACAAGTTAATTATTTGCTATGGGTTTAAGAAATTAACTTGTGATAAATGTTAATTACTTATTGTAATTAGAGATGGTTAATCAATGAGGATTAATTAAAAAGAATATTGAGATGATGATTTATAAATTGATTTGTAATCAATTGAAGATTAAGATAAGAAGGATTTTAATGATGAAGTAATTAATTTAATTCATTTTAAATTAATTAGAGATTAAGTAATTGATTTAATTCATTTTAAATTAATTATAAATGGTGTGATCATTAGATAGTTGCTTATGTTTGATGATTGGTATTGGTTGCCGGGTATGGTTTGTAATCTCAGTTATGAGATGAGTAATGATTATAGATATGGTTGCATTGGTTGCTTTTGGATGATAATATGGATTATCTGATTATGATGAATTATCTGTTGATAATGATAAGGTTGATTTTCTATTGTATCGTGAATTAGATGAATTGAATTGTTTTAAACTTTAAAACAACTTGGACCTTAAAAGACACGCTTTGGATTTCAATGAGACCGGGATCGGGTTTCCATATTTGGGATCTGAAAACCACATCGATTCCAAATAACGTTAGGTCATTAATCCAAGTGGAGCGAGTGAAGACTCGAGGTGTAAGGGCTATACGTCAGTATAACTCTGTGGGTGATTCCGTAATGAGTTTGACGGAATATTACTTATAGATTCGAGATGGTGAATCAGAGTGCAAGGGTTATTGTCGTTAACTCTGAGGGTGATTCCAATACGAGTGTAACGAGATAATGCCTTCGGTTTCGTTCGAACCCGGAACGAACTTGTATGGATTGAATGCTTTCAGAACATCGTCAGGCGGACGATGAGCATTCTAAGTGATATGTCCTATAAAGGTAATCGTAGCCTCAATCCTCATCAACCAGGAATGGCTTAAACAGGGGAGGTGCAGCAAAGCTTCCTAGGTAGCCCCCACTTGAGAGCAAGATTTATCCCTCTCTAGAGGTCCCTTTATTTTCGGCTTAGTGGTGCGGTTGCTGATCACAACTGCGGGGTTGTCTTGTTTGGAACTGTTCAGTAAGGAACGGGTCCGACTTTGTGTTGCAGGGGATTGGGAGTAATCCTCGGTATGGTAATCTAGGCCACGTACTGTGACGGGCGGTACCCCAGTAGCCCAGGCATTGATGGAATCCAAAATCCAATAAGTGCCAACGGTTTTGATTGTATTACCCACTTTTGTGGCTAGTAGCTGGAATTTAATGAATGTAACAATTTCGGCTATTTCTTATTTACTTGAAAACCCTAGACACTATTATAATATCATCGGATTTCCTATCAAATGTTTTGGTTAGCGTAAGGTAAAAACTTTTCCATGTTTATGTGTGGGAAGTCTTACATGATACCTTTTCTTTTTAAAGGTTTTTTTAAAGTTATGCAAATTTAACCTGTTACTCACACTAGACCTATGTCTGACCCGGAGTTATTTCTGTTTTTCTATAACTCTTGGGTACTCAAATTTTTACGAGTAGCCAAGGGAATTCAGGTTATTATTCAGGTTAGCTTTGACGAATTGTGGAGGAGCATATGGAGCAGGAGGCTTCTGCGTATAGTTATATAGTTTTCCGCTGTGTTGGTATCTCTTAGTGTTTCTGTAATGTATTGAGTTGTAATAACTAGACAGGTGTTTATAACTGTCTAGTATGTGTTGTATATGTCTGTGTAACTCTGATATTTGATGTATACTATGTAATACTTATTTTATTAATATAATTTATTCGTTCCGCTGTTGAGATTCTTGTGTTGTTTCTTCTTTCTCTTCTTTCTTTTCTCTTTTCTATCCCTTTCTTTCTTAAAGATGATGCGATTTTCCGGGAGTGGAAAGTCGGGTCGTCTCAATTTCCTTTCTTCTTTTCTAGTTAATTTGCTTGAACTCGTTTGATTCATAATGACGATGATGTTCAAGGGTTATATAGGGTTGAAAACCCTAAATTTTCGATCGATTTTATTTGAATTCTTCATGTGTTATGCTTGGCCACCGATTTTCGTTTGGATGCTTGTGATGTTTTATGATTTTTTTTCCAATCGTACATTTTCATTGCTTGAATATCACGGTTTCAATTTTGACATGGAATTTGGTTCCGTTCTTTTCTCTATTGATATTGGCCACTTTGGTTTTGTGATAATATTAACTTGTTTGATTCTTGTTAACACCTGGCTTTTACTCTGACTTGTTCAAATAGAAATTCCTACGACATTGACTCGATTTGAAACTGCAACCTTTTTCCGGCTTGATCAATTTGAAATTCACTGCAACTGGTTCTGTGTATACATATATATGTATATGTGTATACATGTGTGTTTGTGAGTAAAAATTATTGCTGCGATGTTTTGTGGATCGATTGTCACTTGAATTGCACACTGCCATTTCATTTACTATTGAATCGTGACATTCTTACTGCAACATATTACATTGAGACTTCATGTTGCCTCTTGTATTCTCTGGTTTACCTGTACTATTAGCTGAGTTATCCTGTTGCCTTTGTTATTCTGCGATGACATTGAGTTGGTCTGTGCAGCAGTTTGCTTGCATATTGAACTGCTTCCATGATCCACAACTTGATTTTGGTTAAGTCCATTCTGGTTTGAGTGAGTTTGAAGCTTTGTTGAGTTGATGTGCTTATGCATATGTATTTATTTCATGTATGCTATCATGTGAATCATTTACTGTTGAGGCTGCTGGTTATTGCATCCAATTGATTATGTTGCTTTGTTGCACTTGTTTGATGGTCTCTTGATCACTATCACTGCTCGTATATGTAGAGTTTACACTTGGTTCTCTGTATATTGATGTCACCTCAGTTTTGCTCCATATGCATATGTATTTATTTCCAGCTTCACTGCAGCAATATTGACACTGTATATGTATACATGTTGTTTACTCATGTTTATATGTATGCTTGTGATTTTTCTTGAAGTTGTAGCCTTACTTGCATATAGTCTAGTCGCCTTTGAGCTTCTCTGGTTGTGTTCATGGTGTCTGGTCGTATTCATGGACTGATTTGTTGTTTTGGTCGAGACCGTGTTATGTGCCTTTGTGTCATTCCATTGAACTTTGTTTTGTGTCATCTTGAAGTTTAATCTTCTGTTGCCTCTAGTTATTCATGTCTCTGACTTCAAGACTTGTTTGCAGTTTTGTTCTTGACCCTGGTTTGAGTCATATGTACGTTTGTTTGCAGTTTGGTTTGATATTGACTCATTAGAACTGTCTTTATGTGTACTCGAGTCTGGCTGGACTGTCTAGCCTCTGTTGTTGCTGGTTTCATGTGTACATCACTTTATACTTGAGTTGAATCTAGCTTATAGCTCGGGTTTGACCTTGTGCTCATTTCGTGACTTTATTTTTATTTCACTTGAGTTGAACCTAGCTTTTGATTGGGTTTGACCTTGTGCTCACCTATCCCTGTAGTTTTATCAAGTGTATATCGGTACGCACGGCCTTGTGGCAAGTACAGTGATACACTATGCATGTCATAAGTTATTCGTGTATGATGAATTAAAATTAAATGATGAAGAACAACCCAAATAATTGAGGCAAATAATATTTTCAAAATACACGTTTTATTTTATATTGCAAAAAATATTTCATTTTCAATTTTACCGTGTCGATGTTTATTTTGCAGATAGCTCGGATGCTGGATTCAATCTGGAATAAAGTTGAAGATTAAATACGAGTGAATGAGTGCTATGTAGTGAGATGCAAATGTATGTAAACATTGTACAGTGAGAAATTGTGATGTAATTGCAAATTGTATATATATAGTGAGAGCTCAAATTTTTACTATTCAATGTTGTAATAAAATATTCGTTTGACTAAAATATCTGTTTGAATTTAAATTTTGTGTTATTTATTTTATTCAGAAAATATTTATTTAATTATGTGAAAAATAAAATAGTACAAAAAAAATACATTTAAATGAATATATATGTCTATATATATATATGTATGTATATATATATATATATATGTTTCTTATCATCAAACAAAAATCATATACTAGCATATTCAACAGAACTGCCTTAAATAAGGCATTAAATGGCCAGAGTCTGCCTAATTTCCATTAAAAGGTATTAAGTGACGCGAGTACTATCTCTTTCATTGGTAGGACATTACGAACGATTGATATGGATTATTGGGGTAATAGCAAGTTAGCTATGAGCTTATATTTGGAAAGCCTTCAAGTTTAAAAAAAAAGCCGGTGGGGTTACATTTGAAAATACTTATGTTATGGCTAGAAACGTAAGACATATCCTTGTTTAAATTATACCGCCCAAGTACTAATATAGTAAAGCTCAATATTTTTATTTACCATACATATGTCGTTCTAACTCCCTCCTCATTACAACACAGGTTAGAAAGATGATGATGACGAAGGAAAAAACGTGGAGTAAATTAGTGGCAGTTTACTTATTTATCTACTTATGCTATTTTATGATGTACCCATTAATGTATAATGGTGTATTTTGGAAATAATGTGCCGCGAATATGCAACGGTGATTATGAATATTTTATTATGGTTTTCAATGCCATTTTGAAGTTTGAATAAAATGGACACTATTGTTATTGTTATTATATTTTATCCTTCTGCTACAATATTCTGAATGTGCAGATAAGTATCTCTGTATTATTCTTTTTACTATCCAATGGTCAACTTCAAGATGGCTCTGTTTTGAGCACTTAAACTTCAATTATCATATCAGAAATCACCTTTTTCTATATTGATAAGCATAGTATGGCGAGCGAAGTAAAATTACTCACCTTGAATCAAAACACAAGAATCCTTTAATAAATCTAATATGGAACAACAGCTACACGAATCCCAAAGATCTATAACAGTGGATCTACAATCCTCCTTTGCTAATCACCCTTGGTAATGATTTTGAAGAAATGATAGATTTAGGTCAAATATGGATTTAGCTAGGTTAGGAAGTTATTAGAAATGAAGAGGAATGACTTGTGAAAGCTAGGAGGAAGTGGTATTAACTCTAGTCTTGAATTAAGCTAATGGGTTACACTAATCTCCCTTTAATTACCTACTAATCTGCTCAAAACCAGCCAGAATTTAAAATAACAATAACTTCTAAATGGTAAGTCCAAATCGTTCTTATAACTACTATAAAAGAGAAACCATTAACCTGATTTAGTGGAAGTGATTTCAATCCCTAATTCAGCTACTATCAAAAGTTATAGGCCTCATGAGATTTCCAGATTCAAAACTATCCGACAAAAATTCCAAAGATGAGAAATTTCATTAGTTGCCTTTCGTAGAGTTATATAATCATACGACGTCATACTGATTTAAAATAAAATTTTACAATCCTTCAATACAGTTCATTACACTCTCCACCTCTTTAAGAATTTCTCCTACGAAATCCTAGCCAAACAAGGAAAAGCAACCATAAAGTTACCTCGCATGCCTAACAACCATAAGCAATCACCGTCGAACATCAAACGTGCAACCATTCAACCATGCAAACATAAGCAATCGATTAGTATTTATGCCTACCTTAGCATGCGAGATACTAAGCTATTCTATATGACTTCACAGATAAAGGTGAGTGTGAAACACAAAAAATCCTACTAAGTAAAATGTTCTGTATCGTTGGTCCTTATGCTCTTCCTCATCTCCTACATGTTATTGTCTCTGCTCTCATCCTTACTTGACTTCTATTGAGTTCAATGCCTTCTTCTTTAGTTTCTCTTGGTTTGACCTCGATATCATCTAATATATCTTATCTGCACTAGAATGAACATTAATCTCGGGTGACGCATTCTTATAGTACCTCACTCCTAAGTCCATGGATCTTAGGCATATGTTATATATCCTTTATGTGGAGCCAATTAACAAGGTTGAGACCGTACTACCACTCCCCACAGATACTACTCTATCTCTATCGGAGGGGGCCTACCATCTCACTTGCCCACATCCTTGGCTCTAGTCTTTTGGAAATTGTCACTAGTAATATATCAAAATTGTATGTGCACTAAGAATTCCACTTCTCGGCTAGCATGATTCCTCAACACATTAGGCGCAATCTTCTAGCCCATCTTATACTTCTCCTTCGCTAAAAGTCAAGAAAATCTTCTATAAATAGCAGTATAAGATTCCCAAGCTCCTGGTGATCCATACCATCTCAAGAGTCGTTCGCCTGCCACGCGAATACTACAAGTACTCCTCGCTCAGACATACCACATGAATGAACCCACATCATTAGTCACTCTCCTGCACCTATCATTTGCCCATCTCCTTGAGTACCATATTCCTCAAAGCTATTACACGGGTCACTAGGTCGATATGGAACTTTGTCTCTTTGTATGCGATTGTCCGACTTAATCTATTCCCTCACTATGGGAAATAATGCCGACCCCTCATATTGGATCCAAAGCAAATACATTACGCTGACCACAATTGTACTCTCCTAGGTGTACAGTCTTACTCTAGCTTTCGCTCTCCCCGTGTGACGACCCAAAATTTCTGAATATTTGAAATTGATATATTTAATTGATTTTAAATATTTGAAAGTTATTTTAACTTGAATTTCAAATATCACTATTTGTTTGGGTAATTAAATTATTGAATTTAATTATTGAAAGTTGAGTAAAATATTTAATCTTCAGTTTTGTGCTTGTTAAAAATCATTTAAAGGCTTGTAAAATTTATATTGATAATACTGAAGATAGCCGAAGTCTTAAAATTGAATTCAAAAGTATTTTGTTCAGTTTTGAAAATATATCGTTTAAATCGATATTTAAAAATAGCCTTCCGAGGCATAGTCTTGGAATTCAACAAAACCAGTTCCATTGGATCCATAATAGGGTATTATTACTGAGTTTCAATTTTCGTAGTGTTTGGAGTGATTGTTTGGCCGTACGGTAGATAAACGCGCTGAAATCTATATCGAAAATTTAATATAGTAACTAGTCAAAAAAGCTATCTTCTTCATACGCTCAAATTAGGACTTGAAACCTTTTCCATTCCGTTCGTAATAGGAGTATAACATTATAAACGCCAAGAGGCATGCCTCGATAGGAGGTCAAGATTTTTGGCTCGATTTCGAGACGTTTAAATTCAAATTCAAATTCAAATTTTATATTATGACTAGTCAAAATCTAATTACTATGATTCAACACGTAGTGCCTTTTCAAACACTTTTCCTTCTTTCTTACATGCGTTTTTAAAAAATATATATATATAAAATTTACAGAATCGAAGAAAAGGGGCTGCCTCGTTTTTTTTAAAATCAATCGGTTATCCCATTCTTCCTTAATAAAATAAAATAAAAAGAGAAATCAAATAATGCCGCATCGTTCCTAATCTGGCTGATACTTCAAACAAAAAAAGGATTAAATTGAGATTTTAATTTGCAGTTTATAATCAAATCGACTTCGTCGAAATCTAACGAGGTCAGGTTCCTCGTTCCAAAAGGGGGTCGTCGTTCGATTATCCATCACGTCGATTGGGAAAGAGGGTTAGACTACGAACAAAGAATATTTTGAGTATAATTATAATTAAGTTTTCAAATCAATCAAATTGAAGATGTTCTTTTAAAATAAATTGGATGTAAGAATGATGTTAATAAGGTTTGTTATATTTAATTTGACAATAAAATGATTTTTGTGTAAATTTTGGTTGCTAAAATATTGTTTTATATAAATTACAGTGTAAATTGAGTATTTAAGTAAAAATAAGAGTTTTAATGATAGAAAATAATTTTGATGGTAAAAATATCTTTTATATGTTGTGAGAACATTTTGTTAAACATAAAATAAGTTTGTATGATTTATATAAAGTTGAAACTATGGAAATGTAAGTTGTTTTGGCTAAAATATATGAAATAAAGTGTAAAAACATGAATAACTTAGTTAATTTTGATTAAGTATTAACATATGGACTATTGGGTTTTAGATTTAAAGCCCACTCACCTATTTAAATAATGAGAATAGATATACTTCTCAAACTTAACATATGCAAGTTAAGTTTATAGCAAACTAAAAGAAAGATCTCAAAGCTAAAAGAAAAAAAAATATAGAGCACTAATCGACACATTCAATAGATATTTAAGACAAGGCTATGGATGGTCGCTCCTATCCAGCCCTATTCTCTACATTAGCAAACAGTATTACCTAGTAATACTCTTTGTCAATGTGGGTCTCGGGGTGGGGCGTCACAACTTGGCTTCAGAGGAACGACCAAAAAGACTACAACAAAAAGGGTAGCAGATAAGTCCATGCGGAAGCAGAAATGGCTACGATCAAGTAATCTCAATTTCAAGCATCGTGTGTAGGCTCGGCAGCATCGCTAGGTTGGGAAGGAAGGATCAGGCAAGGTGCTCGATGTCAGAGGAGAACGCGAAGTGGGAGGAGAGTCAGTAGGATTGTGGTGGTTGCTAGGAAGTCATGGTGATGGGGGATGCTCTCAGTGCGATGATCGGCGTTGATTGGGAGGAACAAGGCGGACGATGTAGCGATGGGTCGTGGTGGTGTTGATGCTCGTGTAATTATTGCAGTGCCGTCGTCTTGGGTTCGAATCGAGCTAGGTTCGCGTCTTTTCTATAAGCATAAGATAATTTATTTTTAACTAAAATTTATATAGGTTAGAAATAGGAAAATAATATATATATATATATATATATATATATATATATATATATATATATATATATATATATATTTCAACAGTAAGGTATTTTCTGAGTCAATATAAATTTATTTAATATATAGAATAGTTAATTTTATTTTAAAACATGTTAATAGTTTATATTTTTACAGTTTATATTTTTACAGTTAATATGGTTACAATTTATACTTTTTAATCAAATATTAATATATGTATAAACCTATAACCAGAGTAGAAATTTTTTATAGAGAAGAATATGAAGATAAGAATAAATACACACATATTTTTCAAAATATATATATATATATATATATATATATATATATATATAGGTAAGGTTTTTGGGAAACATAAATAGGGATCTTAAAATGTTGAAAGTTTATATAAAGATAAGATTTTTGAAACCCATATAGCTTATTTTTATATGCAGTTTGAAATATGGAAAATAAAAACAAAATACAATTTACCAATTTATTTTAGTGATTAATTTGTTTAGTTAACTTATGTAATTATTTTGGTAACTAGAAAATATTTTATTAAAAGAAACTAGTTTAAAATTAGATTATTTGTTTAAATTAAATTGACAAATGGTAATTAATCGTTCGATTTGTTTAAATGCTAATAAATCATGAATTGTTTATACAAGGCCCAAAATGGTCAAGAAATGGTCAAGATGGAAATGGATTGCAACATCAAAAATCAAAGGTGAGTTATTCTCACTCATTTGGATACCATTTAAATTTAAATAGTTAAATTTAAATTATTGTTTGTTTGTTAGGATTGATAATTTAATATCAGTTGGATGCTGCATATTATATATATATATATTGGAGTGATTGATTTCCCGCATTATATAGCGGATGAGACCCTATATGCCCAGCATAATAGCGGACGACCCCATATACCGCGACATTCCATCTCAAAGTAGAATTGGTATTTTATATTGTGCTAACATCTATGGATGCAGGAAAACTGGTTGGAGGGATCCAACTGGATTCCTCAAAAATATTTAGATTATTTAAATATTCCGTGTTATGATTTATTGGATAATCGATGATAGATTACATTGGTAATTGAAATAATGGATTTTATCGTTTGGTTGATTAATATTTGGGTATACTGAGTTATTAAAAATGTATAGATTGGATTTTTGAAGGGAAAATAAGAGAGAGAATTTTTAGGTAAAACAACTGTAGAGAATTCGGATAAATTAAAGAATGATTTAGAAAAAGATAAAAGTTGATTATTAAATTCTAATTAAATAAATTCCAAAGTGTGGGAAAGGAGGTTTTTGAACAAATGGGAATAAATGAATTTTTAAACTTAAGTGATATTATTTAAAGGAATAAAAGATTTATTCTTTTTTCAATTCAGGATTGAAATGGTTTAGGAAAAATAAAAGAAGAATTTTGAAACAAATATGAAATTGGTAGGTTCAATTTAAATAAAGATTTTAAATCTTAATAAAGATGTTAAATATGAAATTAATGGTTTTTAAAATAAAATTTATTAAGTAAAGGAATTTATTTTTAAATGGAGTAAATTTTAGAAATCGATTTGGAAATCGATTTAGTGTTTGAAACTGTGTTTTAAAAAAAGGATGAGACTATGGAATTTATAAACGGGGTTTACAAAGTGAAATAAGATATCAGCGGATATTTGAAAGTATAAATTCAGGAAGGGAATTTATAAAGGAATAGGCAATTTGTTTTAAAAATAAATAGTGGTTTATTTTTAAAGATGTGAAAGAAAGTATATTTCTTTGAAAAGCCAAGTACGTTTCCAAGAAGATTTTTAAGTTTAAATAAATAAATTTAAAGTTGTTTTAAAGGAATGTTTTTGAGAATTATTTAAGTTGTTTAAAATTTTAAGGTTAAATATTTATTAAATTAGTTTTAGTGGAATTATTTTAAAAGGTTATTGGTATTATGATTTCAAAAAGCTAATAATTAATATTTTATTTTATAAATAGTTTTTTTTAAAGATAATTGGTTAAAGTTTTACTTGAAAACTTGTATAGAATTCATAACTTTTATTTTAAAATTAGTTTTGGCTTAAGTTTTACATGAGAAATTAGTATAAAATTTCATAACTTGTATTTTTAAATAAAGTGTTTTAAGTAGTTTTTATTTTAAATATTTTTAAAGTATATTTTTGAATAAAATGTTTAAGTGGTTTTAATTTAAATGTTTTAAAGTATATCTTTTTAGAGTAAAGTGATTCAAATTATTTTAAATCTAAAGTATTTAGACTTGGTAATTTTCAGTGGAAATAAGCAATATTTGGGAAATTTATTCCACGAAGGAAAGGTGATTTGAAACTATTTTCAAAGGATTAAAGTATAGAAAAATATCTTGCGAAGATATTTTGAAAATAAATAATTTTGGAAAATTATTAAGACTGATGGTTGTTTGCAAATGTTATTTGATAGTTAAATAACCGACTATCAATATCCGCCAATGCGCTGATCATTTCGAAGAGATTGGGATCAGGATTAATTTCCCGAATAGTACTTCGATCTGGTTTGATTGTTTTCGTGAGGAAGACAAGAGCTTGGAGTCGAAGATGGAGTAGTGAAGTGCAAGGGCTAATCGCTTGTAATCCTGAGGGTGATTCCAAAATGGATGTAGTAGGAATAGTGCCATCGGTTCTGTTCGGACCCATAACGGACTTGTATGGAAGAATGCTTTCAGAACATCGTCAGGAGGACGATGAGCATTCTAAGTGAATGTGTGCTAAAAAGGTAACACATAGCCTCGAGCCTCATCAACCAGGAATGGCTAAAACAGGGGATGTGCACACAAGGCTAAATGGTTAGCAAACAATTAAGGCAAGGTCACCCCTGTCAAGATGTCCCTTTATTTCGGCTGTGTGGGCGGTTTCTGATCCCAACCGTAGGGTGAATTTATTCGGACAATCCAGTAAGGAGTAGCTCCGGTCTTATGATGTAGGAGATCAGGGTGGATCCTCGGTATGGTGATCTAGACCACGTACTATGACGGGTGTACCCCAGTAGCCCTACCATTGATGGAAATTCATTCTCACTACGTGCCTTTATGGTTTTGTTTGTATAACTATTATGCTAGAATTTAATGAATGTAACAATTTCGGCTATTTAAGTAAGTATTTATATATAGACACTATTAAAATATCAGAGGATTTTGTAAGAAATGTTTTGGTTATCGTAAGGTAAAAACCCGACATGTTTATTTGTGGCGTGGTCATACGAGATACCATTGATTCTAAAGGATTTTGAAAACTTTAATAATTCAATTGAGTGTATTTTCTCATGCTGGTTTTCCAGACTGACTCAGGTGTTATTTAACTATAATGCTTAGGTCAGGCCGAGTATTATAGAGTATAGATTTTGGATGGGCTGCCGTGGTGCTCAGGAGACGAGCTGGATGATGAGACGTATTTTCGTAGATTTATATTTCTGTTGTGCAGTGTTAGTTGTATGTTCAGCTTCGGGAGGACAAGATATTATAACTATCCTGAATTGAGTTGTTGATTTGTATTCTACTCTAATGATGTAATGTATAAACAGATACGGTTCTTTTTGTTTAAAGATTAGTTATTTATCTATTATATATTACTCTGCTATGATTGTGAGATTCTGATATTGTTTCTATTTCTCTTCTACCTCCTTCTTATTTAACCCTAGTGGATCAGTTTTTCGGCATTCGATTATTTGGAATTTGAAACAGCATACATATTAATGTCGATTTTCAGGCGTTGAAAAATCGGGTCGTTATAGATTGGTATCAGAGCTGATGGTTGAGCGAGAACCTTGGCTCTGGTGGGGATTACTCTTTAAAAAGAGAGTCTGTAGTACTCTAGAATGAGTTTGAGTGCAATAATTGATATGAGTGCGTATTTGTTAGTGAATATAAAATTGTTTTTGTATTGTGTTGACATATCGGTTGAGTATTTACGGATTTTGCTCAATATGTGGGATTCCATGTCATCGATGGGAGTTTCTAAACTCTTAAACAAGATAAATCGACACGGTATTGTTTTAAAATAGGGTAAATGAAATAATTTTACCTAAATTATTTTTGTATATAAAAGAAATAATTTTCCGTAAATTATTATAGTTATACATGGTTGCTTGGTTGCTAGGAAGTGATAATATTAAATTATTATCATTGTTGTATAAAATTGAATAATAAATTGAAATCATAACTAAAAGCTAAGAAATAAATTCATATACAAATGGGATTTGTAAATGTAAATTGTGAATGTAATTTATACATTTAAATAAAATTCTGAAGTAATTTTTGAATATGAGTTGAAGGATATGAAATTTGAAATTTTGGAAATTTTTTAAATTCCTTTGGTTTGGAAATGGTTTTCAAAGGTTTTGTTTAACGAACGGGATTTTCAACTTCCGAAAATCGACATTAATACGTCCACTGTATCAACTGCCGAGCAATCGAAGACCGGAAAACCGTGCCGTTAGGGTTAAAGAAGAGGTAGAAGATAGAAGAAGAAAGAAAAAACAATAGAAACAATATCAGAATCTCACAATTCGCAGCGAAACAACATATAATAGATAAATGAATAATCTTTAAATCAAAAGAACTGTACATTTTATACATTACATCACCTTACATTACATTATCAGAGTTTACAACAACAAACAGCGGAAAAGAAATACTATATACTAGTTGATACGCCATGCCATCCAGCTTGCCTCCAGATCTTTACAGCAACTCCTGAATTCCAGAATAACCTGATAACCGGACTCTAGACTGCCCGTGTAGAAATTGGCAGGCACCCAGAGTTTAGGTAGGAAACAATAAACTCCAAGTCAGTCATGAGACTGGTGTGAGAACTTAAAACAGTTTATATCTTTAAAATAAACAAAGAAATATTTTAAAAATAGATCTGCAATGCTTTTTAGAAAATGTAACTACCATAAGGCCTCCCACACACACACACAATGCAAACGCAGAATCAGAGGAGATTTCTCCTTATGATAGTCAAACATGCTTGATACGCAAATTTCTTTGATATTATTATTATAAGTGCAAAGTGTAGGAAAACATTTCGAAAGTATAATATAAATCTTAGCCAACATACGCATTTCGCACTATGCCTACCATAGCTACCATCTAAACAGTGGTGACCACCATAAGTAAATGGCAGGTTCTACAACTAAAACCGTATAAGGCTCGTATTGTTTCTTTGGATTTTCCAAAAAATGGTCAGGCGAAGGAACTTCCCATTGCCACATGGGTACGCCTATGGAAAGGCTCCCCGAGAACCTAACCGGATCTCTGCCAATACAGGGCCGGGTTACTCTAGCTAGGCAACTACTAACACGAGTATGCCATCCCCCAGTCGTAACCGACCTAAATCCCGGGGTTCACCAACAACCACAAAGAAATAAATTTGCAGCAACCACATAGGTTAAGTATTAGGGCTCCATACCATAATACCACCTCTATCCAGAAGGAAATGAACATACCCTATGGGGGCGCAATCCCCAAATCACCTTGCTGCATTCTTCCTGTTTTGACCATTTTCGGGGTGTAATGTCCGACGAAGTCTCGTCATAAAAGCCACGCTTTTCATAAAAGCCGCGCTTTGATCAACAAATGATCAGCAGCACTCAGCATGCCACGTTACCAAATTGGGAATATATCACAAGTAACCATCAACTACATAACCTTTGAGCTCGTACGTCTCAGAGAAGGGTGTTAAGCTAAGAGAATAAATTCTCCGCCACCAACAAAAATATATTTAATAGAAACCAGCTTTACATCTCAAATTGTAACGTCAGACACATACATCCATAAAAGTCCGTTCTGGGATCAAACAGAACCGAAGGAACTTCCAAAGAAGCCCTTACAAATCCGGATATTCACTAATCACGTCCGAACTTCCCATCACAAAGGGTAATAAAATCTCTATATCGGGGATCAGCCGAGGCAGAGTCATTCGACGGTAATCCTTCCGTTTTCGAAAATATCCGGTCTTCAACACCGGTCTTCAAATGCTATCCATTATGACGTATCGCTATTCGGAATGGGATTTATGACCCAAAGGTCCTCTCCTGGCTAAACCGAATAACGAGCGCTTATTTTAAAATAAGTGTAGCATTCAAATTCAAGCAAATCACAACAAATATCCATTTAAAGGTAAATATTGATAGTCGGTTATTTAACTATCAATAGATATGCACAACATCACCAGATTCCAAATAATTTCCCAAATTATTTATTTTCCAAAAATATCTTTACAAGATATAAATTTTTTTCCACACTTGAACCGTTTGAAAACAAATTTCAAATCACTTTTCAATTTATCTTTAAAAGATATAATCTCAAAACATTTCACTTCATATTGGAAAACATTTCCATACTTATTTAATAATAAGTAATTCACAACTCTATTTATTTTAAACATTTGGAAAATATTCGATATACTTAAATCACAATTAAGTATATATTTTATTCTTTAAGGAAAACATTCTCTTAAACACATTCATTTGTGTCAAAACGAATGTTGCGTAAAACATCGTTACGACAACCCAAAAACACTAGTATAGGGATTCGAAATTAAGATAGATATATAAATCCCAATACTATATAAAACGTTTCCTTTCGAAAATCATTTACTATAACAACAGTGTTATAGTCCATCTTTTCTTTATTTCTCGAAAACGCCTATTCTGAAAATGAATGTTGAAATCTATGGTTTCGATCTTTAACACATTTTAAAAAAACTTCGAATCGTTTTAATTCTATTTAAAAGATCACTTCCTAAAACGTTTCTTTAATATATTATTCACTGTCCAAAATCATGAGTATAAATCGTTTACCCAATTCAACACTTCTACATATTTAATTTAAAGGATTATCCACTATCCAAAATCGTGAATATATCTCCTTTAATAAGCTTTCATATTTACTTATCAAATTCAATTAATTGCAGATTATAAAACAACGTTTATAAATTCACATCTATATAATTTTATAATAACTTCAACTAAAAAAATCCCTTAATTAACAAATTCTATTTATATCTCATTTAAATGCCAAAATCCAATTTATAAGTTAATTACTTATAAATTGTTTATTTTACAAAATCTATTCATTTTATAACTTCACAATTTATAAATCTATAAATTTCATTCACTTATGAAATCCATTTATACTTCATTTTAACATTTATAAAAACTCGTTTTATAATTCCAATATTTTAATTTATAAATATCAATTTTGTAAATCTTTTATATAAACCGTTTATAATAATTCAAAAATCCCAATTTAAACCATCTTACAAATTAATCAACTACTTATTTCAAAAATCACATTTCGGTTATATTTCACAAAAATTAAAATTTTTATAACATAAAAATTATAACGTTTATTTATTTAAAATGAATCAATTCCAAAATTCAATAAAATGTATACTTTCAAAAATCACTTGAAAATCCTTTTAATTCGAAATCGTTACTTTAACATTTTTAAAACTCCAAAAATAAGCCCAATGCTGCAACAGCACCAACACATCAACCACGGCATCCAAACACATCATATATCATATGATAACAGAATATATTTCAAATATTTGTAAATAAATCAATACTGTTGAGGAATCCAGTTGGATCCCTCCAACCTGTTTCCTTGCATCCACAGATGTTAGCACAATACCAATCCCGTTTCAAGACGGAATATCACGGTACATTGGTTCATATAAAATATTATCAGCTATTATGCGGCGTAATAGGGTCTCATCCGCTATATAATGCGGGAAATCAACTCCAAGTACATATATAATACCAATTCCACTCCAAGGTGGAATATCGCGGTATATGTGTTTAATAAATAACATCCGCTTAATATACGGCGCATAGGGTCTATTTCAATACAACATATAGCAATTTATCATTCAATCACACAATCAAGAAATTTTAAATCTAACTATTTAAAATTTAAATCGAAACAAATTCGATTGAGTGAGAAGTTCTCACCTTGTTTCAAATACAACTGCAGTGTTTTATTTCGAATTAAATTAAACACGCGTTTAATTTTATCCAAAATTTGCACTAGGTCAAATCAACTCCAATCCAGCTCCATCACGTAGTGCTCGTCAATACGAAGCCAACGTAATTCATTTCGTCCAAAATGGACCTCGTATGAAAAAGTTATAGCATTTTAAAGTTCATACAATTTAAAAATATAATAAATTAACCATTTTATTTTTATTTTTTTAACCTAGATATCATCTGGCCGCACATTCCCAACCCTCCAGATCTCGGCCGTCCCCTTTTCCTTCTCCCCTTCGTTCAAAGTATCAGGTCGAGCAACCCATAGCTGCCATCTTGCTTCAATTAACGCGACCACCACCTTCATCTATACCTCGATCAGGAGCTTCCACTCAAGTCCCTCGACGAGAGCTACCCACGGCCAGAGCATAGGCAAGCTCGGCCACCCCATGCTCTTGATTTTTGTACACGAACGCACGATGGACGCTCCGCCCTAGCAGCCTCCTCGTTGCTCTAAATTCGATCATGGCCGTTGGTCACATAGATCTCATCACGCTCGACATTTTTGTAGTTGATGACTTTCTCTAATTGTTGATGGATTTGAAGATATTTGAGGAAGAAGATGAACAATGTTCAGCCATTAATTGGAAAAGTGGCGGCCGAAGCTTTTAGGGTTATGGTTTGTGAAAATAAGAAATTTATGTGGCCTTTTATAGAAAATTACGTGACACTGTTCACCCGAAATTTTTTCGAACTCCAAATGAAGCATGCCGCCTAGCATTCATAATGTTTTACCCCCATTACGAACGCAATGGACTATATATCGGGAGCCAATTCGATCATATTTGGAAGATAGGTTTCCGAATCGACTAATTTAAATTTAAAGATCACTCAAACCGATTTCAGTGCGTTTTAGCTTTCCTCGGACAACCCGTAAATCCAATTGACTTGAAATTTGAAACCATACAATAATATAACATTATGGATCCGATGAAACTGGTTTCGTCGAAATCTAAGACTTTTTTTTGAAAACTGGCTATTTTTAATCGTCAATTAAATATTAAAATATTCAATTTTTACAGTTTGACTTTTAATTCAATTTTAAAAGTTCTATAACATCATTCTAACTCTAATATGATTTAATACAACTTTACAAATCAATTTTAATCATATTAAACCCAATTTCCAATTAATTCTGTAATTTCAAATATTAAATTATCGATTTAATTATCCAATTAAATCTAGATATTCGAAATAAAATTTATTCGACTTACAAATTTTACTTGTTAATATTTAAAAAAATCAATTAAATATACGAATTTCAATTGACAGAAATTCTGGGTCGTTACATTTTGGCGAAATAATGGTGATATTGTTTCAAAAATATTTTTGAATTGGATTTGAAATCTGGTGAGATTTGGAATTTAAAAATATTTAGAAGAGTCTAAGAAAAGGTAAAGCAGTGAACTCTTTTCGGTCAATGGGAAATAACTTTGGTGATGACTGCAGCATCATCGATGTTCATTTTTGATTTTCCAGGAGAGCAATTGCTGGCAAAATATTTCAAATTGGAATTGTTTGCAAAAGTTGAGTTTGATTTTAGAAATGCAAAAGTCTTTGGATGTAGTTGATTTCAATGGTGATTTGGAAATGTTGAGAAATCGTCTATAACTCTGGAAGTAAATTGGAAATGTTTATGGAATTATAAGTGGTTTGATAACTTATTAAAATTGAAATTGCTTGAAATAGAAAATTTTAAATTAAAGAAGAATTGAATAAAAGTTGGTATGAAATGAAAATAAGTGAGAGAAACTTATAGAAGTTTAAATTTTAATTTAATTGAAGTATAATTAAATATAGTTAAATAAAAGTGAATTTAAAGAAGAATCTAAGAAGACAAAGTAAAATGGCCATTAGAATAAATGTGGGAATGAAACAAACTAATTTAAAATTATAAGTAAATGGAATTTAAACTGAATATTTGAAATTCAATTTGTGTTATGTTAAGTAAAGTAAAATTGAAAAATATAGTTGAGTTGGACTAAATAAAACAAAAGACTGAAAATAAAAATTAGTAAGTAAACTAATTGATTAAGTGGGTAAGCAAATGAACTGGAATTTGACATTGGAATGATATTGTGCAAAGTAAAGTGAAGTTATAAAGTGGACTAAAAATGATTAAAGTTTGGAAATAAATTCATTGGGATTTAAAATAAATTAGTAAGTGGAACTAATGAAAGAAATTGTTAATTTAATATGGTTTGAAATAAGATGAATAAAATTCTATATTTAAAAATGAAAGGTAAATTGAATTCAGATAAAAATAGAAAATGCAAAATCGAATGGAAATGGATATATAACTTCAGTAGTGAATTAAAAATAAATATTTAAGTGTAAAATATTTATATTGAACTTTAGACATAAATGGCAAAATACTTAAGTAAATTTGGTATTAGAAATATACAAAGTTGATAACCGAGTGAAGATTGAACTGGAAGTTGGGAAATGGGATAATTGTGAATAGGTAATGGAAATCAAAATGAATGTGAATAAAAAGAAATTGATAAAGCTAAAATCAAATGGGATAAATTCGTAGGATGTATGAATATTATTATACTCGCGTAGTGATTTGATCCAGATTTGAGCATGGAATTTTAAGATTATTTATATCGATTTGGGTTGGGATTTTTCACTCGATTTTCGACGTGAATTTTGGATATGGATTTTTGATTGATTTTGGAAATTCTCTATCATAGTATGTGGCTATGTAAGGAGAATGACGATTTTGATCAAGAAACCAAATCTGAGTTTGCACTAGGAAGTCAGGTGGACGATACTAGTTCGAAAGTGAAATTGTGTGATCGAGTGAGCGATCAGATTTGGTATTGTGTATGGTGATATACGCAAATCGTACGGGCTTGAATGAAATGAATATTGAAATTTTGTAAAGAGATGAGTAAAATAAATTTGACTGTAAACACTATTGGTAGATAAGTATAGGTATCTAAAGGTAAAGAATAAATGGATCTTTTTTATTTCTGAAGATAAATTTGAATTGGACAACATAGAGGTATGTGTTTAAATTTCTGTATGAAATTTGATGATTTTCTGATCTAGACACTTGGCGTTTTTGTTTTCTTTTGAAATTTGAGGGCCCGTAGTGGCATTTTGTAGTTGTACCGAGCTAGCTATGCAAAGGAAACGTTGGTGAAATTTTTCAAAAATTTAGGGAGTTAGAAAAATTTTGAGAAAAAATTGATAATTTAAACTTGGTTTTAAATTTAAATTGAACTGTTGAAGTAAGTAATATTTTTTAGAAATTATGGATGAGTTTGGGGAGTTAGTAGAGTCATAGTATGTCTTAAATAAAGGATTTGTTTTGGGAAGTTGTTGAAGCTATTTGGATTTAGAAAAATAGTAACGGGTATTGTACCATTCTTCTTAACAAGTAATTTCGGGGATGAAATTCTTTTAAGGGGAAGGAATGTGACGACCCAAAATTTATGGATATTTGAAATTGAAATATTTAATTGATTTTAATTATTTGAAAGTTAGGTTAACTTGATTTTCAAATATCACTATTTCTTTAGGCAATTAAATTATTGAATTTAATTATTGAAAGTTGAGTAAAATATTTAATCTTCATTTTTATGCTTGTTAAAAATCATTTGAAGTCTTTTTAAATTTATATTGATAACACTGAAGATAGCAAAAGTGTTAAAATTGAATTTGGAAGTGCTTTGTTCAGTTTCGAAAATATATTGTTTAAATCGATATTTAAGAATAGCCTTCCGAGGCACATTCTCGGAATTCGATGAAACAAGTTCCTTTGGATCCATAATAGTGTATTATTATTGGATTTCAATTTTTGTAGTGTTTGGAGTGATCGTTTGGCCGTAAGGTAGATAAACGTGCTGAAATCTATATCGAAAATTTAATATAATAACTGGTCTAAAAGGCTATCTTGTCCATACGATCAAATTAGGATTCGAAACCTTTTCCATTGTGTTCGTAATAGGGGTATAACATTATAAACGCCTAGCGCATGCCTCGATAGGAGGTCGAGCATTTTGGCTCGATTTCGAGACGTTTAAATTCAAATTAAAATTAAAATTTTATATTGTGACCAGTCAAAATCTAATTATCGTGATTCAACACATAGTGCCCTTTCAAACATTTTTCCTTCTTTCTTACACGCGTCTTCTTCTTTTTTAAAAAAAGATATAAAATTTACAGAATTGAAGAAAAGGGGCTGCCTCGTTTTTTTTAAATCAATCGCTTATCCCTTTCTTCCTTATTAAAAAATAAAAAGAGAAAACAAATAATGCCGCATCGTTTCAAATCTGGCCGATACTTCAAACGAAAAAAGGATTAAATGGAAAATTTAATTTGCAGTTTATAATAAAATCGAATTCGTCACAATCTAACGAGGTCAGGTTCCTCGTTCCAAAAGGGGGCCATCATTCGATTATCCATCGCATTGACTGGGAAAGAGGGTTAGACTGCGGCGGCCTCACGATCGAGTAATCTCGATTTCGAGCATCGTGTGCAGGCTCGGTAGCATCGCTAGGTTGGGAAGGAAGGATCGAGGCGAGGTGCTCGATGTCAGGGGAGAACGCGAAGTGGGAGGAGAGTTGGTAGGGTTGTGGTGGTTGTTAGGAAGTTGTGGCGATGGGGGATGCTCTCAGCGTGATGGTCGTCGTTGATTGGGAAGAACGAGGTAGACGATGTGGTGAAGGGTCGTGGTGGTATGGATGGTTGTGTGATTATTGCAGTGCTGTCCTCTTGGGTTTGAATCGAGCTGGGTTCGCTTCTTTTATGTAAGTATAAGATAATTTATTTTTAACTAAAATTTATATAGGTTAGAAACAGGAAAATAATAATATATATATATACATAAATTTCAATCGTAAGGTATTTTCTGAGTTAATTTAAATTTATTTAATATCTAGAATAGTTTATTTTATTTTAAGATACGTTTATAATTTAGATTTTTACAGTTTATATTTTTTAAAGTTAATATGGTTACAGTTTATATTTTTTAATCTAATATTAAAATATGTATAAATCTATAATCAGAGAAGAAATTTTTTATAGAGAAGAATACGAAGATAAGATTAAATACACACATATTTTAAAAAAATCAGATATATATAGGTAAGGTTTTGGGAAAAATAAATAGGGATTTTTTAAAAATGCTGAAAGTTTATATAAAGATTAGATTTTTGAAACCCATATAGCTTATTTTTATATGCAGTTTGAAAAATGGAATTTAAAAAATACGATTTACCAAATTATTTTAGTGATTAATTTGTTTAGTTAACTTATGTAATTATTTTAGTAACTAGAAAATATTTCATTAAAAGAAATTAGTTTAAAATTACATTATTCATTTAAATTAAATTGATAAATGGTAATTAATCGTTCGATTTGTTCAAATGATAATAAATCATGAATTTTTATACAAGGTCCAAAATCGTGAAGAAATAGTCAAGATGGAAATGGATTGCAACATCAAAAATCAAAGGTGAGTTAATCTCACTCATTTGGATAACTTTTAAATTTAAATAGTTAAATTTAAATTATTGGTTGTTTGATAGGATTGATAATTTAATTTCAGTTGGATGTGGTATATTATATATAGTAGTATATATATACTAAAGTGATTGATTTTCCGCATTATATAGCGGATGAGACCCTATACGCCCCTCATAGTAGCAGATGACCCCATATATGGCGATATTCCACCTCGAAGTGGAATTGGTATTTTATATTGTGCTAACATCTGTGGATGCAGGAAAACAGGTTGGAGGGATCCAACTGGATTTCTCAAAAATATTTAGATTGTTTAAATATTCTGTGTTATGATTTATTGGATAATCTATGATAGATTACATTGGTAATTGGAAATAATGGATGTTATGGTTTGATTGAATAGTATTTGGGTATATTGAGTTATCAAAAATGTGTAGATTGGATTTTTGAAGGGAAAATAAGAGAGAAATTTTTTAAGTAAAATAATTATAAAGAATTCGGATAGTTTAAAGAATGATAAAGAAAAGGATAAAAGTTGATTATTTAATTCTAATTAAATAAATTCCAAAGTATAGGAAAGGATATTTTTGAATAAATGGGAATAAATGAACTTTTAAACTAAAGTGATATTATTTAAAGTAACAAAAGATTTTTTTTCTAATTCTAGATTTAAATGGTTTAGGAAAAATAAAAGAAGAATTTTGAAATAAATATGAAATTGGTAGTTTCAATTTAAATAAAGATTTTAAATCTTAATAAAGAAATTAAATATGAAATTAATGGGTTTTAAAATAAAATTGAGTAAGTAAAGGATTTATTTTTAAATGGAGTAAATTTTGAAAATCGATTTGGAAATTGATTTAGTGTTTGAAACTGTTTTTAAAAAAAGGATGAGACTATGGAATTTATAAATGGGGTTTCCAAAGTGAAATAAGATATCGGTGGATACTTGAAAGTATAAATTCAGAAGGGAATTTATAAAGGAATGGGAAATTTGTTTTAAAAATAAATAGTAGTTTATTTGTAAAGATGTGAAAGAAAGTATATCTCTCTGAAAAGCCAAGTACGTTTCCAAGCAAATTTTTAGTTTAAATAAATAAGTTTAAAGTTGTTTTAAAGGAATGTTTTTTAGAATTATTTAAGTTGTTTGAAATTTTAAAGGTAAATATTTATTAAATTAGTTATAGTGGAATTATTTTAAAAGGTTAATTGGTATTATGATTTCCAAAAGATAATAATTAATATTTATATTTATAAAATAGTTTTATTTTAAAGATAGTTGGTTAAAGTTTTATTTGAAAACATATATATAGAATTCATAACTTTTATTTTAAAATTTGTTTTGGCTTAAGTTTTACATGAGAAATTAGTATAAAATTTCATGACTAGTATTTTTAAATAAAATGTTTTAAGTAGTTTTTATTTTAAATATTTTTAAAGTATATTTATGAATGAAGTGTTTAAGCGGTTTTAATTTAAATGTTTTAAAGTATATATATTTAGAGTAAAGTGATTTAAATTATTTTAAATCTAAAGTATTTAGACTTGGTAATTTTCAGTGGCAAATGAACAATATTTGGGAAATTTATTCCTCGAAATAAAGGTGATTTGAAACTATTTTCAAAGGATTCAAGTATAGAAAAATATCTTGCGAAGATATTTTGAAAATAAATAATTTTGGAAAATTATTAAGACTGACGGTTGTTTATAAATATTATTTGATAGTTAAGTAACCGACTATCAATATTAACCAATGCGTTGATCATTTCGAAGAGACCTGGATCGGGATTAATTTTCCCAAAACCACTTCAATCCGGTTTGAACGTTTTCATGAGGAAGACAGGAGCTTGGAGTTGAAGATGGAGCAGTGAAGTGCAATGGCTAATCGCTACTAATCCTGAGGGTGACTCCAAAATGGATGTTGTAGGAATAGTGCCTTCGCTTCCGTTCAGACCCGAAACGAACTTGTATGGACGAATGCTTTTAGAACATCGTCGGGAGGACGATGAGCATTCCAAGTGAATGTGTGCTAAAAATGTAACGCATAGCCTCGAGCCTTATCAACCGAGAATGGCTAAAACGGGCGAGGTGCACACAAGGCTAAGTGGCTAGCATCCAATTAGGGTAAGGTCACCCCTGTCTAGATGTCCCTTTATTTCGGCTATGTGGGCGGTTGCTGATCCCAACCGCGGGGTGAACTTATTCAGACAATACAGTAAGGGTAGCTTCAGTCTTGTGATGCAGGGGATTAGGGTGGATCGTCGGTACGGTGATCTAGACCACGTACTATGACAGGCGGCACCGCAGTAGACCTGCCATTGATGGAAATCCATTCTCCCTACTTGCCTTTACAGTTTTGTTTGCATACCTATTATGCTGGAATTTAATGAATGTGACAATTTCGGCTATTTGAATAAGTATTTGTATACAGACACTATTATAATATCATAGGATTTTGTAAGAAATGTTTTGGTTACCGTAAGGTAAAAACACGGCATGTTTATTTTTGGCGGGGTCTTACGAGATACCGTTGATTTCAAATGATTTTGAAAACTTTAAAAATTCAATTGACTGTATTTTCTCACGCTGGTTTTCCAGACTGACTCGGGTGTTAACTATAATGCTCGGGTCAGACCGAGTATTATAGAGTACAGATTTTGGATGGACTGCTGTGGAGCTTAGGAGACGAGCTGGATGAAGAGGCGTATTTCTGTCGATTTATATTTCCGCTGTGCAGTGTAAGCTGTTTATTCAGCTTTGGAAGGACAAGATATTATAACTGTCCTGAATTGAGTTGTTGATTTGTATTCTACTCTAATGATGTAATGTATAAACAGATACAGTTCTGTTTGTTTAAAGATTAGTTATGTATCTATTATATATTGTTCAGTTGCGATTGGAAGATTCTGATATTATTTCTATTTCTCTTCTATCTCCTTCTTCTTTAACCCTAATGGTTCAGTTTTCTGGCATTCGATTATTCGTCATTTGATACTACGGACGTATTAATGTCGATTTTCGGGCATCGAAAAATCGAGTCGTTACACCCTTGTCCCATCCATCGTCTACTACACCTCACTATTTCTTCACAGCACCGTCTCCCTTTAGCAGTCCCATGCCAAATAATACCTAACCCTACATGACCCAAATAAAGAAAACACAAGTTAATAAACATTCATTAATAGATGCACTAAGCCTTGAAAAAATGTTATCAAATCATTCGAACCACCACTAAGTTCGAAACAACTGAAGGTCACCATCTTAACCCACTCACTAAGTAACACTGGATATATGAACTGTTTGACGTATTGATATCAAATAAAAAAACTTATAAGATAAATAAAGTATATCATGGAAAAGTATTCCCTTCCCATTCTCTTTCGTTGGTGGAGAAACCGATGAAGTAGGTGCAGCATCCAATGCATAAGCAGTTGCACTCTACTTATACTTCTTTCGTTTTGGGTAGTCCTTCTTCTAATGCCTAGCCTTATCATAGATGAAGCACTTCCTCTCCCTATCCATCAGGGCTTTATAGTCCTTGTTAAGATGTCCCGTCTTATTTCAATAAAGCACTTTAGCTCTAACTTGCTTTTCTTCCAGCTATCCTCTTCCAAAGACCGCTTCTTCTCTCTGTTGCTTCATTTCCTCCTACCTCACACTGTTTGCTTGCAGTTTTGGTTCTTCCTGTCAAACAACAACTTTTTATTTTGTCTTGAGTACAGACTCTCATGCTTGAAAGCATTCTCAACCAACGTTTCAAAGGACTTGTCAATACGTCCCATTACTTCTCCCCTAGATAATTATCCAACCCTATGATGGACTTCTCATTCTTTTTTGGAAGGATAACAATTAAAGATAAACCATATTTCAACTACAATCGATGTCAGCCACAAACTTTGAGACCGTCTTTTCTCTTTGTTTCAACTCAAAATTTTTTCTAGACACCAAATTCTAGGCGGTTGGTGTGAAATTATCTCTAAATCCGGCCTTAAACTCCGCCCAAAATGAGCTGATCTTCAGGAGTTGCAATCTTAACAGAATCTACCACCCCATAGCATGACTTTGAAGTGTTCTAGAAGCTAACTTCCTCTTTATTGCATCTTCCAGCTCCAAATTTCAAAGAAATGCTCATGGATATCCAACTAATCCTGCACTTCCATATTTGATTCCATTTCATGGAAAGATTTACCTCCAAGGCAGGAATACTCCTTCTTTAACTTAGAAAAGCTAGTTCTAGGTGCTTGCATTGAGCACCAAACCCAACAGCAACTAGAGCAATACCTTGGGTATTCTGCAGCACGTTCCTCATCATCTCCATAAACATTGCCTGCATATTGAGGTTAGCTTTCCCCGAGCTTGCTTCTTCTTCCTATACCCCCAACATAAAGTTTCTAAAATGTTTCTTGTTTGCCAGCTCATCTTAAACTCTAAAACAGTTCAGTCCCTTAGAAAGGAAAAACTGCATCTACGGTCTTCAAGTGTGCAATGCGACTTACATATTATATATATTACTAATATACAGTATTAGAAACCAAAAAATACAACTACACTTTCTCATATATCTCTTGATGCATTCTAAGGCATTCCACTTACCTTATCTCTAATGAACCTAAGTACCCAGTTACGCAGTCTAAGCTTTGATATCACGTGTGAGGACCACCCTACATCTCTGATATCCAAATACCATAAATAGTGCTCTGCAAAGGTATCCCGTCGATGTAGGTTGATTGTTAAGGATAAGATAGAAAAATCCAACATAAAACCTATCATATACCTCACAGTGCATTGAGTGAAAATATAATATCAATATTGATATAAAATAAATGGGTAAGTATAACTAAATGAATCCAAAAACTATCAGAATGCAAGATTTACAATAGAAGAAAATGGAATAGAGTTTATACATCATTAAAATAAACTCAACGGAAAATTTTCTCTAAACATGGTAAAGTACCGATAAAGCTTCATAGTGTTGCATATCGGACTAAGCAATAAACTCCAATAATAAATATAACAACACCAGAATCCTATGCATTTTCTGAAAATTCCATGCGCTTATCTCAAACCTACTATCTAGTCTACTCATTTAACAGTACATGAGAAAGCAAAAAACCTTGAGTCGAACAATAGTTTGGTGTGAGCTTTAAACAATCTCAATACACTATGAAAACCAATATAATATAGAACATAAGGTATCGGTAATTATACCTGACATGTCCCTGCATCCAAAGAGTTAACACATAACACTTTGTATGCCACAATACCATTATGATCATATAGGTAGACAATACTAAATATAATATGGTGTTGGGGTACCTATCTCAAAATATCAACATTACAGGACTACGTTGTTAGTCCTTGAGATGATGGTTTTGATGACAATAACCTTAGGACTTTTTATAAAATATAAATACTAACGTTATGGTTTAGATATATATGTATATGCAGGATATAAACATGCACGTACTAAGAATGAAGACTATACAGTATAGAGATTCAAGACTGAAGATATGACGATTGAAAACTCATGAGTATCAAGATATCAAGAGTTCAAGATTTCAATAGTACAAGATATGTATTGAGTCTAGAATTATGTTAAAACTTATTAAAAGCACTTACATCTTTATTCGAAATTTATTCGTGGAATGGAATCCACTTCGAGCCTGTTAAAGGGATGGAAACCTAGTGGGATGGAACCTATGACAATATCTAGTGGAACATATAGTGGTCCTATTTTGATATCCACTAATTTTATAAAAATGATTTTCAAAAATATATCTCTTTTTTTTCAAAAATGTTTTCAAAACTTTCTTTGAAAAAGACATCTCTTTCGGTTTTAAATATTTTAGGCTCAAAACTATTTTTATCATTTTTAATATTTTGATTTCAAAATTGTCCTTGTTTTTAAACCATCTCTTGTTTCAAATATTTTAGATTTAAAATATTTATATACTCAGATTTTAAATTACTTTATAGATTATGATTATATATATTAAAGTTACATTCTAAACTCTTTTATATATTTAAATTATATTCAAATATATTTACAAAGTTTAGAAATTGTTTTGACAAATTATAGAAACCAATTTTAATAAGAAAATCAAAACACCAATTTTGTCTAGAGCATGTCGACATCCCTCAACCTCCCTTGTCAACATGATGTCCGTTAAATTCAAAATTCAAGTTTTCAAAAGAAATATCTATTCGTCGTAACCTTTCACGAAGAGATATGATAGCTGCTCTACTATATATACCGTTTATTTCAAACGAATTTTAATCATAATCTTACTTGTTTTCTCCCCTCTTCATCTTCCACATTTATTCCAAAGAATCCTAAACTATACTCTGCCGAAATACCAAGTGAATCAAACTTGATTATCTCTTGTTTGATTCTCTACCACTCTCTTCATAAGATCTATGTGCTACTCAGAGTTATAGGATCTTTTGTAAATCAAATTGTTGAGTAAAAGGTGCGGTTGAGCCTTGAAATCAATTGGCTTTGATTGTAGCTCTGGAAATCAATTAGGTGATCTTGTAGCCTAGTTAAATCTAGAGAATTTGCCGTGGAGTCGAATACAGGAAGGTGTACCTTGTACCCTTGAAACCGATGGTGTAATCTGGGACATTATTTTGACAAGAAATCCGTACAATTGTACAGGACTAGATGTAGGGTAACTCTGAACTACGATAAAATCCCGATGTGTTCTTTCCTTTATTGTTTTTATTTAATATTTGCATCTGTGTTTAATTCTGTGATTATATCTGTGACCGTGAATTGCATTTTTTGGTGACTAAATTACATAAGTTTCAAAAAGAATTAGAAAATCCATAAAACACTATTCACCCCACCTCTAGTGTTATTCCAGCCTTAAGATCTGTAATCCGCATTTCTCAGTTTTGGTATTAGAGCATTGGTTTTCAAAATTTTCATAATCTAATTTTTGAAATTTTTTGAAATGGCAATTTTTTATAAAATTATTAACACTATTTTCATATGAATATGTCACGGAATCATCATGATATTATTGTTTAAAACTATATTTATTATTTTGAAAATTCACTTGATTCTTTAAAAAGTTATGTTGTTTTGCAGGAGAAGAGTTATGTCTAATGACTGTTGGTTAAAAGATAACAGATAATCATTCATCGATCAAGAAGAACAAATGGATATATAATGGCAATCGACAATGAAATGAGTACCAAATCAATACAAAACTTTTGATTCTCATTTACAACTTGATTTTATGGTGTACTTGCCTCCATATGATTCGCAATGCCACATGTTTCATGCGAATTCATCTAGAAATGACCAAGTTATGGTCAAATGAAGTTTTGGTAAACAAAGAGAAAATGAAAGAAAAACTGTCAATGGTATTCTTCAAATCACATCCAGATATTTGAGTATTTTGTCTCAAACCCATCTACAGATTGTATTTCTTGTTCCCATGGTCGTTTTGATGGGTGGATCATCAAATTCTGATCAAAATTGAGTGAGATATGATAGTTTGAAGTTGGCTATCAAAAACTGAAAACTGTGTACAAATTTTTTTGCATTTCTCTTATTGTTTGGCCTGTTGCACCAGAATATCATCCAAATTTTTCACCAAACTATTACTTGATCATAGCTCTTGCCTTACTCTTCGATTTGCCACTAGTTTCATCCAATTCCGTTAAGAAACGAAGGAGATATGTCTTCTATAAGTTTGATAATGAATAGAAAAACGGGAAAAGAAGAAGAGAAACTTTTATGAAAAGTAGTGACTGTTAGGACTATTTATAGTGGTTGAAGTGTACATTCATTCAAAATTCAAATTCAAAGTTTTTCCATCAAGTTGGTCAATCTACTAAATCATCTGTATCTTGCTCATATGGTCTTCAAATTCAGCAAATGAATATACTACACTGATCAGAAAAACAAGCCCTTCGCAATAGAACAGATCTCGTCGTCAAATTCTAAAAGATATAAATGTGTCGTTAACGACAATGGAAGAATAACGAAGTTACAAAGATGGAGGAGTGCAAAATAGGTACGATTTACTATTATTTTATCTTTATTATTGTATTGAGGAATATATATTTATGCATTTAGTTAGGTATAAAAATTTATCTCTTTTATAAGTTTTGATATTTTGGTTCATATATCGACACACCATAGTATACATATCGATATACCAGTCTAAATTTTATTTAAAGTCTTTTAAAACTTGTTTCCTTTCAAATGAAATCTTACTACTAATTTATTACAACTATACTAAGTAGAAAAGCATACCTTCCTTCATGATTTCAACTTTTCTAATGTTTTCTTACTTCTAGTACTCTATTTCTTTTAAGATACTAATTTTATGTCTTTGAGAAATTAATAGAATGAATTCAGAATGTTAGAATAAGGCTCTATTTAAAGATTTCTTCATTTAATAAGGTTGTGCCGCATCACATAACACTTGTTATAATAAATAGATAGGGATATACATGCAAAATGATACGTGTCATTATACTTGTTCTTTAATAAAAGCATTTTTACATGCATAATGCCAAGTGTCTTTACACATATCTTTTCATTATTTTTTATGTTTTTCAAGTACTTTAATTATATTAACTATTATAAAAAATGGGGTCAAAAATTAATTGTTTAAAAATTCAGTCGCAAAATTAGTGCAAAATCATGTTAAAACTAGGCCTAGAACTTTAGGGCATTTCCGAAATGCTGTCTTTTCTTATGCAACCTTTTTTAAGCGCTACAAATTCGTTTTTCTAGAATTTCTATTTTTCGAATTGTTGTAGTGTTTCAGAAACTTTTCACAGCATTTTGTAGATGCTGCAGATTCGGTTTTATAATGTTTCGGATATATTTTATTGCAAAACTTTTTATAGCATTCTGTAAATGTTGTCTTTTCTGTTTGAAACTTTAAATTATAAAAAAACAATATATAAACTAAGTACTTTTCTCTATTCTTTTTAGAGTTATTTTCGAACTTATATTATAACATTTTAAAATTAATTTCATATTTTTTAATAATTAATTAAATTTTTTAATGTAAGAGGCCTTAATACATGTTTATTTTAGTTTTTCAATCTTTGTTATATCATATTTCATTACAAAATTTTTTAAAAACTAAAAGATGTTTAAACATGTTTCTAAATATTTTAATCAGTAATAATTTAATATATAAGTTTTTATTAGTAAGTTAAGTATTTTATAAACATGGAAGTTTGGATTCTTAAAAAAACAATTAAGTTAAAAAAAATTATTTTAAAAGAATTAAATAAGGAGGGTATAAATTCTTTATAAAAATCATATTTGATCATATAAAGTTTAAGTCCATATTTCATAGCATTTGATTTTGTTATTAAGTTTGATTACTACCTTTCATGATTATGTTATAGTTTTAATACCATTTATTACCTTTAAACTCTTGTCCTTACTACTCTTTCAGTCTCATTCATTAGTTTCCATAACCTAAGTCTAGTAATTGGTGTGTATTACCTTTGTTTGGTTGAAGTGATTTATAATGAATAGTTTGACATACGTATACATACATACATACATACATACATACATACATACATACATATATATATGCCTGTAAATTAGATATTACTTATCACTCATGTTTATCTTATAATCTGAATATCTCTTACTATAGTATATATATATTATCATATCGTACGACATATTATATGTTTTTACTTCATTATCATTTTATTTCATATTACATATCATTATACATCCTATTTTATATCACATTTCATTGCATATTGCATCATAAATTACAATGCATGAAATATCATAATAATTTGCATCATAAGTTGCACTTTATTCTGCATATTATCTCATGCTACATTGCATATGTAATACATTTCATACCACATTACACACTACATATTGCATACATGTACACATAACAAGTGCATTTTATTTAGGAGGAGTTTGTATTATTGTCTTATAATATAGGATCATTAGTTTTTGATTTGTTTGATTGGATTGACTTGTTTGAGTAGATTGACTTGATTGATTTGTTTGACTTTTCTGACATGATTGGATTTGATGTGTGTGTCGATTGGATTGTCTGAAATGTACTTATACATATTTATGTACTATAATATATATTTTTGTTTATGTTCCATATATATGTGTAAATATAACATCGTATATAATAAAATTTCTGTTTCGCTTATTATACTTCCTTATAAGTAGTTTGGATAATGTTAGATTAAGGGGAATATATATATATTTATAAGTTTAGAATTAGTTTTTATTGATGACAAAGGAGGAGAAATATAAAGTAGGGTATTTAGAGTAGTTAGGCTTAGATTAAGGGGGATTTATTAGTTTTAGGGGAAGTTATTGTGAAGGAGAAGTATATTTTATAAACATTGGTTGTCATCATCAAAAAGGGGGAGATTGTTAGTCCTTGAGATGGTGGTTTTGGCGACAATAACCTTAGGATTTTTCATAAAATATAAATACTAACGTTATGGTTTAGATATATATAAGTATATGCAGGATATAAACATGAAGGTACCAGGAATGAAGACTGTACAGTATAGAGATTCAAGATTGAAGACTCATAAGTATCAAGATATCAAGAGTTCAAGATTTCAATAGTACAAGATATGTATTGAGTCTAGAATTATGTTCAAACTTCTTGAAAGCATCTACATCTTTATTCGAAATTTATCCGTGGAATGGAATCCACTTCGAGCCTGTTAAAGGGATGGAACCCAAATACGATAGAAAAAAGGACAATATCTAGTGGAACATATAGTGGTCCTATTTGGATATCCACTAATTTTATTAAAATGATTTTCAAAAATATATGTCTTGTTTTTTGAATTTTATTTTTCAAAACTTTCTTTTCAAAAAGACAACTCTCTTGGTTTTAAATATTTTAGCCTCAAAACTATTTTTATCATTTTTAATATTTTGATTTTAAAATTATCTTTGTTTTTTAAACCATCTCTTATTTGAAATATTTTAGCTTTAAAATATTTATATACTCAGATTTTAAATCACTTTATAGATTAAGATTACATATATTAAAAATTACTTTCTAAACTCTTTTATATGTTTAAACTATATTCGAATATATTTACAAACTTTAGAAATTGTTTTGATAAACTATAGAAACCAATTTTAATAAGAAAATCAAAACACCAATTTTGTCTAGAGTATGTCGACATCCCTCAACCCCCCATGTCGACATGGTGTCCGTTAAATTCAAAATTCAAGGTTTCAAAAGAAGTGTTTATTCGTCGTATCCTTCACGAAGAGATATGACAGTTGCTCTACTATATATACCTGTTGTTTTGAACAAATTTTAATCATAATTTTACTTGTTTTCTCTCCTCTTCATTTTCCACATTTATTCTAAAGAATCCTAAACTATACTATGCCGAAATACTAAGTGAATCAAACTTGATTATCCCTTGTTTGATTCTCTGCCACTCTCTCCATAAGATCTAAGCGTTATTCAGTTATAGGATCTTTTATAAATCAAACTATTGAATAAAAGGTGCAGTTGAGCCTTGAAATCAATTGGGTGTGATTGTAGCCCCAAAAATCAATTAGGTGATCTTGTAGCCTGGTTAAATCAAGAGAGTTTGCCCTGGACTCGAATACAGGATGGTGTACCTCGTAGCCTTGAAACCGAGGTGTAATCTAAGAGATTATTTTGATAAGAAATCCGTACGATTGTATAGGACTGGATGTAGGGTAACTCCGAACTAGTATAAAATCCTGGTGTTTTCTTTCCTTTAATGCTTTTATTTAATATTTGCATTTGTGTTTGATTCTGTGATTATATCTGTGTCTACAAATTGCATTTGTTGTTGATTAAATTACATAAGTTTCAAAAAGATTTAGAAAACCCATAAAACACTATTCATCCCCTCTAGTGTTATTCCAACCTTAAGATCCGTAATTCGCATTTCTCACATACGTATGTCACATGACAATGACACCATTTACAATAATCAACAAATAAGATAACGCGCTATGATAATAATCACTTAGCTTTCATATTGCTATTTCCATCACCAAGTTCTCACATCACCACAACATTTCAAAAGTCCCACACGACCACGATCCTCACAGAAGCTTTTTTTAACTACGAATTTATGGAAGTCTTAAATCACAATAACCATCTCAAGGTCTTGCGTTCACCACAGTTTTCTCCAAAGCCCCACTTCGCCATCGCCACCATTAATGTAACATTCCCTATCTAGAGGCCCAAAGCTAAGTGTTATAGATGTTATAGTCATTTATAATATTAACTTACGATGACTAAATACGGATCTGTTAATGGTATTTACTTGAATATTAAACAAATCATAGACTTCAAAACACATGTTCCATATTGTAAAATACACAATCCCAAGACATTTTCCAAGCAATGTTCAAGTACAATTATTACAAAAATATGCCAAGAGCGACATAAGATGATGCCCCCTAGATGACCAGTGTAATATAATGTAATAACTGAGATGATGCACACAATGGAAATAAACAGCAAAATATATCAACAACTAATTAATAGCTACCCGACAGCCTCATGCTCGCCTTTAGTAGCTTTATTCATCATCCTACTAAAACCCTGAAAAGCCTCAACCCTCAGTGTAACGATCCAGAAGTTTTGCCAATTAAAATTTGTATATTTAATTGATTTTTAAATAATTAAAAGATAATTTTATAAGTCGAATAATTTATTTTTCGAATATCTAGATTTAATTGGATAATTAAATCGATAATTTAATAGTTGAGAATACAGAAATAATTGAAAATTAGGTTTAATATGATTGAAAATGATTTATAAAATTTTATTTAATCATATTGGAGTTATAGTGATGTTATAGAGCTTTTAAAATCGAATTAGAAGTTAATTTGTGAAAATTGAATGTTTCAATATTTAATTGACGTGTAAAAATAGCTGTTTTTCAAACAGTCTCGGATTTCTACGAAACCAGTTTCATCGGATCCGTAATGTTACATTATTTTATGCTTTCAAATTTCATGTCAATCATATTTACGGTTTGTCCGGGGCAAGCTAAAACGCGCAGAAATCGATTCGAGTGAATTTTGAATTTAAATAATTCGATTCGAAATCGTATCTTTCAAATTTGATCGAATTGGCTCCCAATATATATTGCATTGTGTTCGGAATAGGGGTAAAACATTATAAATGCCAGGCGGCACGCTTCGTTTGGAGTTCGGAAAAATTTCGGGTGAATGTGTCGCGTAATTTTCTATAAAAGGCCACCATTTCTCAAAATTTATACCAAAACCCTAACCCTAAGTTGAGCCGCCAGTTAAGAATTCAATGGACAAAAATTATCTCTTTTTCTCCCTCAATTATCTTCTAATCCATCAACAATTGCAAGAAACCTCCAACTAGTAAATTGTAGAGCACGTTGTGAACTTCGAATCCAACGGCTATGATCGCGATTGGGTCAACGGATCGATGGGAAAATGGGCTTGAAGATGTGTCTGTCGCACGCAATTTTAGGGAGATTGGAAAGGCCGAGCTCCACCTTGCTCTGGCCAAAGGTGCACGTGGTGATGGGCGTTGGAGTAGTAGTTGTTGATCGTCTTCAAAGTGCTCGATTTGGTCGCGCAATTTAAGGGGAAACGGCGACCGT
Source organism: Allium cepa (assembly GCA_030765085.1). NCBI lineage: Eukaryota > Viridiplantae > Streptophyta > Magnoliopsida > Asparagales > Amaryllidaceae > Allium > Allium cepa. Next base: position 189,402,780 of record CM060943.1, read on the forward strand.
GGGTTGTTTGAACCTGCAAAAGAACGTGAAGGAGGAAGAAGTAGGGGGCGGTCCAGATTTGAGAAGCAAGAAATCAACGGCTTTGATGCAGTTAGGGTTTTTAAATTAAAAAGAAAATGTAAATATTTATATTTAAATTTGTATTAACTTCAAAATATCATAATTTTTTCATACGAGATCCGTTTTGGACGAAACGAATTGCATTGGCTTCGTTTTGTCGAGCACTACGCTATGGAACTGGATTAGAGTCGTTTGGTGCTAGTTTGAATTTCGGGTAAAATTAAACGCGCGTTTAATTTTATTCGAAATAAAATGCTACAACTATTATCGGAAACTCAAGGTGAGAACTTCTCACTCAATCGAATTAGTTTCGATTTATATTTTAAATAGTTAGATTTAAAATTATTAATTTTATGCCTGAATGATAAATTATTATCTGTTGATGATTGAAATAGACATTATACACCGTATATTGAGCGGATGTTATTTATTAAAAACATATACCGCGAATATTTCACTGCAAAGTGAAATTGGTATTATATATGTACATGGAGTTGATTTCCCGCATTATATAGCGGATAATATTTTATAAATCCCATATACCGTGATATTCCGTATTGGAACGGGATTGGTGTTGTGCTAATGTCTGTGGATGCAGGAAAACAGGTTGGAGGGATCCAACTGGATTCCTCAACTGTATTAATTTATTTACAGATATTGTGATATTTGTTGATTATCATATTGATATATGATGTTTGGATTGTCGTGATTGATATATTGTTGCTGTTGCAGCATTGGCCTATTTTTGGAGTTTTAAAAATATTAAAGTAACGATTTTGAATTTAAAAGGATTTGTAAAGTGATTTTTGAAAGTATATGTTCTACTAAATTTTTGAATTGATTCCTTGTAAATAAATTAACATTATAAAATTTAATATTATAAAAATTATGATTTTTGTGAAATATAGTTAAAATGTGATTTTTGAAATATGGAGTTAATGAGTATAAAAAATAGTTTAAATTGAGATTTTTGAATTATTATTAACGGTTTATAATTTTTTTTTATTATATTGATATTTATAAATTAAAAATATAAGAATTATAAAATGAGTTATATTAAGTGTTAAAATGAAGTATAAATGGAATTCATAAGTAAATGGAATTTATAGATTTATAAATTGGGAAGTTATAAAATGAATAGATTTTTGTAAAATAAAAGATTTATAAGAAATTAACTTATAAATCGGATTTTGGCATTTTAATTGTGATTTTTGAATAAGTATAAATGGTTTATAGATGAGATTTTATAAAATATATATTTTATAAATCGAAATAATGGAATTATAAAAGGAGTTCTATTAATGCTGAAAATGAGGTTATAAATGGAATTTTATAAGTAGTAAGATTTTTAAATTTTGTAAATTAAAGTCTTTATAAAATATAAATGGGAATTTATAAACAGTGTTTTATAAATCCGAAACCGACTTATTTTGATAATTCAATTATTTTAGATTTTTAAGGGAGATATATTCACGATTTTGGATAGTGGATAATCCTTTAAATAAAATGTGTAGAAAAATGTTGAATTTGGTTAACAAGAATATTCGTGATTTTGGACAGTGAATATATTATTAAATAAAATGGATATGTTTTGGGAAGTGATTTTTTAAATAGAATTAAAATGATTTAAAGATGTTTTAAAATGCGTTAAGTATCGAATACATAGATTTCAACATTCATTGCTGAAATAGACGTTTTCGAGAAATAGAAGGAATAGTCGACTATAACACTGTTGTTATAGTAAATGATTTTCGAAAGGAAAAGTTTTGTATAGTATTGGGATTTATATATCTATCTTAATTTCGAATCCCTATACTAGTGATTTTGAGTCGTCGTAACGATGTTCTACGCGACATTCGTTTTGCCTAAAATAAATGTGTTTAAGCGAACGTTTTCTTGAAAGAATGAAATATATGCTTAATTTCGATTTATGTATGTTGAATATTTTCCAAGCGTTGAAAATAAATGGATTGTGAATTACTTATTATTAAATAAGTATGGAAATGTTTTCCAATATGAAGTGAATATTTTGAGATTTTATCCTTTAAAGATAAATTGAAAATGAATATTAGAAATCGATTTGAAAATCGTATATTCATAGATATTTTGGAATTGTAAATTCACTATGGAATTTGTAAAAGAAAGGGAAATTTGTTTAAAAATAAACGTTGATTTATTTTTGAAGCGTGGGAATAAATTTACGGATTTGGAACGTAAATGTAAAGTAAATCGGTAAGGATTTATTTAATTGGTTTAAATGAACCATTTTGAAATGAAAATGAATAAAGAATTGTGAATATATCCCGGGTGGGGAAGCGATTTGAAATTTGTTTTCAAAAGTTGTAAAGGTGAAAAGTGATTTGAAATTTGTTTTCAAATGTTGAAGTGTGGGAATTATATATCTTGTAAAGATATTTTTGGAAAATAAATAATTTGGAAAATAATTTGGAACTTGGTGATGTTGTGCATACCTATTGATAGTTAAATAACCGACTATCAATATTTACCCTTGAATGGGTATTTGTTGTGATTTGCTTGAATTGGAATGCCACACTTATTTTCAAAATAAGCGCTCACTATTCGGGTTAGCCGGGAAAGGACCTTGGGGTCGTATAACCCATTCCAAATATGTGATACGTCGTTATCTTGATTGCATTTGATGATCGGTGTTGAAGACCAGATATTTGTGAAAACGGAAGGATTACAGTCGAATGACTCTGCATTGGCTGATCTCCGATATAGAGGTTTTATCACCATTAGTGACGGGAAGTCCGGACGTGATTAGTGAATATCCGGATTTGCAAGGGCTTCTTTGGAAGTGCCTTCGGTTCCGTTCGATCCCGGAACGGACTTGTATGGATGTGTGTCTGACGTTACAATTTGAGATTTAAAGCTGGTTTCTATCAAATATATTTCTGTTGGTGGTGCAAAATTTATTCTTTTAGCTTAAGACCGTTCACTAAGACGTACGAGCTCAAAGGTTATGTAGTTGATGGTTACTAGTGATACATTCCCGAATTGGTAATGTGGCATACGAAGTGCTGTTGAGCATTTGGTGATCAAAGCACAACTTTTGTATAAAGCGTGGTTTTGTGGACGAGACTTCGTCGGACCTCACACCCCGGAAATGGTCAAAACAGGAAGGATGCGGCAAGGTTTTAGGGAGTAGTGCCCCTTAATGTATGTCATTTCCTTCTGGATAGAGGTGGTATCATGGTATGGAGCCCAGATACTTAACTTATGTTGTTGCTGCAAATTTATTGCTTTGTGGTTGTTGGAATCGAGGATCCTCGGATATAGATCGGTTACGATCGGGGAATGGCATACGCACGTCAGTAGTTACCTATTTTTGCAGAGGTAACCCGGCCTTGTGTTGGTAGAGATCCGGTTAGATTCTCGGGTCGTCTTTCCAGACGCGTACCCATGTGGCAATGGGAAGTTCCTTGTCCTAACCATTTGTTGGAAATCTAAAGAAAAAATACGAACCTTGTACGGTTTTAGTTGTAGAACCTGCCATTTAATATGGTAGCTATAGTAGGCATACTATAATGGTACCTATGCTGGCTAAGATTTATACTCTACTTTCGAAATATTTTCTATACTATGCACTAATAATAATATCAAAAATGATTTGATTTTCGTACTAAGCATCTTTGACTATCATAAGGAGAAATCTCCCCCAAATCTGCGTTTGCATTGTTTGTGTGCCGGGAGGCCTTATGGTAGTTTCCTTTTTTTAAAAAGCATTTCGAATTTACTTTTAAAAAAATATTCCTCTGTTTTGTTTTTTTAAAGATAAACTGTTTTAAGTTTTCACACCAGTCCCATGACTGACTCGAAGTTTATTGTTTTCCTTCCTAAACTCTGGATGCCCACCAATTTCCACACGGGCAGTCAAGAGTCAGGTTATCAGGTCATTCTAGAATTCGGGAGTTGCTGTAGAGAATTGGAGGCAAGCTGGATGGCATGACGTATTCACTAGTATATAGTATTTCTTTTCCGCTGTTTGTTTTTTTGTTGTTGTACACTCTGATGATGTAATGTAATGTAATATGATGTAATGTAATAACTGATATAATTCTTTGTTTAAAGATATTCATTTATCTATTATATGTTGTTCCGCTGCGATTGTGAGATTCTAGTATTGTTCTGTTGCTTCTTTATGTTCTCTTCTTCTATCTTTTTCTCACTTCTTCTATCCTTTTCTTCTTCTTTAACCATAACATTTCGATTTTCCGGCATTCGATTGCTTGGCAGTTGATACAGTGTATGTATTGATGTCGGTTTTCGAGCATCGAAAAATCTTAAACGTTACATTTGGTATCAAAGCATATGGTTAAGCGACAACCATGGCTCTGTTGGGAATTACTCATTAGAGATAGAGTCAGTGGTACTTTAGAATGAGTGTGAGTGAAAAAATAGTTATTAGCGCGTATTTGTTAGTGAATATAAAATGGTTTTATGTTGTGATGATTGGTTTGTTGAGTGGTATATGGATTCTGGTCGGTATATTCCATACAACTCTATCGATAGGGATCGCTAAGCACTTGTACAAAACAATTTGACACGATATTGTTTTAAAATAGGGTAAATGCAATAATTTTACCTTGATTATATTTTATATACAAAGGAATAATTTTTCAGAATTATTAAGTATATATGAATTGATTGTTTGGTCGTTAAAAATGTAAGAATGAATATAAGTTAATTAAAAGAATAATTGTATAAGCAATTGAATTATAAGGTATGGAATTATAATTAATATGATTTATAATTGTGAAATAATCTTGTATATAAAGGTGAAGCTATATGAATATATTTACCAATATGAGTTGTAGATATAAAAATGAATTTGGACTATGAATTTGAATTTTGAATCCTGTTTATTTTGGAAGTTATTTTTCAAAATTAAAAGTTAAATAGTGAAATTCTATAAGTAAAAGATTTGTAAATATGACTTATAAATAAAAGGAATTTTTTTGAAAGAATTTAAAGCACTGGATTCACTACTGTTACTGGGAAATAATAAGGGTGATGACTGCAGCATCATCAGTATCATTTTCGAGTCTCTATGTGATAGATTTGCTACCATAGTAAATTGAAATTGAAGTTTTGTTGTGATAAACAAATTTGAAATTAAAAAATCCAAGTTGAGATAAATTTGAGTTGTCATCAAAGACATGTGATTGAAATTTAACAAAAGTTAAGTTAAATAAATTAATTTGGATTAGATAAGCTATTGAAATGGAATATAACTTAAGTGAAGTTGAATAAACTTGATTTTGGTATCGAAGTAAAATAATAAAGTGAATTAAATGGATGTGAACTTGAGTTATACAAATGAAATTCAATCTTATATTGTTAAAGGAATTAGCAATTGAATTGATAAATGGGTGGAATATAAATCAATCGAATGTAAAATAAATTGATATGGAATAAAGAATGTAAGTGTTAATTCATTAGAAGCTAATAAAGTTGGGAAATTGAATAATTGAATAGAAGTCAATTTAATATAAACCAATTGAAAGTAAAAAAATGTTGGACCAAATTGAATGTAAATTAAATAATTTGGTTATGTTGAATATACATTGGTTGTTATTTGATTGTTAATTGATTGTGTATACTTCATTAAGTGTTAAATGAAAATGAATTGATGAAATGGAAAGCTATAAATCATTGAAATCAAATTGGAAGTTAAGTGACTCTTAAATAGAATTTAATTTGATTTGAAAGTGAACTAATGTGAATTTAATTAGTGAATGCAAACTAATTGAAATTGAATATGAATGAATGTTAGTAAAAACATCCAATGTTAATGAATCAAATGTGATTTAAATTGGAAAACCAATTCATTGAATATTAATGAGAATATGAATGAATATTTATTTGGATAGTTGGATGATAGTTGGATGATGGTTGGATTGTTGTTTTGATTGCATTTGTTGCTTTTATTGCAATTGCTATGTTGGCACATGTAGTTGTTATGTTACTATATGTTGTATATTGATATTACTTCCATATATGCATGTTTCTCATGGTTTGTTGAGTGTTTAGTAGGTGCGGATGGCATTTGGAGCTCGCTTTCGCGCTATATTAGCCGTATATGCTCGCTAATAAAATATAAGGTACATATCTCGGATTAAATATCGTACTTTTACACTTTTTTCCCTGCGGGATGCCTCATCACCTGATGACATGTATATATGTGATATATATACAGTCATTTTTTTCTGGATCGAGCCGCGCAAAGGAGACTATGGCGAATTTTTCCGAAAATTTAAGGCGTTAGAATTTTTTTGGGAATTTTGGAATTTTTTTTAAAACTAAGTTTGGATTTGAAAACTTAGTAAAGTTGTTGTAAGAAGTTTAACTATGGATTTTGAGAAAGTTAAACACTTAAGAGATTTGTAAAATCTAATTTGAATGGTTTGTTTTGGAAAATTAATGGATTCTGTAACCTTTTCTTGCTTGGTAATTTTGAGGACGAAATTCTTTTAAGGGGGGAAGTTTTTAACGACCAAGAAGTTTTATCAATTAAAATTTGTATATTTAATTGATTTTTAAATAATTAAAAGATAATTTTATAAGTCGAATAATTTATTTTTCGAATATCTAGATTTAATTGGATAACTAAATCGATAATTTAATCGTTGAGAATACAGAAATAATTGAAAATTGGGTTTAATATGATTGAAAATGATTTATAAAATTTAATTTAATCATATTGGAGTTATAGTGATGTTATAGAACTTTTAAAATTGAATTAGAAGTTAATTTGTGAAAATTGAATATTTTAATATTTAATTGACGTGTAAAAATAGCCGTTTTTCAAACAGTCTAGGATTTCGACGAAACCAGTTTCATCGGATCTGTAATGTTATATTATTGTATGGTTTCAAATTTCGTGTCAATCGGATTTACGGTTTGTCTGAGGCAAGCTAAAACGCACAGAAATCGATAAGAGTAAATTTTGAATTTAAATAATTCGATTCGAAATCGTATCTTTCAAATTTGATCGAATTGGCTCCCGATATATATTCCATTGTATTTGAAATAGGGGTGAAACATTATAAACGCCTGGCGGCACGCTTCGTTTGGAGTTCAGAAATTTTTTGGGTGAATAGTGTCGCGTAATTTTCTATAAAAGGCCACCATTTCTCAAAATTTATACCGAAACCCTAACCCTAAGTTGAGCCGCCAGTTAAGAATTCAATGGCCGAAAATTATCTCATTTTCTCCCTCAATTATCTTCTAATCCATCAACAATTGCAAGAAACCTCCAACTAGTAAATTGTAGAGTACGTTGTGAACTTCGAATCCAACGGCTATGATCGCGATTGGGTCAACGAATCGATGGGAAAATGGGCTTGAATACGCGCTGGTCGCGCGCAATTTTAGGGAGATCGGCAAGGTCGAGCTCCACCTTTCTCTAGCCGAAGGTGCACGTGGTGATGGGCATTGGAGTGGTAGTTGTTGATCGTCTTCAAAGTGCTCGATTTGGTCGCGCAATTTAAGGGGAAACGGCGGTCGTGGGTTCTTTGAACCTGCAAAAGAAAGTGAAGGAGGAAGAAGTAGGGGGTGGTCCAGATTTGAGAAGCAAGAAATCAACGGCTTCGATGCAGTTAGGGTTTTTAAATTAAAAAGAAAATGTAAATATGTATATTTAAATTTGTATTAACTTCAAAATATCATAATTTTTTCATACGAGGTCCGTTTTGGACGAAACAAATTGCATTGGCTTCGTTTTGTCGAGCACTACGCTATGGAACTGGATTGGAGTCGTTTGGAGCTAGTTTGAATTTCGGGTAAAATTAAACGCGCGTTTAATTTTATTCGAAATAAAACGCTACAACTATTATCGGAAACTCAAGGTGAGAACTTCTCACTCAATCGAATTAGTTTCGATTTAAATTTTAAATAGTTAGATTTAAAATTATTGATTTTATGCCTGAATGATAAATTATTATCCGTTAATGATTGAAATAGACATTATAGGCCGTATATTAAGCAGATGTTATTTATTAAAAACATATACATCGAATATTTCACTGCAAAGTGAAATTGGTATTATATATGTACATGGAGTTGATTTCCCGCATTATATAGCGGATGAGACCCTATTGCGCCGCATAATAACGGATAATATTTTATAAATCCCATATACTGCGATATTCCGTATTGGAACAGGATTGGTGTTGTGCTAATGTCTGTGGATGCAGGGAAACTGGTTGGAGGGATCCAACTGGATTCCTCAACTGTGTTGATTTATTTACAGATATTGTGATATTTGTTGATTATCATATTGATATATGATGTTTGGATTGTCGTGATTGATATATTGTTGCTGTTGCAGCATTGGCCTATTTTTGGAGTTTTAAAAATATTAAAGCAACAATTTTGAATTTAAAAGGATTTGTAAAGTGATTTTCGAAAGTATATGTTTTACTAAATATTTGAATTGATTCCTTGTAAATAAATTAACGTTATAAAATTTAATATTATAAAAATTATGATTTTTGTGAAATATAGTCAAAATGTAATTTTTGAAATATGGAGTTAATGAATTTATAAAATAGTTTAAATTGGGATTTTTGAATTATTATTAACGGTTTATAAAAAAGATTTATAATATTGATATTTATAAATTAAAAATATAGGAATTATAAAACGAGTTTTATTAAATGTTAAAATGAAGTGTAAATGGATTTCATAAGTAAATGGAATTTATAGATATATAAATTGGGAAGTTATAAAATGAATAGATTTTTGTAAAATAAAAGATTTGTAAGAAATTAACTTATAAATCAGATTTTGGCATTTTAAATGAGATTTTTGAATAAGTATAAATGGTTTATAGATGAGATTTATAAAATATATATTTTATAAATCGAAATAATTGAATTATAAAAGGAGTTCTGTTAATGCTGAAAATGAGGTTATAAACGGAATTTTATAAGTAGTAAGATTTTTAAATTTTGTAAATTGAAGTCTTTATAAAATATAAATGGGAATTTATAAACATTGTTTTATAAATCCGAAACCGACTTATTTTGATAAGTCAATTATTTTAGATTTTTAAGGGAGATATATTCACGATTTTGGATATTGGATAATCCTTTAAATAAATTGTGTAGAAAAATGTTGAATTTGGTTAACAAGAATATTCGTGATTTTGGACAGTGAATATATTATTAAATAAAATGGATATGTTTTGGGAAGTGATGTTAAATAGAATTAAAACGATTTAAAGATGTTTTAAAATGCGTTAAGTATCACAGATTTCAACATTCATTGTTGAAATAGACATTTTCGAGAAATAGAAGGAATAGTGGACTATAACACTGTTGTTATAGTAAATGATTTTCGAAAGGAAAAGTTTTGTATAGTATTGGGATTTATATATCTATCTTAATTTCGAATCCCTATACTAGTGATTTTGAGTTGTCGTAACGATATTCTACGCGACATTCGTTTTGACTGAAATAAATGTGATTAAGCGAACGTTTTCTTTAAAGAATGAAATATATGCTTAATTTCGATTTAAGTATATTGAAAATTTTCCAAGTGTTGAAAATAAATGGATTGTGAATTACTTATTATTAAATAAGTATGGAAATGTTTTCCAATACGAAGTGAATATTTTGAGATTTTATCCTTTAAAGATAAATTGAAAATGAATATTAGAAATCGATTTGAAAATCGTATATTCATAGATATTTTGGAATTGTAAATTCACTATGGAATTTGTAAAAGAAAGGGAAATTGGTTTAAAAATAAATGTTGATTTATTTTTGAAGTGTGGGAATAAATTTACGGATTTGAAACGTAAATGTAAAGTAAATCGGTAAGGATTTATTTAATTGATTTAAATGAACCACTTTGAAATGAAAATGAATAAAGACTTGTGAATATATCCCGTGTAGGGAAATGATTTGAAACTTGTTTTCAAAAGTTGTAAAGGTGAAAAGTGATTTGAAATTTGTTTTCAAATGTTGAAGTGTGGAAATTATATATCTTGTAAAGATATTTTTGGAAAATAAATAATTTGGAAAATTATTTGGAACTTGGTGATGTTGTGCATACCTATTGATAGTTAAATAACCGACTATCAATATTTACCCTTGAATGGGTATTTGTTGTGATTTGCTTGAATTTGAATGCCACACTTATTTTCAAAATAAGCGATCACTATTCGAGTTAGCCGGGAAAGGACCTTGGGGGTCGTATAACCCATTACGAATATGTGATACGTCGTTATCTTGATTGCTTTTGATGACCGGTGTTGAAGACCGGATATTTGTGAAAACGGAAGGATTACCGTCGAATGACTCTGCATCGGCTGATCTCCGATATAGAGGTTTTATCACCCTTAGTGACGGGAAGTCCGGACGTGATTAGTGAATATCCGGATCTGCAAGGGCTTCTTTGGAAGTTCCTTCGTTTCCGTTCGATCCCGGAACGGACTTGTATGGATGTGTGTCTAACGTTATAGTTTGAGATGTAAAGCTGGTTTCTATCAAATATATTTCTGTTGGTGGCGGAGAATTTATTCTTTTAGCTTAACACCCTTCTTTGAGACGTACGAGCTCAGAGGTTATGTAGTTGATGGTTACTAGTGATACATTCCCGAATTGGTAATGTGCATACAAAGTGCTGTTGAGCATTTGATGATGAAAGCACAACTTTTGTATAAAGCGTGGCTTTATGGACGAGACTTCGTTGGACCTCACACCCCGGAAATGGTCAAAACAGGAAGGATGCGGCAAGGTTTTAGGGAGTAGCGCCCCTTAGTGTATGTCATTTCCTTTTGGATAAAGGTGGTATCATGGTATGGAGCCCAGATACTTAACCTATGTTGTTGCTGCAAATTTATTGCTTTTGTGGTTATTGGAATCGAGGATCCTCGGATATAGATGGCTTACGATCGGGGAATGGCATACGCGCATCAGTAGTTACCTATTTTTGCAGAGATAAACCGGCCTTGTGTTGGCGGAGATCCGGTTAGGTTCTCGGGTCGTCTTTCCAGAGGCGTACCCATGTGGCAATGGGAAGTTCCTTGGCCTGACCATTTGTTAGAAATCCAATTAAACAATACGATCCTTGTATGGTTTTAGTCGTAGAACCTGCCATTTAATATGGTAGCTATAGTAGGCATACTATAATGGTACCTATGCTGGCTAAGATTTATACTCTACTTTCGAAATGTTTTCTATACTATGCACTAATAATAATATCAAAAATGATTTGATTTTACGTAGTAAGCATCTTTGACTATCATAAGGAGAAATCTCCCCCAAGTCTGCGTTTGCATTGTATGTGTGCCGGGAGGCCTTATGGTAGTTTCATTTTTTTAAAAAGCATTTCGTATTTACTTCAAAAAAAATATTCCTCTGTTTTGTGTTTTTAAAGCTAAACTGTTTTAAGTTCTCACACCTGTCCCATGACTGACTCGGAGTTTATTGTTTTCCTTCCTAAACTCTGGGTGCCCACCAATTTCCACACGGGCAATCAAGAGTCAGGTTATCAGGTCATTCTAGAATTCGGGAGTTGTTGTAGAGAATTGGAGGCAAGCTGGATGGCATGGCGTATTCACTAGTATATAGTATTTCTTTTCTGCTGTTTGTTGTTGTACACTCTGATGATGTAACGTAATGTAATATGATGTAATGTAATAACTGATATAGTTCTTTGTTTAAAGATATTCATTTATCTATTATATGTTGTTCCGCTGCGATTGCGAGATTCTGATATTGTTCTGTTGTTTCTTTCTGTTCTCTTCTTCTATCTTTTTCTCTCTTCTTATATCTTTTTCTTCTTCTTTAACCATAACATTTCAGTTTTCCAGCATTCGATTGCTCGACAGTTGATATAGTGTACGTAATGATGTCGGTTTTCGAGCGTCGAAAAATCGTAAACGTTACACTCAGCCTACTCAAATCAATTTTGAGAACCTGAGAGTTTAAGGGGAAAATATAAACTTCAAATAAGACATAAAGCCTGAGGTGAATAATATTATACATCTTGGTTATCTAATGTTATGTGAGACCACCCGCTTAGTGGAACGGGTTTCCCCTCACTAACAACCTTTTAAAACATATCTTTCCTTCGTGAATCTTTTCCTGCAATGTTAGACACTCCTCTTTTGGAAGGTCTGTCCTTATCTATCGGTTAAATAAATCTCTTATAGATAGTCTGTCCATAACTTAACATCCCCCAGGGTCACCTGATCCTAATGGTTTTTGCGGGCTCACCAAAAACCTTTCTGTATACAAACATATATTCCCTTCTGTATGTATTCTTAATTTTAGTCTTACTTGTGACAGATCTCTACACACTGGAATTTTGGACTAAATTAGCTGGGGCTAATACTTAATGTATAGGGTGCAACGCTATACCAGTTCCATTTGGTATTCTAATATCTGAGTCATTTTACTTAGGGATCCTTTCCCTTAAATTTCCTTGAAAACCTTTTCAAAATGATTTAAAACCATTAAATCAAACTTAAACAAAAATATCTAATCTCTATGCTCTACTCAAAATCACCTTGCTATATTATATATATACTTTACTCAAACCTTAGTTGATGAAAACATTTAAACTTTTGAATGTGCCCCTTTCACATCCGTAGAAGGTACCCCTTTCAAGAGCATTGAAAGTACCTCTTTCAAAACCAAGTAAAGCGCTTCAGTTAACCTAGGCCGAAAGGCCAAAACCTTACTTTCGAAATAATTCGTATAGACCTTTCAAAAACCATGAAAAACCTTCTTTTTGAAAGCTTTAAAAACTTTAGACATCTTACTTTTAAGACCTTTACACATTGCCTTTCAAAACCTTTGGAAAACCTTTTCTTTTAATTCTTTCAAAGCAATCAGAAAAATTTTCCCTTTTGACCCCTTCGAAACCATTAGGGAACCATCTCTTAGAAACCTTTAAAAAGCATCAAAACCTTTATAAACTCAAACCTTTCGAAAGCACTTGGGTTTAGTTTAAAACATGTGGGAAACACCTTTCGAAACCATTTGGGTTATACTTCAACAGAGCAAAAGGGCCATTAAAACCATTTAAGTCGAAAGCCATTCTTTCAAATGCATTCCTAAGAAAAGAAGTGATGGTGTTGAAACCACCCTTTCAAAAGTATTGGAGAAGGGGCCAAGTTTAACAAAAAGTATACCTTTCGAAACCATTGACATCAAAAAGTAGAAAAGCGGCAACTAGGGGTTTCGACCCCATCGAAAGCATTACTTAAAACAAAAAAGTGCAATCCCTTCGAAACCATTCCTTTAAAAACATAAGAACGGGTTGAAAGCTAACCCAGAGAAAAGCACTTCCTTCAAAAGCAAAGCAGGTGCTATTTCTTTTTAAAACAAGAGCACACTTCTACACCATCGGAACCCAGCATTTCGAACCAGTTGCTTCTGCCTTTTACCAATTCGTTACGTACCAAGTGTATTGATACAATGTGCATTTTTTCGAAACTGATGGTAGCGAAATGCCTGTGTTAGAACCCCTAGTGTTGATAGTGGCGGAACATGCTAAAATCATGTAAATTCTATTTTTTAACTTAAAGGATAAATACTTTTCAACTAACCTTCTGTGATATCCCGGAAATTTTGGAAATATCAATTTAATAATCTGTATTTAAAATTAAATTTATTTGATAAATATTGTTAATAAAATTTGACTTGATTTAATAATCCAATCAAATAGATATTTAATTGGTGAATTTATCTTTTAAAAACTAATAAAATGTTTTCCTATTCATAATGTATATTATATATATATATATTGTGAATAGTTAAGTTTTGAATTTAATAAATAAATCTTGCTTTAAATTTCTAATATTTATTTTGATAATTTGGAAATTATTATTTTATTTAATATATAACTATTCAAAACTATTTAATAAATAACTATATGGTTTTAAGATACTTAAGGAAAATGTTTTAAATTGTTTAAATATATTTTAAGCATAAGTTTAAATTTTAAATAATATAAACGAAAGTTTATTTTATTTTCTTTTTAAATATAGCTGGATAAATATAATTTGAAATTATATATGAAAACTTAAAATACCATTTACATATTAAACATTAATTCATTTAAATAACATTAGCGATAAGTAATTTATAATTCCTTTATAAATTATTTAAATTGGTAAATATGTTATTTTCAAACAATATTAATGAGTGTATAAATATAAATAGATCTTAATATGTACAGAATTACTAAATTTAATATGTTGATATAAATTAGCTTTAAATTGGATTTTTAAAATTTAAGTAGAATTTGAATTTGAATTAATTTTGAATTCTGAAGAATAAACATTTTTAAATTATGTGAGTAAGCTTTCATTTTTATATAATTTGTTTCATTTCATTTTCTTTAAAAAGAAATGCACATATACATTTACTTATGAAAATAACTTATATATATATAAGTATTTAACAAATAAAGGAAAAAGGGTTTTATTTACTTTTAAATTAAATAAAAATTAGTAAAATATGTATATAACAAGTGTTAACATCTTAAGTAACTAATGAGACAAATGTAAATTAATAATCTACTCTAATTGACAAATGTAAAGATGTAGTACAAGTGTCATATTTGTTTTTGATTTTTTTTCTTTTAATTTTTAAATAAATCTTTTTATCTTATATAAACACATACCTCATCCCCTCATTTTCTTTTAATCTTCATTTTTCAAAGTTAAGAAGAAAATTTCAGCTGAAAACAAATTTGTTTCCAAACTCTCAAAAACCAAAATCATGTTCAAAATCTGAAATTTCCTCCTCAAACCAGAAAGTAATCTGCAAACCTTTTCTAAATTCAAATTCTTCAACTGGTAATCATTTTCCAAATTTTCATATGCAAATCTGTTCAAACATGCAAGCCTGTAACTCACCTTCAAAACAAATCTATAGTATTTTTTCCCTGTAACCATTTTACATATTTAAAATCAGATTTTCAAATGCAATGCAAACCCTTCCTCAATCAAAAGCCTGCATCTAAAATCCTGTAATCCATTGTAAAAATTAAGAGCATGCAAATCATTTTCTTCAATCCATAAAGCATTTCCAAAATCAATCTGTCTGCATTTTTTTCAAACCTGCATGCAACTGCAGTTGTAGTTCAAGGACTAAAGTTTTCAAAGGGGATTCATGTTTTATATCAAACTCAAAGAAGCATTCAAGTTGAAGTTTAAAAGCAAAGGGCACTCTGGTTTTTAAATTCAAAACAAAAAGATTTTCAGAAAATCTTATGCTCTGATTCATCACTATTTCTAGGTGAGTAATATCACTAATCTAAAAGATTAAGTATGAATCTGTTGCATGTTTTTCCCTCTAAATTAAATATGTTTTGTGTGAATGTATATTGATAGATTTCTGTGCATTTTGGATGTATAATATATGCATGTGGTTAGTAAATATCTCTGTTTACACTTTTTTAGAAAAAAAAATAAGATTCAAGCTTTGTTTTAAAATTCTTTATCTCTGGATTTAGTCACCATTAGGATTTATGTTATAAACAAAAATTGTATGTTTAATCTTAAATCAAAGTTTAAAAATTTATTTGAATCAAATTAAATTGGATATTACGCAGGAAATCAAAATGAACAGGGAGGTTTAAGTTTTGGGAAAAATTCAAACTCTCGAAATCATTAATTCTGGATTAAAATCTAAATACTTATACAAAATTATGATTTTTAAAAATGAAATCACAAATTTTAATAGAAATTTGAATGAGCAGTTTTGGTTTTGATAAAAATTGGTATTTGAGGGTCTGCTGATGTTCTCGAAGGTCAGGGAGGTCGAAGTTGCTTCTGGTGATAGTGGGGGAATCAGTGATGATGGGAAAATTGCCAGGAGGATGATCAGGGCTCGGCGGTGGCGATGTGAGGTTGATGAAGTCAGTTAACCTAGTTTCGGCTGGTCTGGAAATTGTGATCATCACGAAGTCTAGGAATGATCGAGTTTGACAAAACTCTGGGGAATGGAAGCTGGAGTATAGGAGAAGCCATGGTCGGTGGTGATGGTTCTGTGGTGATCGGAGAGGCGAGTTCGAGTCATTGACAGGTTTTGGGATCTGGTTGCAATATTGGTTTCAGGATTCTGATTTGGGGTACTGGAATGTAATTTCGAATGGATGGTGATTTTATGATGGTCGTGATGTGTTTCAGGGATCATCATCGACGTGCTCGATGTCTTGGTGGTGACCGGAGGTGTCCAGAACCACCGTGCATATGCACGGTGCAATGAATTATGTCAGGTGAAGGTTGGTGTTGTTGTTTTTTTTGTACTCGAGTTATACTCGAGTAATTCGAGTTTTGGCTCGAAGTGGTTAGGGTTTTTTCTCGAAGTAAACTGAAGGGGGTTTGGGTATATTGGTGTTTACAGGTTTCTTTGGAACACCTGTTTGATTCCAATTCATTTTAGTTTTAAAATCTGATGCGAATTTTAAGCAGAATTTAAAATATAAAATAAAGATGTAAACTAATTTTAAACCAAGTTTATAAATCTGTATTCAGAGTCTAATTTGAATCTTAGTTTGACATAATTTAAGTTTTGAAATTTAAGATATTTTAAACAACTTTAAAATGTTTTAATGGTTTGAATTTAAAAGTAAAACTTTAAATAAAATAGAGATTTAAACCATAGTTTAAATTTGGAATCAAAATCCAAATTTGAATCATAGTTTTGAATTAAAGGAAGTTTTTAAATTTAAATTGTTTAAAAACAACTTTGAATGTTTAAGGAAATTTAAAATATGATTTCTATTTTAATATGAATTTGGGTTTAAATTCCTTTAAACTTCTTTTATAAAATAAGAAATTCTTTATCATAAGTTTTAAAGGGTTTTAAAATGTTTTTAAAATTTGTTAAAGTTAAGTTTGACTTCATTTTAAATCTAAAATTTAAAATGAAATTTGAAACAAATTTAATGTAAATTGTTTTAAATTACTTTGTTAATGATAATGTAATCATTAATAAGAAATGTTTTTTTATTTTGAAGTAAATCAAAGAATTTAATGAATTGTGATTCATTAAATTAGTAAGGTAATTGAAATAAGATAATTTATTTATTTAATTAATTAAGGGTTTGAATAAATTAATTAAAGTTAAGTAATTAAGATAATTAATTTGTAATTAATATTGATTAATTTAAGTTAATTACTTAAGAAAGGTAATTTAAGAATTTTTGATAAGTTAATGAAGGTCATTAACTTAAGATTATTTAATAATTAATTAATGTAATTAATTTTGATAATTAATTGGATTGATTAATTTAGATAATCGTGTATGGAATTTGGTTAAGTATAATTACCTTATGAAGGTAATTAAAGTTATTAATTACTCATTGAAATTAATTAATTAATTAATTTGATTAGTTTAGGTTAATTAATTAAGTTTAATTAATTTAGAATAATCATTGCATGGGAACAAGTAGTTAATAAAGGATAATTACTTGGAGAAGTAATAAAGATGAGTAATTACTGAATGTAACTTATTGAAGTATGGAAGAGTTTTAGAATAAATTGCTTTGTGTAATTAATACGGAAGGTAATTAATTAGTAAAATTAAATAATAATTAATTACTTAGTGTAATTAATTTAAGCATTTATTGATTAAGTCATTCGAAAAATAATTAAGAAATGTAATTAATTAAGGGTAATTAACTACTAATAAAATTGATCAAGGATGATTAATAAATATAATTAATTATTAAATGTAATTAGTTTAGGAGTAATTAATCTACTCAATGAAGTGGTTAAGAGTAGTTAATTACTGAAGGTAATTAATCGAAAGTGATTAATAATTATGGTTTAATTAAGGTTAATTACTTAATGAAGTTAATTAATTAAAATGTAATTGGGGATCGTTAATTTATATAATTAATGATGTAGTTAAGATTGATAAATTAAGATTAATAAATCAATGATAAGTGATTAATGAAGTAATTAATTAATATAATTAATTAAGGATTAATGTAATTAATTATAATTAAGTAATTAATGAAGTAATTAAAGGTTAATTACTGTATTTGGTTAAGGATAATTAATTTGTGAAATAAATTACTTGAATGTAATTAAAGGATGATTAATCAAGGGTAATCAATCAAGGGAATTAATTAGATGATTGGTTTGTAATTAATGGTTATATAAGCAGGATTTATAGAATGAAGTAATTAATTTAATTTACTTTAAATAATTAGTGATGAAATGATTAATTGAATTCATTTTAAATTAATTATAAATGGTGTGATTAATAATCCTTGTTTATATATGGATGATACAGATTTCCTTGAATGGTTTGAATCTCAGATACGAGATAAATAATGTTGTGTGATATGGATGCTTGGTTGCATTGTGATGATAACATGAAGTATCTATGCGTGGTGATAATGTAGATTATCAATTTGTGATGATAATATGGATTATCTGTTTATGATGATAATGTTGATTATCTATTATGATGATGTGAATTATCTATCAGTGTGTATATAGATAATTAAATTGAATTGTTTTAAACTTAAAACAACTTGGCCTTAAAAGACACGTTTGAGATTTTGGTGAGACTGGGATCGGGTTTCCATATTTGGATATCCGAAAACTACATCGATCCAAATTAATGATAGGTCGTGAATCTCAAGTGAAGATGAAGATTCAGAGTGCAAGGGTTATCGTCGTTAACTCTGAGGGTGATTCCAAAATGAGTGTAACGAGATAATGCCTTTGGTTTCGTTCGAACCCGAAACGAACTTGTATGGATTGAATGCTTTTAGCACATCGTCAGGTGGATGATGAGCATTCTAAGAGATGTGTTCTCTAAAGGTAATCGTAGCCTCAAGCCTCATCAACCGGGAATGGCTAAAATAGGGGAGGTGCACCAAGGCTAAGTGGGTCATGCCCAAGTAGGACGAGATTTTCCCCTATCTAGAAGTCCCTTTTTGTTCGGCTGTGTGGGCACCTACGGGGTTGTATTGTTCGATACTATCCAACAAGGGATGGTTCCGGCTTTGTGTTGTAGGGGATTGGGTGTGATCCTTGGTACGGTGATCTAGGCCCCATACTGTGACGGGCGGTACCCCGGTAGCCCTGCCATTGTATGTAATCCAAAATCCAATAAGTGCCAACGGTTTTGATTATATTACCCATTTTTGTAGCTAGTAACTGGAAATTAATACTGTAACAATTTCGGCTATTTCATATTTACTTGAAAACCCTAGACCTATTATAATATCACCGAATTTCCTATCAAATGTTTTGGTTAGCGTAAGGTAAAAACATTTCCATGTTTATGTGTGGGAAGTCTTACGTGATACTTTTATTTTCAAAGGTTTTTCAAAATTAAGCAACTTTAACCTGTTACTCACACCAGACTCATGTCTGACTCGGAGTTTATTTCTGTTTTTCTTAAACTCTTGGGTACTCAAATTTTTATGAGTAGCCAAGGGATTCAGGTTAGCTTTGACGAATTGTGGAGGAGCAATGCAGCAAAAGGCTTCTACGTTGTAGTTATCTAGTATTCCGCTGTATTGTTTTCTCTGAGTAGTTTCCTTGTGTTGTATTAAGTTGTAATAACTAGACAGGTGTTTATAACTGTCTAGTATGTGCTGTATAAGCTGTGTAACTCTGATAGTTGTTGTATACTATGTAATACTTATGTTACTAATATAATTTATTTGTTCCGTTGTTGAGATTCTGTTGTTGTTTCTTCTTTCTTCTCTATCTTTTCTCTTTCTATCCCTTTCTTTCTTAATTCATGATGCGTCTTTCTGGTTAGTGGAAGACAGGTCGTGACACCTTCTATATTTGTCAAATTTTCACTAGTTGCCAAATCTCTTTTTCAAAAATTCTTCTAAGAGTTTAGAAATAAATAATAATTTTATTTAACAAAATACTCCTCCTCCATTTATAAATATATAAAACATTTAAGTCTCATACTTTAAATAATTTTATATATATTCATCAAAACACTTAGGAAAATTCTATAAAAATTCTAAAGAATCCCTTTTAATATATTATGTAACATATATTATTTTAGACCAAAATAACATAAGTAGTTTTATACCCAAATAATCATTTTCTTTACTAGAAAATTAATATAAAATCCAGATTAACTCAGAAAATTAGGAAAATTGAAACTCTTCTCTAAAATATCATTTCTGTTCTATATATAAAATCGCAAGTTAGTTGGTTGTCATTTAATAGGGTTTTCATATAAAAACACATCATAAATTTCATATTAACAAGGATAAATCATCAGCAAGTATTTATAAACATTTAATCATTCAAAACATGGCATAATCATGCAAAATAAGTTCAGACCATCCTTCAAACCGAAAACCATAAGAAAATGAGATGTAGCAATTATTCACTTTAGCTTCAGATTAAAGGGGTTGAGATTTGAATGAATTTGATGTTGATTAAGCTTCCCTTTTATCTTTCTTTCTCTTGCTCTTGAATATAGTGGCCGACCTTTATTTAGTATTGATTTTTGTAAATGAAATGAAAGTGATGATACAATGCTATGGGATTTGGATATTGGAAAGCCCTTTTCCTATTTTACCATCTTCTATAACACTTAACCATTTTTATTTTAGTTCATTCATTTATAAGGCTTGGCAACACTTAATCATAATCAAATCTCAATCCCCTAATCATCACATTATTTTATTTAATTTAACTAATTAAATTTCCTAAATAATGATACTAAAAATTTGTGGTGTTACAGACTCCCCTCCATAAAGAATTTCATCCTTGAAATTATGATAAGGTACACATTCAATCAATCAAAAGGTAAAACATATCAACAAACAAATGAGGATAGGCGTCTCAAATCCTATTCTTAGTCTCCCAAGTATATTCTCTCTCATCTTCGCTCCACTGGACTTTCATTAGTCTGATTGTCTTTTTCCTTAGCCTCTTCTCATCTCTTGTGACTACACAAGTCGGCTTTCTAACTATAGTCAAGTCCGGCTATACTACTAGATCAGTTAGTGCTATTGTAGTCTCCAGGTCTCTAATACACTTCCTTAGATGATAAACATGGAAAACATCATGGATTCTTGCCAAACTACTTTGCAACTTTATTCTATATGTGAGTTTCCCAAACCTCTAAACAATATGAAAAAGTCCAACAAATCTTGGTGCCAACTTTCCTAATCTTCTAAATGTAATCACACCATTCATCGGTGACACCTTAACGAGCACATGATCTTCAACAGAGAACTCTAAGTATTTCCTTCTTCTATCTGCATAACTTTTCTGCCTAGACCGAGCCCCCATCATTCTAGCTTAAATCAACTCAATCTTCTCTACAGCTTTTCTCACTAAATCCGGACCAAAGACTAATATATCCCCGGTCTCTAACCAACAAACGTGAGAATTGCATGGGCTTCCATACAAAGCTTCAAATGGTGCCATCCTAATATTAGTTTGATAACTTTTGTTATACAAAGACTTAACTAAATGTAGATGGTCTTCCCATGATCCCCTAAAATCGAACACATAATCTCTTAACCAATCATCCAAAACTTTGTTAACTCTTTCTGTTTGTCCATTTGTCCACGGATGGTAAGCGGTACTTATCTTGATCTTGGTTCCTAAAATATCATGTAGACTCTTCTTGAAATCGCTAGTGAACAAAGAATCTCTGTCACTAACAATACTACTAGGAATCTCGTGCAGTCTAACCACGTTCTTTATAAACAACTTCGCCAAAATAGTGCCATCCCAATTGACTTAACTGGAATGAAATTAGCACTTTTGGTTAGTCTATCCAATACGGCCTATACGCTTTCATTTGCTGTACTAGATCTTGGCAATCCATCAATAAATTCAATAGAAATATAATTCCATATCCAAACCGGAATATCCAATGGCTGAAGCAACCTACTTGGCTTTCGATGTTTAGCCTTTTGCCTATTGGAAATTCAAGCACTGATTCACCCATAAGCCAACATCCCACTTCTTTCCTTCCAAGAAGAAACTTCTCTTCATATGCTAATACATCTTAGTTCCTTTTTGATGAATAGTGAACTTCAAACAATGACATTCCTCTAAAACTTCCTTCCTAACGTCCCTTATATTCGAAACACATAACCTTCCTTTCTTTCTCCACCAGTCGTTCTGGTCAGGACTGAAATCCTTTAAGTCACAGCTCTCCATTCCATCCTTTACTTCCTGATCCGTTCCACTAAAACTAGATCTCCTCCTATTTAGAAGCTATTCTTTCGACCATTACCAGTGGAACATCTAAACAAGATAACACAACTCTTTCTCTACTAGATCTACCCTCAGATCTCCACTGAACTCTAAATTCTACTTCCAAATCCTTCCACTTAGTAATCGTCGCCAACACTGCATTTTGATGCTTCCTGCTAAGTGCATTGGCCACCTTATTACTTTTCCTTAATGTGTACTCAATCCAAAAATCATAAGCACCAATAAACTAACCGTCACTATTGTCTCATGTTAAGCCCCTTCTGAGAGAACAAATACTTTAACATCTTATGATCCGTATATAGCTAAACCACTCTCCCAAAAGGTAATGCCCCATACCATCAAAGCAAAAATAACTATAGCTAATTCCAAGTCATACGTTGGATATCTAACCTCATGTGGTATAAGCTATCGAGAAGCATAAGCAATCACTTTACCTCTCTGCATCAACGCAGCTCCTAATCCAGTTCTACATGCATCTGTACAAACCAACAAATCCAAATTCCCCTTAGAAAAAACCAATACAGGTGCGTGGGGAAATAAGTGTTTCCAGCTCTGGAATGCTTCCTGACACTTATCGGTCAATGCAAACTTTACATCCTTTTACATTAGCTTGGCCATCGGCATTGCTATCCACGAAAAATCCTTAATTAACATCCGATAATACCCAGCTAACCCAAAGAAAATTCTTTATCTCAGTCACTACCTCGGGTCTTTTTCATTATTTCACTACTTCAATCTTAGTCAGATCTACAGACAACCCTTTCTCTAAGACTACATGACCAAGAAACTTCATTTCCTTCATTTAGAAATGGCACTTGGAAAACTTTGCCTTCAACCGATGTTGCCTTAACTTCTCAAACACAACTCTAAAAAAACTTCATGCTCCTCTCATCCTTTGAGTATATCATAATATCATCTACAAAAACCAACACGAACCTATCCAATTTCTCTTGGAAAACTCTATTCATCAAATCCACAAAGAATGTCCGCACATTAGTTATAACGACATAACTAACCATTCGTACGATCCATATCTTCTCCTAAACGCTATCAAAGTTGTACTGTCCTCCATTACTCTAAGCTTATGATAACTTATCGCCAAATTCAACTGAGAGAATACCTTGGCACTACTCAACTGATCGAAAAAATAGTCAATTCTCGACAATCGATATCGATTCTTCATCGTCCTTTCACTCAACTTATAATAATCGGTACATAGCCTTTAAATCCTTCCAGCTTCTTAGCAAATAGTGCTGCTCCCCAAGCCGAACTACTCGGTCTGATAAAACTCTTGCCTTCCAAATCCACCAAACGCACCTTCAATTCCCACATCTCTATAGGTATTATCCTGCTTGGTGGTCTACTCACTGGTTCTACTACAGGCACCAAATCTATCCGAAACTCAATGGCTCATTTCGATGGCAATCCAACTACAGGCTCAAAGACCTCCACGAGTTCTTTAACTACGAAAACTCAACTCAACTCGTCTTCCAGCTCCACAACCCCCAATAAAGCACTCACCTCACAACTATGTTTTCCATGGTATAAACTATCATATCACTACAATTAGGGTGTCTAAGCGATTTCCTATCGTGGCAAAATGTCCTAGCATCATCCTCACTTAACCAATCCATACCTAATATAACTCTGAACCCTATAAAGTCAAACACATGCAGACATCAAACAAAGGTATGATCTAACAAATCAAACTCTAGGTGGTCACACTTCATCCCGAGTGTCGCATACCCTTCTATTGGATTTGCAACCTTTAAGAAAGTAACCAAATATGAGAGTTCTTGGTTAAGCTTATCTACCAAAAATTGAGATATAAAAGAATGCAATGCACCAGTATCGAACAGAACGCTAACATACCATGAATCTAAAGCTTACCTCCCAAAACTGCCTTTCCCTTCTCTTGCATTGTTGGCTTCGAAGTAGCAAGCTCCAATGAATATACCTTGCCTTTTCCATCCTTAGCGGGAACTTTGCATTGATTCTTCTAGTGGCCTATCTGATCGCAGTTGAAGCACCTGATGTTCTTCTTCCCAATCACTTCTTTCGCTTTTCCAGTACGACACTCGTTAGCAAAATGCCCCTTCTTGTCGCACTTAAAAAAAACTACCTCAGACTTCCCTTTCTTCGCTGCTCCACCCTTCTTGTGAAAGAACTTCCTCTTTTGGCCTTCCCTAACCTGGACCTCCTTCTCCTTTTTTTCTTCCAGATAAGCAAGAATCTCTTCATATCTTAACTCCATCTCCACTATCACATCATAAGAATCTATAATATGTAGTATGGTAGCCCTTGCCAACTAAGGCTTCAATCCCTTGATAAACTTTTCATTCCACTTCATTACTATGTCCATAGTAGCATAACCATATCGGGCTAGCTCTTCAAACTGCTAGCATACTCCAAAACAGACATTTCTCCTTGCTCTTACTCATCAAAGTTTATGGTCAAAACAGACTAAGCCATCACTAACAAGAACGTCTCCTTGAACCTCCTTTTAAACTTTTCCCACGTCATTGTCTCCTTATCCACACCAGCAATCACACCATTCCACAAAAACAAAGTGGCTTCTTGAAGTTGTCTCGAAACAAGCCTCCTTTTCTACTCATCATTGAGCCTCAAGTCAATAAAAATCCTTTCACAATGTAGGAGCCAGTTTTCCACCTCGATGGCATCTTCGGTTCTAATAAATGGCTTCCTTCAAAGCTTAGCATTCTCCGCTCAATTTAGCATAATTTTTAACAACTGGAGATTCCTGAATTACTACTCCTGCATTCCGTCCAACAACTCCAGCAACAATTCCAACTTACATCATATTCATGAAAAACTGATACAGTGGTCCCATATCCACTTGTGGGACTCCAACACCAATGTTTTCATCTTGAGCTTAACCTTGGTTCCTTCTCATATTTGATTGGGCATTTCCATTTATGGTGGTGCTGTCCCACCTAGGTTAACTCTGCTTCTTCTAACGTCCATATCTATGTTCAAGCCTTGTGAGATATAGAAGAATAGCCTAAGAGAGATATGAGAATAAAGATAAGTGTATACCTACATATAGCAAACCTTTTTTTAGTTAAAGTATTTCATAAACCTATGCTCTAATGCCAAGTTGTAACATTCCCTATCTAGAGGCCCAAAGCCTAGCGCTAAATGCTACAGTCATCTATAGTATTAACTTCCGGTGACTAAATACGGCTATGTTAATGGTATCCATACTATTGAATGCACTTGAATATGAAACAAATCTTAGGTCTCAAAACAACATTTTCCATTAGATTTCAAAATCCATTTTCCATATTCAAACTAGACAATCCGTAGATGTGTCCCTGACAATAATCAATGATAATTATTACAAAAATTTCCACGAATGACATACAATGATGCCCCTTTGGTTGACCAGAGTAATATACTGTCATAACTAACACTATAGCGGAAATAGATAACAAAATAGAACAACGACTCCTAAATAGCTATCCAACATCCTCCTGCTCACTTTCGGTAGCTTTATTCGTCATTCTGCTAAAAACCTGAAAAGCCTCAACCCTCAGCCTACTCAAATTAATTTTAAGCATCCGAGAGTTTAAGGGGGAAAACATAAACTTCGAGTTAGACATAAAGCCTAGTGGACTAATACTATACTTCTCGGTTATGTAATGTTAAGCGAGACCACGCCCCTTTGGGGAATGGGTTTCCCCTCACTAACATCATTTTAAAATATATCATTCCTCTGCAAATCTTTTCCTGCAACCACAACTGGTTAAAACTATACAGCATCGTTATATAAACATACATATCATATAATAAATGAACTATCTATTTGAACACTATAGTTTCGTTTAGCAAATAACTAACCTTTGGCTGACTTGGACCTACCAGACAATATAATTAAAATTTATCTAACACCTATTAGATACTCCTCTTCTAAACGGTCTGTCCTTAACTATCTGTTAAATACTTTTCTTTTGGAGGTCTGTCCCTAACTTAACATCTCCCATGGTCATCTGATCCTAGTGGTTTTGCAGGCTCACCAATAACATATCTATACACAAACATATATTCCCTTCTATGTGCACTCATAATTTTAGTCTTACCTATGACAAAGCCCTACACATTGTAATTTTGGACTAAATTAATTGTGGCTAATAGCTAATGTATATGGCACGACCCTACACTAGTCCTATCTGGTATACTAATATCTGAGTCATTTTACTTAGGGATCCTTTCCCTTAAATTTCATTGAAAACCTTTTCAAAATGATTTAAAACCTTTAAACCAAACATAAAAAAGAAAATATCTAATCTCTATACTTTACTTAAAATCATCTTGCCATGTGATATATACTTCACTCATACCTTAGTTGATGAAACATTTAACTTTTGAAAGTATCCCTTTGGAATCCATAGAAAGTACCCCTTTCAAAACCATTAAAATTATCTCTTTCGAAACTAAGTAAAACTCTTTTTTTTAACCAAGGCCGAAAGGCTAAAACTTTCCTTTCAAAACCATTCATATAACCTTTCGAAACCTAGGAAAAACCTTCCTTTCGAAAGCTTTAAAAACCTTCCTTTCGAAAGCTTTAAAAACCTTAGACATCTTACTTTTAAAACCTTTAGACATTGGCTTTTGAAACATTTGGAAAACCTTTTCTTTTAATCCTTTCGAAGCAATCAGAAAAAATTTCCCTTTGGACCCATTCGAAACTATTGGGGAACCACCCCTTAGAAACCTTTCCTTAAGACCTTTTGAAAGCATCAAAACCTTTCTAAACTCAAACCTTTTGGGAGCACTTAGGTTCAATTTAAAACATGTGGGAAACGCCTTTCGAAACCATTTAAACCATCTCTTTCGAAACCATTTAAACCATCTCTTTCGAAACCATTTGGGTAATACTTCAACAGAGAAAAAAGGTCATCAAAACCATTTAAGTAAAAAGTCATTCTTTTGAAAGCATTCCTAAGCAAAGAAGTGATGGTGTCGAAACCATACTTCCAAAAGCATTGGAGCATTAGAGAAGTGGTTAAGTGTAAAACAAAGTATACATTTCGTAACCAATGACTTCGAAAGGTAGAAAAGTGGCAGTTAGGGGTTTCGGCCACTTCGAAAGCATTACCTAAAACAAAAAAGCACAAGTCCTTCGTAACCATTCCTTTAAAAAGATATGGTCAGGTCGAAAGTTAACCCAGTCGAAAGCACTTCCTTCAAATGCAAAGCAGACTCCATTTATTCTAAAAAAAGAGCACGCTTCGAACCCATCGGAACCCAGCGTTTCGACCCAGTTGCTTCCGCCTTTTTCCAATTCGCTACGTACCAATTGCATTGATTCGAAACTAATGGTTGCTAAATGTCTAGGTCAGAACCTCTGGTGTCGAAAGTGGCGGAACATGCTAAAATCATGTAAATTTAGTTTTGAACTTAAAGGTCAAATGCTTTTCAACTAACCTACTATGTGTGCCAAATTTTCATCGGTTGCCAAATCTCTTAATTAAAAGTGCTGCCAAGATTTCAGAAATAAACAATAATTTTATTTACAAAATACACCTTCTCCTTTTATCAATATATAAAATATTTAAGTTGCATACCTTAAATAATTTTATATATATTCATCAAAACAATTAGGAAAATTCTATAAAAATTCCAAAAAAATTCTTATTTAATATGTTTTCTAACATATATTATAGGCCCAAAAAATTAATTATTTAGCTGTAAGTAATTTTATACCCAAATAATCATTTTCTTCACTAGAAAATTAATATAATATCCACATTAATTCGAAAAATTATGAAAATTTAAACCCATCTTTAAAATATCATTTTTGATTTATGTCTAAAATCGCAAGGCATTCGCAGTTAATAGGGTTTTCATATCAAACAAATCAAAAAATTCGTATGAATAAAGATAAATAATCAACAAGTATATAAAAACATTTAATCATTCAAAACATGGCATAATCATGCAAAATAACTTCGAATAATCCTTAAAACCAAAAACCATAAGAGAGTGAGATGTGGTAAATATTCACCTTAGCTTGTGATTAAAGATTTTGAGATTTGAATGAATTTGATGTTGGTTAAACATCCCCTTTATCTTTCTTTCTCTCGCTCTTGAAAATGGTGGCCCGCCTCAAATTAGTTCTGATTTTTGTAAATGAAATGAAAGTGATGATATAAGGCTAAGGGTATTGGGTATTAGAAAGCCATTTGTCCTATTTTCCCCTTCTGTATAACAATCAACCATTTTTATTTTAGTTCAACATTTACATGGCATAGCTACCCTTAATCATAATCAAATCTCAATGCCCTAGTCATCACATTATTTTATTTATTTTAGCGAATTAAATTTCCTAAATAATGTTACTAAAAATATAGGTTGTTACAATCAACGCCCATTGGATACATGATGACTTATTCTACGACCACTCAGGTTGGTGGCACCTTGTGTCATAATTGGATTCAGTGTTCGTTTGCGTAAATATCTTGTAGGTACTGCGTAACATCTCCCATTTCAACGCCTGAAAATAAGTGCACGAATGGTGTAATCATCCATAGCATTAATTTCCAGTCATAAAATGAGATCAATTAATTGTATTTATAATATCTAGAGTACAAGAATATAAAGTTTTCAAAAAGACATTTCATTAATAAACTTTCATATTCATTACATATCCCACTCGTTGCCCACATTCAAAGAAAATATAATAATTTCATAATACTTCAAGAGTGACATATTAGATGCTGCTTTGGTTGATCAGAGTCAAATACTTGATAGTTATAAATCTATCGCTACATCCGTCAAAAAAGAAAATGACACAGCAGAAAATAAAAGCTCCTAATAATAGCTAGCTTGCCTCCTATAAGTCTTCGAAAGGTTATTCGTAAGACTTGAAAACCCCTACTCCCGGCCTACTTAAGTGACCACTCGGGAGTATAAGGAGCAAAAACAAAGAACTTAGGTTAGGCAAAATGTCTAATGTGAACAATAATATAACATCAGAATTAAAATAGATATCTAGTGAGACTATGCCACTAAGCGGAATGAGTTTTCCTCTTACTGGTATTTTATTCAAATATGTTAATCCTAAATCATGCACCTACAATCACATTGGTTAGATCATCATAATATAATCATATGCGGGCATGCATTGTGGGAAAGTTTGACTAATCGGTTTTCATAGGTTATGCATTCCCATAATTTGACCAATCTCATAAAATGGACTGCTTGTCCCTAGTCTTTGGAATATCTGTCTTAAGTTAAATGGACTGTATGTCTCAAATCTAATGGACAATCCATCTCAACTTAAGTGGGTTACCCATCACACATATTATATGGACTATCTATCTTAAATTAAATGGATTGTCTTTCTCAACTCATGTGGACTACCCATCCTGTTTATTATATGAGCTATCTATCTCGAATTAAATGGACTATCCATCTTAGCTCATATTGACTACCTTGTTAACCCACCTTTTGCCAAGGCAATAAACAGGCGGATTTAACCCAACAGACTTCACGATTATCAAGGCCAGTAGCCTAGAGCGATTATTGTGAAGTCTAGAAATTAAGTCAAGCAATGATATGAAGCGAAGATCAATGAGACCAAGAGGTAGAACTCTAAAATATTCTAAGTACATATTAGTACCAAGCAGGGGATCTATGCCTATCCTTTACCTTAGGGGACCGATACATATCATCAATTTTTGTTCCAAATTGGGTGAGACCGGTACAAAGTGACAAGGAAGGCCCCGCGAGGCTATATTTCAAATTTCAAGACGTTTGGAGTTTGTATGCTCAAGCTATGGATACATTACTTCACCTAAGAAAGGGATCGATATAAATGGGATCGTATAAAAAGGGATAATTATAAAAGGGATGGGCATATTTTAGCGAAGAAAGCACAACGTGGTGGAAAATAATCATATCTCAAAATCCATAAGTCCAATGCCTATGAAATTTTGTAAGCAAGATATGGAGACCCTAGGGATCCTACCCTAGGGATCGCATCTTAAAAGGATGAAGAAAGAAGGATTGGCTAAACACAACTTTATAGAAAAGGTCGATAAACATCTCAATATCTATACATCCAATTGACATGAAACTTGGAGCACAAGCTAACTACAACAAATGGAACACCCTATAGGAATCACACATTATTTGGAGTGGGTTAGAGGGATCGACCCTATCTTGCATGGGGTTGGCTATAATAAGACTTTGCACCATATTGCAACAAAGGTCGATTAATAGCTTGAGTTCTACTAATACAATTGGAATGAAACTTGAAGGTTGTACCTAATATAACATGGAGAAGCTCTTTTAGGGATAGCATATCATTTAGAGGAGCTTGGAGGGATCGGTCCCTGTTCCTCCAAAGGGATCAGCTAAAATCAGACTATATGTAACCCCACTTTAAGGAAGCGATGATATCTTACAAATCGTAAGTCAGAATGGCACAAAATTTCAAAGGCAAGTAACTAACATTATGAGAACTGCCCAGAGGCATCGCACCCAATTTGGACACCAAAATAGGTATTGGTATCGGTCTCTATTGTGGGCCCCAATGGGCTTGAGAATTCTTGAGGGGCCTCGTCATGGCATGGAGGTTCTTCTGCTGAAATTTCTGCCCGATCCGTGCATATCTTCCCATATAAATACATCAGCCTTTGCATCAGAGAAAGGATGTTCTTTATGCTTCTCTTTATCGTAAAACTAGGTTACATTCTGCCATTTTCATTCTTGGTTTTCATGGATTTATTACTATAATTAACAATATAAACTAATAAAAGGAATTTTTTGGAGTGGATTTAGGTCATAGTTAGTCAAACCACTATAAATTTCTGCCTCTCTTTACTTTTTTTTCCGTTTTAATTTTACTATTCTTCATATTATATTCTCTACGTTTGATACGATCTAAGATCTGTGACTATATATTGGTGCTTTCACATAACTGGGTGTTGGTGGCCAATTCTTACGCCAACAACCCATCACACATACTATATGAACTATCTGTCTGAAGCCATATGGACTATCCATCATACATAGTATGTCTACCTAAGGTCATGAGGACTATCCACCACACATGTCATAGTTTTCCTTGGATTACTATGAACCCATCAAAATCGTGGAGAGTATCCATCTCATATATCATGTGGACTATCCATTGCACATCTCATAGTTTATCATGGAATATTATGATCCCATCAAAATCATATAGTAACAAAGACATAACATTCTTATTCAAATATCTTTAATTTACATTCATTGATATCCCTATTTAAGTTGTTGAACCTCTAAAATATGTGGCTTATCGAGCCATTAAATACCTTTTTCAAATAGGAAAACTCACAGAATCTATGCCTTTAAAACATGACGTCGAGCTTCTTTGTCCAATTTCTAAAACAGACATTCTAACTTTTAAAACATATGGCTATGATGCCGAAAGTATGGGTTATCAAGTTTTTATAACACATAGGCTTTCATACCTTTAAAATATACTTTTCGGTTTGCAAAACATAAGGCTTTCGAGCTTATAAACAAGGATGTCGAGTTTACGTAATGACCCACCTTTTTGGACGGTTTAAATCGACGATAAACCACACACGTCAGACTTAAACCATTTAAAAGGGAGGATTGTTATGGGTTAAATAAGAAAAGCAGAGAATGAAAGAAAAACAAATTCAGAATCTTACAACGGAATGACAAAATATAATAATCAAACAAATAGTTCATGAAGCTGTTTTAAAAATAACATTTGATTGCGCTTTTACAATACAGAATCAGAGTACTTACAATAGTAATAAATAAATAACACGCCGGAACAACATGATGTAGTGGGATAAACATAATGAATAATAATAGACTAAATCTTCATCTTCGTCCCCCAAAAGCAGTTTTCAAAACACTGAAAAGCTCAGACTGACCTAAGAGAATTGAAAAGACAAAACACTTGAGTCGGAACTAAATATCTTATGTAAGTTAAATCAACGAGAAATAAGTATGAGAGTAGCGAAATCAGAGATGTTTACGGGGTTTGACATCTCCTATCCAGTGTCTAACGTGAGTACAATAAATTAAGTGATGTTCGGGATTCCCGTCTCTTAAGGATCCGTTAAACTATCTGCATATATGGTACAATATGCAATTATAATAGTGTCTACAGTAAAGCAAAGTATTAAAATAGCATTAAGGTGTTACCTATATTCCCCTCAACACATTTTATATAATACCGTAGTCTATACAGTACTACAAATTCCACCATAAATTGGTAGACTATCAGGAAGCACTCCATAGGTATGACACAAACCAAACTCGTAGAAAGTGCGATAAGGCATGTAACAAGGCACGCGAGGCAATGCCCAGGGTAGGATACTACCGTTTTGCGGATCCGGACTGGTGGTAACGCATAGCAGCTACTACCGCCCACCTTGGAACACACTTCCATAATCAAAATGAGGGGTGGCCACAAAATCAATCATAAGGTCATAATATGATATCGAAGAAATGTGCCCGATGGGAGGAGCGACCTCACTTAGCCCGGTGTGGCTCATGTTTTAGTCATATCAAGCCGACTTAAGGGGGTCAGGGCTATAATAATACCTCATACAGAATTGTTCGTTAAACCATCCTACTTCATTCTAGAATCTTCACCATATACATAGTTGTTAAAGTGGTTTTCGGTATTGGAAGAAAGTATGACAATATCCGATCTCGGTCTCTTTAACAACCAAACATTTATTTCACACCGGATGGTTCTTTTAATTTCCAAAATCGTTTCCTAATTGATGTCAAAAATATCATATTCAATTCAAATTGCGTCACTTTCAAAACCATATTCACTTTCGAAATCATATTCACTTTCGAAATCATATTCATGTTTGAAATTATCGATAAGATAAGTTAATTAAATCCTCATTTCAGAATCATCATATTTACTCAAATATGTCATTTCATTAGCAACTATCATTTCAAATCCCAACTTAGGTTATAACGTCATTTAACCTTATTTGCTTTGAAATCAAGGATTTAAATATAAACACTTCCACTTTACACATCTGAAATATAGAAAATGGATTAGATGGTTATAAATAATTTAAATAGTTTAAATAGTTTAAAAATTAATATTTAAATAGTATGAAATACTTTAAAATAGTTTAAAATGGATTAACATGGTTTTAAATAGATTTAAATAGTTTAAATCGATTTAAATAGTTCAAATAGATTTAAATAGTTAAATAGATGAAAATAGTTTAAATAGATTTAAAATGATATAAATAGATTTAAAATAGATTGAATAAATTTAAATCAGATTAAAATGGGTTAATTAGACTAGAATAGGCTAAAATAGATTAAATTGAATTAAACATATTTAAATAGTTTAAGATAAATAAAAGAGGTTAAAATTGATTAAAGTAGTTTTGAGTAGTATAAAATAGATGCGATTAGTTTAATAGTCTACAATCTCAAAACAGGATTTAAAGATTATATTTTCAAACAGTTTATATTAAATAATAAATTTGAAATTTATATCGAATTAAACTATTTCTTCCATTTCAACACATCTGGATCATATCTAGATTTCAAATCAAAACTCAATTTCAAATCTTGAAGTGACAATTTAAGTTATTCCAATTTCAATCGATTTCAAAGCCACAATTTCAATTCATTACATAATTTTGATAAATTTCGTTTATACTTCAAATTCTACTTTAGAATTTCAATGTTTTAAATCCTTAAGTTATTCAATTAAAACAATTCTAAATTTTCAAATTAAATCCTTCAAACAATTTATTTAAAACAATTCAGTTATATAAATCAAATTCTATTTCAAAATATCCTTTAACTGAATTCAAAGTTTAAGGATTTAAAATCATTTAACTTAACAAATCTGATATATGTATAAAAATTTTCTACCCTACGGATCAATCCATGAATATTTTTACATTAATAGGTATATATAATTTCAACTAGCAATCCCAAATTAATTTTCAAATCCATGAAATTGCTCGAGTCTATCATTTCAACCCATAACGATTTCTCCCTAATCTATCAGATCATTCAGGTATGTATCATTTCAACCTATAGGGAACTTGCAGTGTTATAACGATATAAAATATAACATCCAGACATGTAATATCAACAATTAAACATCCATCACAATCATCGTTCAAATCAACCAATCAATAATGACAATTAACTGATTATCAACAACAACTATTTGATTGACAATATTTAATATTAAATTTAATAGTGATTAAATTCAATAAAAGTCATATTTAACAGGGATGACAATTTAAATATACCATATATCAACCAATCAATTTCTAATCACATCATAAATTTAATTTAAATAACATAAGATAATTCGGTAGTTGTGAGTGGGTTAAAACACTCACATTTGATTACAAATCGATTTGAAATCCAAATAAGGCCCAAAATTGAACATTCTCAGAATGTGTCCAAACTAGTTCCATAATGTCTGAAATTTCAATACGATCGTAGTGGAATAAACAGCGTGTGAATCCACTCTCGTACGCAAAAGTTGTCGATGTTAAAACGATTGAAATTCAAAATTAAAATAAATGAAAATAATAAATTAACATACCATGTCATCACGTATCTTCCGCATTCTCGAGAAACCCTAGTAGCAGACCTGATTAATCACATGAAACCTAGGGTAGCCAGCACCTCAAATCTCCTCGTCGTGCTGCCTACTGGCAAAGTCGTCCAGATCGAACAACTCCAGAGTTCACGTCACCCATGGCCGCACCTCCCATTGTCGAGCGACGCCTCTAGTTCCACCAAGGACGAACAACCGCCGTCCTGTTCAAATGTCCATCACGGTGAATCCAAACAACTCCACACCCAAGTAGCCTCATGGATAGAACCTGCTCGTTACCCTCTACGAGCCTATGTCCTCCAATCAAGCCATCGTCGAAGATCCACCGATAAATGAGGCCATTGCCTATGAACAGTCAAGAATAAATCACTAATTCCTAGACAAATGATGAATTAAGTCAAGAAATGAATTGCGCCAGTGAATTATGCTTATCTAGAACTTCGAAACGGTATATAATATGTTAGGGTTTGGAGGAGTTTGAATTTTTGAAATTGATTTTGATTTGAATTTGGATTTGGGGATTTAGGATTTTAGCCACTGAGAAGAGAGTAATGACAGAAATTTCGGTATGTACAGTAATGAGAAACAAAAAGGCTGCTAACGTTAGAGCAAAACTATTTATATAAACAAAGCCGGATAAGAAAGAATATCATATCGAATGGGTACGAATGACAATAACGACCCGAAAAGCCCATTCTGTCTCCTAAACGGAAGTAAGTCATCTTATATATCAAAATAGATGGTTTCAATATTTTTAAACTCAATGGAATAGCTTTTAGGTCCTAATTCCATTTTATGAAGAAGTTAGCTTTTAAAATCAGCTTATTTCAAATTAATTTCAGTTAAATTGATTTCTACGCGTTTCGAGCACGTACGATCAAACGACAAGTCCGATCGCTATGAAACTTGAAATTCTATAATAATTCACCGTTACAGAGCGTATGAAATTGGTTTCATCACAATCCAAAACAATGGCCAAAATGGCTATTTTCACGTTAGTTAAATAAATTATTATTAAATTAATTAAATCGTTTTTCAATTCAATTTTTATAACTGACAAATTTTATCATTTCTAACTACACAGAAAGTAACAATCTTTTCAAAACCAATTTCCCATGTCAAATTCAACGTTAATTATTTCATAATTACAATGTTTAGTTTCAATTGCAATAAACCCATTAATTATAATTTAAATTCCAATAATTTGATTAAATTTGATTTCAATCTTTTTATTCAATCAAACATTATCTAATAGACATAATTAACATTGGTTTACATTTTATTACATCAATATTCCATAGTTATACTCCTTAAATTCACATTAACTGCAATATTTAATTGGATTTAATTGCAATTGATTTCCAATTTATTACAACGAATTAATTAGTGAATTTATAATTGACCATCGTTAGAACTTACTAATTCAACACATATACAAGTTTACTGTTTACAAACATAAGCTAATAAATTCACATATTGATTAATTATTCTATAATAACCAATGTCAATTAATTACATACAGTTTTACCGTTTAATACAATATTTGGTTTATTTCCTTGTTTACCCTTTATAACCAATTATAGATTTCCAATCATTCCAATTAATTGGAATTACAATAAAATAGTTATTCATTATCGTAAATTAACATTACTAACATTTTATTCTAGTTATTTTTCTTATTGATAAATCATAAATTTTATTTCTTACAATATTAAATTACAAAATCTTTTTAAATTAAATATTTCTGATTATCGAAAATTACGGGTCGTCACACTCTCCCCCACCTAAAACTTTTCATCCTCGAAAAGAGAAAAGAAGGAAATAATGAATTAGTATCTTATTCAAAGTATTCAATTTATAAAAATTTAATTTACATAATTAAATAAATTTAAACAAAATAGTTCAATTTATAACAATTAAATATTTCATATTCAAGTTCAATAAAAGTTTGAAAACATTTCCACTTTCACAAAAATTTCTAAGTCCAAAATTCACGAAAATTTTTGGCAGAGTCTCCTTTGTACGGAGAGGTCTGGGTGAAATAACAATATCAATAATAACCACATATATATCATATTTAAAAATAAAATATCCCAAACCATGGGAAAATAATATAATTTCGCTATAAAACCGTAATCCGAAAACGTATACTGTTTATCGGGCAAACAACGCTTATTTTATGAAATCAAATGTAGTAGCTATTGCTTCCATAGTATTTCACTTATGTAATCCAAAAGGGTTGTAATTATGTAAAAGAGAAATATTTAGTTGTTTCAATAACAAATCAACACAACAAAACAATCACTCGTAAACAAAACTATAAAATCATCACATGAAATCAAAGTTATCAACCATCCATCCATACCAACCAAAACAAATAGTTTGTTCGAGTTTAGATAACCGCATAAAATGATAAATAAACTTATTAAGTATACCATACACTCAACAGTCTAAAATAATAACTTAATACATTATTTATACATCCTTATACAGTTAGAAGCATCCATTCCCAAACATCCCATAAGCCAAACAACAATGATTTCAAGTATTATTTAAGCTCATTCTTATTAATTTCCTTTCACAATATTTACTGTTCATCGGTTTCATTCTTCTATACAATGCTTATTTTCATTAATTTAAATTCATTACTTACAAAATTCATTTTCCATTTCATTCATACAATGCAATGTTTCCATTAGCTTACATTCATTTACATACATAAATTATTTCTATCCAATTATTTAAAATAAACAATGGATTCATTATTAGATTATTGCACACATTTTATTTCAAATTAATTCACATTTATTATTTACTTTGATTTCCTTTAACATCAATATTCATATGTGAAGCAACTCGTACTTAATTTTTTTTGTTTTCTTTTCACTTTTATTTCTTTCACATATAGTATTCACTTTAACTATTTACCTTAATTATAATTGGCTTCAAACATCACTTAAGTTTATAATCATTTACTTACATTATTTACTTTTCTATTAAATTTATTCAGTAGCACTTCAAACTATTAACTAAAGTTTATAATATTCTTAACCATCTTAATTATACATTTATAAATGTAATTCCATTGAACATTTCCATTATTAATGTTTTACTTATATAATATTATATCACATATTTCTATTTAACATTTCAGATTTTAACATTTTGTTAAGTTATACATATGTCTATTAGAATGTAATTGAATGTTAAACAAATATACCCTATTCATTTTAGTTAACAAAATGTTCAATATTTACATCTTCTAAATTTTCATTATTCTTTAATTTACAAGTTTCCAATTTCTTATATGTTTCATTAATCACTTAGCATCTAATTCTTATTTTTCTTATTTCAGTAGTTTCCAATTATGAATATAGTCAAGATTTCATTCATTACAATAACTGAAACAACTAATTACACAAACTTAAGAACTAAATATTGGGTTCCATTTTCAAATCATTTAAAATAATATATATACTCATAACTTATACATCCAATCATATTTAGTAATTGAAGTTTAAGATTTGTTATCAAAACAAATGTGTAGTAAAACTACTACAACGGTCTTCCCACTTTGAAACTCGAAAATGAACGTCGATGTTGCATGCACCCATCACCGAAATTATTTTCCAATGACAGAGTGGGGAGTACAGAACTTATTTTCTTTAGAATTTATTCAAAACATTTCTTTCAAATCATATTGATATATACATATATCATAAAATACTTCCAAACAGTACTAATATTATATTCCAAAGTCCTTTGAAATAAATTTACAAAATCCCAGAACTTGAGTTCTCAAATTCTCAATTCTTATTATTTAATCTGTAAATCTTATTTTACAAACAATATTTATAAAATTTCACTACCTAAAAACAATATATCACATCCAACTATATCCATTTCTAAAATTTATTCTTTTATATACAAAATATAATACTAGGAAAAATTATTTCATTTACTTATATTTCAAAACAATATTATGTCGGTCTACACTATTATAAGTGTAGAAATCCCTATCTAAACTATAACGTCCCATGTATCGACTAGAATTTATGAATACTAAATAGAACAAATTAACACAATATAATTTTTTTTTATCACACTAGCAAGTACGCTCTCTCATATGTATACGCTCAAATGAACTCATTCTAGAGTTACCACCTTATATCTAATGAGTTAGTCCCCGCAAAGCTAAGGTTATCGTTAAACCTAAACTCTAATACCTAATGTAACCACCCACCTTTTTGGACGGTTTAAATCGACGATGAACCACATATGTCAGACTCAAACCATTCAAAAGGGAGGGTTGTTATGGGATAAATAAGAAAAGCAGAGAAAGAAAGAAAAAACACAGAATCTCACAACGGAATGACAAATTATGATAATCAAAAAATAGTTCATGAAGTTTTTTTACAAATAACATTTGATAACACTTAAATCAGAATACTTACATCAGTAATAAATAATACGATGGAACAACATGATGCAGTGGGATAAACATAATGAATAATAGCACTACAAAATCTTCGTCTTCGTCCTCGAAAAGCAGTCTTTGATACACTGAAAAGCGCAGACTGACCCGAGCGAATTGAAAAGAAAAAATACTCGAGTTTGAACGAAAAGGTCTTATGTAAGTTAAATCAACAGTAAATAAATATGAGTGCAATAGCCTAAGAGATGTTTACGAGGTTTGACATCTTTTATCCAGTGTCTAATGTGAGTGCAATTACTTAAGAGATGTTTGGGATTCCCGTCTCCTAAAGATCCATTAAACTATCTACATACATAGTACAATATGCTATTATAATAGTATCTACAGTAAAGTACTAAAATAGCACTAAGGTGTTACCTATATCCCCCTTAACGCATTTTATATAATGTCATAGTCCATACAGCACTGTAAACTACACCGTAAACTGGTGGGCTATCAGGGAGCACTCCATAGGTATGACACAAACCAAACTCGTAGAAGGCACGATAAGGCATGTGACAAGGCACGCTAGGCAATGCCTAGGGTATGATACTACCATTTTGCGGATCCGGACTGGTGGTAACGCATAGCAGCTACTACCACCCACCTAGGAACACACTTCCAAAATAAAAATCGAGGGGTGGCCACCAAATCAATCACACGGTCATAATATGGTATCGAAGAAATGTGCCCAATAGGAGGAGCAACATCACTTGGCCCACCGTGGCTCCTGTTTTAGTCACATCAATGTAACGACCCGAGAATTTCGATCCCAAAAATTTCAGATAGTTATGAAAAAGAAGAAAGAGATAGAAGAAGAAGAACAGAAACATTAACCTCTCACATTCGCAGCGGATAAATATAATAATAAATAATAATAACAGTTTACAAAAGAATGCTATATCTGTCGATTACATTTAATATACATCAGAGTTTCACATTATATACAGTCATTGAATATTTACAATTATCATGTCTCAGATTAACAATAATATAAATTCAACGGAAATACTCTATACGATATTGCCATCCAGCTCGCCTCCTGAGCTCCAGAACGTCCTAACCTGAAAATCTGTAATACTCGGTCTGACCCGAGCATTACACCAAAGTAACACCCGGGTCAGGCTGGAAACTAGCGTGAGTAAACCCAACTAACATGCAATACCAAAACAAACATCTTATATAAACCCGAGGTAACTTATATCAATTTAACCAATTCACAATTTGTTATAGACAATGCTTATTTCACATATAAATTTCCAAGTACCAAACTTAGATAAAATAACAATTCGCTTAAATCATTTTATTCCAGCCTATTTATTTCACAAATCAATTTATAAAAATTCGAAGTGGTTACGGGTATTTCCTAATACCCGCCCCCGGTCTCTTCGAAACTCATGTCATCCTAACCCAAGTTATCCAAATGAAATTCACAACATTTCATATCAGAGATATCAACTCATTCAAAGCATCCAATACCATTCAATCGCCCATAAGCAAAGCCTATTTGCTACCAATATTAATTAAATTAATCCTGATTGAATTTCTAATCTCAACCATTTAGAATTCTTCACTTGTCATTAATTTATTTCAAATAAATCAATCAATCATCCCTCCATTTGTCATCTTAATTAATCACCATGGGTTAATTATCCTTCAATTACTTTCAAGTAATTATCTTTAATTAATTTCAAAATATTAATTATGCATTACCAAAATCAATAAGTAATATTTAAGTATCTCATAAATTACTTAACTATATTAATTTCATTCATCCTTAATTACTTATTGACTAATTTTTCATAAGTCACTTATTTTGATAAATCAATCTTTTACTACGTCATTTGATTATAAAAATTATGATTTCCCATTTACATTTCAATTTATCCTAATCTAATTTAATTACGTTAAATAATTAATCATTTATTAAACCACACATGTTAGTCACTTTTGATTTACCTCGACCTGTAATTATCTACCTTGTTATTTACTTCATTTAAATAAATTAATTATTCCTCAATTAATTATCTTAATTAATCTCTTGATTAATTTTACAAAGTAATTATATTTTATTAATTACATTAAGTAATAACCCATCAAGCCATTCATTGATTATTCTACATTAATTAAACTTAATAAATGA
The DNA here is from genome assembly GCA_030765085.1 of Allium cepa. Classification (NCBI taxonomy): domain Eukaryota; kingdom Viridiplantae; phylum Streptophyta; class Magnoliopsida; order Asparagales; family Amaryllidaceae; genus Allium; species Allium cepa. Next base: position 189,444,298 of record CM060943.1, read on the forward strand.
GCTTAAACCTTCATTAATTAATTCAAACCCTTAATTACTAAATTAATCAACCCAAATCATTAATTAATTGCATTAATTAATTATCCATTTTATTTACTCTATTAATTCGATGAATCATAAATCATTAAGCCCTTAACAACGTTATAATGAAAACATTTTCCTATTTATAACTTTATATCTAAATGATTTAAAAAAAAACCCGAATACTTCGAGTCAACCACAAATAACTCGAGATCCAACCAAAACAAAGTCACATCTTCATTAATAGCACACCCAATCAATTTATTCATCCAACCAATTATTTAAATTTAACCATTTAAATTTAAATAAAATCTAACAGTGTGAGATTTACTCACCTTGATTTGTTTGCAGCCCATTTCCATTTTAGTTTGTTTTCTTCCAAATTTTGACCTTGAACAAACATTTTTGGTTTATTAATATTCGAACAAACGAGAAATTAAATTTCCCTTTGATAAATCAAATTAACTAGTGATTTTATATATATTTTTTTTTCTAACATGTATTTCTTTTCTTACTTCAGTAAGGAACACTAAGATCTTCTAATCATTTCCAAAGTTTATAACCGAAATTTATTCCCAAAGTCAAATATTTTAAATTTCAATCCAGAAAGAAGAATACAAGAAGCTGCTCACCCCACAATGTTGTCACCTCCTCCACTGCTCGTACACACCAAATTCTCATCGTACGAACGCTCAGGCTTCTTAGCATCACCTTCGAAACTCAAGCCCCTGCTTGCGTCGTCGTCACCAAAATTTTCCACGCCCTCGATTCCACCAAATTCCGGCCCCACAGCCATACCTCCGACCTACTGCACTGTAGCACGGCTCTTAACCCTAGGTGAAAACGCGACCGCTCCAACTACTCCTCCTCCATGAATCGACCCGGCCTCACAAATCTACCAAATCGATCGCCCCACCTTGCAGCCCAGATCTTCGAACTCGACTCGATTCGAGTTGATTTTGAAACGCGCGACCAACAAACCACGCGCGAACAGTCGCGACGTCCCTAAGCTGCGATCTTTTTTTTATTAAACACGAGCTTTGATTTCTTTCCCCTTGCTTCCATTTTTTCTAGTGAATTCGAACTCGATTTCCTGTTTGAACGGAGAGGAGAAGAACGGACTCGATTTAAAGAGAATAGGGAGAGAAGGCAGCAATCATGTTTTCTCGGTACTGTGGAAGAAGGGAAAAGGAGGTCGCATCCCTCTTTTATTTTTGAAGAGTTCGATTTAAATTCTGTTGTTGGATTAGAGAGAAGAAGACGAAGATAAAATAGATATTTTGGGGAAGATTCCTGCGTACGATTGATGACGTATAAAAATATCTGGTGTTGTTAAAAATATCTCGGCAAATTACTTTTAATTTAATTATAATATAAAACTTCCGAACGTCTTGTTAAGCAGAACACAAAATCCCAACCCCAAATCAGACATGCCGACAGACGTTTATAAGGTTTTACCCGCATTCCGAACACAATGGAATGCGTTTCGGAAGCTAATTCAATCGTATGAGCGAGTTACAGAAGTATACAATCAATTTTAAATTAAATCGATTAAAATAGTTCTAAGCGTTTTGAGCTGACAGGGTCAAATAACAACTCCGATTGCTACGAAAATTGAAATCGGATAATAACTAAATATTACGGATCAAATGGAACTAATTTCATAAAATTCCAAGACTGTGCCTCGGAAGGCTATTTTTAAATATCGATTAAACGATATATTTTTAAAACGGAACAAAACACTTCCAAACTAAATTTTAACACTTTCACTACCTTCAGTGCTATCAATATAAATTTTATAAGCCTTCAAATTATTTTTAACACGCTTAAAATTCCATATTCAACATTTTACCTAATTTCAATTATTAAATTCAATATTTAAACTATATAATTCAATGATTTAATTATCAAGTAAATATTGGTATCTTGAATTCAAGTTAAAATTAACTTTTAAATATCTTAAAATCAATCAGTTATTCCAATTTAAATTGTTAAAATTTCCGGGTCGTCACATTCCTCCCCCCTTAAAAGAATTTCGTCCCCAAAATTACTAGTTAGGAAGAATGATCCAATACCCGTTTACTTTTTCCCAAACCCACAATTCAACATCCTACCAACTATCTTTTATTAAAGATCCACTATTACTTCAATCAACTTCCCAAAACCGTCTATAGTTTCTAACACCATTATTTACTCCACTTATTCAAATTTAAATTTAAAATTCGAATCTAAATTATCACAACTTCCTCAAAAATATTTCTAACTCTCTAAATTTTTGAATTTTTTTGCCAGCGTCTCCTTTGCGCGGCTAGCTCAGTACAACTACAAAAGGCCTCTACGGGCTCCCTAAATTCCAAAAGAAAACAAAAGCCAAGTGGCTACATCAAAAACCCAATCCAATTCATATAGAAACTAAAATACATACCTTTTTGTCGGGCAATTCAAATTTATCTTTTGGATCCAAATCCAATTTCTTTTCCCTTAATACCTGCATATCCTGCTTAGCAACAATATTCAATCATAACCTTTCAAATCATTTCATACATTTTCCTACATAAGTTTCATACCCACTTTTATTCAAATTAGTTTCTCCCACTTTCATACGAATTCAATTTATTTTAAATTTTTCATATTGAATTTTATCTTTCAAGTATAACTGATTCATATTAGTTTCATTTACTAATTTACTTAAATTTCCAATTTGAAATTGTTTTGTCATTAACAAAAATTTTCTCAAAAATTTTCAAAAATTTCTAACTCCCAAAATTTTCGAAATTTTTTGGCAGAGTCTCCTTTGTACGGAGGAGCTTTTGCAATTTGACAAGAGATATAAATATATATACATCGAACCACACGGTCGGAAAAAGCAAAAACATTTCATATTTCCTAATTTTATAGCGTAGGCATACCTTATTTAGCATTTTAAGTGAGCAGCTTATTTATCTTTGCAATAGGATACCCCAAATCTAGCCAAACGGCTTCCCTGTACCTGTACTTACTCAATTTAAATATGTAAGTGCCATATATAGAAATTCTATTAGCATTTCACTTACTTTTAATGGTTAAACGCAAGCAATTCAAAAGCAACTAACACCAAACGCTTACCATAAGCGATTTATATAATTTAAAGCTAATCCAATTGCTTCCAACCAAATTTATATGCCATTTTATTCAATTTTAATGGTTTACAACGCAATTGCTTACATTCAATTCATTTTTAAGCAAAACAAACTCGTATTCATATCAATTGATTCAAAAATCAATGCTGTTTGCTTCCACTAATTCATAGAATTTAATTAAATCTTGACAATCATTTCTACACAATTTGATAATATCCATGTGAATAAATAATTACTTAAGTTTTATAACCAATTAAAATTGATTCCAACTCAATTTTATTTAATTCAATTCCATTTTAATTTATTCACAATCATTTTATTTAGCTCGACACATTCCATTAAATTCAGTTGGCCCATCCATTTTAATTTTAATTTTAATTCACCTTCTCAATGTATCAAAATAATATCCAAGCACACACTTAACACACTTATACTTCAAATTAATATGCCACCGAACTTAAGTTCGCTCTGATAATCCACTTCCAATCACAACTTCGATTTAGTTTTTATTCAATCAGACTTCATCCATTTATTATTTAATTCAATTAACCCATTTTAAAATTTTAATTTACTTAATTAATTCATTATCGAATTTATTTTATTAATACAAGGCCATTCTCAATTTATTTTTATTCACTTGGGTTTTGTTTTGCAGCTCAAACAATTTCTATTATAATCACTTCTCTTATATCCAATTTACTTGCAAATTTCATTAAATATTATTCAAATCACCTTTGAATTTTATTTGTAAGTCAACCATCGCATTTTCAATCCAACTCTATTTTATTTCCATTTTATAGCATCTTCACTTATTCAATTCATTATCAAATCCAAGTTGAATTCTATTTACAATTCTAATTCACTTTTCAAACTCTATTATTAATTTACAATCCATTTGTTTAACCAAGTTAAATTTTCGTTAACATACTCTATCAAATAATTATTTATTAACTTACTTCCAACTTTTAATTCAATATTCGATTTTAATTACAAAATCACTTCATTAAAATTCTAGTTTGGATTTCCTTTTTATTTCCCAAAACTCCAACACTTTTATTTAAAAAATTTGGAAGTGCTTTTAAATTTATATCATACTATTAAAATAGCTTTTTATCAAAATATTTCGTATAACTCGATGTCTCAACCAGTACATCCTGGTTCTTACAGAAATTCAGTCATACGTTAATCAGGCGTAGGACTGAAAACCTATAAGTACTTGGTAAACTCGTTTTCAACACCCAGTGAAAATACTTGGAAAATAGTGTTATAGAAAATATAAAAAACAGTTTTTGAAAATAGAGGAAATATTTTTAGTGAGGATGCTCTGAAAATCATCACCCGCATCCATGGTCGCAGTTAACCCGATGGTTACGTTGCCATCCCGACAAAATCCATAGATAACTGTAGGCCTCCGCGCCCCTCGATTACACCATGGAACCCATCACAGATCGCAGCTACAACCGGGGTTACGTAGCCATCACAGCAAAAACCCATATAACTGTAGGCATCAGCGCCATCGAATTTCGCTGCCAAAAATGAAACTTCTCCACTCCACCTGACCATAGATCGTAGTCTACCGATGTTGCGTTGCCTTCCCGGCAAAATCAAGTGTAGACCATTGGCACTCATCCTCCACATGAATTTCGCTATGGTCCCCACAGTAGATCGCGGCGACATCGAGTTACACTGTCGTCACAGCATAACCAAAATACCTCTGTAGGCATCAGCGCCATCGACTTTCGCTACCTAATAATCCTCAGGAACTAGTTTTGTCCGGACTCCTCACAGGATCAACTTTAGTAACCCCCCCTGGGGCTCAAGGCAGCACCAGCCAGTGGCACTCCTGAGAAGTTCATTTCAAGGGAGCGCCTTTTCCCCCAGAGCCATCATCAAAACATTTTATACTATACACGTATAGTATCTTCAAATCATACACCTAGTATGATCTCATACAAAGCTCATTTATACAAAATCGATTATTCCAAAATCGATAATTCTCAAACTAGGCTTTCCAAATTCTCATATTGATTTTACCCGCAAATCAAAAGCCTTTCCAAATCCAAAGGTTCTCGAGACCTTTTCCAAAATCCTCATATGATCCTTTATATATATATATATATATATATATATATATATATATATATATATACAGATATATATAATTTTTAAAACTTCGGATCATTTCAAACTTGAATAAAACCCTTTTATACTTCAAACACTTTCAAAAATATTTTCTTCTGGCTATAGATTTATCAAGGGGAGTTTTATCTCATATAACAAAGATATATAGCTTCATTTATTCAAAATCAAATATTCACATTTGACTTCTCTTTCTAATATCAATTTCATTCAAATCCGCACGATGTACACTTGTCATTCGTACGCTATACCAATCTGATCGCTCACTCGATCACACAATTTTACTTCCGAACTAGTATCGTCCACCCGACTTCCTAGTGCGGTCACAGATCTAGTTTCTTGATCAGAAACCGCCATTCTCCTTGCATAGCTATAACTATGATAGAGAATATCCAGAACCTATCAACAATCCATATCCAGGTTCGCCGTCGAAAATCAAGTGAAAAATTCCGACTCGGATCGATAAACTATCTCGAAATTCTGTGCTCGAATCTGTATCAAATCGCTATGCGAAAAGAATAATACACGTACATCCTACATATTTATTTCCATTGATTATCAGCCAAATCAATTTCCTTTCCATTCACACTTCCTTTAATTGCCGTTGAGTTGTCACTTCAATTTTTACCTTAGTTGAGTATTTAAACCAATTAACAGTGTGAACTCCGACCAGTTTTATAAAATAGCTTGAAAATTTAAAAATAGATAAGTAGATGAAAATAATTATTAGTTTACCAAATAGCTATAAAATAGTTAACTAATTGTAAAATAGTCGAAAAATAATTGAATAGTTTCAAAGATTCTAAATAATCGCAAAATAGTTGTAAAATAGAAATTAGTTTGTGAAATAGTTGTAAAATAGTAATTAATTTAGGAAACAGTTGAAAAATGGTTAAATAGCTCCAAAAGTAATTGTAAACCAAGTATAAAATAATTTGGCTTTAAGAAAGAAAAGTTGTATATATTAAATAGCCTAGAAAAATAAGTTTATATTAAAACAATTTATATTGAAAATGGTCAAGAGTCAAACTGTTCACTTCCCAACTAATTTCCATTTAATTGACTCAATTCCAGCTTGAATAACTTCAATTTCTATTAAATTTTATTTAAACCCAAGTCAAGTCGAATCAATCTTGATTCTCTTCCCAATTTAAAAAAAATCCATTTAATTTTAATCATGTTCAACTTATATTATAATTTCAAATTATTCCAATCAATGTGAATTATTATCAATTGAACCCATTTCAAATTCAAATCATTTCGATATAATCCAATCTAATTTCCCATTTAAAATTTTAAACGTATACATCTTCAATCACCAATCCACTTAAGTCAAACCAAATTCAATTTTGAACTAATTCAATTTAAATCTTGCACTTAAACTATCTCGAATTATATAAATTCGAGTTAAACTCTCAAAGGTTGGTTTACCTTCTTAAACCCAATTAACTTTTATTCAAAGTTTTAATCAGTTTAATTTCTGAGTTCAATTCTCAAAATTCCATTTTAAATTATCTTAACTTATGTATTTCATGGTTCAATACAAATTTATTTTAAAATTTTAATTTATTATTCAATTTTAATCTTCCAGTTTGAAGCCAGTTCTTAAACAAGTTTATTTTACAATTCAATTATTCAAACCTATTTTATTTTATTTATACAATTCCATTCTTAATTTAAAGATTTTTATTTACAATAGGATGATATCATCCAATTTATTTAAAATGTCCATTAATTTTCAATTTTTAAATCTCAAACCCGATTTGAGATCACACAAACTACTAATTCAAATTGTTCATTCAACTTATTTAACTTCTCCCAAGTTAAATTCAATTTACTTAATCTAGTCAACCTTACTCAATTTGAATTTCCGCTTCAACTTCAAAATTCTTTCCCTCTTATAAGTTCAAAACTTATATCACTTTGGGTTTTTACATCACACTTCTGGAAAAAAATCAAAACTCAACCTCTTAGAGTTTACTTCATTATTTCAAATTATCTTTGATATCATGTATATCCGTACATATATACATATTTATTTCTTGGCCCTCTCAGCCATGTTTTAAAATTTTAAACCACCCTTGGTTTTAAATTCAAATCAAACTTCAAACAACCCATTGTTTTCAACAAGTCCCAATTACCCAAATAATACTTATTTATTATTTTTCATTACTTTGAAACAAAATTTTCAAATTCTGGGACCAGATTTAGAATTTCATTTTCAATCACTTAAATTTTAATTTAGTTGTATTTCTCTTTCTACTTAATTTAGTTCCAATTCAAGACTTTAGTTTGGTTGTATTATATTACTTCTTAGTTTTAATTTCAATAATTAACAACCAATCACCTTAATATTTGTTAGAAGGAAATATTGCTTTATATATCAAAATATATTTTTATATAAAATCATTTAAAATCTTTATAAGCAAATAACAAGTACGCTCTCATATATATATATATATATATATATATTCAACTCATTCTAGAGTACTACAGACTCTATTTAACGAGTAATCCCCACCAGAGCCAAGGTTCTTGCTTAACCTTGCTCTGATACCAAATGTAACGACCCGAGATTTCGATCCCGAAAATTTCAGATAGTTATGAAAAAGAAGAAAGAGATAGAAGAAGAAGAACAGAAACATTAACCTCTCACATTCGCAGCGGATAAATATAATAATAAATAATAATAACAGTTTACAAAAGAATACTATATCTGTCGACTATACATCAGAGTTTCACATTATATACAGTTACTGAATATTTACAATTATCATGTCTCAGATTAACAATAATATAAATACAACGGAAATACTCTATATGATATTGCCATCCAGCTCGCCTCCTGAGCTCCAGAATGTCCTAACCTGAAAATCTGTAATAGTCGGTCTGACCCGAGCATTACACCAAAGTAACACCTGGGTCAGGCTCGAAACCAGCGTGAGTAAACCCAACTAACATGGAATACCAAAACAAACATCTTATATAAACCCGAGGTAACTTATATCAATTTAACCAATTCACAATTTGTTATAGACAATGCTTATTTCACATATAAATTTCTAAGTACCAAACTTAGATAAAATAATCCAATTCGCTTAAATCATTTTATTCCAGCCTATTGATTTCACAAATCAATTTATAAAAATTCGAAGTAGATTCGGGTATTTCCTAATACCCGACCCCGGTCTCTTCGAAACTCATGTCATCCTAACCCAAGTTATCCAAATGAAATTCACAACATTTCATATCAGAGATATCAACTCATTCAAAGCATCCAATACCATTCAATCGCCCATAAGAAAAGCCTGTTTGCTATCAATATTAATTAAATTAATTCTGATTGAATTTCTAATCTCAACCATTTAGAATTCTTCACTTGTCATTAATTTATTTCAAATAAATCAATCAATCATCCCTTCATTTGTCATCTTAATTAATCACCATGGGTTAATTATCCTTCAATTACTTTCAAGTAATTATCTTTAATTAATTTCACAATATTAATTATGCTTTACCAAAATCAATAAGTAATCTTTAGGTATCTCATAAATTAATTAACTATATTAATTTCATTCATTCTTAATTGCTTATTCACTAATTTTTCATAAGTCACTTATTTTGACAAATCAATCTTTTACTACATCATTTGATTATAAAAAATATGATTTCCCATTTACATTTAAATTTATCCTAATCTAATTTAATTACGTTAAATAATTAATCATTTATTAAACCACACATATTAATCACTTTTGATTTACCTCGACCTGTAATTATCTACCTTGTTATTTACTTCATTTAAATAAATTAATTATTCCTTAATTAATTATCTTAATTAATCTCTTGATTAATTTTACAAAGTAATTATATTTTATTAATTACATTAAGTAATAACCCATCAAGCCATTCATTGATTATTCTACATTAATTAAACTTAATAAATGAGCTTAAACCTTCATTAATTAATTCAAACCCTTAATTACTAAATTAATCAACCCAAATCATTAATTAATTGTGTTAATTAATTATCCATTTTATTTACTCTATTAATTCGATGAATCATAAATCATTAAGCCCTTAACAACGTTATAATGAAAATATTTTCTTATTTATAACTTTATATCTAAATGATTTAAAAAAAACCCGAATACTTCGACTCAACCATAAATAACTCGAGATCCAACCAAAACAAAGTCACATCATCATTAGTAGCACACCCAATCAATTTATTCATCCAATCAATTATTTAAATTTAACCATTTAAATTTAAATAAAATCCAACGGTGTGAGATTTACTCACCTTGATTTGTTCGCAGCCCACTTCCATTTTAGTTTGTTTTCTTCCAAATTTTGACCTTGAACAAACATTTCTGGTTTATTAATATTCGAACAAACGAGAAATTAAATTTCCCTTTGATAAATCAAATTAACTAGTGATTTTATATATATATATATATATATATATATATTCTAACATGTATTTCTTTTCTTACTTCGGTAAGGAACACTAAGATCTTCTAATCATTTCCAAAGTTTATGTAACGACCCCGGATTTTTATATATATTTAAAATGATAATTAAAATCTATTTTTGAAGAAAACGGTGAAATTAATCGATTTAGTGATGTGAGTTTCCCCGAGTTCAAATATATTCTATATAAATCATTTGAATTTTTAAATATTGTATATGTATATATGTGAATATATATATATATATATATATATGTATGTATGTATGTATATTTGGGTATATATGAGTCAATTTGAAATTATAAAATCTTGTGTGTGTGTATATATATTTTGATTTGAATTTAAATCTTAGATGAATGGTTTAATAAATATTTGAGTTATAAAATAAATTAAGAAAAAAATATATATATATATATAGTAACTCATAAATAAATTTTAACAACATGTTAAAATAGAAGTTATTCATACTATGAAGTAATAAGACAAAGCAGTGGAACAAAACATATATATATGAATTAACTTGCAAAACAAACCAGCTATATTTAAACATTAAAACAAAATGTGTGAGCAAATAAAATGAAGAAGCAAGACAAGAAACAAGTAAACATATAAATGAAGTATTCCAAAACAAAAATACATACAAGTATGTAGCTTGCAAAAGAAAGAAATCAAATAGAATACAAAGCAGGTTACAAAGCTAACTAAATAAACATATGCAAGGCAAGTATAAACAAAATAAAGTATAAACAAAAGTGCACTGGTACAAACATGAACAAAGCAAAGACTGCACATTAATATTTTAAAAGAAAAAGCATGAAGACAATAAACATATATTTAATTAATGCAAAGTATATCTCCAGCCACCAATAAGTAAAGGGAAGTGAAATAAATATGCAAGGCTAGAGTAAGCTAAAGAAAAGAAAGTACAGGTAAGTATGGACTGAAGTAAGGCATGTGGTATGTGCAGTAGTATGTAAATCAAAGAAAAAGGAAAATATGCTTATTAACTATCTATCAAACATAAACAAAGTAAAATGTACATCATTCCAGCCGAGTAAGTAATGCAAGCAAGGAAAAATCTCTGACTTGAAGATTTATAAACAAATTCTAAGTACAAAAAAAGAAAAAAAAAAGAAAAAGAAAACATCACTATATTGTACATTAAAACATACTATCACCTGTACAGAATAACAACATTCTGTAGGCTTCTTTCTTTATATAGTCATCTTCCTCTCAGTTTTGTTCGTTCCAAACTGCTAAAGTAGTATCATCTATAATCTAAACAAAACTTCAGTAAAAACAACAATGCAAATCAGATCAAATTTAAAAGCTTCAGCTAACAACTCAAGACAGTTTCAAAATTGTGAGTAACTCAACCCAGTTTTCTATGTTTATTGAAATGCCTGTGAGTAACTTATTCTTTTTAGATACTTTTAAAATATAAAACTGTTGCTTAGACATATATAGGTATATTTGTGAGTAGCAATTAGTTTTCTACTTAAAAATTTGTTGCATTTGCTCTGTGTATCTATGTTGTTCATCTCTCTGCTTAAGTTCCAGAGTATCAGATCACCAAGAAAAATTTCATTTCTTCCTCTCTGATCAATGTTAAGCCTTGCTTCCAAAAACAAGTATGTATGTTTTAGTTTGAGTTTCCATCTAAAAATAATTGCATAACATAAAAATGCATATAGAATGAAAGCTCAAGTTTTTTCAGTAAAGGACCTTGTTTCTGGAAATTTCCAGTATCACATAACATTGATTCAATTATATAACTCGAATCTACATTCAAAGATAGGAATTTTAAAACAAATTTGAGGATTTTTAGCTAAGCATTCTAGGAGCAGTTCATAGTTGAACAATTCTTGTATTTTAACCATTTCCTGAGGATCAAATCGATTTTAAATGGTATGGTTGTGCTGGAAGCAAGTTTGAACATAGAGGATATCAGGAAAATTGTTGAATAAATTTTCTAATTCACGAATTGGTTGAACGAATCAAAGATAGGGTTTAACAGCCTGTTTTATCGCCGAGTTTTCGAATGGGTTTCACGACGTCGTGACGCAATCGGGGTCGATCGCGATTGGTGCCGTGGTTGCTTGAAGGTGCGGCGTAGCTTCGGGAACGATGGCGTGGTGCCTGGTGGTCGGGGCGTGGCGAACGGGGCGCTGCCAGGTTTGGATGGTGGTGGGTACTTTCGTTTCCAGGTTTGGGATTTTGCCTCGATTTCGATTTTGAGGCAACGGTGAAGTTCGAGGGATCAGAACGTGCTCGGGGGGGGGGGGGGGGATGGTCGATATGCTTGACGTCGCGGTGAGGCCAGAAGATGGTCAACGGCGATGTGCACGTGTACCGTGCACACTTGGATCTGGAAGAACAGAAAAAGAGAAGAAGAAGAAGAAAGGGGAAGCTCGAGTTTGAACACGTGAAAAAGCATTTTTGACTCGAAGCAACCTGGGTCTGAATTTATGAAGGGGGAAACTCGCGTTTGGCTCGGGGAAGACGCGACTTATTCGAGTGGATGACACGAAGTAAAGGAAGGAAGGACTCGAAGTAAATTCTGGTTGTCTCGAGTCAGTGTTGTTCAGGCATTTGAACTTGTCTGTTCCAGGCTTTAAAACTTAGTTCAAAATTCAAAACAGGATTTAAACTATGTTTTAAATGTAAAGTTAAAGTATAGATTCAATTGAATTTTTGAATCTAGGGTTTTAAAATGAATTTGGATTTTAAATCAAGGTGTTAAAAGCAAGTTTAAATCAAAGTTAAATTTATAGATTCAAGTTTTCATGAATTCGAATCTGAATAAATCAGTTTTTTTTATCTGAATGTTTAGATTAAGTAGTTAGATTAAAAGCTTTTTCTTATATAAGTAATAAGTGTTATTTACATTTATTTTTGAGGATTTTTGATTGAATTGGATCAATGATTAAAAGAATGATCATTTTAAATTTAAATTCGAAATGAAATTTAAATTCAAATTCAAGAGTGTAATGTTTTACCACTTTAATGCTAATGAAATCATTATAAAGAAATGAATTGTCTTAAAAATAATTAGAAAAAAATATATATAGGATTTAACCAATAAGGAAATTAAAGAATGATTTATTTAATTTTACAAATAAATAATTAGATTAATTTATAATTAGAATTGATTAATAATAAATTAATCTAAGATAATTTCTTAAGAAAGTAATTTAAGAAATGTTATTAGAAAATGAAGATAATTAATTAAGGATTATTTCATAATTAATTATATAATGTGATAAACATTAGGAATTAATTAGATTAATTCATTAAGATAATCATTGTAAATTGTTAAAAATAATTACTTAATGAAAGTAATTAAGGATTTACCACTTATTGTAATTAAATTTGGATATTTTGATTAATAAAGTGAATTAATTTAGTTTAATTAATTTAATAAAACCATTTGATAAATTAATTTATATCAAATGATTTGGAATTAATAAATCAGAATTGGATAACAAATTCATAAGTAATTAATTTAATTGGAGATAAATTGAATTAATAAGGATTAAACAACCCTGTTTATAAATGATTATTGAATGCTTGACCTTACTTATGAATGATCATATTGTATGAAATGCCTTGAATTGATTATCCTATCTGATCTGTGATATCTTGTTCTGTGACTGTGTATAAATTATCCATTCATTTACATTGTTATATTATCTGTGAATCTGTGAATGGGCGATAAGCTTTATAGTTATATCGCTTATCAACTATATTTCTGTGTTTGATCTGAAATGAATGAATGATGTTGCACTATTGTGTTAAACCCGTGGACCACACCATACACACACCAATATGGATTTCACGAGGAAATCGATTAAGTCGCAGATTTTCGAAATAGTTAAATTTGAATTTTTAAATTCAAATGTTTTGGAAATGGAATCGGAATAAATGTGAAAAGCTTTTAGAATGAAATTTCAAAATAAAATTTATTATTTTTTACTTGATTAAGTTTGGAATTTAAATAATTTGATTTAAATTTAAATTCAATACTTGAAATTGAATTCTGTAATTTGAAACTAGGGATTTATGATATTATACTAGTCATTATGAGTTAAATCATTTTAAAGTATTATTTTTGGGAATTTGAATTTAACCCAAGAATTTCAACTCGTATAAATGAATCAGATTTCCAAAAGGAAAACTGTTGTTTTCAAATGATAAACACTTTTAGATAAGAACTGAGATTCCAGTTAATTAAGGGAATTTCAAGATTGAATAGAGAAATGATTTTCCTAAGTTATGAATGAATTCTTTTTGAAAGCTATGAATTAAATCTGTTTATTTTTAACAGATTTAAATTGATGATTTGTTTAAATCAAATTGAAATGAAATTGTTTTGAAGACTATGAGTTAAATCTTTGATTTAAAGATTTAACGAGTTAATCAAATTGAAATGAAAATTGATTTGGAAAATCTGTGAATGAATCTTTTGTTTAAAAGATTAAAATGTGAAAATTGTTTAAACCGTTAAAGGTTGTGAAAATGAATCTTTTTGTTTAAAGATTGAAAATGGTAATTTGTTAAGCCATTTGAAGAAAATTTTTGGGTAATAAGTTGTGACTTAATTGAAATCCCATATCCATATGTTTCGAAAATATTTTCGCTCACTATTCGGTTTAGCCGGGAAAGGACCTTTGTGTCGTATAACCCATTCTGAATATGTGATTTGACGTTATGGATAGCATTTGAAGACCGGTGATGAAGACCGGGTATTTGCGAAAGCGATAGGATGACCTATCGATTGTTTCTGCACCGAGTCGCGCCAGTATAGAAACTCCCTAAGTGATGGGAAATCCGATCGGGATTGTGAATATCCGGATTGCAAGGACTTCTTTGTAAGTACCTTCGGTTCTGTTCGATCCCAGAACAGACTTGTATGAAATTGTATGCCTGACATTACAAGTTGAGATATAAAGCCGATTTCTTTCAAATATATTTCTGTTGGTGGCGGAGAATTTATTCTCTTAGCTTAACACCCTTCTCTGAGACGTACGAGCTCAGAGGTTATATAGTTGAAGGTTATCAGCGATATATTCCCAATTTTGGTAATGTGACATGCTGAGTGTTGCTGTGAAATGATCATTGTGTTGATTATTTATGATAGGATCATTTATTTGATCGTCTATCTCTATGATCATTTGTTGACCCAAAGCATGGCTTTTGTATAAAGTATGTTTTTGTGGACGTGACTTCGTCGAGCCTCACACCTCGTGAATGGTCAAAACAGGAAAGAAGCAGCAAGGTTATGAGGGGTAGCGCCCTTTAGGATATGTGCATTTCCTTCTGGAAAAGGGTGGTATCATGGTATGGAGCCCAGATACTTACTCATGTTGAAACACTTTATTATTATGATTGTGTGAATTGATTAGAGAGCTCTCGGATAAAGGTCCCAAAGGACCGGGGGATGGCATATTCGGTCAGTTGTTACTCAGTTAGGGGTAACCCGGCCTTGTGTTGGTAGAGATCCGGTTTGGTTCTCGGGGATGTCCATCCAGAGGCATTCTCATGTGGCAATGGGAAGTTCCTTGGCCTGATCATTCGTTGGAAATCCAAAGAAACAATACGATCTTGTACGGTATTAGTTGTAGAACCTATCATTCACTTATGGTAGCGCCCCACTGTTTGGATGGTAGCTATAGTAGGCATACGATAATGGTCGTATGTTGGCTAAGATTTATATTCTACTTTCGAAATGAATTTTTCCTACACTATGCACTAGTAATAATATCAAATGTTTCTTTTAATGCGTATCAAGAATCTTTGACTATCATAAGGAGAAATCTCCTCCGATTCTGCGTTTGCATTGTGTGTGTGTGCGGGATGCCTTATGGTAGTCTCATTTTTAAAAAGCATTGCGAATTGACTTTGAAAATCTTATGTTGAACGTTTTAAAAGATAAACTATTTTTGTTGCTCACACCAGTCCCACGACTGATCCGGAGTTTATTGTTTTCTTTCCTAAACTCTGGGTGCTCATTATTTTCTACACGAGCAGTCTAGAGTTGGGTTTTTCAGATAGTCAGGTTTAGTAGATTATCTGGAGTTAGTTCAGTCTTTGTATCACACCATTCTCGCTTAGCTTGGTGCATCGTTATTGGGGGTTCGAGCTATTGCTGGATTGATTATTGGAAATGGAGTTGCAGTTTTTGGAGTTCTTCGTTGAAGACTATCTTAGAGTTATTTTGTTCCGCTGCTAGATGTTATCTATCGTTTTCTTTTCCGCTGCTATTTTATTGTATCATATCTCTGATGTATATTGATATCTACTGGATCATCTGTTGTATCAGATATTGTATCAAAGCTGTATATCAATGTATTATTCTTTTATTCCGCTGTGTTGTTTACTTAATGATTGTTATAAGCTCCGGCGAATCGGATTTGAACGGTCGAATCTATGACATTCGAATACGATATGAAGTATGGATGTTGATTTTCGAGCGGGCGAAACCCGAGTCGTTACAGTTTATAACCGAAATTTATTTCTAAAGTTAAATATTTTAAATTTCAATCCAGAATGAAGAAAACAAGAAGCTGCTCACCCCATAATGTTGTCACCTCCTCCACTGCTCGTACACACCAAACTCTCATCGTACGAACGCTCAGGCTTCTTAGCATCTCCTTCGAAACTCAAGCCCCTGCTTGCGTCGTCGTCACCAAAATTTTCCATGCCCTCAATTCCACCAAATTCCGGCCCAACAGCCACACCTCCGACCTACTGCACTGTAGCATGGCTCTTAACCCTAGGTGAAAACGTGACCGCTCCAACTACTCCTACTCCATGAATCGGCCCGGCCTCACAAATCTACCCAATCGATCGCCCCACCTTGCAGCCCAGATCTTCGAACTCGACTCGATTCGAGTTGATTTTGAAACGCGCGACCAACAAACCACGCGCGAACAGTCGCGACGTCCCGAAGCTGCGATCTTTTTTTTTTAAACACGAACTTTGATTTTTCCCCTTGCTTCCATTTTTTCTGGTGAATTCGAACTCGATTTCCTGTTTGAACAGAGAGGAGAAGAACGGACTCGATTTAAAGAGAATAGGGAGAGAAGGCAGCAATCATGTTTCCTCGGTACTGTGGAAGAAGGGAAAAGGAGGTCGCATCCCTCTTTTATTTTTGAAGAGTTCGATTTAAATTCTGTTGTTGGATTAGAGAGAAGAAGACGGAGATAAAATAGATATTTTGGGGAAGATTCCTGCGTACGATTGATGACGTATAAAAATATCCGGTGTTGTTAAAAATATCTCGCCAAATTACTTTTAATTTAATTATATTATAAAACTTCCGAACGTCTTGTTAAGCAGAACACGAAATCCCAAACCCCAAATCAGACATGCCGACAGACGTTTATAAGGTTTTACCCGCACTACGAACACAATGGAACGCGTTTCGGATGCTAATTCAATCGTATGAGCGAGTTACAGAAGTATACAATCAATTTTAAATTAAATCGATTAAAATAGTTCTAAGCGTTTTGAGCTGACAGGGTCAAATAACAACTCCGATTGCTACGAAAATTGAAATCGGATAATAACTAAATATTACGGATCAAATGGAACTAATTTCATAAAATTCCAAGACTGTGCCTCGGAAGGCTATTTTTAAATATCGATTAAACGATATATTTTTAAAACGGAACAAAACACTTCCAAACTAAATTTTAACACTTTCACTACCTTCAGTGCTATCTATATAAATTTTATAAGCCTTCAATTTATTTTTAACAGGCTTAAAATTCCATATTCAACATTTTACCTAATTTCAATTATTAAATTCAATATTTAAACTATATAATCAATGATTTAATTATCAAGTAAATATTGGTATCTTGAATTCAAGTTGAAATTAACTTTCAAATATCTTAAAATCAATCAATTATTCCAATTTAAATTATTAAAATTTCTGGGTCGTCACAATCAAGCTGACTCACGGGAGTCAGGGCTACGATAATACCTCATACAGAATCATTCGTCAAACCATCCTACTTCAATTTGGAATATCCACCACATACACAATTGTTAAAGTGGTTTTCAGTAACGGTGGAGAGTATGACAATATCTGATCCCTGTCTCTTTAACAACCAAACGCTTATTTCACACCAGATGGTTCTTTTCAATTTCCAAAACCGTTTCATAATTGATATCAAAAAACCATATTCGATTCAAACCATATCCCTTTTGTAATCATATTCAATTAGGAAATCATATTCATTTTTGAAATTATCGATAGGATAAGTTAATTAAATCCTCATTTCAAATTCATCAGATTTGCTCAAATATGTCATTTCATTAGCAACTATCTTTCAAATTCTAACTTAGGTTATAAAATCGTTTAACCATAATTTCGTTGAAATCAAGGATTTAGATATAAACACTTCCACTTTACATAGTTTGAAATTTAGAATTTTTTTTAGATATTTATACATAGTTTAAATAGTTTAGCGTAGTTTAAAAATAAATGTTTAAATAGTCTGAAATACTTTAAAATATTTTAAAATGTATTAACATAGTTTTAAATAGATTTAAGATAGTTTAAATAGATTTAAATAGTTTAAATAGATTCTAAATAGTTAAATAGGTTTAAAATAGCTTAAATAAATTTAAAATGATTTAAATACATTTAAAATAGATTAAATAAATTTAACTCAGATTAAAATGGGTTAATTAGTTTCGAATAGGTTAAAATAGATTTAATTGAATTAAAATATTAAAATAGATTAAGATAAATAAAATAGTTTTAAATTGATTAAAATAGTTTAAAGTAGTTTAAAATAGATGGAACTAACTTAATAGTCTGAAATCTTAAAATCGGGATTTAAAGATGATATTTTTAAACAGATTATATTAAAGTAATAAATTTGAAATTTATATCAAATCAAACCATTTCTTCCATTTCAACACTTCAAGACCATATCCACATTTCAAATCAAAACCCAATTTCAAATCTTGAAGTATCAATTTAAGGTATTGAAATTTCAATCGATTTCAAAGTTGCAATTTCAAATGTTTCAATACTTAATTCCGATAAATTTCGTTTATACTTCAAATCAACTTTAGAATTTCAATTTTTTAAATCCTTAATCAATTCATTTAAAACAATTCCAAAATTTCAAATTAAATCTTTATACAATTCATTTTATATAAATCAAATTCTATTTCATAATATCATTTAACTAAATTCAAAGTCTAAGGATTTAAAATCATTTAATTTAACCAATCCAATGCATATAAAATTTTCTGCCCTACGGTCAAGTGATACAGATATTTATCATTTCAATCCGCAAATATTTTTACATTTACGGTATATGTCATTTCAACCCGCAAACCCAAATTAAATTTCAAATCCACAAAATCGCTCGAGTCTATCGTTTCAACCCATAACGATTTCTTCATAATCTATCAGATCGTTCGGGTATGTATCATTTCAACCCATAGAGAACTTGCAGTATTATAACAATATAAAATATAGCATCTTGTTATACAATATCAACAATTAAACATCCATCACGAACATCATTCAAATCAACCGATAAATAACAACAATTAACTGATTACCAATAACTAGTATTAGATTGACATTTAATATTCAATATTAAATTTAATAGCGATTAAATTGAATAAAACTCATATTTAAATAGGATGACAATTCAAATATACCATACATCAACCAATAAATTTCTAATCACATTATAAATTCGATTGAACTAACATAAGATAATTCAGCATTTGTGAGTGGGTTAAAACACTCATCTTTGATTTCAAATCGATTTGAAATCCAAAATAAGGCCCAAAATTCATCCAAACCAGTTACATAATGTTCGAAATTTCGATAAGATCGCAGTGGAACAAATCGCGCGTGAATCCGACCTCGTACGCAAAAATTATCAATGTTAGAACGATTGAAATTTCAAAATTAAAATAAGTAAAAATAATAAACAGATTAACTTACCACGTCATCGCGTATCTTTCGTGTTCTCGAGAAACCCTAGCGGCATACTTGATCGATCGCATGAAACCTAGGGTAGCTGCTACCTCAGATCTCCTCGTCGTGCCGCCTACTAGTAGAGTCGTCCAGATCGAACAACGCCAGAGTTCACCTTACCTACGGTCGCACCACCACTGGCCGAGCGACGCCGCCAGTTCTACCAAAGATGAATAGCCGCCATCCTCTTTAAATGCCCATCACAGCGAACTTAAACACCTCTAAACCCAAGTAGCCATGTAGATTGAACCTGCTCATCACCTCTACATGTCCATGCCCTCCGATCGTGCCATCGTCGAAGATCCACCATTAAACTAGGCCATGGCCTATGGATGGCCGAGAACAAATCACTGATTCATGGAAAAATGATGATTTGAATTGAGAAATGAATTGCGCTAGTGAATTACGCTCATCAAGAGATTTGAAACGGTATATAATATGTTAGGGTTTGGAGGAGTTTGAATTTTTGAAATTGATTTTGATTTGAATTTGGATTTAGGGATTTAGGTTTTCAGCCATTGAGAAGAGAGGAATGACAGAAATTTCTGTACGTACAGTAATGAGAAATGAAAAGGCTGCTAGGGTTAGAGCAAAACTATTTATATAAATAACGCTCGACAAGAAAGAATATTATATCGAATTGGTACGAACGACAATAACGACCCAAAAAGCCTGTTCTATCTCCGAAACGAAAGTAGGTTATCCCATATATCAAAATATATGTTTTCGATATTTTTAAACTCAATGGAACAAGTTTCAAGTCCTAATTCCATTGTATGAAGAAGTTAGCATTTAAAATCAGCTTATTTCAAATTGATTTCAATTAAATTTATTTCTACGCATTTCAAGCCCGTACGATCAAACGACAAGTCCGATCATTACGAAATTTGAAATCCTATAATAATTCACTGTTACAGATCTGATAAAACTGGTTTCGTCGAAATCTGAAACAGTGGCCAAAATGGCTATTTTCACGTTAAATAAATAAATTATTATTAAATTAATTAAATCGTTTTCAATTCAATTTTTATAATTAACAAAATTTTATCATTTCTAATTACACAGTAATTAGTAATCTTTTCAAAACCAAATTCTCATATCAAATTCAATGTTAATTATTTCACTAATTATAGTGTTTAATTTCAATTACAATAAACCCATTAATTATAATTTAAAATCCAATAATTTGATTAAGTTTGATTTCAATCTTTTTATTCATTCAATCATTATCTAATTGATATAATTAACATCGATTTACATTTTGTTACATCAATATTCTACAATTATCCTCTTAATTCACATTAGCTGTAATATTTAATTGGATCTAATTGCAATTGATTTCCATTTTCTTACAACGAATTAATAAGTGAATTTATAATTGACCATTGTTACAACTTACTAATTCAACACATTTCCAAGTTTATTGTCTACAACAAAAGCGAATAAATTCACATCGACAAACGACTGCCAAGTCCTTAGAATTGGAAGATAATGGAAGAAAAGTCCCTCTTGAAAAAGTTATGAAAATTTGGTCCCTATTTTTAATTTTTGACTAATTTATGATACTTTTAACCCTGATTTCAATACTGGGCCGATTTTCTAGAAGGGGACAATTTGTTAAAAAAATAACAAAATAGGGACCTAATTTACGTGGGTTTATTAGTATGGACTTTTTGTGCATATGCTTTGAGAGTAGGAACCTTTGGGCTGAAACCCCAATTCACATTTTGATTAATTATTCTATATTAACAAATTTCAATTAATTACATACAATTTTTACCATTTAATATAATATTTGGTTTATTTCCTTATTTACTCTTTATAACCAATTATAACTTTCCAATCATTCCAATTAATTGGAATTACAATAAAATAGTTATCCATTATCTTAAATTAACATTACTAACATTTCATTCTAGTTATTTTTCTTATTAATATATCACAAATTTTTATTTGTTTCAATATTAAATTACAAAATCTTATTAAATTAATTATTTTTAACTATCAAAAATCATGGGTCGTTACAGTTTATAAACATGCTCTGCAAAAAACATGCATGTCAAGAATATAAACATAGGGCATCAATGCCGCAAAAATATAGATGTTGGAAACATAGGTGATTAGATGTGCTAGGTTTTTCTAAAACATTTAGGGATGTCGAATCTCAATCTCCTAGAGGGTGTCGAACCTTTAAAAACTTAAGATGTTGAAACTTTAAAAAGCATAAGGTTACCAAACCCTTAAAACATAGAGGCTGGTGAACTTTTAAAAATAATGTAGAGTCCCGAAACCCTAGGGTGTCGAACCTCTACAACCTTGAGATATCATACCCCTAAATGATTTGATGTCGAATCTCTACTATGGCTGATACAACTGATACCTACGTTGTAGGTATCGCATGCATGATCCCATATAGTTGTCGATGTTGAAATGTCAGTACCTCTTTTACTTTCAGGTATTGAGTTTCATGCATGTCGAATGGCAGGGATAGGGATGTCAAAAATCTACAATGGCATTTCTATAATAATTATAAAACTCATTTATTTCTTTTTAAAGCTAATTCTTACCACCAATGTAACAGCTCGATTTTTCGACGTCCGAAAGTCGACATCAATACGTCCACTGTGTCGAATGCCGCACAGTCGAATGCCGGAAAAACCGAACCGTTAGGTTTTAAAGAAGAAGAAGATAGAAGAAGAACAGAAACAATAAAAAGAATCTCACATTTCGCAGCGTAATAATATACAATAGATAAATAAATATCTTTAAAACCAAGAATTATATTAGTTATTACATTATATCACATTACATTATCAGAGTGTTACAACAACAAATAACGGAAAAGAATATAACATATACTAGTGATACGCTCCGCCATCCAACTTGCTCCCGATCTCCACAGCATCTCTTTTCTGACTTCGCTCCAGAATAACGATAACCTCACTCTAGGCTCCCCGTGTGGAAAATTATATGCACCCAGTGTTTAGAAAGGGAACAGTAAACTCCAGGTCAATCATGGGACTAGTGTGAGACCTCAAAACAAATTTTTTTCACAAAAGAAAGAAAATAATTTTCTATGCTTTTTGGAAAATGAAACTACCATAAGGCCTCCTGCCACGCACACAATGCAAACGCAAAATTGGAGGAGATTTCTCCTTATGTTAGTCAAACATGCTTAATACGCAAAAATCTTTTTTTAATATTCTCATTAGTGCAGAAAACATTTCGTAAGTATAATATTAATCTTAGCCAGCATAGACATTCCGAACCATGCCTACTATAGCTACCATCTAAACAGTGGTGACCACCATAAGTAAATGGCAGTTTATACAACTAAAGCCATACAAGATGCGTATTGGAGTTTGGATTTCCAACAAATGGTCAGGCTAAGGAACTTCCTACTGCCACATGGGTACGCCCTAGAGGGACGTCTCGAGAACCTACCCGGCTCTTTGCCAACACAAGCCCGGTTACCCACTTCCCGGGAAGTAAAACCTAAGATATGCCACCCCCGGTCGTTTGCAACCTTTATCCGAGGATCCTCTACACCAACAACACCACACGGTAATAAATATACTACAGTGTCCACATGAGTAAGTATCTGGGCTCCATACCATGATACCACCCTTTTCCAGAAGGAATGGACATACCCTAGGGGAGTTACCCCTGAAACCTTGCCGCATCTTCCATGTTTCGACCATTACCGGTTTGTGAGGCTTGATGAGGTCACGTCCACAAAGTTACGCTTTTTCACAAAGCCATGCTTTGATCAACAAATGACCAGCAGCACTTCGTATGCCACATTACCAAATTAGGAATGTATCACTAGTAACCATTAACTAAATAACCTCTGAGCTCGTACGTCTCAGAGAAGGGTGTTAAGCTAAGAGAATAAATCTCCGTCACCAAGCAGAAATGTATTTGATAGAAACCAGCTTTACATCTCAAAGTGTAATGTCAGACACACATCTATACAAGTCTGTTCCGGGTTCGAACGGAACCGAAGGCACTTTCGAAGAAGCCCTTGCAATCCGGGTATTCACAATCCCGGTCGGACTTCCCATCACTTAGGGAATCTCTATACCGTAGCTACTCAGTGCAAAGACAATCGATAGGTCAACCTATCGTTCTCGTAAATACCCGGTCTTCACCACCAGTCTTCAAGTGCTATCCATAACGTCGTATCATTATTCAGAATGGGTTATATGACACAAAGTTCCTCTCCCAGCAAATCCAAATAACGAGCGCTTATTTTAAAAAAAATAAGTGTTATATTCAGATTTCAACAAATCACAACAATTTTCACTTTGATCTTTTAAATAAAAGATCTATCACAATCACAAAGGTTCGATGTGGTTTCCGGATGTCCACTTGGAATCCGACCCCCGGTCGCATCGAAATTCAAATGCCATTAAATAGGTCAATATTGATAGTCAGTTATTTAACTATCAATCATCATTCACAACAATCGCCAAGATTTAAACAATTTTTCCCACCAATTATTATTTTCAAAATATTTTCGTAAGATATATTTCACACTTCAACCATTTGAAAACAAATTTCTAATCACTTTTCACCTTTCAATCCTTTGAAAACAAATTTCAAATCACTTCCCTCACGTGGAATAAATTTCCAAATATTTATTTAGTTCTACCGAAAATCTACCGAGTTCAAATATTTTAAAATACTTATTTTAAATATTAGCCACGAAAACTTTATACCAATATCTCGTACAAAACTTCAATTCCAAACTAATTTTTAAACAAATTAGTAGATAGAGTATAACTCCTTAAATATCCACTTTCTTTTTCCTTTAATCCCAATTTATTTATTGATATTTTTAAAAATACCAAATTATATTTATCCAACCATAAAACAGCATAACAAGATCCAAATCAATTTATCACAGGATATCAATGAGATATATCGCAGAATATAAATAAAATTCCTATTTGTGAGGAATCCAGTTGGATCCCTCCAACCTATTTCCTTGCATCCACAAATATTAGCACAACCAATAAATATCAATTCAATCTAATAATAATTATCATATTCAGCTAAACAACTAATTAAACATTTAAATATTAGCTATTTAAATTAACTGGTATCCAGATGCGAGTGAGATTAACTCACCTTGAATTTCCGACGAGCGTTCAAATTTAAATTAAATCGAACGGCGTTCGATTTAACCTAAATTTTTACTTGCTCCAAATGATCCCAGAACTTCTCCACTGCCTAGTACTCCTCGCTGCAATTCCGGCATCGCCAGTTTCGTCGAATTCTCAATATGTATGCAAAAGATATGGGCTTATAACCGTTTGAAAATAATTGGTATAAACAATTTTCTTTTTATTTTAATTTATTTTTACCAAAACAAAAATCACGCCGCACGATCCATTAACCAAAATCACGGTTGCTTCTCCCCCTTCTTCCTCACGCGAATACCCAGCTAAAATAACCCATCACGACCGAAAAAACAAACCAAGATCGCCTCCTCCACGAAACCACTAGCCGATGATCAAAGACCACCATCGCGTGCCCTCACGCGAGTACAACGAACGCTCCAAGCCTCGAGACGCTCGGCAGCTCCCTTGCCTCAAAATACATGCGCGAACACAAGACTTTGAGCGAAAATCACCACCGCGTCTTCTCACCATACGCTGTCAACCCCGTATAGATTTAAAGCCATCGACGAGCTCGACATCTTCTTAGTTGGAAGCTTCAGCTGAAATTGCATGGATTTCAAGAAAATTTGGGGGAAAGAGAATAGATTATCGGCCATTGAAACTAACTTATGCGGCGGCTGTGAAAGCCCTAAGGTTTAGCCCTTAAAGAACGTGTATATAAACGTTTTAAGATTATTATTCCATTAATATTCTCAAATTCATCAAACTTTTACAAATGAACTCCAAATCTCATGTGCCGCTTGGCGTTTCTAAGGTTTTACCCGCATTCCGAACACAACGGAATGTGTTTCAGAGGCTAATTTGGTTGTACGGGGAAGATAGCTTTTTAAATCGAGTTTAAATATTAAATTATCGATTTAAATCTCAATGCGTTTCTCACTCGTACATACAAACTGTAACTCCAAACATTACGAAAATTGAAATCTGATAATAATTAACTATTACGTATCCAATGGAACTGGTTTCGTTGG
Organism: Allium cepa; assembly: GCA_030765085.1. Taxonomy (NCBI): domain Eukaryota; kingdom Viridiplantae; phylum Streptophyta; class Magnoliopsida; order Asparagales; family Amaryllidaceae; genus Allium; species Allium cepa. Next base: position 189,470,224 of record CM060943.1, read on the forward strand.
ATTCCGAGACTGTGTCCTGGAATGCTATTTTAACTCGTCGATGAATTCGAGCGATTTTCAAAATCGTCGACATCACTTAAAATTTTACCTTTAAAACTTTACTAACTCTATTATAAATCATATAGACTTTATAGTTACATTAGAAACTATTCTGATTTACTTCGAACCAAAATCTGATTATTTGCATTATTATATTATTAAATCCCATTATTAAATTAGTATAAGATTCCAAATTTTAATTTATCGACTTTTGATTTCATCCAAAAGTCCAACATCACTATCTAAATCCAAATAAACTTAAAATAAATTTTAGAAACCAATTTCGTATCTGTTTATATCCAGGTTCACCAATTATGCCAATTCCAATATTAAATTATTATTATTCAAATCCAATTAAATTACCATATTTGAAATTTAACTAATTCTATTAATTTAACCAAAATCTTTTTTTTCAAAATCAAATTATAATTCGCATTCAACATTTAAAATGAATTAAATGTTCAAAATCTAACGACTAGAAATTCTGGGTCGTGACATCCTTCTCCCCTTAAAAGTACTTTGTGAGCTTGGAAAAACGTTCATTAGTGGATTGAAAGGCAACAGGCGCCCGAAATTACTAGTTAAGAAGAATGATCTTTAACCCATTTATCATTTTCCCAAAACCAAACAATTTCAACTTTCTAAAATAAATCTTTCCATTAGAGACCCATTATCATTTCAACTAACTTTCTAAAATCTTTCGTGGTTCCCAAACAACATTGTTTTCCTAACAATTCAAATTTAAATTTTAAATTTTCAACATTTCTCAAATTTTTTCTGACTCCCAAAATTTCCGAAATTTTTTGGCAGAGTCTCCCTTGTACGGAGGAGCTTTTACAATATCACAATAAACATAAATATATATACATCGACCCACACGGTCGGAAAATAAAATATACCACAATATGTATATCATTTCCCAATTATATTGCTTAGGCGTACCTTTTGATTAGAATTTTAAAAGCAAGCGACTAATTATATTGCATATACGCGCTTCAACTCTATCGATCACTTCCCGTACCTATACTTACTTAAATAAACACATGAGTTTTCAATAATATGAGATTTTCAACAAGATTCCATATATTAATCTAAACCAAACATGTCAATTTTCGAAGCCCACACAACAATTTTCGAAATCCTACAAGTAAACCATATTTTATAAGAAATTAAAGGTTTCAACACCATTAAATTTCCCTAATACATCCAAATTTCATTTTACTTTATCAAAAAGGATTTACAGCCAAGTTTGCTACATTCAATACATATTTATCACGACCAACTCAAAATCACTACAATATGATCAACATATGCCTACATTATATAAATTTACCTTTAAGCGACTCCAAATTGATCCATAACCAATTTTATCTCCAATTTGATTTATTTCATATTCATAACTCACTTTATTTATATGCAAATCCACTAAATTAAATTCCGACCCATTCCCATTTATTCAAAAACCACTTATTTACTTACTTTAAACAATTTACTTCCGTTTACACAAAACGAATATTTTCTTGTGCAAATTCTAATGTTGTTTGTACAAACAGCAATTACATAAGCTTATACAAATTTCAATTAATTCATCTCAGTCTAATATATTCAAAACTAACTTCATTAACTTTCCTTAATTTATTAGCTTTGTTTACAACAAAACGACTAATCTCAATGCAAATTTGATGTCATTCAAGCAAACAACAATTACGGAAATTTATAACCATTTTAATTAATTCCAAATCAAACTATATTAATTTTACTCCTTTCAAAATTATTTACAACCCAGACATCCTCACTTTTATTCCATTATCAAATTAAATTCTTATTCTTACACTTCCAATTCATTATCCATATAGGTTTATATTAATATCATTCAATTAGTGGGTTATATACAACTCATACATTCTTATTTCATCACAATAAGAAATTAAAATTCTTTCGCTTGCATTAAAATTTCATTCAAGATCCTTTCATAAGTTTGGCAACAAACATTCCACAATTTCTTTAAGTTATTTCAATTCCAAAATATCTCAATTTCTTCTTGCGTCATATTTATTTTTATTTTGAATTTGATTCTTATCCAATCAAATTCCAATCCATTACAAATTTTAATTCAGTTTGTTTACTTACTCAATCCATTTTAAATTTATTCACTTATTCAATCCATTAAAAATTTATTTTATTAACAATGAGACCACTTTAAATCATTTCACTCATTTGAATTTATTTATAATTCAAACCATCACTATTATAATCTAATTCCATTATTCATTCACACTCTCAACTTTTTATCACCAAAATTAAATCCCAAACCTGAACTGGGTTTTTTTTTTCTTTTCAAAATTTTCTTAACAAACTACCAAAATTTCATCCATGCCAATACAAATTCCATTTAATTTAGTTTACACTATTCATCTTCACCCTATTCTTTTAAATTTAGTTGAGTTAAAATTTTATTCATACAATATCCTTTCAACTTAATTAAATTTTCTTTCAATTCAATTCTTTTCCAATTCTAATTCAAGTTTAACTAAATTTTATGTAGCCAATTCAAATTCATTCCACTTCATTTACTACTTAAATAAGAATTGAATTTCATTCAATATTATTTATAACACCACTGCATTTTGATTTCAATTCAAACCAAATTTAACTTAATTCCTTTTTAACTTAAATTAAATCCAATTTGGTCCAATTTTATATCTCTATTCAATTTAAATTTTTTACTTTCTAGTATATAAGTTTTAAAACTTATTTACTAACTTAAGTCCACCACATCTTATATTTTCCTTTGTCTTATCACACTTAACATCCATTTAGGATTCACATTTTGACTTTACCATACCATTCAACCATTCCCTATTTATGCTTACAATTCCATTTTATATTCTTAAGTTCATCAACTTATTTATTTAAAAGCTTATATTGCTCATTTTAATCCATTTACATCTTACAATCACGATTCTAGATTATGTATATATATACCACTTAATAGCTTAAGGATATAAATTTTCATTACACAATTATAGTCATTTTACTTTTTTTCTTTATATCCAATTTAATTCAATTTCAAATTCCAATTTTTTATTTAACTTTTCTTAAGTTAAATTCAAATATATTTTATTCACCACCATATATTCAAATTAAATTTTTAATTCTAGGAGGAAAATTTTCATTTTTTTTCTTCCTTATTCAAATCAACTTCACTTTATAGGTTCAATAATTGATTTACCTTAACTTCCACATTATTTAAATAGTGTTTCCAGAATTCAATTACCCGGTTTTATTTCAAAACCATTTTGAAATAAGAATCAACTCATACCTACTTGGTACATCAAATCAAATCTCTGGATTCCAAACACTTGGTTTTACCAAAACAAATTTCCCTTTTGAAAGTTCTAAAACACCTTGTATATCAAACAAATCTAAATAGATATCATACCCTATTACTATGGAAGCAATCCATCACTTTAGAAACTCGAAAATGAATTCTAATGACGTGGCCATCATCATCAAGATTATTTTCCAGTGACTGAAGTGAGTTCAGTGCTTCCTTACTTCCACAAATTCCTTTCAAAACAATTTTCATTTAGAAATATTTTCCAAAATAATACTCTATTATTTCCTTCAAACACTTTGGAAAACATTTCAATCATTCCATAGATTTTTAAATAACCAAACCTTTGTTTTAAATTTTAAACACTTTTCAAAATTCTCGGGATTTAAATTCTGGATTAATTCAAATTTAGTTATTCTTCTTTTGGATAAATCATACTTGTAGAATTTTATTTGGTTATAAACCTTTTTAAAATTTAGATTCTTATATTTGATTATAATATCGACAACCAAACATCCAAATATATATAATATTTTCAGAAAAATTATTCCTTTTATATCAAAATATTCATTTACCCCACTTTAAAACAATACCATGTCGGTTTATCTTGTTTAAGAGTTTAGAAACCCTTATCGATACGGTTGTACTTCCCGTACCGACTAGAATTCATAAACACTCAACCGATAAGTCAACATAGTATAAATTTTTCTAATATTCACTAACAAATACGCGCTCATATCTATTATTACACTCAAACTCATTCTAGAGTACTACTAACTCTATCTCTAATGAGTAACACCCAACAGAGCCAAGGTTGTCGTTAAACCAAATGCTCTGATACCACATGTAACAGCCTGATTTTTCGACGCCCGAAAGTCGACATCAATACGTCCACTATATCGAATGTCGCACAGTCAAATGCCGAAAAAACCGAACCGTTAGGGTTTAAAGAAGAAGAAGATAGAAGAAGAACTGAAACAATAAACAGAATCTTACATTTCGCAGTGGAACAATACACAATAGATAAATAAATAACTTTAAAAGCAGGAACTATATCAGTTATTACATTATATCACATTACATTATCAGAGTGTTACAAAAACAAATAACGGAAAAGAATATAACATATACTAGTGATACGCTTCGCCATCCAACTTGCTCCTAAACTCCACAACATCTCATTTCTGACTTCGCTCCAGAATAATGATAACCTGACTCTACGCTGCCCGTGTGCAAAAATTATGGGCACCTAGAGTTTAGAAAGGGAACAATAAACTGCAGGTCAGTCATGGGACTGGTGTGTGAGATATCAAAAAAAAAATTTCACAAAGGAAAGAAAAATTCACTATGCTTTTTGGAAAATGAAACTACCATAAGGCCTCCCGCCACACACACAATGCAAACGCAGAATTGGAGGAGATTTCTCCTTATGATAGTCAAACATGCTTAATACGCAAAAACTTTTTTTAATATTATCATTAGTGCATAGTGCAGAAAACATTTCGAAAGTATTATATTAATCTTAGCCAGCATAGACATTTCGATCTATGCCTACTATAGCTACCATCTAATTAGTGGTGACGACCATAAGTAAATGACAGGTTATACAACTAAAACCGTACAAGGGGCGTATTGGAGTTTGGATTTCCAACAAATGGTCAGGCTAAGGAACTTCCTACTGCCACATGGGTACGCCTCTGGAGGGACGTCCCGAGAATCTACCCGGCTCTCTGCCAACACAAGGCCGATTACCCCCTTCCTGGGAAGTAAAACCTAAGATATGTCACCCCCGGTCGTTTGCAACCTTTATCCGAGGATCCTTTACACCAACAACATCACACAGTAATAAATATACTACAATGTCCACATGTGTAAGTATCTGGGCTCCATACCATGATACCACCCTTTTCCAGAAGGAATGGACATACCCTAGGTGAGCTACCCCTAAAACCTTTCCGCATCTTTCCTGTTTCGACCATTACCGGTTTGTGAGGCTCGATGAGGTCTCGTGCACAAAGCCACGCTTTTTCACAAAGCCATTCTTTGATCAATAAATGATCAACAGCACTTCGTATGCCACATTACCAAATTAGGAATGTATCACTAGTAACCATCAACTACATAACCTTTGAGCTCGTACGTCTCAAAGAAGGGTTTTAAGCTAAGAGAATAAATCTCCGCCACTAAGCAGAAATGTCTTTGATAGAAACCAGCATTACATCTCAAAGTGTAATGTCAGACACGCATCCGTACAAGTTTGTTCTAGGTTCGAACAGAACCGAAGGCACTTCCGAAGAAGCCCTTGCAATCCGGGTATTCAAAATCCCGATCGGACTTCCCATCACTTAGGGAATCCCTATACCGTAGCTACTCAGTGCAAAGACAATCGATAGGTCATCCTATCGTTCTCGCAAATACCCGGTCTTCACCACTGGTCTTCAAGTGCTATACATAATGTCGTATCATTATTCGGAATTGGTTATATGACACAAAGGTCCTCTCCTGGCTAATTCGAATAACGAGCGCTTATTTTAAAAAAAATAAGTGTTATATTCAGATTTCAACAAATCACAACAATTTTCACTTTGATCTTTTAAATAAAAGATCTATCACAATCACAAAGGTTGGATGTGGTTTTCGGATGTCCACTTGGAATCCGAACCCCAGTCGCATCGAAATTAAAATGCCATTAAAAAGGCCAATATTGATAATCGGTTATTTAACTATCAATCATCATTCATAACAATCACCAAGATTTAAACAATTTTTCCCACCACTTATTATTTTCAAAATATTTTCGTAAGATATATTTCACATTTCAACCGTTTGAAAACAAATTTTAAATCATTTTTCACCTTTCAATCCTTTGAAAACAAATCTCAAATCACTTCCCTCACGTGGAATAAATTTCCAAATATTTATTTAGTTCTATCGAAAATCTTTCAAGTTCAAATATTTTAAAATGTTTATTTTAAATATTAGCCATGAAAACTTTATACCAATATCTCGTATAAAACTTCAATTCCAAACTAATTTTTAAAAAAATTTAGTAAATAGAGTATAACTACTTAAATATCCACTTTCTTTTTCCTTTAATCCCAATTTATTTATTGATATTTTTAAAAATACCGAATTATATTTATCCAACCATAAAATAGCATAACAAGATCCAAGTCAATTTATCACAGGATATCAATGAGATATGTCACGGAATATAAATAAAATTCCTATTTGTGAGGAATCCAGTTGGATCACTACAACATGTTTCCCTGCATCCACAACAACCAATAAATATCGATTCAATCTGATAATAATTATCATATTCAGCTAAACAACCAATCAAACATTTAAACATTAGCTATTTAAATTAACTGGTATCCAGATGTGAGTGAGATTAACTCACCTTGAATTTCCGACGAGCGTTTAAATTTAAATTAAATCGAACGGCGTTTGATTTAACCTAAATTTTTACTTGCTTCGAATGATCCCAGGAGAGCTCCACTGCGTAGTACTCGTTGCTGCGATTCTAGGGTCGCCAGTTTCGTCGAATTTTGAATATGTATGCAAAAGATACGGGCTTATAACCGTTTGAAAATAATTGGTATAAACAATTTTCTTTTTATTTTAATTTCCTTTTACCAAAACAAAAGTCACGCCGCACAATCCACTAACCAAAATCACGACCGCTCCTCCACCTTCTTCCTCACGCGAATACCCAGCTAAAACAACCCATCATGACCAAAAAAAACAAACCACGATCGCCTCCTCCACGGAACCACTAGCCGATGATCAAAGACCACCGTCGCGTGCCCCACGCGAGTACTACGAACGCTCCAAGCCTCGAGACGCTTGACAGCTCCCTTGCATCAAAATACGTGCACGAACCCAAGACTTTGGGCGCAAATCGCCGCCGCATTTTCTCACCGTACGCCATCAACCCCATATAGATTTAAAGCCATCGACGAGCTCGACATCTTCTTAGTTGGAAGCTTCCATTGAAATTGCATGGATTTCGAGAAAATTTGGTGGAAAGAGAACAGATTATCGGCCATTGAAATTAACGTATGCGGCGGCTGTGAAAGCCTTAGGGTTTAGCCCTTAAAGAACGTGCCGCCGGGCGTTTCTAAGGTTTCATCCACATTCCGAACACAATGGAACGTGTTTCGGAGGATAATTTGGTCGTATGAGGAAGATGGCTTTTTAAATCGAGTTTAAATATTAAATTATCGATTTAAATCTCAATGCGTTTCTCACTCGTACAGACAAACGGTAACTCCAAACGTTATAAAAATTGAATTGAACTCCGATAATAATTAAATATTACGGATCCAATGGAACTTGTTTCGTCAAATTCCGAGACTGTGCCCCAGAAGGCTATTTTAACTCGTCGATGAATTCGTTTGATTTTCAAAATCGTCGAAATCACTTAAAATTTTACCTTTAAAACTTTACGAACTCTATTATAAATCATATAGACTTTATAATTACATTAGAAAATATTCTGATTCACTTCAAACCAAAATCTGATTATTTGCATTATTATATTATTAAATCCATTATTAAATTAATATAAAATTCCAAATTTTAATTTATCGACTTTTGAGTTCGTCCAAAAGTCCAATATCACTATCTAAATCCAAATAAACTTAAAATAAATTTTAGAAACCAATTTTGTATCTGTTTATATCCAGTTTCACCAATTATCCCAATTCCAATATTAAATTATTACTATTCAAATCCAGTTAAATTACCGTATTTGAAATTTAACTAATTCTATTAATTTAACCAAAATATTTTTATTCAAAATCAAATTATAATTCACATTCAACATTTAAAATGAATTAAATGTTTAAAATCTAACGACTAGAAATTCTGGGCCGTTATAACCAACTCTTGCCTCTTGTCCAAAATCTCATTACTTAAGAAAAACGTCTCTATATCCTTTTCAAAAATTTACTAGGAAACAGATTTTACATTCCCAAAATAAATTGAAAACCTTTATAGTTAATATTAATTAATAGCTTTTCAACAATAATTAATTTATAGAAAATCATAACTACTTCGAAACAGTCCCAAAAATTGGAATTTTCATTATTTTACACATATAAAAATTTTAGGGCCGAAACATTTATTTAATTATTTTTAATAATTAAAACAAAAAATCAACTCCTTTTTCGTCTTAGAAAATTCATAAAATATTCATATCAACTTAAAAAAATTATGAAATTAAAAATCCATCTCTATAATAATATTTTGTACATCCTACCAAATTTTCAAGTCAATTGAAGATAATAAATTAGGTTTTACCCTTAAAACCTATAATAAAAATTTCATAAAATTCCAACAAATCATCACTTAATCAATTAAAGATACAATCATCCATATAATGTAATATTATCATAAAAAATTTAGAATTTGTGACGACCCGTCTTTCAATACCCAGAAAGACGTATCATCAATAAGAAAAGAAAGAGACAGAGATAGAAAAGATAGAAAGAAAAGAACAACAACCACCAGAATCTCATAGCGGAAACGAACAAAATATAATATGACACATATCCATTACATAGTTTTACATATCAGAGTACACAAAATAATACGACTTCACTACATTGGACATTAAAGAGTTTCCCAACCCATACAACTCAAAACACAACATCAAAAGTCACTACAGCGAATAAAGATAGATAAGTACGCCTGGACTCCAGCTCCAGCTTCCAAAACATTTGCTAATCCTAACCTAATCACTTTGCTACTCATAAAAATTTGAGTACCAAAGAGTTTATGAAAAAAAAACTCCCAGTCAGACATGGGTCTGGTGTGAGTAAATAAGTTAAAGTTGTTTAACTTTAAAATCATTTTGAAACAAAAGGTATCACGTAAGACTCCCCACAAATAAATATGGGTAAGTTATTACCTTATACTAACCAAAACATTTGATAGGAAATCCAGTGATATTATAATAGGGTTTAGGGTTTTCAAGTAAATAGAAAATAGCTGAAATTGTTACATCTATTAAATTCCAGCTACTAGCCATGAAAGTGGGTAGTACAATAAATACTGTAGGATCTCGTAGGGAAAATGGGTTTCCATCAATGGCAGGACTACTGGGTACCGTCCGTCATAGTACGGGGACTAGATCGCCGTACCGAGGAGCCACCCTAACTCCCCTGCAACATAAGGCCGGAACCATCCTTTACTGGACAGCTCCGAACAAGACAACCCCGTAGTTGTGACCAACAACTGCCCACACAGCCGAAATAATAAGGGACTTCTAGACAGGGGTAAATCTCACTCTCAAGTGGGGGCTGCCCACGAAGCCTTGTGTAATATCCTGGAATGTTGGACAGTATAAATTTAATAATCTGTGTCTAAATTTATATTGAATTGATAATTTTTGTTAATAAATTTGATTTGATTCTATAATCTTCTTTATTTAAATATTAAATTTTTGAAATTATTTTTAATGAGTTAATAAATCTATTTTCTATTTAATAATGTATATGTATTGTATATATTTTAAGTAGATAAGTTGTTCTTAATTAAATTAGTATAGCGTAATTTTAATGTTTTAAAAATGGAAATTTTGATTTGTTTTTAATTTAAACTTTTCAAAATATTTAATAAAATACTATATGATTTTAAATATGAGATAAATGCTTTAATTAGTTTAAAATTCATTTTTATTTTAAGTTTGAATATTAAAATAAGTTACAAAAATATTTGTGTTATTCTGTTTAAATTATTAATTGATAATTTTGATTTGTAAAATTAATATGAAGTTTAAAATATAATCTAATATATGAAGCATGTAGTCATTAAGTTACAAACTCTTTTATAAATTTATCTTAAAAGTTTCTTTTTCAAATGATTATTTGTATATTGTTTTATTATAATACTTTGCTTTGTTCTTTAGAAATTTATTTAAATACATAACTAAGTCTAAGAACTAAATAATTAACTAAGTTTAAACATTCATTAAGCTTAATTTTTCTTTAACAATTAATTAAGATAACAAAACATGTACAAAGAGACATGTGTAAGTTTATCAAAGCATAGTTAAACATGTGTTAAATATTTATGTGTGTAAATTTACAAGTGTCTAACATTTGTACAAGTGTAAATCTTATTTTGATTTTTCTTTTAATTCATTAAATCTGAAAATTTCCTTTACATAAACTTACTTCTTCATTCATATTTTTTTTTACATTCCTTAATCAAAAGAAAGACCAAATTTCATTTTCCATTTCCATAATCAAAAATCTGCATACACCAAATTTCATTCTTCCACATCCATAATCAAATTTGCAATACTTCAAAACTCAAGTATATTTGCATTATTCACTCTTCTTAAAAATCATTCCCTGCAACTCCTCTTTTCAAAAATACAAACATGCAATTGAATCTGGAAAGGGAAAAGACCTGCATTAATTCATTTTTTCAAAACTCTGGAACATGCAAATTAAATCAAGTTGAAGCCTGCATTTCAATTTTAAGCATGAAGGTCTGCATTCATGTTTCCAAGACAATCTGGATCTGAAACTACAAATACAAGTTGCATTTGCATTCAAGCAACCTGCATTTTTTTTGAAACAGGCAGTTGAATCTGGGCTCTTCATAATTAGGTGAGTAACTCCTATTTTCAAAAATTAAGTAGGTTGATTGCATGCTTTAATCTGAAATGGATATATTTTATGAAATTTGCAGTGAATATTTTTATTTATGAATATATATGTGTGCATGCAGTTTTTCTGTACAATGCTGTTTTTATTTAATTTTCAAGTTGCTGTAAATTATTATCTCTGGATTTATAAACAGTTGAGCAAACATTAAAATTAGTAAAAATTCAAGTATGAGGATTTGATAAATCAGTAATATAAAGTGAAACCCTATACTAAAACATGATTTCTAAGATCAAAATATAAATTTTTAGAAAAGAGTTGGAAATGCAGTTTTGAAATTACCGTATTTTACATATTTGCTAAGTACAGTTGATACTTGCTTTTAACTTGGTTGAAATTGTTTCTGGTGATAGTGTAGTTATCATTTATAATGATAAAATTACTGAATTTTATTGAAATTCAATTTTGGTATTGTAAATTGGGATTTAGGGTGTAGAACCCTAGTTTTTACTGAGGTTAAGGGAGTTGGGTACTATGGCTTCTTGAATGAATCGAGTTCAGAGATACTTTGGGTATTGATAGATGATAGGTTGATGGAGTAGTCACCGGAGTATGGAAGTTGATGATGGTCGGGAAGAGGAGAATTGGATGTTGACAGGTTAGACACTGAGGTGGGAAAGTGTTTCTAGGTTTTTGGGTTTTAAAACTTAAATTTAAATTTATGTTGAATTCTGGATTCTGGAGTGTTGAGGTGTGATGTGGGGATTGTGGTCGTTGGGGGATGGCCAGAGATGATGGTCAGAGGTGGCCTGAGATGGGTAAGTGGTGCACAGGAAGGAGTGTGCAGGTGTGGTGATATTATTTTTGGGTGCAGGGTTTAGTTGCTTGGGATTTTCTCGGGGAAATTAATGAGTGACTCGAAGTAAGTGGGTTACTGACCCGAAGTAAAATGGGGTTGCTCGAGCGTATTTATGTTTACAGGTTTTTAGCAAAACAGAACCTGTTTTGCAGTTTTGAAATTAAAGTTAAGTTTAAATATAAACTAAAAGTTTAGCTTAGGATTTAAACCTGAATCTAAAGATGAATTCAAATAGTTTGAATTCTGATTTTGAAATAATTTGAATTAAGAAATTTAAGTTTGGTTTAAAATAAAAATAAAAAAAGAACAGGAAAACCTGTTTCCAGTTTTATAAAGTTTGAAAGGAATGCAAACTAAAATTTTAACTTAGGATTTTAAAATTGAATTTAAATATGAATTCAAAGAAGTTTGAATTCTGGTGTTTTTTGAAATAATTTAAATTCAGAAATTTCAAAGTTTGGTTTTTAAATAAAAACAGAAACCGTTTTCTGTTTTAAATGTAAAGGTAAGGTTTAAAATTTCAGGTGGAAATTTACTCTGAGTTTTTAAAATCTGAAATTTGGATATGAATTCAAATTTGTTTGTCAGAGATTTAAATTCATTCATGTTTTGAAATTTAAAATTGATTTTCAAACTCACAAGTGTAAATGCATATGTGATTTGCATTTTAATTGAAAGGTTAAATATTTAAATTAGAAATTCAAAATGAATTCAAATCTGAGTTTCAAATCTGGAATAAAATTTAAACTTCAGTTTTAAAATAAAGGTCTAAATTTAAATTTCTTTTAAATGATTAAAATGATATGCATTTGAATTGAAGTTGTAGATTGTAGGAAGAATTTTAAGGAGTTAAAACTAAAATGAGTTTGGAGGTTGTATTTCAATTTTGAAATTTTAAAGTAATTTTAAATTGATTTGAATTTAAATTGAATTTGTAATTTAAATTGTTTTAACTTATTGATAAGGTAGATGTTTTAACATATATGATAAAAAGTTTGAATTTTTTTAAAATCTTATTTAAGATAAATTTGAGTCTTAAGTTAAAATGAAGTTGAATAGAATTTAAAGTAAATTTAAAAAAAATTGTTTTTAAATGCTTGATTAAATAAGAAATGTTTATCTAAAAGATAAATAAAAATTAAAATGATTGGATTCATTTAATTATTAAGGTAATTAAGATGAAAATTAATTATTTAATTTATTAATTATGTGGATGTTTAATTAAGTAATTAATGATTTTTAAGTTAATTAGATTTGAGATTAATTAATTAAGGTTAATTAATCTATAATTAAGGATGATTAATTAAATTTTAATTTATGATTAAGATTTATTTAATCAAGTGATTAGAGATAATTTAGATTTTAATTAATACTTAATTAATTAATAATTAAAGATTAATTAAATGATAATTAAATATTAATTTATTGATAATTAATAATGATCAATTTAGGTTAATTCTTAATTAAGTAATTAAGTAATGTTAATGTAGGTCATTAACTTAAGATTATTTAACAATTAATTAATGTGATTAATTTTTGATTATTAATTAGGTCAATTAACTAATAATAATCAATTGTTTAAGTTTAATTACTTAATAAAAGTAATTAATGAAATAATTACTTAGTGTAATTAATTTAATGAATGTGATTAGTTTAGACTAATTAAGTTAAATTAATTTAAACATTTGTTGATTGTTTGATAATTACTTTATGTAATTTATGAATTTGTAATTACTTAAGGAAGTAATTAATTAATAATTACAGGATGTAATTAAAGATATTTGATATAGAAGTAATTGGATTTAAATTACTTTGAAATTAATCAAGGGAGTTAATTTAGATAATTAATTAAGAATAATTAATTATGGGATGAGTAATTAAAGTAGTTAATTACTGAATGGTTATTAATCATGGGTGATTAATATATATGTGGATTAATTTCAGATTAATTACGTATGTAATTAATTTATATTTAGAAATTTATTAAAAGTAATTAGAATCATTAATTAATTAGTTAATGATGTAATTTGGAATTGATTAATTAAGGTATAATTAATAATGAATAAATAATTAATGTAATTAATTTAGTTACTTAATTAATTTAGTTAATTATTTGTAAAGGGTTTAAGTAATTAACTTGTGTGATTAACTTATAAACTAATTACTTATTGTAATTAAAGATAGTTAATCAATATTAATTGAAATATTGAGATGGTGATTTATAAATTGATTTGAAATCAATGGATGGTTAAGTTAAGCAGAATTTTAATGATGAAGTAATTAATTTAATTCATTTTAAATTAGTTAGAGATTGAGTAATTAATTTAATTCATTTTAAATTAATTATAGGAAGTGTGATCATTAGATCATTGCTTATGTTAGATGAATGGTATTGGTTGCTTGGTATGGTTTGTAATCTCAGTTATGAGATGAGTAGTGTATGTGATATGGATGCATTGGTTGCTTTTGGATGATAATATGGATTATCTGATTTTGATATGAATTATCTGTTGATAATGATAAGGTTGATTATCTATTGTGTTGTGAATTATCTATCCGTGTATATTTAGATAATGAATTGAATTGTTTTAAACTTAAATCAACTTGGACCTAAAAGACACGCTTTGGATGTCGATGAAACCGGGATCGGGTTTCCATATTTGGACATCCGAAAACCACATCGATTCCAATTAAACGTTAGGTCGTTAATCCAAGTGGAGCGAGTGAAGACTCGAGGTGTAAGGGCTATACGTCAGAATAACTCTGCGGGTGATTCCGTAATGAGTTTGACGGAATAGTACTTACAGATTCGAGATGGTGAATCAAAGTGCAAGGGTTATTGTCGTTAACTCTGAGGTTGATTCCAAAATGAGTGTAATGAGATAATGCCTTCGGTTTTGTTCGAACCCGGAACGAACTTGTATGGATTGAATGCTTTCAGAACATTGTCAGGTGGACGATGAGCATTCTAAGTCATGTGTCCTATAAAGGTAATCATAGCCTCAAGCCTCATCAACCGGGAATGGCTAAAACAGGGGAGGTGCAGCAAGGCTTCGTGGGTAGCCCCCACTTGAGAGTAAGATTTACCCCGTCTAGAGGTCCCTTTATATTTCGGCTGTGTGGACGGTTGATCATGACAACCGTCGGGGTTGTCTTATTCGGAACTGTTCAGTAAGGAATGGGTCCGGCTTTGTGTTGCAGGGGAGTTAGGGTGGCTCCTCGGTATGGTGATCTAGACCACGTACTGTGACGGGCAGTACCCCAGTAGCCCTGCCATTGTATGGAATCCAAAACCCAATAAGTGCCAACGGTTTTGATTGTATTACCCACTTTTGTGGCTAGTAGATGGAATTTAATAAATGTAACAATTTCGGCTATTTCTTATTTATTTGAAAACCCTAGACCCTATTATAATATCATCAGATTTCCTATCAAATGTTTTGGTTAGCGTAAGGTAAATTTTTTTCCATGTTTATGTGTGGGAAGTCTTACGTGATACCTTTCTTTCAAAAAGGTTTTGAAAATTAAGCAGCTTTAACCTGTTACTCACACAAGACCCATGTCTGACACGGAGTTATTTCTGTTTTTCTTTAACTCTTGGGTACTCAAATTTTTATGAGTAGTCAAGAAAATTCATGTTAGGATTCAGGTTAGCTTTGACGAATTGTGGAGGAGTAATGGAGCAGGAGGCTTCTGCGTATAGTTATATAGTTCCGCTATGTTGGTATCTCTGAGTGTTTCTGTATTGTGATTGAGTTGTAATAACTAGACAGGTGTTTATAACTGTCTAGTATGTGTTGTATATGTCTGTGTAACTCTGATATTTTATGTATACTATGTAATGCTTATGTTATTAATATAATTTATTCGTTCCGCTGTTGAGATTCTTGTGTTGTTTCTTCTTTCTCTTCTTTCTTTCTCTTTCTATCCCTTTCTTTCTTAATTCATGATGCGATTTTCTGGGAGCAGAAAGTCGGGTCGTGACACCTTGCTGCACCTCCCCTGTTTTAGCCATTCTCGGTTAATGAGGCTTGAGGCTATGATTACCTTTAGAGAACACTCTCTTAGATTGCTCATCGTCCACCTGACGATGTTCTGAAAGCATTCAATCCATACAAGTTCGTTCCGGGTTCGAACGAAACCGAAGGCATTATTTCGTTACACTCATTTTGGAATCACCCTCAGAATTAACGACAATAACCCTTGCACTCTAAAACACCATCTCGATCCTCACTTAAGATTGTCATGACCTAACGTTTAACTTGGATCGATGTGGTTTTCAAAAAATCAAATTTGATTCCAGATCCTGGTCTCATCGAAATCCAAACGTGTCTTAAAGGCCAAGTTGTTTAAAGATTTAAACAATTCAATTCAATTTTAAACATTGAATCCACACGGCATTATCCACAGATAATAACCAATATCTATCACAGATATACAATGTCTCATCACAGAATATCTCAACTATCATCTAACAAATATCAACAATATTCAAATATTCAATCCAAAACAATCATCCATAAGCAAGCACAACTTTAATTCATATTATAACTAATTTAATTAATTAAAATTAAATTAATTACTTAAGAATTAATCACTTAATCTTGCTTAACCAAGCATTAATTGATTAATCACAATCATTTAATTAATTAATCACTTCTTGATTAACCTCATTATTAGTTAATTAATCTTTAATTAATTAACAATCCTTTAATTAACTATTAATTAATTACTAAAATTAACCATTAATCAAAACTTGATTAAAAATTAGTCATTCCTTAATTGGTTATTAAATAACCCTTAATTTATAATTAATTAACCATAATTAATTTCTTAATTAATTACAAATTCGAAATTAATTTATCTTAATTACTTAATTAATTATAAACTAATTATCCTTAATTATATAATTAATTAAATCTTAACCACTAATTAATTAACTATTAATTATAAATTAATTAATGTTTAATTACTTTATTAATTAGCTCTTAATTAATTAATTAATTAATTCTTAATTACTAATCAATTTAATCATTAATCACTTAATTAATTAGTTACTAATCACTTATTAACTAATTAATCCTGATTTGCAGATTTTCAAAATTCCTGAAAGAAAATTCAAGTTCTTCTATCCTAGTATGACTGATTAAAGATTTAAGAATCATCAAGCAAACATTTGGATCAAACAACATCATCAGGATAAAACTGCAGTTATTTTCCAGAGTTTAAGGAGATCAGCAAAAGCCAGCCGGTTGGTTACAACCTTTGGAGGTCCCGATGTGGAAGTGGGCGATGATTTCGATGGACTTCATCGACGGATTGCCTAGAACTAAGAAGGGGAATGAAGGAATATGGGTGATTGTGGATCGTCTAATGAAGAGCGCCCATTTTATACCAGTTAAGGCAACCCATACTGCAGCTTCTCTGGTAGAAATCTTCTTGAGAGAGATAGTGAGATTGCATGGTGTCCAGTCAGTATTTTAAGTGATCGAGATCCTATCTTCAGCAGCAAATTCTGAGGGGCATTGCAATAAGCTATGGGAACAAGCTTGAGATTGAGTACAGCATATCATCCACAGAAAGATGGGCAGACGGAGAGGCTAAATCGAATTTTTGAAGATATGCTGAGAGCCTATGTATTGGATTTTGGTGGATCATGGGAGGACCATCTACATCTAGTGGAATTCTCTTATAATAACAGTTACCAAGCAAGTATCAAGATGGCTCCTTATGAAGCACTGCATGGAAGGCCTTGTAGATCCCCAGCTTGTTGGATAGAGTCGAAAGACCATCTTGTGCTTGGACCAGATTTGATTCGTGAAGCATCTGCTAAAGTCGAGCTTATCAAGAAAAGGATGAGAGCTGCTCAGGATCGTCAAAAGAAATATGCAGATAAAAGACGAAGACAATTGGAATTTGAGATTGGTGATTTAGTCTTTGTCAAAGTTTCCCCTATTAAAGGAGCTGTAAGATTTGGGAAGACAGGGAAACTCGCTCCAAGATATATAGGTCCGTTCCGAGTACTCGAGAGGATTGGTGCTATAGCATACGGGATTGAATTGCCAGTCCAGATGGCTGGAATTCACAATGTTTTCCATGTATCTCATCTACGGAAATATATGCACGATCCATCTCTTATTGTGGATCCAGCTGTGCAGGAAGACTTAGAGGTTGAGCCGGACTTATCATTTGTCAGACATCCTGTTCAGATTGTTGATCAAGACGAGAGGCAACTCAGAAGCAAGATAGTGAAACTCGTTAAAGTCTAGTGGAGTGAGGATCCCAGAGATTGTACCTAGGAGACTCTGGATAGTTTTAGGAAGGCTTATCCGGATATGTGTCTGGATAGCTAGTGGTGTTGTATTGGGTGTATTGTTGGATGGTTCCGGCATTGTGTTGCAGGGGAGTTAGGGTGCCTCCTCGGTGCGGTGATCTAGGCCCCGTACTGTGACGGGCGGTACCCAGTAGCCCTGCCTTTGATGGAAACCCATTTTCCCTACGAGACCCTACGGTTTTGATTGCATTACCCACTTTCGTGGCAAGTAGCTGGAATTTAATAGATGTAACAATTTTGGCTATTTTCTATTTACTTCAAAACCCTAGACCCTATTATAATATCACTGGATTTCCTATCAAATGTTTTGGTTAGCGTAAGGTAAAAACCTACCCGTATTTATTTGTGGGGAGTCTTACGTGATACCTTTTGTTTCAAAATGATTTTAAAGTTAAACAACATTAACTTATTTACTCACACCAGACCCATGTCTGACCCGGAGTTTATTTTGTTTTTCATAAACTCTTGGGTACTCAAATTTTTATGAGTAGTTAAGTGATTAGGTTGGGATTAGAAAATGTTTTGGAAGCTGGAGCTGGAGTCCAGGCGTACTTATCTATTTCTATTCGCTGTAGTGACTTTTGATGTTGTGTTTTTAGTTGTATGGGTTGGGAAACTCTTGAATGTCCAATGTAATGAAGTCGTATTATTTTGTGCACTCTGATATGTAAAACTATATAATAGATATGTGTAATATTATATTTTGTTCGTTTCTGCTGTGAGATTCTGGTGATTGTTGTTCTTTTCTTTCTATCTTTTCTATCTCTATCTCTTTCTTTTCTTATCGATGATACGTCTTTCTGCGTATTGAAAGACGGGTCGTCACAGAATTCCTGTCTAGATACGAAAATAACTCAATAATAATGAGATAGTTAACTATAATCCACCTTAGATTGGCTAAAAAGTTAGAGATTTTTTGTTGATTGATCTCTCTATGCTTTTCCCTTAAATCCTGTAGAACTTTCAGCTTCTTCTCTTGTTAATGGCCGACCACTTATATTTAATTTTGATTGTATGAAATGAGAATGAATAAGGAAGGAAAGGGTTTTAGGACTAAAATAAAGAACTATTCTCACTTTGCACTTGTCATTGATTTTCCTCCATCCTACGCTTAAAACAACCATATTCATTGATTAATTTAGGCTCGATCCAATTAATTATCAAATATCATTCTCCTTATCTTTAGACATCACATTATTCAATTTAATTTATCTAAATAAAAATGCTGAATAATGTTATAAAAAATTAAGTGTATTATTGGCTTCGCTCCTTAAAGAATTTCATCCTCGAGATCACGATAAGAAAAATAACAAGCATATCAATCATGTAAACAAGTGTAACAACATATAAGCTTGGGCCGACTCATCAGACAAGGCAGTCAGCGACTCAGAAGGTTTACGACTCACCATGAGTCGTTAGCGGTTCAAGTGTGCAAGCCTACAGTTAACTCGCGTACGACTCAATGACCCGAGAAGGAACTGCACGACTTAAGGGACTCATCAAGGACCGACTCAACAAATCCCCGACTCAACTGTTATGCGACTCACGACTTAAGGAGCCTAATGAGTTAAAGCATTAACGACTCATTGAAAGGACGACTTAGGGAAAAGTATCGACTCAATTGGTAGCGACTCAACGCATTACCGACTCACCAAAGGAATTGCCTCAGCGACTCAACAGGTCCACGACTCATCATAAGAAACGACTCAAGATGATTGATGACCTAAGAAATGACTTGACGACTCATAACTCAGGATGACTCGTCCGCGACTTAAAACCACTGAGTCGTATCCTACAATGCATGTCCTAGTGAGAGTTGACTCGCCAACGACTCAGGACTTGGCATAGAATCCAGCGAGAGAACGAGCTAGTGAGAAAACCGTGCAGATGAGTCGGCCACGACTCAATTTGACTCAGCCACGACTCAACTTGAGTCGGTCGCGACTCAGGACTTGGGCGAAAAAACTTCTGTCCAGGCTTGCCTATAAATACATAGCCACCTCCAACTTTCAAGGGACTTTTTTGCTCATTCTCTTCAAGCGCCGATACTTTGCTGCATTCCAAACCAATTCAACACTTGAAGCTCTCGAGACACTAAGAACGCTACAAACAACTTCAAGAAGAGATCACGTACATCCAACATGGATTCGAAGACTCTCATCTCCATTGAAGTTTAGAATAATTGTTCTAAGTTTCTTGTAATTCAAAGTGAATTGTACTTGGGAAGAATTGTATCAACTTGTAACGAGATCATCAATAAAAGTACTTAAAGTGGACGTAGGCTATACCCTTAAGCCGAACCACTATAAAATTGTCGTTGTTTACTGCTTTTCCGCTATTACTTGCTTGTAATTCTTTCCCGATCTATCGGGTGGTGCTTTCACAACTACACTTCACACACCGGGGTGTTAGCGTTCACATTTTAGCGTTCACATTTTTGGTGCTTTCACTGAGAACCCAACTCAGGAAAACTGTCATCATTGCTTCACAGAGATTTGTTGAAAGAATTTCTTTAAAAACCAGAAGTCTATCTGAGATTATGGCTCCTGGAAGGAAAAGTAGATCTGTCAGATCTGGAAACATTCAAGAGGGAACCTCCGCTTCCCCTGTGCCTAATCAACCCACTCCATCTGTTGGAGTTACGAAAGCGGAGTTGGATGCTGTGATTCTAGGGCTAAACCAGCAGATAAACGCCCAAAATGCACAATTAGAGGCTCAAAGTGCCCAGAATGCTCTGATTCTGAATAAGTTGAACGACTTACTTGGGGCAAACAATCAACCGGCTGGTAATGAAAGGAACTATGCTGGCAACGTTCATGATGTTAATGAAAGGAATGCTCCTGAAAGGGCTACTAGTCCCTTTGAGCAGGCAGTACCTGAGGCCGGTGGATCTAGAACTCGGCATGATGAGGAATATCTTTCTGGAATGGTCCGGCAGATCATGAAAGAAAGTATGCAAAGGGTTGAAGATGAGAAGGAATGGGGATTCGCCCCAAGCAAAACTCCGTTTACTGAAAGAATCTTAAAGGCGGAATTTCCAAGGAAGTTTGTCCCTCCGACTATCCCAGCTTATAAAGGGACAAGTGACCCGAATGAATTCTTGTATAAATATGATTGGCACATGACAGGTGCCAGAGCCTCGGATGAAATAAAGTGCCGATATTTCCCCGTATACCTAGAAGGTGTGGCTCTACTATGGTTCACCAAGTTGCCAGTCCGATCTATTGATCAGTTTTCAGACTTGACCAGAAAATTCAAGGAGCAGTTTAGACTATATGCTTCGAAGGCCAAGGACATCATGTCACTGTCAAGTTTAGAGCAGAATCCTGGTGAATCTATCAGATCTTTCTTGAACCGCTTTAATATAGCGCTGGCCGAGGTGGACAATGCTGAACCACGAATGATATTGACTTATCTGATGAGAGCTATTGATAAGTCAAGCGAATTTGGGAAATGGTTAAATATGAAAGAGCCAACCTCTCTCGAAAAGTTCTACAAAAAAGCAGATGAATTCATTCGCTTGGAAAGTCGTCCTTTGCCAGTAAAGACAGTGTTGGAGAAAGCAGAAGACAACACTGTCGCTCCACGCAAGAATGAATCGGTGGGGCAAAAAAGGGAGAATAATAATGGGAAGAAACAGGGTAATCTGAAGAAGCCCCGATCCTTCAAGACATCAGAGTATACTCCATTATCACATACGCCGGAGCACATCTACCTTGCCACTAAAGATTCCGTCGATTTCCCTAAACCTATCCCTTTGAGGACCGGGAAAAAAGCCATACAGAGTGGGAAATTCTGCCGCTTCCACAATCAACCCGGTCATGAAACTGATGAATGCCGTCAGTTGAAAAATCTGATTGAAGAGTTGCTAAGAGAAAACAAACTGCAGCAATTTGTGAAGAATAGCAATTCGTCAAGTCAGGGGCAACAGGTTCCTGTTCATCAGCCCAGGACGAGTGAGAAAGCTACGGGACATGAATCTGGAAGGCCCGTTATCAATGTCATTACAGGAGGGCCTCACCCAGCTGGCAAGAGCTGGGGTGAGATGGAGAGATATTCCAGGGCTTTGAAATATGCTCCAGCCGAAGAAGATGTCTTTGTTTTAGAAGACACTACGCCCCTGAAACAACAGAAAACTTTCAGCGATGATATTATTTTCAGAGCCAGAGATTTCACAGGTATTGAAGCTCCTACTCTAGATCCCTTGGTCATCTCGGCTGGTATTGGACCGGCCATTGTCAGAAGAGTCCTCATTGACTGCGGAGCATCATGTAATATCCTCTTCAAGAAGACATTTGACCAGATGAAAATCCCTATGATCGATGTACAAGCCTCATCACAGAAGATCGCTGGCTTCACTGGGGAGCCAAAGCAACCAATTGGGACCATCGATCTGCTTGTAGAACTTGGGGAAGCAGAAAGGAAAGTGGTCCGCAAGCAAACATTTGTGATTGTCGATGAGTTTTCTGCTTATAATGCTTTTCTTGGCCGTCCAACACTCGCAGCATTCAAAGCTATCCTAGCCCCGTGGTGCCTCACTATTAAATTCCCTACTGACAATGGAATATGAGTTATAAAAGGGGATCAAAATGCTGCGCGAGAGTGCTATTTGACAGAGCTGCGAGAGTCAAGAAAAAGAGAAATGGGAAAGGATGCGGCAACCCCAGTCCGCATCAAGGAACCGGCCTTGTAGCAATTACGGGGCGGACCCTGCACTGGCGAGCACAGCGGGGCACGGAAAGAAATGGATCCCAGAAAGGCCAGTGCAGGGGAGAATAGAGTAGTGCCGGTGGAAACGACAGTTCCGGTACCTGTTGACCCGAAGGACCCAAATAAGGTGTTGAATGTGGGTTCACAGCTTAATGTGTCAATTCAGAATATCTTGATATCTTTCCTGAAAGCAAATCTGGATGTCTTTGCTTGGACTCATGCCGATATGTGTGGGATATCTCCAGAAGTTGCAGTACACGCTCTGAATATTGACCCAAAGTTTACGCCAGTTAAACAGAAAAGAAGAACTCAAGGTCCAGAAAGGTCAGCAGCATTAAAAGAAGAAGTTGATCGACTCATGGAAAATAACTTCATCAAAGAATCTACATATCCGAATTGGGTTTCAAATCCTGTGTTGGTCAAGAAAGCTAATGGAAAATGGAGAGTGTGCATCGATTTTTCCGATCTAAACAAGGCTTGCCCCAAAGATTGCTTCCCATTACCCAGGATTGATCAACTGGTAGACGGAACTGCGGGACATGAATTGTTATCTTTCATGGATGCCTACTCCGATTATAACCAAATCATGATGTACGAGCTGGATCAGGAGGATACAAGCTTTATCACAGATGTTGGACTTTATTGCTACGGAGTTATGCCCTTCGGATTGAAAAATGCAGGGGCAACCTACCAAAGACTTGTTAATGCTATGTTCAAACCGCAATTGGGCAAAACTATGGAAGTCTACGTCGACGACATGTTAGTGAAGTCCAGGAAAGCAGCGGATCACATTGAACACTTAGCAGAAATGTTCGCAGTCCTTCGGAAATACAGAATGAAACTTAACCCTCTGAAATGTACATTTGGGGTCGAGTCCGGAAAGTTCTTAGGTTTCATCGTCAGTGCTAGGGGCATTGAGGCTAGTCCAGCTCAAATTACTGCCTTGAAAGAAGTTAAAGCTCCTAGAACGAAGAAGGAATTGCAGAGTCTCAACGGAAAGGTCGCCGCCCTGAGTCGGTTCATTTCCAAAGCCACTGATAAATGCATCCCATTCTTTGACGCCCTGAAGAAAGGAAAGAAGAATTTTGAATGGACTTTCGAATGCCAAAAAGCCTTCGATGAGTTGATCCGTCATATGGAAACGCCTCCAATACTTTCTAGGCCAGGCAATGGTGAGGATCTTCTTATATACTTGGCAGTATCATCTCATGCTCTAAGTGCAGCGCTGATTCGGGAAGACAAAAGGATTCAACATCCGGTTTACTATATCAGCAAAAGACTCACTGGGGCAGAGCTGAATTACTCCAAGTTGGAAAAACTCGCCTATTGCCTACTAGTTGCATCAAGGAAACTGAGGCAATATTTCCAAGCTCATCCTATCAAAGTACTCACTGATCAACCTCTAAAGCAAGTCCTATTTCGCCCTGAAACTTCGGGTCGCCTTCTAAAATGGAACATTGAACTCAGTCAATATGACATCACTTATCATCCCCGAAAAGCAATCAACGGACAAGCTTTAGCTGATTTCATTGCAGAATTCACAGAGAAAGATAATGGTGAGGAAGAAGCGATCAATGATTCCCCAATCCAGTGGAAGATGTATGTTGATGGCGCAAGAAATGACTACTGTTCTGGAGCCGGAGTGGTACTTGAAACTCCTGAAGGTCGATCATTATGTTATGCACTAAGATTGGAATTTCCTTCAACAAACAATGAAGCAGAATATGAAGCTCTTATTGCAGGTCTGAAAATGGCTAAAGAGCTAAACATTCGAGCATTACAGATCTTCAGTGATTCTCAGCTTATTGTATGCCAAGTCAAGAAGGAATTTCAAACAAAAGGTGGAAACTTGCCTTCCTACTTGTTAAAGGCTTGGGAACTCCTATGTGAACTGGATCATTATTCAATAAGCCATATTCCCCGGGAAGAGAATACGAAGGCAGATTCCCTCGCAAAGTATTCAAGTTCTGGTGAAGCTCAACTATTGGGATTGGTTCCCGTAGAAGTCCTCTCAGCACCAAGTATAGACGAGATGGATACAGACTGGATTATGAATGTATCTCAAGAACAAGAGTCGTGGATGACTCCAATATTAAATTACCTACTCAACGGTTCTCTGCCAGAAAATTCAAGAGAGAGACAGAAGCTACTAAGGAAAGCCTCTCGCTATGTAATTCAGGATGGCCGATTGTACAGACGGGGATTCTTAATGCCTTTACTTCGATGTGTATCCAGGGAAGAATCCAAAACGATCCTAGCTGAGGTACATGGAGGCGAATGTGGTGATCATTCAGGTGGCCAAACATTAGCAAAGAAAATTCTCCGATACGGATATTTTTGGCCGGAAATTAATCGAGATGCTGCAGATTACTCCCGAAAATGTGACAGATGCCAAAGATTTGCCAAAATTCCTAGAGCACCTTCTACCGAACTCACACAGATGGTCAGTCCATGGCCGTTTGCGATTTGGGGAATGGATCTCATTGGGCCGCTACCAACTGCCAAATCAGGGATTAAATATGCTATTGTTGCAGTTGACTACTTTACTAAATGGGCTGAAGCTGAACCATTGGCTACTATCACCTCTAAGAAAATGATAAGTTTTGTGACCAAGAATATCATTTGCAGATACGGTGTGCCTCAGAAAATAATCACAGACAATGGTACTCAGTTTGAAAGCGAGGAATTCCAGGATTTTTGCAAACGATTCAAAATCCAGAAAAGCTTCTCGGCAGTAGCTCATCCGCAGGCAAACGGGCAAGTGGAAGCAGTGAACAAGATCATCAAATCAACCATCAAAAAGCAACTCGAAAGAGCAAAAGGTGGTTGGGTCGATAAACTACCACTTGCACTATGGGCATACAGAACTACTCACAAAACTGCGACTGGGCATACTCCTTTTTCGTTAGCATACGGATCGGAAGCAATGATCCCGGTTGAAACAAAGGTCCCTTCACACAGAAGAATCCATTTCAATCAAGCAGAAAATGAAAAGCTACAACTTGAAGCGCTAGATCTCCTTGATGAAAAAAGGGATGAGGCTAGTCTCAGAATTGCAGCTCATCAGCAAAGGATAGCCAGACATTTCAATTCCAAAGTTCGTCAACGAAGCTTTGAAATCGGAGATCTAGTCCTGAAAAGAATTATGACAGCGACAGGTGTGTTTGGGCCAAATTGGGAAGGACCATATGTCATAGGTCAGAAGCTTCTTGACGGCACATTCAAACTCACTACTGTTGAAGGAGATCAAATTCCAAGGGCATGGAACAGCAATCACTTGCGTCCATACTTTACTTGAAAATTTTGTTGAAATATTATAAAAAGAATTGTGAATGTATGATTCTTGTAATTGAAAGCAATTGTAAAACTGATGCAAGTGATTAATGAAAGAATATAAAGTGGATGTAGGCCCAAATTCTTGGCCGAACCACTATAAATCTTGTGTTCCTTATTTTTATTACATGTTTGCTTTATTTTCGATATAAAAGTACATAGAATGTATTGCTGAAATGTCGATTTAAATTTTTGCAGACAGTGGAAATAAAACTTGCGCATAATAAGACCGAGCGATTCTCACCATCATTCAACAAACAAATTTCAAGTCACAAAGGCCCCGAATTCAAATCCTAGATAGGAAATACTTCAATTGAACGGCTAATGATTTCGATAGAAACGAGCCCTTGCTGATAAATTGAGATTGTTTGAACAAACAAACATCCAATTAGGAAGCTAGTGCTCGTTCTCACGAACTTGCCTGACAATGAAGTACACTTCCTTGGATTAAACAAGCTACTTGCAAGAAAAGGGGAATGAAAACTTGAAAAAAAAAAAAAAAAGAGGATCGTTGAAAAGGCATAAGCAAGAAGACAAGGAAACAACCAAAATCCATCATCGGCAGCACAAGTCCTCTTCAGAGGCACAACTCTTCGAAGGATAAAAGACCTCTAATGGGTCATATGCCACAAAAAAGAAAGTTCTCTACTCAACAAAAAAGATTGGAGGAGTCATGACCCTCCAACCATGAGAGAGTAACTTCCATGCGATGAAAACCCTTTCTGAGGCACATTTCACCAGGAGTTGAAGTGAAATAGCCGCTCTTCGGAATTTCACTTCACCAGAGTTGAAATGCAAACAAAGAAAAAGACCTCTTCGGAGGCACATTTCGCCAGGAGTTGGAGTAGTTACTCTTCGGAGTTTCACTTCACCAAAGTTGAAATGCAAACAAAATAAAGACCTCTTCGGAGGCATATTTCACCAGGAGTTGAAGTGTAACGGCCGCTCTTCGGAATTTCACTTCACCAGAGTTGAAAGACGAACAAAATAAAGACCTCTTCGGAGGCACAATCAAGAAGAAAGACCTCTTCGGAAGCCCACGTTTCGCCGAGATTGAAATAAAACTTCCAAGTGTTGAAACGTGAAAAGGCTTTCTAAGGCAAAACTCTTTGGAGGTACACGTTTCACCGAGATTGAAATAAAACTTCCGAGTGTTGAAACGTAAAAAATCCCTCCTCAGAGGTACAACTTTCTATATAAAAAAAAATCCTCATCAGGGGCATACTTTAACTTCCGAAGAAAGAGTAATTTACCTATTCTGGGGAATAATCTTCCTCGAAAAAAAAGAAGAGAGAAAAAGAGAGAGAGGGAGTTAAAGTACCCTTCAGAGGTCCGCTTTACCGCATAAAAGAATTCACTTGGTAAAAAATGTACTTAAGCAAAAGAAAGAAGTGATTTCTTCAAAGGTCAAAGCGCAGAAACTTATACGAAGAGGGTTGTACTTTGCAAAAATTTTCTTTAAAGAATAAAATAATTATTCTTTAGCAAATATGAGTGCAAGTCCCCTCGAAGTATAGAATATTGCAGCAAACTTATGGAATGGGGGCAATATAGTATAATTACACACAATATGGTATAGCCAAACCAGCAAAAGGTAACGCTCAAGTAACATGCCATAAGCTCGCTGCAATATCGTGTAAATAAACTTGTGCAAAAAATAAATAGTAAATGCATTCTCAAATTCAAACAGAAGTTTGTACAAACAAAGAATCATTTTATTCAACTATAATGCAGATACAGGTTTCAAAATAAAGAAAAGCGGGGGCCGGTACCCGCACAACTCTCGGCCAGTTCATACAAAAGACAAAAAGCTAAAATCTTCACTTCTTTTTACTGCCTTTGGACCCTTTACCCGGTCGAATGATCAGCTTTTCAGGGCGGTCAGTGGGCATAAGGGAAGTAGGAGAGGTAGGCGCAACCGGTCCAACTTCCGGCTCCTCTTCAGTGGCGGTGATTATCTTCCCCCTCCTCTTTGATATCCCACGCTTCTTTTTCCTTTTTGAGGAAGACTCACTCCTTGGAGTGACAAGTTTAGATAGAGCAATGTCGTCAGAAGGAGTCCGCTCCGGAGATATGTCACCTCCCTCAAGTCTCTCATCTTTCTGCTCTTGCGAAGCGATGGGATCATCCAAGCCATGAAGAGCCTCTATTTGTTCCTCCTGTGATCCAGGTTGCGAGGCAGAAGGAGGCGCCACCTGAAGAGATGGAGGAAGGATAACCGGAGAAGTAGAAGTTTGAGCAGTGCTTGGTACTTTCTCTACAGAAGAAAAGAGGTTAAAGTCAGTAAAGAGAGGCGATGAAGGCTCACCAATAAAGTTAGTGGAGAGAGGAGATGAAGGCTCATCAAGGTTGAGAAAATAGCCAAGGAGCTCATGAAACTCATGCGAAATAAATGAGTAACCCGCTTGAGCAGAATTGACAGTAGCAAGATTAACAGTGAAGTTACCTAGAGAAGCTGGTTTCCTGATATCGACTTCATAAGCTTGCGCGTCAGCGCTCTCATCACCCTCGTCTCCACCCTGTACGCTTGTAATCTCAGTGGTAACTTTGGTAGGAGATGCAAAATGGGAACTGGAACCAACAATGTTGACTTCAGACAAAGAAGGTGGCTGGATTAGAGTAGTTGAAGTGGTTTTTTCCAGCTGGCCCCCTTCCATCACTTCAGTTCTTAATTTGGCAAGTTGTTCCTTTCCCTTGGCAAGGGCAGCGCGAGCATCATCATCAAAATAATGCCTTTCCAGGGCTGATTCGTCATAACCAGCACCTTCAGCACCAAGCATATCAAGGGCAGCCTCCCACACTTCAGCTAAAGTGATTTCATACTTGGGACCAAGAAAAGCGAGGCTTCCACGCCCCAAGACGCTATGCAAGTAGAAGTCGAATAATGTTGAGCCGAAGCTGTTTTTGGCCGCCTCATGAGATTCTTCAGCTGCGATTCTGCCGGCGACGGCCTCATCACGTTCCCTCTCAGTTTTGGAAAGCTGAAGCTTAAGCATTTGTATCTCTGCCTCTTGGGACTTGTTTTTATTTTGAAGCTCAGCAATATCAGAGACATAGCCTTCACTGATTCTTTTTTGTGCTTCGAGCCTGTCTTCGGCATCCCTTTAGCTAGCGTGAGCGTCTCTCACTTGTTTCAGGAGCACTTCTTCTTTTTGAGAATATGAAGTAGAGGAAGCAGCAAGCTCATGTTTCAAATTCTCAACCTTTGCTTCGAGCTCCTCATTGTAGGAAGCAATGCTCCTCATTTCGGTATCATGTTGCTCAAGGACCTTTTGCCATTCAGCCTTGTCATTTTCCATAGTGAGCATGGCCTCTATGTTGGCACGATTAACTCTCTGAAGCTCATCAACAAGCTTCTGCCAGTTTGAAATCCTCTCGATATCAAGTTTGACGGCGTCGAGATTTCGTAGCATGGCAGGCTTGTCAATAGGGACCAGGTCAAGGTCGAACCTCACACCCTTTAAGCACCACTGTGGAAAACGACTTTGTAAAGTGGCTGGGCCCGGTCCAACTTGAAATTTGGGCCTGCTTATTATTGTTTGGATGTCCGCCTTCCCGAGAGCAGGAGAATCGGAAGGAATGTCAAGAGGAGCAGGGGCAGTAGCCTTTTCGGGAGTAGTGGAAGCATGTCTCTCACCATATCGGGCTCGTTTGCCTGAATCTTCGGCTACATGACCTTTTCCTCGGTCATCGTGAGATTTCCTTTTGTGAGAATCCTCACTTCTCTGCAAAGAATCGTGGTGCTCATCCCTATCCCTTCTGTCATAACGCTCTTCTTCATCCCTCCTTTCACGAGCCTTTCGAGCAGCCCTCTCTTCGTCAGACTCTCTATAGGAGGTGAAGTAGCGCCCATAATTATATTGACCACGCCCCCCGTAGCGTTGGAAATCCTGATAATATGATCCGCCGCGTGTCATTGAAGGATCTGAAATAAGAAAAGATAAGCTTTAGAAATCTTTAAAGTATAAGAAGATAAGTGCATAAATGTGCTGGAAAATCCTTAGTTGTGTGTGAAGTGCAAACTACTCGCGTTGGACTAACGAACCACTCCTCAGTTGGGGGGAAGTAATAGGTCCCACTATCGGTGACAATTCTTGGGATAAAGGAGTTGGAGTCTGTTGGAGGGCAGATGTCGCTTCAACCATCGGGGGTACAGTTTTACCACAGGCAGGGTCATCTTTAAAGAGCTCTTGGGAAGTGACAATTATGTCACTTAAATCCCCAAAGACGTCATCACCATCATGCCCAACCTGATTCCCTGCATCAGCTCCTTTGTCGGCACTCTTCCTGGTTTGGGAAGGGGACTCCTCTTCTTCTTCAATTATGGGAGCAAGTGCGGGCTTTTCGGAGGGTCCCGCATCATCTCTTGGAGTAGAGCACTTTACTAGTAAGGTTTCTGCAGAAATTTCTCCTCGCATGTGCTCTTTAGTGGAGATCGGAAGATCAGGAGTTTTCACTGGAGAATCAGGAACCTCCGTTGGAGCTTCATGAGGCTGAGTAAAGCGAGAGGGATGGAGGAGTCCGTATTGATGTAAAAATTCATCGTTTAGCAGAAACCTTATGCTCCTCTCTTCTACCGGCACGACATTTAATCTTTCAAAAATTTGCTTAAGGCTCGGGTCCCTAGCAGGGGGTGGAAGTGCTAAAACAGGAAAAGAATGAAATTAGCAACTGAGGGTTCAGATCTCGAGAAAGTTTCAAAACGGAAAAAGTAAAGACAGGAAATCTTACTTCCCACTCTCCAGATGGCATAAAACCCTGGAGGGCAGCGAACAAAGAAAAACTGATTCAAAAATCCGTGAGCGCTTTCGGAGAGATCAGTAATAAGTTTGCGGTTTCGAGCGCTTCTTATAACCACGATGGAGGGATGGTATTTAATTTTCGTGAATGAGCAAAAATAGCAGATCTCCCCGAAGCTTGGTAATCGATCCAAAACTCTCCTAAATAGAACACATAACCCCATCAGAATGGCGTAGCCATTGGGGTGTAATTGGAATGGAGAAATAGACAACCGAAGCAGGAACTGTTGAAGAAAGTCATTAAAAGGAGGAATGGCGCCGTTCAAGCACATTTGGCGATTAACAGCAACAAAGCCAAGAGGGGGCCTATCCGCGGTATCATTTGGCCCCAGAAGTAAGACGTCAGCGTCATCAATGCCAAACTGGACGCGCAGTTGGGTAAACACCCGCTGATTCAAAGTTGTGGATGCTCTCTCCGGAGGGTTATCTACCGGGATAGCTACTGGGAAAACATCTTCAGCCTGGCCCATCGGCTCTTCTTGATGAGAGGTCATTCTACACAAGCAACTGGATGTTCAAATACGAAGGTGCGCGTTTCCTAAAAAATGTGAAGTGTTGTGCAAGACTAATAAAAAGTGACAAGTATATTTAACTGGAATTATACTGATCGATGCTTGATCGATTGTAAACATTTCAGAACTTGTTAATCTAAAGCTCAAGCATAATATTAGTGCAAGCGGGTCGATTTCAATTGACTATTTCAGCATTGCTTTGGTATTTTGTTTGAAATTGATAAGTTAAAGGCACTTCATACACACAATTTATTCAAGTTAATCATCTATTGTTAACTAATCTGTCATTCGATGTGGGCAGTCAATGACAAGTATATTCGTCCCAGTTTTCTGTGAATGTTGTATTGAACAGGTTATTAGCCTGCAAGTCAAAATAACCTGTAAATGAGTGCAATAAAATTCAACAGTTCGAAGTTAATGCAATGGTCCAATGTTCAAACAGAATTTACACAAGTCATAACCTATCAACGGTTCAAAAGTTCTGAGTCGGCAGTGCCCTAAGCCATGAGTCGTGGAGATAAGGAGATTATCTCCAAGTCTTATCTCGGCAACGACTCAAGGCTAAGTTTTATTTCGGCAACGACTCAAGGCTAAGTCTTATCTCGGCAACGACTCAGGGCTTAGGTCGTGGAGTATGTTAAATGAGCTCTGGTTCAAAATAATAAGGAAATCTCTAAGTTTTATCTCGGCCGCGACTCAAAGGTTTTATCTCGGCCGCGATTCAAAGGTTTTATCTCGGCCACAATTCAAGGGTTCTGTCTCGGTCGCGACTCAAGGCTCAAGTCGAGGAACATGATGAGTCGTACCATGATTAAATCGTGAGGGTCACTGGGTCATACGAAAGGAGCCGAGTCAAACCTACAGCAGCATTCGAATCAACCATCTGACCCGTTAACCCAATAAACCCTCATTCTACAACCCTAGTCTTATCGCGTCAAGTAGATCGCCTCGAGTCGCAAATCATTGGATCAGACAATCCTCAATCCATCAATGATTAGGGCAACCTAACTCGCAAAGCTCAAGGGGATAGATTGAAGATAAGGACGGTGCGCACAGGGAAATGATGATCGACAATCAGAAAGGGGGCGAAATTGCTTACGTGGTGTGATGTCAGAGATGATCGGAGGAGATTCGAGTTGAAATTGCTTTTGGGAGCTTGAAGATGTGTTAATGGCGGAAAACGACTCACGAGATCGGTAAAAGAAGAAGAAGATAAAAGCGACGGTTCATACTTTTTATACCAGGATAGTAGGACATGAGTCGGCACATGCGAGTTAAGATAAGTCGAAGCACGTGACCTACGACTTAGGCGTGTGCTTCGAGGGGCAAATGTTAACCCTGCTGAAGCTTGGGCCGACTCATCAGACAAGGCAGTCAGCGACTCAGAAGGTTTACGACTCACCATGAGTCGTTAGCGGTTCAAGTGTGCAAGCCTACAGTTAAGTCGCGTACGACTCAATGACCCGAGAAGGAACTGCACGACTTAAGGGACTCATCAAGGACCGACTCAACAAATCCCCGACTCAACTGTTATGCGACTCACGACTTAAGGAGCCTAATGAGTTAAAGCATTAACGACTCATTGAAAGGACGACTTAGGGAAAAGTATCGACTCAATTGGTAGCGACTCAACGCATTACCGACTCACCAAAGGAATTGCCTCAGCGACTCAACAGGTCCACGACTCATCATAAGAAACGACTCAAGATGATTGATGACCTAAGAAATGACTTGACGACTCATAACTCAGGATGACTCGTCCGCGACTTAAAACCACTGAGTCGTATCCTACAATGCATGTCCTAGTGAGAGTTGACTCGCCAACGACTCAGGACTTGGCATAGAATCCAGCGAGAGAACGAGCTAGTGAGAAGACCGTGCAGATGAGTCGGCCACGACTCAATTTGACTCGGCCACGACTCAACTTGAGTCGGTCGCGACTCAGGACTTGGGCGAAAAAACTTCTGTCCAGGCTTGCCTATAAATACATAGCCACCTCCAACTTTCAAGGGACTTTTTTGCTCATTCTCTTCAAGCGCCGATACTTTGCTGCATTCCAAACCAATTCAACACTTGAAGCTCTCGAGACACTAAGAACGCTACAAACAACTTCAAGAAGAGATCACGTACATCCAACATGGATTCGAAGACTCTCATCTCCATTGAAGTGTAGAATAATTGTTCTAAGTTTCTTGTAATTCAAAGTGAATTGTACTTGGGAAGAATTGTATCAACTTGTAACGAGATCATCAATAAAAGTACTTAAAGTGGACGTAGGCTATACCCTTAAGCCGAACCACTATAAAATTGTCGTTGTTTACTGCTTTTCCGCTATTACTTGCTTGTAATTCTTTCCCGATCTATCGGGTGGTGCTTTCACAACTACACTTCACACACCGGGGTGTTAGCGTTCACATTTTAGCGTTAACAATTATAATACTATCCTGTCTAACTAGTGAAAAGTCTATATGATATTTATAGAACATATCATCAAAACAACTCAGGATAAGTATCCATAATCCTATCTTCTATTTTCCAAGTACAGTCTCTCTCATTGTTTCTTAATCTCTTCTTATCTCTTGCAAAAATTCGGACTGGTTGTCCAACAAAAGTCATATCCGGTTCTACTGCTAATTCTTCCAATGCAATCAGTGCAAGTAGTCTTTGGATCTTGAACACACTTTCTATGATTAGAAACTTGAAAAAATATTATAGACTCCTATCGAATATCCGATAGGCGAGTTTCCCAATCCTCTTTATAATAAGAAATGGACCAACATACTTCGGTACCAGTTTCCTTGGATTTCCAAATCGTACCACACCCTTCACTGTTGATATTTTAATAAAAATGTGGTCTTCAAATGAGAACTCTAAATCTTTGTGCCTCTTATATGCGTAAATTTTCTGCCTAAACCGAGCTTTCCTCATCCTTACTTGGATTAACTGAATCTTATCTATGGCTTCTTTCTCTATATCTAGACCAAGAATCGGTCTGTCTTTGGTCTCTAGAAACATGATGGTGGTTTGAACGATATTTCATACGAAGCTTCGAAGGGTGCCTTTCCTCTACTAAGCTGATAGTTACTATTATATGAAAAGTCAAATAGGAACAGATGGTCTTCCCATGACCCTCCAAAGTCTAGTAAACAAGCTGTCAACAAATCTTCAAGTACTTTGTTGACTCGTCCTGTCTACCCATCCATTTGTGGGTGATAAGTAGTACTCATCTTCAGCTTGGTACCTAACACTTCTTGCAGACTCTTCTGGAATTCACCAGTGAATAAAAATATCTCTGTCACCAACTATACTAATAGGAATCACATATAGTCTAACAATAATTTTCATAAACAACTTTAGATGCCGACCTTGTCGACTTAACGAAAATAAAGTGTGACTCTTGGTCAGTCTATCTACCATAACCTAGATATTTTCACTTCCCCTATTCGATCTTAGCAACCCATCAATAAAATCCCCAGATATAGAATCCCACTTCCAAATTGGAACATCTAAAGGTTGAAGTAACCCATTCGATTTTTGATGCTTGACTTTCACTTATTGGGAATTCAAACATTACTTTACCCACAAGCCTACATCCCTCTTCATACCTTCCTAGAAGAATCTTCTCTTCATGTCCTGATATATCATAGTTCCTTCAAGATGAATAGTAAACTTTGATCAATGACACTACCTAAGAACTTCTCTCAACATCTTAAACATAAAATCATCCCTTCTTTCTTAATCATCCATTTTGGTCAAGACTAAAACCTTTTAAATCATCAATCTCAGTTCCTACTTAAAGCCTTCTAATTCATTCAACTAGCAATACATCATCACTTTGCTTAGAATCAATTCTTTCGACCATTCAAATAAGATAACATCACAGTATTTGATTAGAACTAGCCATCAACCTTAACTATACGATGCATGCAGTCAGTATCTCTAAATCCTTTCATTCTACCAACATAGTCAACACCACATTTTTAGGTTTTCTGCTAAGTGCATCTACACTATGTTTCCTTTCCCTAGCATATACTCAATTCCAAATTCAAAAGCCTCCAAAAACTCTAGCCATCCCCGTTGCCTCATATTTAACTGCTTTTGAGAGAACAAAAAATTCAAAGACTTATGATCCAGGAATAACTTGTATCTTTCTCCCAAGAGATAGTGTCTCTACATCTTCAAAGCAGAGAACACCACTGCCAAGTCTAATTCTTGAGTAGGGTATCTAACTTCATATGGCTTAAGCTATCGAGAAGAAAAGATAAACATTTAACCTCTTTGCACTAACATAGCTCCAAACATTATCCCGCATGCATCTGTATACACCACCGAGTCATGATTTCCATTCCAAATATCCAACACAAGCGCATTGGTCAATAATGTTTAAACCTTAAGAATGCTACCTTGTATTTATCAGTCCAAACATACTTTACGTCCTTCCTTGTTAGTTTAGTCATAGGTACCGCTATATGACAGATATCCTTGGTGAATTTCTGATAATAGCCAGGTAGTCCAAGAAAACTCCTTGTCTCAGTCATATTTTTAGGTCTTTTCCAATTATTAACAACTTTAATCTAAGCCATATCCATAGATAACCCTTCTTCTAAAACTACATGACGAAGAAACTTCACTTTTCTTTTTCAAAAATGATATTTTGAAAACTTCACTTTTAATCGATGCTGCCTCAATGTCTCAAGCACTATTATAGGTGCCTCTCATGATCTCACTCATTCTTAGAATATATCAGAATTTCATCTATAAACACTAACAAGAACATGTCCAAATGCTCTCAGAAGATTGGTACATCAAATCCACAAAGAAAGCAATTGCATTAGCCAGTTCAAATGGCATGACTAATCATTCATATGAAACATACCTCATTGGAAATGCCATCAAAAAAGTCTATCCTCTTCCACTCTCAGTTGATGGAAACCTATCACCCGATACAATTGGGAAAATACTTTAGCTCTACTTAATTGATCAAACGAACTATCTATCCTCGGCAAAGGATACTAATTTTTTATCGTCCACTCATTCTACTTACGATAATTAATACACATCCTTAATGACCTATTCGATTTCTTCATGAACATCGTAGCTGTTCCCTATGATGAACTACTTGGTCTAATGAATTCTTTCCTTTTAAGTCCACCAGTTCCTTCTTTTAACTCTTTTATCTTAGTAGATATCATTCTATGTAATGACCATAATTTTGACTAACATTATTTTGGACATTTAACTAGACAAATTAAGTAAAATAATGTAGATGGTTAACAGATCGAGATTTATAACTCAATAAGGGGCCATGTCTTAATGGATATATGTATGTATGTATGCATGCATGTTGTATGTATATATGTCTATGTAGTTAATGCCCCGCTATTACCCTGCTATATCTCATAGCGGATTTCTACTGCTATGATATTTCTATACAGCCTAATATATAGCCTTTCCGCTTTAATCCCCGCTATTTCCGCTATACCCCGTTATTCCCGCTATATTTTGCTATTTCCGCTATATCTTCTTTAATAAAATGAATTAAAAAATTGCATTTATACATTATAAAAATTATGAAACTAATTTATTTGATTTAATTTTTAATATATTTTCAGAAATGAAAATAGTCTAATATTCTACTAAATTCAATTATATAATATAACAGTTTTACGTTTATTTAAAGTATATTCGCACATATTTTTTGTTTAAAATTATTTATGTATTAATTATAATTCAATTAAATGATAATTTTTCATTTAATTACCATTTATATATTTGTCAAAACATTAAGTACGAGTTTTAAATGCTATTTTTGAGCCATCCGCTATATCCCGCTATATCCTCGCTGTATCCCCGCTATGACTTTTTGCACCTCCACCGCTTCGAATCTGCCGAGCGCTTTAACTGCACAGATGTATGTATGTATGTATGTATGTATAAGCAAAAGAGATTTAAGGGTAATTAAGTAGAAGGAATATGATAAGGGAAAAATAGGAATAGACTCTATTCTTATACCATAAACCTTTCTTACCTTCATTTCTCATTCATTTGAACATTCATAAAAAAAATAAAACCCCAAGAGCTTGGTCGGCCACCATGAGAGGAATCAGAAAGAAGATAAGCTAATAATCAAGTAGAAAACTTGAAGAAATAAATCAAAAGGAAAATCTCAACCTTCTTAATACTAAGCTAAGGTGAATAATTTGATTTACATCACTTTTGATAATGATTTCGGTTATAAGGTTTGATCCGAACTATTTTGCAAATAATATGCTATGTTATATTTGTTGATATGGATATATATGCTTGTTGATGGTTTATAATATTTAATATATATTTTATGATAAGTTTAGATTGGAAAAATCCATTAAATGATATCCAAATAACTTGTGTTTTTTATATTTGGTCAAAAATATTATATTAGAAGAAGGTTTCAAGTCTCATTATTTTCTAAGTTTCTATGGATTTATTATGAATTTTCTATGAGAGAAAACAGCTAATAATGTGTTTAGATTATTTATGACAATTATAAATTGATTTTGAGTCTTAAATTAAATATGTTAGAGAACATACTAAAAGTGAATTATGATGATTTTTGGGGAATTTTCCCAAGTATTTTACTATGATTATAAGATTATTTAAGTTAAGGGACTTTGATGTTTTATATGTTTTATCAAGGAGAAGGGCTTATTTATGAAATGTTTTTAATTACGAAAGCTTTTGAAAAAAAGGATTTTGATAAAGAAATGGCAACCAATTATATTTTGACGAATAAGGAAAGTTAGGTGAAAAGAAAATACATTTAAAGGCCAAAAATCAGTTTTGCTTAGATTTATTACTTTGCTACTTCCATTTGTTAGCTTTCGACACCATACCGCTAAAGAACCCATGGAAACCAATGCATGTTGTATCAAGCAATTGATACGTAGTGCATTAGAGAAAGGCAGAAAGGACAATGTCGAAACCTTACTTTCGAAGGGGTAGAAGCTACTCTGATTAACTTTGAATTACTTCTGTTTATAAAGGATGCTTTCGAAGGGGTTGTATTAGCTTTCGGATCAATTAGCTTGACTTTGTTTTAGTAAAGATATTTTGAAAGAGTTGCCGCCTTTTTTTTTAGAGAAGCTTTCGAAAGAATAGCCACTTTGAACCTATTCAAAACCCATGTTACCGCATTCTTACCTTTCGAACTAGTTAAGGCCGCTTGTCCTTATAGCCTTGAAACATTGGTTTTGGAAGGGTACTTTTTCCCTTCTATTTTAAAGCCGCCTTCTCAATGCTTTCGAAAAAGGCCTATAGTTGTTTTCCAAATGGTTTCGGAGGTAATGGTTTCAAAAGGTTGGGTTTCGAAACTATCCTCTTTCTTTTACTTAAGATCAATTCTTTTGAAAGTTATGCGTTCACCTTTGTTCTTTAATTATCCTTAGTTATATTAAATATTAAACAAAAGTTTTCAAAGAGTGTGATTTTAAAAGGTTTCAAAGCAATGTTTCCACAAACCTTTATTCGAACGAAATGTTTTAGAAAGGTATATTAAAAGTGTTTTGAAAGATATGCTTTAAGTGTTTCAGAAGGAAAGTTCTTATGCTTTCAAAAGATAAGTTTAAATGGTTTAGAAAGAAAGGATGTCTAAGGTTCTAATTTATGGTTTTGAAAAGGTCGTTTTCAATGATTTCGAAAAGTATTGTATAAGGTTTTAAACAAGGGTTTTGAAGGTGATGTTTTGGCTTTAAAGTCTAATGTTTTAAAAGTTAAAAAGGGCTTTAACTTGTTTCATAGGGATAAATAACCCTATTGATTTAGGTTTTCATCAACTATAACAACCCAAAATATAACCCATAATAATTAATTCATTAATAAATGAAATGATAGAATAAATTTGTAAAATTATCAGAATTGTGCCATGGGAGCTGCACCATTGTGTCTGCGGTAATTTTCTGGCAAATTTCCATATATAGAATGTCAGAATCCGAGTCAATATGAAGAAGTTACGCATGAAATAAGAATCCACGAAAAAAATATTACTTGGGTCGGGTCGACCAGAAGGTCGACGCAACCACAACCTAGGTCGACCAATCAGTCGACCTATGGGGAGGGAAGGTCGACCTAGCGGTCGACCCGCCCTACGTAGTGAGCGAACAAACTTTTTGTTTGTTCCAACAAGTTTTGTACACGGTTTTTTTTATCTTTGGCTCCATCTGCTCCTTTCATGCTTCCATCCGATGGCTCCCATTTAGCCTGTGATGTGGTTGCATCCTATTCAATCTTCAAATACAACGTCTGAGACCCACTTCTATCCATATACATACGACCCTAGGCCTAACAACTTTTCTCATTCTAGATTTTCTCCGTTTAGGTTCACCTTTTCAGGAAGGACCCTAAAAGAAATAATTTTCCAAGGAGAGAACATTTTTAATAAAAATATTTTAATACCTTCAACGGGATCTGAGAAGACTAAAAGGGAAGTGCTTAGGGCCACAGGTGAGTGACTGTAATTATTTTAGATTTCATTAAGTAGTTTAAAATAATAGGGTTTCCAATAGTTGTAGTTTTACTATGATTTTTTGAATAACATTTTAGTAGTTTATTTACAGTTTTTAGAATTATTTTTAGTCTATTTCTTTTAGCTATTCTTTTCAGTTAATATTAGTTTATTTCTACTAATTATAGCTTTCCCATTTATTTACATTTTCTTCATAGTATTTTAATTTATTTTCTTTTATTTATGGGTTATTTACATCTTTTTCCTACGCTTTGGATTTTTTCTACTTTCAGTTTTCTTTTATTTCTCCTTTTTCTTCACGTGTGGATTAAAATAGATTAAATGCAAATATAGATTAAAATTATAAGAATACTAAAATAACGGAAGATAAGATGTAAATTGTAAAGACTGTAATAAAAATGGAATTAAGACTGAAATTGAGCCTAGTTTTGATATTGATATTAGAATTGGACTAATTGAAGATAACTGGCCTAGCTATAACTTAGAATTATAAATAAAAAGAATATAAGATGAAAGAAACTTTTTTTACACTTAGACCTTGGGTTAAGTAATAATCATGATTATAACTTAGGCTATAATAAGAAATAGAACAGATTGAGGCTTATTTCAATACTAAGGATAAATTGATAAGCATAGACAGTAAGAACAAAATTAAAGGCTTATTTAAATAATTTATCTAAGTTAATACGCAAAGAATTAAAGTAAGACCTGTACCAAATAAAATTCCCCTATTTCTATGGACACGGTGTTTTATATAATCCTGAAGTAAGACGAGAGGCACGCTTATGTTAATAACATTAGTAAATGGTCAATATGTAGAAGTTCAAATCATGGCGATTTGAGCAAGGGGCGAAACTAGATATTGTTTGGATGACAGGCCAATACCAACAGCATTTGCCCTATTATTTCTATGAATATGGTGTTTCACATAACCCTAAAGTGAAATGAGGTGTCTCACATATACCTGAAGTGAGAAGAGACGTCTCACATAATCCTGAAGTGAGACGAGGGACACACTTATGCTAGAGCTTGAGGTAATAAGAAGACCCAATAGGTAGAACAACAAGATAAAATGAGCTTGGCGGCGGTTACGCGTGTGACTTCCATTTGGGTGCTCGGTAATCTTTATGAGTTCCAAGCGCTTAGTGTGTGCCTTTCGTAGGCACCACTGTCCACTGTGTAGGGAGCTTTAGGATCTGATCCATAGTAGATTATATGGAGTAGCAGGCCGATCAAGGGGAAGTATTAGGAATTCAGCCTAATCTAAGCAGCTATCAAAAACAAGTGCAAACAATCAAAGTTAATCAATTATGTTGATCTAGTTAATTTGTATTTATTTCCAGCTTATTCCTTCTCTCTATTTCCTTTGTTTCCTTTTAAATAATAGAACTGTTGTAAAGTTTATCACTTTTACTTTGCTTTAAGATTCTAGTAATTACTAGTATTCACAAGACTTTTAGTCTGACCAACTTCTTCGTTTTCCCCTTTTCCCCTCCCCATAGGCTAGCAAAGCAAGAACGATAAATTGCATACACTTGGAGACTTCTTTGACAGAGATTTCTTATGTATTTCTCTTCTTTATTTTCAATTTTTAGCTTACTTCATGTACTGGCACTTTGTGAGGGACAGATTGTACTCTAATATTTATGAGACCGAGGTTTTGATTTCATGAGACATACATTGGTATTTTGCGACGTATGATGTATTCGGTTTTATAATTCTATATTAAGAAGTTTGACTTTTAGCAAATTATTATTTTAATTGTTTCCACTATTTTTATCTATTCTATCTTGTGAATCTTAGTCTCTGCTAATTTTAGTTATACCTACAATGCACCACATCTTTTAGTGTGTCCTTTTGGGTATACTAAGGGGTGTGGGGTTTTACATAAAGTATCAAAGCCTAAGGTTACATGTTTCCTAAAAATTTACTTTTTAAATAAAGTATTTTTCAAAAATAATAATAACTTGTTTTAAAAATAGTTTTCATAAAAGAACTCTTAGAATTAGTTTTTAATTATAAAAGAGTTTTCATAAAAAAAATCCCCTCAAAAGTCTAGTTCAACCTTCTTTTGATTCTTTCAAGCCTAAGTTTCCTTTTCTTTGCATAGTATGGCTGATTGGTTCCGTAAAATTACAGTACCAGAGGTGCAAGGGCAAGTGCCCAATACAACATCGATTAGTGGAAATTCCTTTAATCCATCGACACCAGCCGATTTTTCTAAGCTATGCAAGGATTCACTAGCATAGAGGGCGAAACGTTTTCTGACATGGAGGATTTCGAGGAGACACAAGCTAGATTGGGGGATATGAAGCGAAGGTTTATGCGGTTAGGTTTGGAGGACCGACGGAAAATTAAAACTACATATTGGCAGTTGAAGGGAGAATGTAAGGAGATTCCTACAGGTTCTAAAAAGCAGTGGTAGAAGGATAAGAAAGATAAGGATAAAAGAAAAGAGTAAGGCCCTTAGAAACGGATCAAGAAAAAGTGGAAAAATTATGGGATGGCTGGTCATTTAGCCAAGGACTGTAAGAAAGGGAAGATGTTTCAATTGTGGACAGCTTGGTCACTTTAGTAAGATTTGTCCTTATAAAATTGGGCAAATAATGAGCGCACCTGTAGCACAGATTCAAATTTTGGATACGACACTTTTCAGCATCAGACCAAATCAATATAGAAAAATTTGATTTCTATTCCCGATTTTTCCATTCAGGCTCTTTTCGATTTTAGAGAATCACATTCTCTCATCTCTAGTTCTTTAGTAGGTTGTTTAAACTTGGACATCACTTTAGTAGTAGACCTTATTGTTGTTTCAAACCGCATAAATCGGTTGGCATATTTGTCTATGGTTTGTAGGGGTTTGAAAGTACTTTTTTCCTAGGCATAGAAATTGACTACGACGCCTATGTTTTGGGATTTTTGGGGTATGTGATGATTTTCGGGATGGATAGGCTATCCACATATGGAGCTATATTATATTTCAAAAGGAGATTTGTTAGACTAGAGATATGCAGCG
Source organism: Allium cepa (assembly GCA_030765085.1). NCBI lineage: Eukaryota > Viridiplantae > Streptophyta > Magnoliopsida > Asparagales > Amaryllidaceae > Allium > Allium cepa. Next base: position 189,513,285 of record CM060943.1, read on the forward strand.
GTAGGACTCTCGAGGTTTCTTGCAACCCCCATAGGTCAGTTATGTTGAGCTTCCTTTAGTCCCTCGATTCGTCATCACCAGAGATGGATTCGGTTCTTATCGTTGGAGATTTTCCAGATGTCTTTAAGGAGGTCAGGGAATTACTCCTTAAGAGGGAGATTGACTTCAGGATTTGTTTGACAAATAATGTTAATCCAGTAGCACTACCCGTGAGGCACATGGCACCTAAGGAGCGAAAGGAATTAAGTAAGCATATCTGTGAGCTTTTGGAGAAAGGTTTCATAAAAAGGAGCATATCCGAGTGGGGAATGCCGGTCGTCTTCTCTACTAAGGCAGATGGTTCCCTTCGACTTTGCATGGACTATAGAGAAATAAATAAGCTCATGAAGAAGAATTGTTATCCACGGCCTAGGATAGATGAACTTTTTGACTAATTAGTTAGCTCCACAGTATTCTCTCAGCTTGATTCAGCCATTATATTCATCATCTTAGGATTGTTGATAACAGCATTGATAAGACCGCATTTAGAACACCAGACGGATTCTTTGAGTGGTTGGTTATGCCATTTTGTCTAACCAATGCCTTAACATATTTCATAGATTTAATGAACCGTGTTTTTAGAGATGACCTAAATATGTTCAGGGGTGGTATTCGTGAACGACATTTTGATGTTTACCAAGAGTATGGAAAATCATGATATTCATCTTGAGGAGGTTCTTTGTATGCTCCACTTTCATCAGTGAAAGGCAAAATTCTTATAGTGACACTTCTGGCATAAGGAAGTGCATTTCTCGGGGTATGGAGAAGGTCTACACATGGTAGGAGTTAGAGAAATGGTTTTGTACATTTAGGTTCAGATTATGGAAAACCAAAGATAGGTAGGCAAAGATTGGAGATGTACAATAAATTCAGTTGATAAGAAAAGAAGAAAGCCCATGTGTCGATAATTACAGAAATTATAATTGTTTCAGATTAGTGGATTTAACGGTAGTACTAAAAGACTTTAGTAAGAAAATGGGATTACAAAATTCTGGAAGGGTACTCCTAGGGTAGTGAGAAGAAAATCCATCTTATGTTTAGCTCAATAGAATATAATTGTTAGAATTGAAAATTTTCATTGTTACTATTTTCTTTTAGGAAATAAATATTGGATTTTTGAAAAATGATATGAAATTTAAATTAGTTCTTATATGAAATAAATTTTTTTTAAAGTGAGATTCTTTTTGAAGAATTATAGCTCGTTAATTTCTTTGTAGATAAACAAAGATTTTAAATATAAAAACTTAAAGGTTATTAAGTATTAAAAACGTAGGTTACAACATTTTTTGTTGTAATAGATGTTTTCGTGAAAAGTAAAGGGAGCATAGACTACAACACTATTGTTATAGTAGGTGACTTCCAAAGAAAATGTTTTTACATAATATATGAGGTTTATTAGTATTTATTTTAATTGAATCCATACATTAGTATTTTTAGGTTGTAGTAACAGTGTTTTACGCAACATCTATTTTGACCCACATAAAAATGTGTTTTGAAGAAAAAATTTCAAGTATAGAAATAAAGTAGTTTGTAAGTACACTAAATATTTAAATAAGTATGAGGAAATGTTTTCTAGTTATGGATATATCAAAAACAGTTTTGAAAATGAATTTTGCTGAAAAGAAAAGTGTAAGTTAAATATTAGGAAACTAGTTAACTTCATAGAAATTTTCTGTAGTAAGAGAATATAAATTAACAATACTTTAATCTATTGGAACGAAATGAATAATGATAAAATTTTCTATGAAAACAAATTATAAATAAAGATGTTTTATGCAAGTTATAAGGAATACGTGAAAGAGATATACAAGGTATGGGAAGCACCATATTTTGTATAGTCTATTTCGAAAAATATAAAATAAGTTTATTGTAATTTCACATAAACATAAAATCCTCTTTTGAAGGATTTATAGAAGGTTTTACCATTAATAGTTTCTCATAAGAGAAAGTAGTTCCAATACATTGAGGTATAAAACTGTTAGGTGTAATAAGAAGATGTTTAAAAAAAGACACATAAGGACATTTTAAAGATATTTTAAAGGATAATGGCTTGGTGAAAAAGTAAATAAGTTTTTGGAAATGAAAAACTTAATAAAAGTAAAATTTGAAAGTCCAAATTTTTATAGAAAGCTATAAAAGTCTTTAATAGAAAAAGAGGAATAAGTTTTAGACTTAAATTTTTGGAAGTTTTCACCTCTAGGTCTGGGGAATAAAGTTAAGTAACCAAGTATTTTTGAATTTAATAGGAACTTAAAGATAACGCTTTTAAAGACAAAGATTTTGGGATTTGATGTTTTAAAAATTTAGAAACCTCGGTTTGTTTAAATAAAGTAATAAATACCAACTCAAACTCTTAAATGTGGAGTATACAGGAATCATTTCCTAGGTGTAACGGAGAAAGTGCAAGACTATAGAAGTGATTACTTTTAAAAGTGATGGTAGAAGTTCCCATGGAGAGTGTAGGACACTAGTAAGAACTTAGGAATGTTGATTCATGTGTGCAGACTAAAGGAGAGCAGTAAAGTGAAATTAGTAAGATAGTACGACACACATGGTTAAGAATGAGTATTATTGATTTTGAGAAACTTGGAAGAAGCATCCTCCTTTAATGAAATTCCTATATGATTGTAGTTTTCTAGATAGCATTGGAGTGGCATCTTTTGTAACTCTTTATGGAAGACCGCACAAGTCGCTTTCAATCTGCTTAGACTCTATAGAGAGATTGCTACTTGGTCCCAATATGGTTGAAAAACTTCGGAGAGGATTAAATTGAATAGGATAAAATGCGTACTTCTTATCCACATCTCCCTTTGGTAGTAAATTTCGAATTTTCTGTTCCATCCTTAGTTTTGAATAGGTTATTTCTTTTATCATCCCTTCGGAGGTTAGAACTGATGATTTAACCTATGGATGGTAGGATTTGATGCAAACATATTATGAATGATGGATATAAGTGGTTGCAAATGTTTGCTAGTGGATGCTATGAACGCATACACTTACACTAGGTACTATTATCTCTTAGGGATCGGCCTATGCATATGGATGTGTGCGCATTTTTATCCTACTTTACATGTTTGCTAAAAATGGATGATTTTCACATGGGTGTTGCATTTGGATGATGTTTGTAGCATGCATATAGAACTATCACTTACCATTAGAATTTTTTGCATTATTCTAGATACATAACACGGACATGATTTCACCAAAGAAGGTCAATTGAATCAGTAGATGGCCTAATCTTTTGCATTTGTTAGGGACATTAACATAACACTAGTTGCTTAAGTATCACAAATTGCATTAGAAAAACTTAAGGACAATGGATGAATGGATGATGGTTGATTAGTTGGTTGTAGAAATTGGATGAAAACATTTGTTCATTCTTTTATCCATAAATATTTCGGGGGAAATCTCTTAAGGGGGGAGAATGCAACAACCCAAAATTTAACCCACGATAATTAATTCGTTAATTAATGAAGTGATAAAATAACTTTGTGAAATTATCATAATTGAGCTATAGAAGTTGCTTCATTGTGTCCGTGGTAATTTTCTGGTCAATTTCCATATATAGAACGTCAGAATCCGAGTCGTTATGAAGAAGTTACGCACGAAACAAGAATCAACGAAAAAAATTACATGGGTCAGGTCGACCTAACCACACCCTAAGTCAACCGGTCGGTCGGCCTAGGCAGAGGGAAGGTCGACCTGGCAGTCGATCCACCCTATGTGATGAGAAAATGAACTTATTTTTCATTCCAGCAAGTTTTGTACACGATTTTTTTCGATCTTTGAATCCATCTGGTGCTTCCCTACT